>CM066031.1:1304592940-1305192940 GCA_033557465.1 Ichthyophis bannanicus | reverse complement strand
AAGGTTTGTTCTTTACTTAGAGAAGAGAAAAGAAAGAAAAAAGTGTATCTTGACCTGTATAGCTTAATGTAATTTGTTGACTTTAAATTGAATTTTAAAATTTTTTTCACTGAAGTTTCAGTATTTAATAATTTTAATATTTTAAATGCATTTAAATACATTTAAATATTCCACTTAAACTGTGAATGAAGTTGCTTAACCTTCCATTGCCTTCAAGGAATCCAAGTAATCAATGTCCCTGTTTAATGTACATAACCAAGTTTAAATTACAATGTAAGCCACTTTGATTAAATGATACAGCAGTATAAAAAACAGTTAAATAAATAAAAATAAATAAATTACACAGGTACACTAAAAAAATTTTTTTTTTAACTGCCTCTAATGTTTCGATTGATTTTTACGTTTTTTGGTGCGCTGAATCCAAATCTGGTAACCAATTTGCTCCATCACGTACAGATTTTTTGCTACATTGGGTTAGCAGTTTGAGGTGAACGTTTCAGATTGAGTGCGATCGAGATAAAAGTTTCTTGGATGAATTCTTTATACTAATTGTTTAGTAGTTATTCAAATAAGAATAAAGAAAATTGTAACAAGGCAGCACATAAGAATACAGTAATGTCAACAAAACACACTGTGATGGTAGCAAAATTGTCTGCACTTAAAACAGCCACATACATGTGCACAAACATTGAGCATATAAGAGCGAGGTTAGACACAAAGCAAAGCAAAGAAATGTGCAAAAAATGTTGTACAGGTATGTATGTAAGAATAGAAAACGCAAACCGCACCATTGCAATACATGAAGACAAACACCCGATGGTGTGAAAATAAAATTCTAATAAATGAGATCCGACACTGTGGTAATAACTAGCAAATTTTTATTTCAAAGTTTAGTAAAAACACGATATTTGTCAACACAGTTTAGATTTTAAAGTCATTCTTGGGTCAATCAATCTCCTGGTGGGCCCGTTTCTTCTTACCCCGAATGCTTCTCTTGGTGCGCTGCTTGGCGTATTTTTCATCTGGGGTTTCCCGCAGCAGCAACCAGCAGAAATCAGCCATCATAGTGGTGTTCCATCTTCCTTGGTACCTTCTCTCTGCATCCTTGATGTCCTAGTGAAACCTTTCACCTTGTTCTTCACTGTACGCCCCCAAGTTTTCAGGAAAGTAGTTCACATGGGAGTGCAAGAAATGGACTTTCAGGCTCATGTTACAGCCTTGTTCTTTGAAGGCATTGAGCATCCTGGCAACAATATCCTTATAGTTCTCATCCCGCCTGTTCCCCAAGAATTTGAGAACAACATCCTTGAAGGAATCCCAGGCTTCTTTTTCCTTCTCAGACATCGTTTCAGCGAATGCTCCATCTGAAATGAGTTTCCTTATATCAGGGCCAACAAACACTCCTTCCTTTAGCTTTGCTTCAGAAAGTCGGGGGAACTTTGAGCAAAGGTACCGAAAGCACTCACCATCTTTTGGAAGGGACTTGATGAATTGCTTAATGAGACCCAACTTAATGTGGAGAGGTGGTAATAGAATTTTATCACGAGGTACCAAGCTCTCATGAAGAACATTTTTCTCACCGGGTCTCAAATACTCCCGAATTGGCCAGTCTTTTTTCCCCCAGTGTAGGTCGCGGGCCCGGCTATCCCACAAGCAAAGGAAGCAGGGATATTTGGTGAAACCGGATTGCTGCCCTAATAGCATGGATAGAATTTTAAAGTCTCCACAAATCATCCACTTATGCTCATCACAACGAATCTTCTGAAGAATCAGGGCCAAATTCTCGTATTTTTCTTGGAGAATAACAGAGTGAGCAATAGGAACTGAAGCGAATGTGTTGCCATGATGAAGAAGAACACCTTTTATGCTGTCTTTTGATGAATCAATGAACAGCCGCCATTCAGCAGGATCATACTTGAGTTTAAACTTTTCCATCACTCCGTATATATCGTTGCAAAATACCAAATCTTCCTCTTTGCTGAAATACTTCAAAAATTGTGTCTCGCAGTTGCGGTACCAATAAAAAGTTGTTCCTGGTGACAATAGATTTTTCTGTTTAAGCCGAGAACCTAGCAGTTGGGCAGCATCTTTTGGGAGTCCTAAATCCCGGACTAAATCATTCAATTCAGCTTGAGAGAAACGTTCAGGTTTCGGATCTGGTTCAGTTTCAAACTCGGAAGTACTGGACTCATCGGGAAAAGCCATCTGATGAGTCTCATCATGATCAGAACCGTCCACACAAATATGATCCAAAGATTTTGGTGGTTCAGGCACAGGTACTTCGTTGCTATGAGGCATAGGCCTAATTGCTGAGGGAAGGTTGGGGTAACTTATTACGTTCTTATTTTTTACGTTGTTTCCCTTCACAATGCAAGAGCAAAAATAGCAGTCACTGCTGTGGTCTCTTTGTTTACGCCACATCATAGGTATTCCGAAACGAAATGCTTGTTTTTTACCTTTCATCCATAAGCATAAATCTTCCTCACATGTCTTGCACACTTTGTGAGGAGCCCACGGTTTGTCTTGATCGCCTAACTTCAAACCGAAATAGGCGAAATATACTTTTTTAATAAATGCAGAAATGTTCCTCTGCCGCTTTTTCACGGTATATTCCCCACAAATAAAACAAAAACTGTCCGGAGAGTTGACGCAACCTCTGGCTCTGTGAGCCATCACAAATACACAGCACTGCAAACTACAACTGTAGTGAACCACTTCGGAATAAAGCTGGATTACGACTGAGCAAACAAAAGGTAATAATGAACTTGCAAGAAACTGAAATTTGACAGGAACGTTCATGTCGCAACCACCGTGTTTGAGCGAGCGAACGAGGCGAAGCGAACAGGAAAGAACATGCTCCAGCACGAGTACTGGATTTAGCCCCCCGCCTCCCAATTGTCCTGTTAATGTATAAAATGAATACAAAACACTCTAAAATATCATGAGGGAGTGTTTCTAGTTAGTTAACCATTACAACCTCTATTTTGGGCCAAGAAAATAAACTGCAGTCGGCTAAAAAGAAATTATGTGAACATTCCTTATATGGGTAAGAAATCTAATTTTGCAAGAAAACGTGACGTAATGGAACATTTTGGCTATTGTTCCTGGATTCAGCACCCCAAAATCTATAGGAATCAGTTGCAAAACTGGAGGCAGTTTTTTGGTAGTGTACCTGTGTTATTGGAGAGTTTCACTGCAACTAAAACCTCACCTGTTCCAGGAACATTTTGGATCTGTCACTTAGCTTCCTACCTCTCCGGCCCAACATCTACAGCTCTCCCCAGATTTGACCTGAACTATGTATAATAGTCTTTCCCATCACCTATTCAGTTAAATTTATTTATTTTATTTAACAGGTTTTCTATACTGCCTTATTCTAAAATCAAAGTGATTTATATAGTAACTTTGAACAATTTATTCAATGGGGCCACAGCTCTAATATCGCATGGAAGCTGCTACCGCCGTTTAGTAAACATACCCCATACCAACAAAGTGAAAATAGGGAGGGGGAATATGAGGGAGATGCTGAATAGGATAATCTATATACAATATGTACAATGAGGTGGCAAAAATTCCGGGGGGGGGGGGGGTGTCAGAAAGAGAGGCCTAGGGACATGTTAAAGTTTTCATGGTATAGTTGTGTTAAACGTATTTAACTTGTTAACATAATCTTAATTACTACTACTACTACTGAGCATTTGTATAGCGCTACCAGTCATACGCAGCGCTGCACAGATATGTAAGAGACAGTCCCTGCTCATCAGAGCTTACAATCTAGTTAAGACAAAACACAGAAGGTGTAAGCAGGGATAAAACAAGGGGAAAGAAAAAGGAAATCAGGCGAGTCAAGATCCAAAAGCAGCAGCGAAGAGGTGAGTTTTCAACCTGGATTTGAAGAGGGTTAGAGAAGGTGCCTGGCATACAGTCACAGGTCGTTTGTTCCAGGCGTAAGGTGCAGCAAGGTGAAAGGAGTGAAGTCTGGAGTTAGCAGTAGAAGAGAAGGGCACAGATAGAAGCAGTTTGCTAGAAGAGCGGAGTTCCCGGGGGGGGGGGGGGGAGTTTTAAGGAGAGATAAGAGAAGAAAGGTAGTGAGGAGCCGCAGAGTGAAAGCATTTATAGGTCAGCAGGAGAAGTTTGAACTGGATGCAGAAATGGATAGGGAGCCAATGAAGTGACTTGAAAAGAGGAGTAATATGGGCATGAAGAGGCTGGCGGAAGATTAGCCGCGCAGCAGAGTGTTGAACAGATTGAAGGGGAGAGAAATCATTCAAAGGGAGACCAGCAAGGAGTAGGTTACAGTAGTCAAGACAGGAGGTGATTAAGGAGTGGATAAGCGTTTTAGTAGTATGTTCAGAAAGGAAAGTGAGGATTTTACTAATGTTATAGAGAAAGAAACGGCAGGTCTTAGCTACGAGATGGATATATGTGGAGAAAGAGAGAGGAGTCAAAGACAACCCCAAGATTGCGGGCTGAGGAAACAGGAAGGAGTACAGAGTTATCCACAGAGACTGAGAAAGGAGGAAGAGGAGGAGAGGTTTTAGGGGGAAAGATAAGAAGTTCAGTCTTGGCCATGTTCAATTTCAAGTGGTGGTGAGACATCCAGGCAGCAATGTCAAAAAGGCAGGCAGAGATCCGGGTCTGGATTGCCGGAGAGATTTCAGGCGTAGAGAGGTAGATCTGGGAGTCATCAGCATACAGATGGTACTGAAAGCCATGGGAAGAGATAAGCACACCAAGGGACTGGGTATAGAGAGAGAAAAGGAGCGTACCCAAGACAGAGCCTTGGGGTACACCAACTGGGAGCGGGGTAGCAGAGGAGGAGGAGCCACCGGAACACATATTGAAAGAGCGATGGGAGAGATAGGAGGAGAACCAGGATAGTACAGAGCCCCTAAAACCAAGCGAGGACAGGGTATCAAGGAGAAGGTTGTGGTCAACAGTGTCAAAAGCAGCAGAGAAATCAAGAAGGATGAGGACAGAGTAAAGGTCCGTGGATTTTGCCAGGAACAAGTCACTGGAGACTTTGGCAAGAGCCGTTTCAGTAGAATGTAAAGGACGAAAGCCAGACTGTAAGGGATCCAGGAGGGCATGAGAGGAAAGGAAGTCGAGGCAGGGGTGGTGAACCGCACGTTCGAGTAGTTTAGAAATGAGGGGAAAGAGAGAGATGTGTCGATAATTAGAAGGACAGGTGTGATCAAGTGAGGGTTTCTTGAGGAGAGGTGTGACCACAGCATGCTTGAAATCAGCAGAGACTGTTGCAGTGGAGAGCGATAGGTTGAGAATATGAGAGATAGAAGGGACAATGGTGGAGGAGATGGGGCTTAGGAGACGGGTGGGAATAGGATCAGAGGAGCAGGTGGTGAGTTTGGAGGAAGAAAGAAGGTGTGCAGTTTCCTCTTCGGAGATCACAGGAAAGGAAGAGAGGGTAGCAAAGGTAGGGGGGGGGGAGAGTTGGGAGTGAAGAGGGGGAGGAGGGGAAGTAGCTGACTTTGTGGTGAATTGGAGGGTGATCTTGTGGATTTTGTCATGGAAATAGTCAGCCAGGGTTTGGGCTGAAAGGGAGGGAGAGATCAGAGTCGGAGGCACTTTGAGGAGAGAGCTGAGAGTAGTAAAGAGACAGCGAGGATCAGAGGCAAGAGAGTTAGTCAGATGGACATAGTAATCTTGTTTGACAAGAGCTATGGCTGACTGGAAAGAGACAATCATGAATTTGAAGTGTAGAAAGTCTGCAGTGGAGCGGGATTTGAGCCAAGCACGCTCAGCAGAACAGGCACAGGAACGTAGATAGCGGGTAGTTGATGAAAGCCAGGGCTGGAGTGCAGAACGTCTCACAGGACGTGGCATGGGCGGAACGAGAGCATCCAGAGCAGAGGAGAGTGCAGCATTATAGAAAGTTACTGCCTCGTCAACAGACTTAGATGACATAGTGAAAGAAAGAGATGAAGAAATGGTGGAAGAGAGAGCCAAGGGATCAATAGCATGAAGATTTCTAAATAGTTTGGGGGAGACATTCCATGTAATGTTATACTGGACATGTTCTTATTCCCTGTACACCGCTGTGACTGGTAAATACAGCGGTATAGAAATGTCCCGGTTCCTCCGATGCTGGAACGGCTCCTCGTCCGGATGTGGGAGGCACTGGCCTCAGCGCCGGTTCTGAAGCAACCGAGTCGATTCCATCTATCGACTCCGCAAAAGCCCTGGTTTCCAGAAAGCACAGCTACCACACCATTCCATGGTTGTGGAATCGGCCATGCATCGTTTGAAGAGCCAGAAGATGCACTCCGCGGTCCCCCCCAGCAGGGAGGCCTGCAACTTCGATGGCGTCGGTAGAAAGTGCTTCCAGGGGTCTATGCTTGCTTGCCGTGTCCAGTCTTACCAGCTGTACATGGGCATGTAATTGCGAGACCTGGCCAAGGAATTGGCCGGATTCTCTGCTGGTCTCTCCGGGGAACCCTTGCAGAGATTTAAGACCTTGTCCTCGGGTATTCGGGAATGCTCAAAGTTCATTTCCCGCGCCGCCTACGATGGCGTCGAGGCTTCGGCCCGAGTTGTGGCTGCCAGCATCGACCTCGAGCCATGGGTTCAGGACAAGTTGGTCGATGTCCCCTGCTGTGGTGAGAACCTTTTTGGCAAACCCGTGACCGAGAAGGCCGCTCAGCTCGAGACCGAGCACCTTACCCGGACAAGACTGTCGAGGAAGACCTCTGCCCCTTCACATAAAAAGAAGGGCTCGGGTAAAAAGTCCTTTTACCGGAGGAAGGGCACTGCCTACAAACAGTACCCTCAGTATCAGGCTGCCCAAGCTGCCCCCCAGGGTCAGCAAGCCAAGGGCCAGGGTAATGGGCCCCGTAGGCAAAGGACCCCCAAGCCTTCTGCCCCTGCTTCCACTCAGCAGGGTGAGGGTTTTTGACTCCTTGAGCATAGCCACTCCATCCCTGCTTTCCCAGCCCTGCACAGGCGGTCGCCTTGTACTCTTTGCCCACCAGTGGCCTCTCATTATCACCGACAGTTGGGTGCTGGACATAGTCCAAAAGGGCTATGCCCTGCATTTTCATCAACTGCCTCCTCCTTACTTCCCAGGGGAGCCCTTGAGGCCTCCCCTGCACACAGACCTTCTCCTTCAAGAGCTCCAAGGTCTGTTGGTGGACAGGGCGGTGGAGCCTGTGCCTCCCCACTTGCAAGGTCACGGATTCTACTCCAGGTATTTCCTGGTACCCAAAAGGACCGGTGGCCTTTGACCCATTCTGGACCTCAGGAACCTCAACAAGTTCCTAGAGAAAGAGAAGTTCAAGATGCTTACCCTTGGAACACTTCTGCCCTACCTCCAGCAGGGAGATTGGCTATGCTCCTTAGATCTAAAGGATGCGTACACTCACATCCTTATTCATCCAGACCACAGAAAGTACCTCAGGTTCATTGTGGGAGGAAACCATTATCAGTACAGAGCACTACCTTTTGGCCTGACCTCCGCTCCCAGGGTCTTTACCAAGTGCCTGGCAGTGGTGGCAGCCTACCTGAGAAATCAAGGCATCTTTGTCTTTCCCTATCTGGACGACTGGCTCATCAGGGGTCAGACGTCCCTGGAGGCCAGACAAGCCACCCTCAGAACCATTGCTCTGCTTCAAAACGTGGGCTTTGTCATAAACTTCACAAAGTCCACTTTGCTCCCCTCCCAGAACTTGGAGTTCATAGGGGCAAGGTTGGATTCTCAACTGGCAAAGGCATTCTAGCCAGAAGACAGGGCCCAAAGACTGATGGACGTGGCCAAACAGTTTCTAAACAAGCCCCTGGTCTCCGCCAGACTCTGCCTCAGACTTCTGGGCCACATGGCTTCGACAGTGCATGTGACTCCCAATGCCAGGCTCCATATGAGGCCTGCACAGTGGTGCCTTCGGACTCAGTGGTCTCAGGCCACAGGCCGCCTGAAAGACAGGATAAAGGTGTCCAGACCCCTCTTGGCCTCCCTCAGCTGGTGGCTACATCCACCCAATCTGCTGAAGGGGATGCCCTTCCAAATGCCAGAATACTCGGTGATCCTCACCACCGTCGCCTCTCTGCGGGGCTGGGGTGCTTATTGTATGGACAAGTGCACTCAAGGCCTCTGGTCTCCCTGGGAGGCAGCCCAACAAATCAATCTCCTGGAGCTTCGAGCTATCCGCTTAGCTCTCAAGGCTTTTTCTCCGGCCCTGGCTCACCGCTCAGTCTTGATTCAAACAGACAACCAGGTAGCCATGTTTTATGTGAACAAACAGGGCGGGACTGGGTCCAAGCTCCTTTGTCTGGAGACTCAAGACCTTTGTTCCTTTGCCCTACAGCACAACATGCTTCTCAGGGCGGTGTACCTTCCAGGCCAGGAGAACTGCCTGGCCGATCAGTTGAGCAGAATTCTGCAGCCCCACGAGTGGCAGCTGCATCCCTTGGTCATTCAGAAGATCTTCCTGAAGGGGAGCGTTCCATCTGCTGTCCGGTGCCATTGGGGTGAGGAGGCTGGTCCTCGCGGCCGGCAGTTGAGCGGGCAGTTGCTGCTGACGTCACCTTCAGGCCCTGATTTAAGCCTCTGCCTTGCTACTCGCTGCGGGAGTGTTCCATCTGCTGTCCGGTGCCATTGGGGTGAGGAGGCTGGTTCTCGCGGCTGGCAGTTGAGCGGGCAGTTGCTGCTGACGTCACCTTCAGGCCCTGATTTAAGCCTCTGCCTTGCTACTCGCTGCGGGAGCGTTCCATCTGCTGTCCGGTGCCATTGGGGTGAGGAGGCTGGTTCTCGCGGCTGGCAGTTGAGCGGGCAGTTGTTGCTGACGTCACCTTCAGGCCCTGATTTAAGCCTCTGCCTTGCTACTCGCTGCGGGAGCGTTCCATCTGCTGTCCGGTGCCATTGGGGTGAGGAGGCTGGTTCTCGCGGCTGGCAGTTGAGCGGGCAGTTGCTGCTGACGTCATCTTCAGGCCTTTTATATTTGGGTCTTTTCGGCGCTCAGCCGTCGGCGCGTTTTCTAAGGGGCGCTTTCAAAGGGGGTTTTCTGCCCCTTGTGAGCCCCTTTGGAGCCTTTTGGAGCTGAGAGGAAGTTATGCCGGGGGGGAAGCGAAAAAAGAAACCCCCTGCTGAAGATGGGCAAGCTGGTGCAATCGAAAAACATTTGATTTCTACTCCTCGAGTCTCCAAAACAGGTACCGAGCCTTCTGACCCTGTGAATGATGGCGCAAGTTTGAGCTCTGTAGAGCGAACTCCCCCTCTCCCTCCTGGTTTTTTAGAGCTGTCTGAGAAACTGTCTCCTATTTTAGCTTCCTCGATATTGCTCCCTAAGGAGGTTGCTTGGAGGCGTTCCTCTGTTTTGCCTGCTCAACCTTCTGCTTCTGCTATCTCTCTCTCGGATATATGGAGTGTGGTTTCACGAACAGAACAAATGCTTACAGAAACTGTTCCCAAGTTATGTCAATTTACTAAGGATTCGGTGCAAAAATTTCAATCTCTTGACTCCCAGATTGGAGCCTTCGGCTCTGATCTGGTGAAGATGGAGTCTCAGGTTAACAAGTTTTCAGATTTTGCGGCCTCTCATGCTCAAGATAGCTTTCTTCTGCATCAGAGGCTTGAAAATCTTGAGAACTTAAATCGCAGTAAGAATCTTCGACTGTTAAACTTTCCTACTTGTCCATTGTTGTCTCCTTTAATTCTTTTTAGAAAATATTTGAAAGACACCCTTCTTTGCCCACAGGCTGAGTCCTGTTTGGTTACTAAATGCTATTATTTGTCTCAAAAAATTGCCACTCCCCTGGTGGATAAAAAAGAGGTGTCTTCATCAACAGAGAATGATTTCAACCTAACTGCCTTTCTAGAGCAATCTCAAGATGTTATTTCCACCAGAGCCACTTTGTTGGTTACTCTATCCTTGGAAAGTGATAAGATTTCAATTCTGAAGTCTTATTTCAAAAGGAGGGAGGTCCAATTTTGTGGAGATAAGGTATCTATTTTTCCAGATGTCACTCGTTCTACACAGCTTCGTAGGAAGTCTTTTCTGTTGTTAAAACCTCGAGTACTTGCTTTGGAGGCGACCTTTTTTCTAAAATATCCATGTAAATGCTGTATATCATTGCTTAATGATAAGTTTGCTTTTTCCATTCCATCTGAGCTAGAGAAGTGGATTGTAGACCGTGAAAGGCATTGATTGTTTCATGATGACATATAGGAGGGTTTGGAGGGACTTCTTCCGGCAGCATTAGTAGGCTAAATGGACGTACGTAATGGTCTCCGAGACGTGGGCTGTATAAAATGATTTATTATTTGTATATTTCTTTTATATGATGTATTCTGTTTTTCTTTTATAGTTACTGTTTCAGTATACTATGTATAAGGTATCTTCATAAATAAAAGATTTAAAAAAAAAGAAGATCTTCCTGAAGTGGGGTCTCCCGTGGATAGATCTCTTTGCCAGTCTGCTGAACAAGCAACTGCCCAAGTTCTGCTCCAGGCAACCGCATCCTTTGAGGATAGCACCAGATGTTTTTCTGATGTCCTGGTCTCAGGGCCTCCTGTATGCGTTTCCTCCCACACCCTTGGTGGCCCGAACTCTTTTCAAGACTCTTCAGGACAAGGCCTCGGTCCTGCTGGTAGCTCCCAGGTGGCCGAGGCAGCCTTGGTTTCCACTTCTGCTTCAGCTGGCAGTGGATTCCCCACTGCCTCTGGGGTTGCAACCCGACCTTCTCTCACATGAGCAGGGTTCCCTTCTGCACCTCAATCTCAAAGCTCTCAATTTGATGGCCTGGAGGCTGCAAGGGTAGTTTTGGCTCCCTGAGGCCTACCCCAGGAAGTTGAGGAGGTTGTCCTAGCCTCTAGGAAACAGTCCACTAGAAAAACCTATGCCCTCAAATGGAAGAGGTTTTCTGTGTGGTGTCAGCTACATACAGAGGATCCTTTCTCCTGTACTGTGCCAGTAGTGCTTCAGTACTTACTGCACTTATCAAATCAGGGACTTAAGTCCAATTCTGTTCGGGTCCACCTCTCAGCTCTAGCAGCTCACCACTCACTGGTGGAGGGACATTCTCTGTCAGGTCACCCCTTGGTGTCCCGTTTTCTCAGGGGCTTGCTTTTGCTCAAGCCTCCCATCTGTCCTACTGCTCCTGAGTGGGAGCTGAATGTGGTCTTGCAGCAACTGACTTGCCCACCCTTTGAGCCGATGGCTACTTGCCCTGTACGCTTCCTTTCCTGGAAGACTCTCTTCCTGATAGCCCTCACCTCGGCTAGGCGAGTGAGTGAGCTTCAGGCCCTGGTCTGTGATAGACCTTACACCAGGATTTATAGAAACAGGGTAGTCCTCAGGACTCATCCCAAGTTCCTTCCTAAGGTTGTCTCCTCTTTCCACCTCAATCAGGAGGTGGTTCTTCCAACATTCTTCCCTAGTTCTCATGCTAGCCAGGCTGAAGCAGTCCTGCATACACTGGACAGTAGGAGGGCCTTATCCTTCTACCTTGACCGTACGCAGGGGCATAGAAGGGCTACTCAGCTCTTCGTCTCCTTTGACCCCAATAAGTTGGGGTTGGCTGTGTCCAAGCGTACCTTGTCCATCTGGGTGGCTGACTGTATCACCTGGGCTTACAAGGCGACTGACCTTCCTTTGCAGGGTAGGGTCACGGCCCATCGTGTCAGGGCAATGGCTGTCTCAGTGGCTCATCTCCACTCTGTGCCCTTGGTAGACATCTGCAGGGCTGCAACTTGGTCTTCAAGCCAGACTTTTGCGGCCCATTACCGTCTGGAGAGGGAGTCCCGTAGGGACAGTGCTTTTGGCCAAGCAGTACTCCGGAATCTCTTTGAGGTTTAGGCAACTCCTGCCCTCCTGCCCTCTGTTGGGCTACCGGTGGAGGTTGTGTCCTTGGAAAGCCTTTCTTTGCTGCTGTGACTAGAGGGAGTTCTCTTGTTCAGCCTGGGTTCCTGGTAACCCAGAGCTAGGGAGTCACCCATATGTGAGGACTGACTTCCTGCTTGGTCCTGGAGAAAGAGTAGTTACTCACCTGTAACAGGTGTTCTCCAGGAGCAGCAGGAATCAGTCCTCACAACCCTCCCTCCTCCCCTGGGAGTTGCAGTTGTACATAGTTTAATTTTTATATTTTTGTGTGCTGTTCTTAGCTATGTCATTTGACTGAGGTAAGATGGCACCTTTAGGCGGGAAGGGAACTACGCATGCGTGCCAGCATTCCCAAAGGCTTTCATGGAAAGCTGGGGAAATGCTCCGCTGGGGCTTCATCGGCGCCGATGACACCCATATGTGAGGACTTAATCCTGCTGCTCCTGAAGAACACCTGTTACAGGTGAGTAACTACTCTTTCCCGCACTAAATGCTCATTGCGCAGTGGGGCGGAGAATGAACAGGGTATGGATAGAGAATGGAAATGCATTGCATATTGCAGTTAGCACATGATACTGTGCACTTTCAATGTTGCAGTTAGCACAGGTGTACTAAATGCATGGTTAGTGCAAAAACATACCATATCAGTTAAAGGGCCTCATAGTGAATCACAGAAATGTGCCAGTCATTGTTAAGGATGATATTTCATTTGCAGTGCAATGTTAGAACTTTTCATTGAAACTTGTGTTTTATCCTCCTGACTGGCAGGATCTGATTTTTGTTGCAGAGGTTATATATTTGAGCCAGATTGCTAAATGTTCAATTATTTCCATGACGATATAACATTACTAGGTACAAGAAAATGTTTAGCTGTTCAGGGATGTGATCTCCAGTAGTGTAAAAAAGATTCTCATTAATAATTGAGGAATATTAAAGGCAAGAAGACTGTTCCTCTCCTTTTTTCTAAAGTATTTTTCTGCTTTTGCAGTGATCAATATTTTAATAATTTACCATACAACAGCCCTTAACAACTATGAGTTTCAGATTTGTTGGTGTAATCACTGTTGTATTATACATTCGGAGGCAGATTCGAAAACATGCACATCCAGCCCGCGGACTTGTCTAAATTGAAAACGGGCCCTGTTTTAATCTAATTCCACATCCATGAGTCTAGACATACCGACGGGTCCAGAATTGGAGAGATAGACGTGTCCGGCGTGGCAGAGGCAAAGCGCTATTCAGCCGGCCTGTGCACGCATTTGGGATGTGGTACGCACACGGGTGCAGGCACGAGCTATGCAATATAATGGAGAAACACATCCACCATCAATTTTATGGGACACCGGTAAACCTTTTGGACATCCCTGCGCCCACTGTATTCTGAAAAGTTGCACATTTCGAATCCTTCACGACTCCATGATGTACCCGCAGACACCAAGCCTCCTTGATAAAAACATGCATCTCCCAAGCTGCCCTTCACACTGACAGTAGATTGCTGTTGCACACTAGACATAAATACCAATGAGAAATGACTGCTGTTGCAACATAGACCATATACCAGTTCTTTTCATGCCCTGAAATGTGCTAGGTAATCACAGTGCACCCTAATATGGTATAAGAGAATGTAAATATGAACATGTATGTTAGGACATACCTTGCATCAAGTGGTACTTAGCATTCCTTGTGCTTATTACCCCCCACTTGTTTAATGTATCCAATTGAGTTCTATGTAAAACACCCTTGATCTTTGGAAGGGGCGGTATATAAAAACCTTACAAATAAATAAAATAAATAAATAAATTATAAACAGGAACCAAGGCTGGATGTGCATGTTTTCGAATCTGCCTCCGAATGTATAATTCAACAGTGATTACACCAATAAACCTGAAACTCATAGTTGTTAAGGGCTGTTGTATGGTACATTATTAAAATATTGGTCACTGCAAAAGCAGAAAAATACTTTAGAAAAAAGAAGAGGAACAGTCTTCTTGCCTTCAATATTCCTCAATTATTAATGAGAATCTTTTTTTACACTACTGGTGATCACATCCCTGCACAGCTAAACATTTTCTTGTACCTAGTAATGTTATATCATCATGGAAATAATTGAACATTTAGCAATCTGGCTCAAATATATAACCTCTGCAACAAAAATCAGATCATGCCAGTCAGGAGGATAAAACACAAGTTTCAATGAAAAGTTCTAACATTGCACTGCAAACGAAATCATCCTTAACAATGATTGGCACATTCTGTGACCGTCACTCCCAGGTCAAGATAAAGAATAGAACCTCTGAGCCAATTAAACTACAACAAGGAATACCACAGGGATCCTCACTATCCACCCTCATATTTAACATATATATTCAACTGGTCTGCAAAATCATACAAAAACAAAACCTATACTATCACCTCTGCGCAGATGACCTGATGATTTATGCCCTATTTGAATCCGCCAAACCGGACTACTCCTCTATAACATCTTGCATGAAATCAGTCACAAACTGGCTTCGATTTCACAACTTCACAATCAGCTACATCAAATCAGAGGTCCTTATAGTCACTAGAGACCCCACACATATTCCACCTGACACACTCAAAGTCAACAACTTCACCATCCCAGTGAAAAAGGAAGTAAAATATCTAGGTGTAATCCTGGACCAGAGGATCAGTTTTTAAACACCCATCAAGAGAATGATCGTCAATGCATACTACAAAATGAAACTGCTACAAAACCTAAGACCCCTACTCGAGCACAGCCACTTTCGCACTGTATGTCATGCAATAGCTACCCCACACCTAGACTATTGCAATTTATTGCTCCAAGGCCTCCCTAAATACACCACCCAGCCAATCCAGCTTGCTTGAAATACTGCTGCTAGATTAATCATTGGATCCAAAAGACAAGAACTCATCATTCCGACCCTTCATTTCCTCCACTGGCTACCAATACAATCCCGCATAAAGACCAAAGCAATAATGATGACATTCAATATGATACATAAACCAATCGCCAATTGCTTACAACCATTGATCCAGATGATCCCAGAGTCCTGGACAAGGAGGAAATAACATCAAAATACCCTCTCAATGCCACGCATAAAAACCAGTAGTTCTCAAAAAACCTGCCAGAGAGTCTTTGAAATCTTTGATCCGACCCTCTGGAACTCACTTCCACGCTACCTAAGAACAATCAATGACACTTCTGATTTTAAGAAAATGCTGAAGACTCACCTATTCACTGAATACTATGGGCCAACACTCAATACCTAACCACAACTCAAATATGTAAAGACTTTCATACCATTCCCTAACTCGAAAATACCCACATCCAAACTGTAATAAACCTGGCTGTCCATCTCTTATTCTTAATGTCAACCATTATCATTGAAATTGTAAATAGTTGTCAATGTTGGCATAGTTTATCTATAACAGTTCTATGTATAATTGTTGAGTTAGATGTAAACCATTTTGATAATATTGAAAGGTGGTATATAAAAAAAGTTAAATAAATAAATAAAAGTCCCCACTGCACGTACAAACCCCATATTTGTGTTCTGGAATGATCTCCCTAGGGGGTTATTTTAGAAGCTCGATAAATGTTTTGGAAATCTGAAAATGGGCATAGAGATGTTCCCAGAGTCATTTTAAAAACGTCACCAGCAAAAGGACTTCTAAGTCAGAATGGCGGTGTGGTAAAGGTGTGGCTGAGGTGTTCCTAAGAACTTGGATGTCTTTGTTCGATTTCAGAAATGTTCTGGACATCCCAAACCATGTCAAAAGTTATACCTGCTCCAGGTATGAATAGGTATCTGGAAAGTGCTCATTTGGTCAAGCAAACGTCTGGAGGGTATGGAGAAGGAAAGACAATTACATCCCCTTTATTTTACAATTGACAGAGAACACTGATGGGACATGGAGGTTCATGTTTTCATTTTGCCACACTGTGGAACATCCCTGTATGCAACCTTGCTTGAGATGGATGTCCATGTCCCACTGTATCATAGTGAGGATGTCTATATGGATGGCGGCATGAACATCCACATTGGGAGCAACTATGTTTTTAAAGTTCGGGCAAAACATAAATGTTCCTGATATTTTTGTTCACATTCTGTCATTGATGTTTCAGCTTGCATTGGGACGCTCTTTCTAAAATGATACTTTTAGTGCTATGCCCTTAAGGAGTCCTTCTGTGCCACGAATAGCGGGGATGTATGTCCTGTCAGGACATACATCCCCGTTATTCATCCCTCTGCCGCCCCTGTGCAAAGGCTCCTCGTACATACAGCTGTGTTGTATGGGAAGCCGTAGGCAAGGGCAGGAGGGAGAGGAATGGCTAGCAGAAAAAAGGAGGTGATAATGCCTCTGTATAAGTCTTTGGAGTATAGTGTGCAATTCTGGAGACCGCACCTTCAAAAGGATGTGAACAGGATGGAGTCGTTGCAGAGGGTGGCTACTAAAATGGTTAGTGGTCTTCATTATAAAGCATATGAGGACAGACTGAAGGATCTTAATATGTACACCTTAAAGGAAAGGCGGGATAGAGGTGATATGATTGAGATGTTTAAATACCTCCGTGGCATAAATGTTCAGGGAGAGAGTCTCTTTCAATTGAAAGCAAGTTCTGCTACGAGGGGACATGGGATGAGGGTGAAGGGAGATAGATTCAGGAGTGATATGCGGAAATATTTCTTTACGGAAAGAGTAGTGGATCCGTGGAATAGTCTCCCAGTGGAAGTGGTAGAGATGAGGACAGTAACTGAATTCAAAAAAGCATGGGACAAACACAGAGGATCTCTAAAGGTAAAAAGGGGACTGTTGTAGTTGTTGATATGGAAGGACAGGCTAGATAGGCCATATGGTCTTTTTCTGTCATCATATTTCTATGTTTCTATGTCAAGAGGTGGGGTGAGGTGGAATAAGTTCCCAGTCTAGTCTGCCGGCCCCAGACATACAGGGCCGACATCAGAATTGGCCCTGTATGTCCAGGGCCGCAGATCTCCCATGCCTGCCCTAGCTTTTCCTCTGCATTGCCCCTTTCCCGCCCTTGTCTAGCCTCCTCATACAAATTCCTTGTTTGTATGGGGAGTCTTGGCGGGGATGGGAAAGGCGGATGAATAGCAGGGAAGGACGTTTAAAGGTGAGGTCAGAGAGGCTGTTGTTGCCAAAAAAGCATCTTTCAGGAAATGGAAAAAAGAGCCAAACGACGAAACCTGGAAACAGCACAAGCACTGGCAAGTCAAATGCAAGGCATTGATAAGGCAGGCAAAGAGAGAATTTGAGAAGAAGCTTGCTGCGGAAGCAAAAACGCGAAATAAAGACCTTCTCAAGTACATTTGTAGCAAAAAACCTGTGAGAGAGTCAGTTGGTCCATTAGATGATAAAGGGGTTAAAGGAGCACTAAGAGGCGACAAGGCGATAGCGGAGAGACTGAATGAATTCTTTGCTTCGGTCTTTACTGAGGAAGGTGTAGGGATGTTACCCATGACTGAAGTGGTATTTAAAGGTGCGGAAGAATTGAAGGAAATATCGATACATCGGGAAGATGTCTTACAACTATTAGATAAACTGAAGAGTAGCAAATCACCTGGGCCGGATGGTATACATCCAAGGGTGTTGAAAGAACTGAAATATGAGATTGCAGACCTGCTATCAGTAATCTGTGAACTATCATTAAAATCATCTCTAATACCTGAAGATTGGAGAATCGCCAATGTAACACCAATTTTTAAAAAGGGTTCCAGGGGTGATCCGGGAAACTACAGACCTGTGAGCCTGACGTCAGTACCGGTAAAAATGGTAGAAACCATCATAAAGAATAAAATTACTCAGCATGTAGATAGTCACAACCTAATGGGAGACAGCCAACATGGCTTTAGACAAGGAAGATCTTGTCTTACTAATCTGTTATGTTTTTTTGAAGGAGTGAATAAACAGGTGGACAAAGGTGAGTCGGTTGATATTGTGTATCTGGACTTTCAGAAAGCCTTTGACAAGGTCCCTCATCAGAGACTTTTGGCAAAACTAAAGAGTCATGGGATAGCAGGCAGTGTACTATTGTGGATCAGGAACTGGTTAAAAGATAGAAAGCAGAGGGTAGGGCTAAATGGCCAATTTTCCCAATGGAGAAAGGTGAATAGTGGTGTACCCCAGGGATCTGTGCTGGGTCCGCTGCTTTTTGACATATTCATAAATGACCTGGAAAGTGGAATAACGAGTGAGGTTATCAAATTTGCAGATGACACAAAACTATTTAAAGTTGTTAAAACCCAAGAGGATTGTGAAAAATTGCAAGAGGATCTTGATAAATTGGAAGACTGGGCATCAAAATGGCAGATGAAATTTAATGTGGACAAGTGCAAGGTTATGCACCTAGGGAAGAACAACCCAAACTATGGTTACACGATGCAAGGTTTCACACTAGGAACCACCACCCAGGAAAAAGATTTAGGCGTCATTGTGGATACCATGTTAAAACCCTCGGCCCAGTGTGCAGCGGCGGCCAAGAGAGCAAATAGAATGCTAGGTATGATAAGGAAAGGAATGGAAAATAAAGCAAAAGATATTATAATGCCTCTATATCGTTCCATGTGTGCAATTCTGGTCGCCGTATCTTAAAAAGGATATAGCGATTTTAGAAAAGGTACAGAGAAGAGCCACCAAAATGGTAAAAGGGATGGAAGGATACTCCTATGAAGAGAGGCTAAAAAGGTTAGGGCTCTTTAACCTGGAAAAGAGACGGCTGAGGGGAGATATGATAGAAGTCTATAAATTAATGAACGGAGTGGAACGGGTAAACATAGATCGATTGTTTACCTTATCAGAATATAGAAAGACTAGGGGACATGCAATGAAGCTACAGGGTAAACTATTTAAGACTAATAAAAGAAAATATTTTTCACTCAACGTGTAATCAAACTCTGGAATTTGTTACCGGAGGATGTAGTAAAGGCTGTTAGTGTAGCTGGGTTTAAAAAAGGTTTGGACAAGTTCCTGGAGGAAAGGTCCATAGACCATTATTAAGAAGTGACCGAAGATATCAATGCTTGATCCAGTACAAGCATTGTGGAACTTGTCTCTTGGGGAAACTGCTAGGTACATATGACCTAGATTGGCCACTGTTGGAAACAGAATACTGGGCTTGATGGACCTTGGTCTGACCCAGTATGGCATATCTTATGTTCTTATGTTCCGCTATTTGCATTACAGAATTCTTCGTATTACAGAATAGACCTCTTATTGAATTGTATATATTGTATATTTTATGGTTGTACATAGTTACCCTGTTAGCCAAGTTGATTATCCTGTTCATATGTAAACACAAAGTACTATTGGAAATGTGTATGTTCACTGTTTATTGTAAACCGCGCTGATGCTGAATAGCGCGGTATAGAAGAGACTTTAAATAAATAAATAAATAAATTGTTCTGCATAAACTGCCATGTTAACAGTTAATGTATATTAATGGCATCAGCCTTAACTGCAAGGTGCATTTGCCACTCTGTCCCAGCCTCCTAATAAGAAATTCCATTTTAGGTATTTAAAATGGTGAGTTAACTGTTTTTTCAGCTCGGCATTAAAAGTTGATGCATGTTAAAACCTGCATTAAACACCAAATGAAGTTTAGTAAAAGGGGCCTAAATGTATTCAGAATAAAATGTTCATATATTGGAAGATTCTCACTGATGACACAAAATGCTGATATATAACATTCTGCACAGGTCATAACACTGCAGCTCTAACTTTGACTTATAGTAACTGATATGTTAGTTATTATAGTTGGTTTAGTTTTCCGTTTTCAAAGCATGATACTGTTATTGTTGAAATAATTATATTTTTATTGTTTTGCAGTTATCAAAGCTGAACAATGTGACGCTTCAGTTATGGCTAAAGCAGCATGGTGTTTCTGTGAAGGCAAGAGATAAGAAAGAAGAGCTTGTGTTTAAAATTATGCAGTTCATTAGTGAATCTTAATTAAATATTATCTTGCATTTAAAGTCAGTGGTCCATATAGTTTGGAATGTAGTGCTAAATAAGTAAAAAGAAAACACAGTATAAAGTTATTATTAGGAGTATTTTGATAAGCATTTGTTGCTAGATGTGTTAGAGCTACATTGCAACACTTCTATATTTTTTATTTTCAGATTAAAACACTCGTTCTTATCTGATAGAGTATCTGTGAGCAGTGAGGGAAATTTAAGATTAAATTTAAATCTGGGCTGAAAAGACTTTTCTTTGAATGTACAGCTCAAGGTACTCAAATCTGTTCTTTGCAGTGTACCAGTGAATCAGATTTTTAGGATATCTACAGTGAATATTAATGAGAAACAGATTGCATATATTTGATGTAAGAACCAGGTTCGTTTACATAATTTGGTTCTCCTGAAGGTTAGACCTGTTTGAAGACCTCGAGGACTGGCATTAAGAACCTCAGTTGTAGGCTGTGTGAAATATTTAAAAGTGAAGAGTACCAGCTGAGAAACAAGGCCCACTGTTGATCTCATTTGAACATGGCTCACAGGAACTTCAAAAGTCTAATGAAAGCACCAATATGAATTTAATAAACTGTGCACAAATATCCTAATTGACCCTCACCCTTCGTCTCATATAAACACATGCAAAAATACAGAATACAATACAGAGTGCAAAGTACAATAAGCAGTTACTGCAGGAATTAGCATTCAGTAAAGTTAACTCACATCTGTGGCACTTGCTGTCAACTAATTCACGTGGTAACTGCTGCAGCAGGGAATGGCAAAAGGTTGACAAATGGGCGGGTTATGGGCATGGACAGAGCTTTCAGTTAGCAAACAGTAAGTCGAGTGCATTGTCACTGCTGCCGATAGTGCAGGTGTACTTGCAGACAGCTCGGGAGGAGGCAAGCTAGGCAATTGCCTTGGGCAGCACTATTTTAGGGGTGGCAGCTGGAGCAGAAGGCAGCCAACTTAGCCACTGCTGCCACTGTTCCTCCAAACTTTACGGGAGCAGCTTCCTTCTTTCTGCTAATCTCCAGGAACAAGCAGGAATGAGTCTTCACATATGGGTATCGTCGGTACTGACGGAGCCTGCGCAGGAACGCTCCCCAGCGTCCAGTAAGAAAGCTTTTGGGAGCATCCCACAGCGCCTGCGTGCTGCCTTCCCGCCTTTCCCAACCGCCTCTCTCCAGTTCTTCTTTTCCGCGGAGCCAGCAGGTCGTGTTCCTGTCACCGCAGAAGAATTCTTTATTTTTTTCTTTATTTTTCTGTGTCGCATCTGCCTTCTTCGACGTCAGACCGGTACCGCCGGTCTTTTCTTTTCTTTCTTAAAAAAAAACAAAACCTTCCTTTCTTCACTGTGCATTGCGGTTTGGGCCTTAGGCCTGAACATTCTTTCTCCTCATGGAGAAGCCCACTTCCGGGTTTAAAAAGTGCACGAAGTGTGGCGGTACTATTTCTGTCACCGACACCCATGACTGGTGTCTAAAATGTTTGGGTCCTGACCATTCCATCACGGATTGTGTGTCCTGCACCATGATGTCTAAAAGAGGTCGGCAGAACCGAGCAGCCAAGCTCAGTACCCTGTTTCCCTCTGATGCAGCCTCGGTGGCATCGACGTCTTCCAGGGTTGCTTCTTCCTCCCATGGATCTCAGGTAACCAAACATAAATCTAGCCGGTCCTCGAAGGGCAAATCTCCCTCCGGGCTTGTCCTCGAGGATTCCGCACCGGCAAAATTACCCCAGCGGGAAGTTCTGGCTTCCAAAGCATTGTCTATGGGGTCATAGGTTGACATCGATGGCTTGGCCTCTACCGATCACCTGTTGCCGTGTTCTGGGGTACCGGTGGCCTCCACCGGTACCGACATCCAGACTCTGGTGGCGTCGATGGATCAGAAGATTCTGTCCATGCAGCGCACCCTAACGGCGTTTATGCAGGCTTCGATGCCTTCGGTACCGCAACAATCACTGTTGCCGGTACCGACTCTGGCACCGGCATCGTTCCCGGTGCCGATACTGATTGCATCGACATCGGCTTCGGTGTCGACTGCAACGGTACCCTGTCCTATGATGCCCATCGGTACCGAACCGGTACCGCTTACTCCCGATGTCGATCCCACTCGGTACGCGTATCGGGCTTTACAAGAGCATCCAGACAGGCAATACTTCGATTCCTCCAAGGACTCTGAGTCGGAGGTTTCTGTCGAGGCACCGGTACTTCTTCCTCAGGAGTCTGATTCTCCAAAATGAAGAATGTCTCCTCCAGAAAACTTGTCTTTTCAAGACTTCATTAGGGAAGTGACTAGGGGCTTCTCCATTACAGTGGCCCCTGAGTCAGAACCTAGAGCCAAGCAATTAGATATTTTGCAATACCCTAAGGCTCCTAAAGAAGCAGCCACCTTACCTATTCATGAGATTCTCTATGATTTCATGTTGAGCATGTGGGAGACTCCTCTTACCACCTCTCCTCATTCTCGTAGGTTAGACACCATGTACCGTGTCCCTCCTTGTCCTGGCTTTCATAAGTCTCAGCTTCCTCACCACTCTATTGTGGTAGAGTCTGCCATGAGGAAAATAAAGTGCAAAAAGACACTCATCTAATCCTCCAGGACGTGAATGCAGAACCCTTGATGCTTTTGGCCGAAGGGTTTTCCAAGCTAATATGCTTGCTGCCAGAATCAACTCCTATAGTCTCTATATGGGGATGTTTCTAAAAGAAGTCACAGATCTTGCAGACTTTAGCCCCTTTTATTTCAGAAGATAAAAGGCAGGAATTTCTCACTTGGCTTAAACATGCCCAAGATGTTTCCAAATTTTCCAACCGTGCAGCCTTTGACTCTTTTGAGTGTGTAAGCAGAGCCTCGGCTATTGCCATAGGTGCACGCAGAATTGCTTGGTTACAAGCATCTGATTTGGAACTCTGGGTCCAAGATGAACTGGGAAATCTTCCTTGTACAGGTGAAAACCTTTTTGGCAGGGATTGGAAAGCAAAGGCCACTCAGATGGATGCTGAGAACTCTGCTTTGGATCGACTTTCAAAGTCTACCTCTGCTCCTGCTAAGAAAAGATTGTTCAAAAAGACACCTTTTTCTAAAAAGGGAAGATACTATCCTGCTTATGGTCAGCAGGCCTCTTCTGCAGGTCGTTTTGCTGCAAAGCATCAGCAACCACCTAAACAGGCCAAGTCAAAGGCTGCCAGGCCTCCCACGGCCCAGCAGCCTCAGCCTCCTCAGGGCCTTTGACTTGCAACTAGAGAACTTAGCCTTTCTGGCTCTGGAAGAACCAGAGCCCCTCACCATTCCAGGAACGTTAGCTTACTTTGCTCCCAGATGGGAGCAAATCACAGCAGAGCAATGGACCCTCTCCATTATAAAGGAAGGGTACAAGCTTCATTTCTTAAACCTTCCTCCCCACACTATGGTGAAACAGTTCAATTCTCCAACATCTCTCCTCAACCTTCTGGGTCAGGAGATTGCTACCCTTCTTACCCAAGGGGCAATAGAAGAAGTACCCCTTCTTCAACAGGGCTCAGGGTTCTACTCCCCTTATTTTCTTATTCCAAAGAAAACAGGGGGCTACAGACCCATTTTAGATCTCAGAGAATTGAACAACTTTCTATTCAAAGAGAAATTCAAGATGATTTCTCTCGGTAGTCTGCTGCCATACCTTCAGAGTCAGGATTGGCTTTGTTCTCTAGATCTCAAGGATGCGTACACCCATGTCCTCATCCATCCAACACACAGAAGGTTCCTTCGGTTCCTTTTTCAAGGAAAGCACTACCAATACAGGGTGCTTCCTTTCGGTCTGGCCTCTGCACCAAAGGTGTTCACAAAATGCATGGCAGTAGTAGCTGCATTTCTACGCACCCTAGGAATATTCGTTTTCCCATATCTGGACGACTGGCTCATTCGAGCTCCATCCCAGTCAGAGGCCCAGATTTGTCTAACCTGCACAATGCGTATCCTTCAATATTTGGGACTAGTAATAAATATCCCAAAATCCCATCTCACCCCTACTCAGTCGCTGGAGTTTATAGGAGCCTTGCTGGATACCATAACTGCAAGGGCCTATCTTTCTCAGGCCCGTTGCCTACGTCTGGTGTAGTTAGCCTCCCATATACAGTTAAAGTCCCATTTAACTGCTCGAGAAATGTTACAACTATTAGGCCACATGGCATCCACCGTGCATATGGTTCCATATGCTCGCCTTCACATGAGGGCAGCTCAATGGACTTTGTCCACCCAATGGACTCAGGCATCAGGTTGCCTGTCAGACAAAATAGCAAACTTCAGTCGCCTATTTTGCTCTCTCCAGTGGTGAAAGTCCCCTCCAAATCTGTTGCTGTGGTCCCTTTTTCAGCAGTCGCTACCCCAAGCAAATCTGACAGCAGATGCTTCTCCAATGGGTTGGGGAGCTCATCTGCAGGATCTCTCCACCCACGGCATCTGGTCTCAACAGGAGACTTCTCTGCATATCAATCTCTTGGAACTCAGAGCAATATTCTTAGCTCTCAGAATGTTCCATTCCCTGCTCAGCTACAGGACAGTCCTCATCCATACGGACAACCAAGTAGCCATGTTTTATGTAAACAAGCAGGGCGGGACTGGCTCTCTGTTGCTTTGCAACGAAGCTTTGCGACTGTGGGCCTTCGCCAGAGAGCATCACATCCATCTTCTGGAAGTATATCTTCCAGGCATTCAAAACTCTTGGGCGGACAGACTCAGTCGAGTTCTGCTCCCACACGAGTGGTCCCTCCACATGGACCAGATAGCCAGGATTTTTCGAATTTGGGGAACCCCGGACATAGACCTCTTTGCAAGTCCATGGAATGCCAAACTTCCCCGGTTCTGTTCCAGAATTCCGTGTTAGGGAGTTCAGGCCAAGGATGCCTTCCTCCTTCACTGGGGTCAAGACTTCCTTTATGCCTTTCCACCAATTCCCCTAATTCCCAAAACACTATTCAAGCTTCAGAGAGATCGAGGGACCATGATCCTCATAGCTCCACATTGGCCACGCCAAGTGTGGTACCCTCTACTTCTGCATCTCTCTCAAGCTCCTTCCCTGGACTTGGGCTCTGCACCAGACCTTCTGTCCCAGGAAGGGGGAACATTGTGGCACCCAAACCCCCAGTCGCTCCATCTCAGGGCTTGGTTGCTGAGGGCGTAGACCTTCAAGATTTTCATCTCTCTCAGCAAGTCAGAGATGTTATTCATGCCTCTAGAAAGCCTTCTACTAGGCGTTCCTATGCTTTCAAATGGAAAAGATTTACCATTTGGTGTTCAGAGAAGGGTCTAAACCCTCTTGCTATACCTCTGAATTCTCTACTAGAGTATCTCCTGCATCTATCCCATGCAGGCCTGAAAACGAATTCAGTAAGAGTCCATTTGAGTGCTATTGCAGCGTCCCTCAAGCCTCTCAATGGACAACCTATTTCCTCTCACCCTCTTATAGCAAGATTCATGAGAGGCCTTCTTTTAACTAAACCTCCCATTAGACCACCTCCAGTGGCATGGGACTTAAACCTAGTTCTTGGCCAGCTTATGAAGCCACCCTTTGAACCTTTAGCCACCACCTCCTTGAAATTTCTTTCTTGGAAAGTTGTTTTTCTCATTGCAGTCACCTCAGCACGCCGCGTCAATGAGTTGCAAGCTTTGGTGGCTAATCCACCTTATACAAGGTTCCATCATGATAAGGTAGTCCTCAGGACCAATCCACACTTTATGCCTAAAGTGGTCTCGCCTTTTCATCTGAACCAGGAGGTATATTTACCTGTCTTTTTTCCAGGACCTCATGCATCAAATGCAGAGAGGAATCTTCATACCTTGGATTGTAAGAGAGCTCTCGCTTTCTACTTACAAAGAACACAGCAACATAGAAAGTCTTCTCAACTCTTTGTTGCTTTTGATCCTTCTCATTTAGGACTTCCAGTCTCTAAGAGAACACTGTCCAACTGGATTGCTCAGTGTATTTCTTTTGCCTACCAGAGTAGGAACATTTCTCTGGAGGGCCATGTCACAGCTCACAATGTGAGAGCCATGGCAGCCTCAATGGCTCATCTAAACTCTGTGTCCATCGACCAAATCTGTCGAGCGGCCACCTGGGCCTCGGTTCATACCTTCACAGCCCATTATTGTTTGGACAAGGACTCCCGCCGGGATGCCTCGTTTGGTCAGGCTGTCCTCAAACACCTGTTCCATTCCTAATCAACTCCTACCCACCTACCCTGGTCGGATGCCAGAGATCCATGGGGGGAACTGGAGCCCTCTGCAAGGGCACACAACCATGGGGTCTCTCCCTGGCATCTGCAGCTAGGGAGTCCCCATATGTGAAGACTCATTCCTGCTTGTTCCTGGAGATAGCACAGTTACTTACCTGTAACAGGTGATCTCTGGGAACAGCAGGAATAAGTCTTCACAACCCACCCACCTCCCCTAGGAGTTGTATCTCTCTATCTATCTTTCCTTTCCTCTCTCTCTCTTTGTCTCAGCTTTAAAACTCGAACTGGAGAGAGGCGGTTGGGAAAGGTGGGAAGGCAGCTTGCAGGCGCTGTGGGATGCTCCCAAAAGCTTTCTTACTGGACGCTGGGGAGCGTTCCCACGCAGGCTCCGTCGGTACGGACGATACCCATATGTGAAGACTTATTCCTGTTGTTCCCAGAGATCACCTGTTACAGGTAAGTAACTGTGCTTTTCTGAATGTCAGCACCAGAAAAGTAAATGTAACTGCCACAGAGCCTTGTGTTCAGGTATGGTCAAAGCCTCTGCCCGTCCCACCCCTATATCTACTCAAAAACAAGGGAGGCTAACAATGATATAAATCTTTCAATCCTAAGACCCCACGATTCTTAGCCAATGAGAAATACCACAAGACGCACCTAAGGGAGAAGCTCCCAACCCTTACTGGATAGAATGGGAAAAGAAGCCTCAGAGCTCAGGGCTGCGAGCTGAAAGTCAGCAGCTTTTTTTCACTGCTAGATACAGCTTATACGATTGCCCCAGATTGTCATTCATAGGCTTCTAAGGTAGCATGTCTGTTTTTACAGTTTTTAAATACATTTAAAACAATAGAAAAACATTTAGCTATTGATGTCATCCCAATCACTCTCCAAGCTTCAAAAAACTAAATCTAGCTGTAAGGACACAGTCGACTCGAGTTTCGCCCCATTTAAATGGACTGCATCAGGACATGGCAGATGGTGTAGTAAAGAAGCCTTCAGCAATAAGAACAGCTTATACTCAAAGCAGTTTAAATGTAAGTGGAAGGTGCAAGCAAACATGTCACCACCCAACAGGCTACAATGCCGTGAATCTTTCAAGGGTTTCATTCAACCCCATTGGCTGAACAGTATTCAAAGTGAAACTCCACTTCTGCTCAAGATGAGCTAGACGCTGTTCAGTTTGACCATACATAGGATTCTTTATGCCATCGATCACTAGCCATTGCAACTGCTGCCACTGGTGCTGAAAATCCAGTGTTGCTCAATCGGCGCTGTTAAAACTTGTTTAGATAAACGAGATTTATGTTCAGTGAGACAGACTTTAATCTTGTGAACTGTACAGCCCATATATACTTTAGGACAAGGGCATATAATTAAATATATGACTCAAGTAAATTGACAAGTAGTGATTAACCTGAGAGGGTAAGTGATGGCTGATTGAGGATCTGACCTCTCTCTGGTTGTCACAGCTGTGGAACACATCAAACAATGACCGCATGCTGTATGCTGTCCCTGAACTTGTCCTTCCATACTCTGATACAGGAAATTAGAATGCACTAAAATATCCTTTAAATTTCTAGCTCGAGTAAAAGTTATGCAAGGTCCATTTTGGAAAGTTTTATGTAACTTCAGAATATGTCAATGATTGAATATGCTTTTGGCCATATGCTGTGCTCTATGTGTTTACTGAAGTACACATACTTGTTTCACCATTTTATCAGGGTGTTGTTTCTGAAGTAAAAGGAAATACATGCCAGGAAGGGGGAAGGGGACTGATAGGGGCTTCAAGCATGCTTGCACATGAGATTTTACGCTGGCTTCATTTACCATGCCAGTTCAGACATTTAGAAATAACAGAAAGAAGGGAGCTGTCCTTGGAAAGTTTGGGTGGTGGGGTCGGCAATGGCTGAAGGTTTGCTGAGAGGGTGGCAATGGCTGAAGGTTTGCCTAGGGCATCTGATACCCTTGGGCCAGCCCTGACAACCAGTGCCATCTACATGCATCTACTGCAGAATGATGCTTTTTAAAAAGCCCTAATCCCCATTAATGAGCATCCACAGCCACTCCAAACCCCCATTGAGTATCTTTATCTCTCCAAAACCCCTGTTGAGTTTCCTTATCTATCATCCCTTCCCAAATCCCTCCCCAACAATTACCGGGGATATTCCTGGTAGGTTAGTAAAGTTGCAGGAGTGATCCCTAGACACTCCTGCCCCACCACTTGCTCTGGTTCAGAACTGCAGCTCTGACTCATAGCAGTAATTTTGTGGTTCTACTGCTAGGGACTAAGCTATCAAATAAGGGCGCATAGGGCCCGATATTCAACTGGGCAGGGCTAAGCGCCTTAGTTGGTTATCCCTGCCCGCTGACCACCAAACTCTAGATATTCACTTCCACGGCAACGGAAGTGAATATCCAGGTCTGGCCATGCTGCCCAGAAGTCGCCGAGGCTAACCGTGCAGCATCGATATTGGATGCTGCACAGTTAGCCTCGGTGCTTATAAGATGGGCAAGGATTTTCCTTACCTATCTTATAGGCATCAAGCGCTACTAACTGTGAAGCTTCCAATATCGGTGCTGCACAGTTAGCGCCGGTCTCTGCCTCCGCTCCACCCTGGAACACCCCCGGCATGCCCTGATGCTAGCACTGGGGCGCATAGAGGATTTAGTTGTGGATATTTAATGGCACTACCCATGTATGTGCCGTCAAATATCCGGTTAGCAGGCATTTACACAGTTAAACCATGTAAATGCCTTTTGAATATCGGGCCTATACTCTTTATTTGGTTGTTGGACCCACTAGCAGTAGTTCTGAGAGACCACAACTAGGTGTCAGAGCTGTCTTTTTGAATCCAGACCAGTGACAGTCTCAATTATCCAGGGGACACCCTACCAGTAAGTACCAGAGGGGTCAGGTGGGAGATAGGTAAGGATGCTTAACATGGGGTGATTGTTGGAGTTAAGGATGCCAATTAGGGGACTGAGTGGGTCGGTAAGGCTGCTGATCAGGGGATGGTAGGGATACCCCATCAGGAGGATTTCTTTTGTTAATGCATTGGGCCATGGTAAATGCAGCACATAGCACTAATGCACTTACTGTGCTACACCCCCAACAGTTACTACACAGGTTTTGCAGTTACTATGCATTACTTTCTGCAACTAATGCACTGCATACTTCACCGCACTTTAGTAAACAGCCCCCAAATTTACCCAATAAGCATGTCACCGCTCTGCCTGTTTCAGCATTTATTTAAAAAAATATCTATGATCTACTCCGTAATACTGGGAACATTTTAAAAAGATATACAGTCCTGTGAAAGTGCTCATGAATATTCATTCACATATGCTAAAGCGTCACACTAAATTATGATTATAAGCAGATGAATGTCAAACTTCATAACTGGCAATATGTCTTTTAATTGTTGAAAGTCCATAAAACATGATTTCCATATAATCACTGAAGTTTTTAAGAGCACAAGATCCCAACTGTGTTACTTACTGGAGACTCTGGGTGCACTTCTATCATGCTCAGAATCCTATATTGCTAGTCTAAAAATTTTTTGTCTCCACTCATATTTGATGACATAGATTGCAATCATATCCTGATGTATTAAAGTTTGAGTTTCCTTGCAGAAATGATCTGGCACTCGGTTAAAACTTTATAAATTTCCATAATGGCATTTGTCTTGTGGCAAAGTCTCCAGGAAATTATGGACTTTATTGACAAAAAACCTGACTATATCTTCTCAAGATGTAAAGTTTCATGGAAAATTACACAATTTTCTGAGTACTATTTAGCACTAATGAGTTCATTTACATGTATTTTTGACCTCATTAGCCAATTTTGTATAAAATTTGCAATAGGACCATGTGCAGAAAATAGCACAAATTAAAATGCCAAATTGCACATGCTGTTTCACATTTGTGAAAATTTGTGCATGATAGTTCACTTTGTAGGACGTGCTATTGCATCTGCGATTCTGTTCAGTTTGCTGGCCACATGGACGTGCAATCTTTTATATGCACCAGTCTCTACCATCTCCTGCTTAAATTGAATATGGCATTGATTGCTTACCATTATAATTTTGTGTGATGCAACAATAACTGAGTGAATATCAAGAGATTTTATAGGGAACTGAACCAGAATGAAGTATTTTCTGTATGAATCTGCAGGTGAAATTCACATTTAAAACTTTTCTATGCCTGCATTGAAACAAAAGATTTTTAATTTACAAATTTAAATTGTATTCCTTATCGTCCCTCCAGTCCAGTCCCGAACCTCTGGGTTTAGTACCTCTTCTAGCAGCTTGGAGACTGAGTAACATCATTCTTTTGATGACACTGGTATAAATACCCAAAGGACCGCCTCCTTGCTCCAGTTATCTCAGTCTCCAAGCAGCTGGAGGTTGTATGAGCCCAGAGGTCCCGGGCTCACCTGAGGGATAATTAAGAAGGATATTTGCAAATTTAATTTTAAAGTTAACTGGTTAGGTTATTTGTTAAGGTTCACTATTAGTTCAATTATTTAGTTTTAGATTTTATTTTTATCTTTGAGTGTTCCTCCTCCCCCCCCCCCCTCTGCTACTTGAGCCCGGTTCGGCCAAAGGGGTGGATGCAGGATCAGGGGCAGGACTCTGGCTCCCGAACCCACCTTTTTGGGTGAGGAGCCGGTGGTTGCAGTGGCCGCCTGTGCTGAGAGGGACGGCTGACTGAATCAAGACGCAGATTGAGGCAGGGACACCGATTGCAGAAGCGGCACGTGCAGGAACAGGTCCGTTCTCTCTCCCGATGCTGAAGCCGCATTTCCGGCTGAGCGTGGGGAGAGATGGACAAGGCAACAACAGCAGGCAAACGGGGGTAAGAAGGGCCTGTAGCCAGAATTGAGAGCGAGTGTCTAGGTGCCATTTTGCCTGAGGCAAGCAGCACAGTGCAGGCTGCGCCGCATGGAACTTGGCGGGAAACGGCTGCACAGACAGCACGGAGGTGACTGAGGGCTCCGATTCCTAGGCAGTCCCTCGTTTTTTGCATTTGAGCATCGTAGGTTGCTTGGGGGGGGGCAGAGCTAGTTATATTTAGTCTTCAAAAAAAACATTTTAAAGGGAAAGTTGGTAAGGCGGGAGTCTAGCACGGCATCTAACGGTTGGCTGAAGCTGGTTCAGGGCTCTAGCCATAATTCAGAGTCTGAGGAGCTGCAAAGGAGAACCGTGGAGACAGAATGCCTTCTAGGCCACAGTGTTTGGTATGTGGCACTAGAAGAGGAGCGGTGTCAGACACAGGAGTGTGTAGAGGTTGCGTCCAAGAAGCGGCATCTATGGAGCAGACCTTAAAGGTAAGTGGGGACAGTCAGAAAGGGACATCTTTATCCCTACCGGAGTCAGTGTCACCCGCTTTGCCGTCTCTGGAGCCGGTAGCAGGACCTTCCTCCACTCCAGATTTCCCCCCGTCCCAGACAGTGTTTCCAGGAGGATTTGCGGCGTTGTTTTCACCAGAGTTCGTGACTGTCCTTCAGCAGGCATTCGGTAACAGTCAAAAGAGCACAGAAGCCAGTTCAACCAGGGGGGGGGGGGGGGAACTAGGCAGGAAGCGTCCAGGGCCCTCCCTAGGGTTAGTTGTAAGCACAGTCCCTTCCAAGAAGCCTAGGAGCGTGAAGGACAGACAGGAGCAGTCGGTGACCTCAGATGAGGTCCACTCGGAAGATGTGGACCCAGACTTAGAGCTGGAGGAAGAGTTAGAGGAAGGCAAACTCACGGAGCAGAAGGACCAAACTAGAATGGTTCGGGTTTTCAGACGAGACGAGTTACCGGCGCTGATTGCGGAAACGCTCAAGGCGCTGAATATGTCGGCTGCGGGGCCGGTGGAAGATTTCACCTTAGAGGATCCGTTGTTGCAGGCCTTTAGGAAGACTCAAAGGGCCTTTCCGGTGCACAGAGTAGTGCGGAAGATGATTTAGCAGGATATGCTTGAGGCAGGACTTAAGGGGTCTAGGGTTATGGCCCGCCTTTACCCTTTAGTGGACCAGGATCGGGAATAGTTTAGGCCTCCCAAGGTGGATGCAGCGGTCTCGGCGGTTACCAAGACGACTACAATTCCAGTGGAAGGTAGTGCTGCTCTTAAGGATGCTCAAGGCAGAAAGCTTGACACCTTGTTGAAACAAGTGTTTGATGTCAATGCTTTATCCATTCAAGCTTCTATTTGTGGAGCATGGGTAACCAGAGCCTGTCTTCGCTGGTCTCAGCGGGTTCAGGGAGAACAGATGGATGAGTCGACTGCAGAAGCATCCAGATTAGAATCCGGAGTGGCTTATTTGGCTGACATTCATTACGACCTTATACGGAGGTTGTCTAAAATTATGGCTTCAGTAATTGCAGCAAGGAGGTATCTCTGGTTGCGGAATTGGGCGGCAGAGGTAAGCTTCTTTTTGGTGAAGATTTAGATAAGCTGGTAAAGGATCTAGGGGAGTCCAAAGGCGGAAGACTACCTGAGGACAAGCAGAAGCAGGGGCATCCAGCTCAAGCGACTAGGGGTCAGCAGAGGGACTTTCATCGTTTCCGCTCCCCATGGTTCGGTCAATTTCAGAGAGGCCGTTTCCCTTATAGGAACCAGGGGTTTCGGGGGTTTCGAGGAGCAGGCATGGGATTTGCCGCCCCCTCTCCCTCGAACCTTAGAAAGTCACAATGAAGCCAGGGGGATCCAGGCAGGACAGGTACCCGTAGGAGGTCGTCTGCGGGAGTTTTATCCTGCCTGGGTCCAGATCACTTCGGATCAGTGAGTGTTAGAGGTCATTCGAGAAGGATATGCTCTGGAGTTTCAACGCCCAGTGCTCGAGTCTTACGTACAATCTCCTTGCAAGGTGCGCCTCAAGTGCAAAGCGGTACGGGAGACCTTGCAGAGACTATTGAACCTGAAAGCTGTAGTGCCGGTGTCACCAGACCAGTGCGGCTGCAGTCTGTATTCCATATACTTTGTCGTACCGAAAAAAGAGGGATCTTATCGACCAATTTTGGATCTCCAGAAAGTAAATCGCTGTCTTCGGGTGACTCATTTTCATATGGAAACACTGAGGTCTGTCATAGTGCGGTAAGAAAAGGAGAGTTTCTCACGTCTCTGGATCTGTCGGAAGCTTACCTGCACATTCCGATTCAGCTAGAACATCAGAAGTTTCTCAGATTTGCGGTGCCCATGGGACATTTTCAATTCCGGGCATTACCGTTCGGATTGGCAATGGCTCCACGAACTTTCACCAAGGTGATGGTAGTAGTAGCGGTGACATTACGAAAGGAAGGGGTGTTAGTGCACCCTTACCTGGACGACTGGTTGATTTGTGCAAAGTCCAAGGAAGAGAGCAAGTTGGCAACAGCCAGGGTAGTGGAGGTACTACAGAATTTTGGCTGGGTGGTCAACATGGCAAAGAGACGGTTGAGCCCATCGCAGACCCTGGAATACCTAGGAGCTCACTTCGATACAAGCGTAGGAAAGGTGTTTCTCAGACACGAGCACTAGGGTTGAGAAGACTAGTGCGCAGTTTTTTGGGGCAAACGAATCCCACTGCATGGCATTATCTTCAGTTGCTCGGCACCATGGCGGCGATGCTCGAGCTAGTTCCGTGGGCAAGAGCCCACATGCGTCCCTTACAGAGAGCGTTACTCAGAAGGTGGTCTCACCAGGAGGACCCTCTGTCTCGAAGACTGCCCTGTCTGACGGAGACGTTCAGGCTCTCAAATGGTGGTTGTAGCCAGGGAGTCTGGAAGGGGGAATGCCATTGGAATCGCCAGCTTGGCTTCCGTTAACGGTGGATCCCTGCCTAATAGGCTGGGGAGCTCACTTCGAAGGACAGTTTGTTCAAGGGCAATGGACAGAGACGGAAAAGATGTGGTCATTAAACAGGTTAGAATTAAGGGCGGTAACGCTAGCACTGCAAGCTTTTCAACCTTACCTTCAGGGAAAGCCCATTTGGGTGCTTTCCGACAATGCGACCGCAGTGCCCTACATTAATCGACAAGGGGGCACAAGCAGTGTCGCACTGGAATCCGAGGCCGAACAACTTTTCATTTTGGCCGAGGCAAATTTGCCGGCCATGTCAGCATCACATGTTGCAGGGGTTGACAATGTAGAGGCCAATTTTTTTTTGAGTCTGGTCAAGGTAGACCCAGGAGAGTGGGTCCTCAATCCGGAGGTGTTCGAGATGATAGTGGGCCGTTGGGGAACACCAGTAATGGATTTGATGGCGACTTTCTATTCCGCAAAGGCCAACAGATTCTTCAGCCGAAGGTGAGAAAGAATGTTGGAAGGCCTAGATGCTTTCATTCAGAGATAGCTGTATGCTCTCATTCAGAGGTGGCTGTATGTGTTTCCACCGTGGGTGTTGATAGGTCGGGTGCTACAGCGAATAGAAGTACACAGAGGGCAGGTAATACTGATAGCACCGGATTGGCCAAGATGGCCATGGTATGCGGATCTAATGGGGCTCTTAGTAGACCGACCATGGCACCTACCGAATCAACGGGATCTGTTATTACAGGGTCCTTTACACATGCCTCAGGTGGATCAATTCTCGCTTACGGCTTAGCTCTTGAGAGGGCGAGGCTGAGAGCCAGAGGGTACTCCTCGGAGGTGATTTCCACTTTGCTGAGGGCAAGGCGGAAGTCGACCTCCTTGGTGTATGTTCATATTAGGTGGATATTCGAAGCGTGGTGTGATGGTAGGAGTGTGCAAGCATTGAAAGCGACGGTTTCACAGATTATATCTTTTCTACAAGATGGGTTTGAGAAAGGTTTAGCCGCTACGTCATTGAGAGTTCAGTTGGCGGCGCTCTCCTGTTATAGAGGGAAGATAAAAAGAGAGGTGCTTGGAACACACCCTGATATTAAGCATTTTTTGAGAGCGGTGTCTTTTTTGCGGCCGCCCTGTAGGCCGACGGTTCCGACGTGGGATCTTCATTTGGTATTGGAGGCGTTGGTATGCGAGCCGTTAGAGCCTTTATCAAGAGCATCGTTAAAAGACCTTACTCTCAAAGTGGTTTTTCTAGTGGCTATATGTTCGGCATGGAGAATTTCGGAGTTACAGGCATTATCCTGCAGAAAGCCTTTTTTGGCCTTTTAGAATAAGAAAGTGGTGTTCAGGCCAATCCCGTCCTTTTTGCCCAAGGTGGTGTCCACTTTTCATTTGAATCAGGTGGTTTCTCTGCCAGTGTTTGATTGCGGGGGCAAGGACACAGATTCGGGAAAGCTGCATTTCCTAGATGTGCGTAGGGCATTGAAAAATTATATGCGGAGGACAGTGGGATTCCGCAATATGGACAGAATGTTTGTTTTGTTTGGAGGAGCAAGAAAAGGAGAAGCAGCTTCCAAGGCTTTGATTGCCAGATGGCTCAAAGAGGATATAGCGTCAGCGTACCTGTTGAAGGGCAAAACAGTACCGGAAGGGCTTAAAGCGCATTCAACTAGGGCGCAAGTGGCGTCGTGTGCCGAGTGCAGTTTAGTGCCGACTATTGAGATCTGTAAGGCGGCTACTTGGTCGTCTTTACATTCCTTTGTCAAGCATTATCATCTTGACATTCAGGCAGAAAGGGATACATGTTTTGGATCAGCAGTGTTTCAGGCTGGTCTAGCTGGTCCCTCCCGTTAAGAATTGTCACTGCTGTGTTACATCCCCAGAGGTTCGGGACTGGACTGGAGGGACAATAAGGAAGGTGAAATTAGACTTACCTGCTAATTGTTGTTCCCTGAGGAACTCCAGTCCAGTCCCGTATCCCTCCCTAATATTCTGTATTTTGGACTAGAGCCTGAAGCGAACAGGTATGGTATTTCTACATGGTAAGCTGGAGAAGTAGCAATAAGGCTTACAGTCCATAAGGGGTGAGGTAAGTGAATGGGGAGTCTAAGGGAGTAATGATCCTCTGTTTAGGAGGAGGGCACACCTTAGCAGGGCACAGTTGTTAGAAGTTCTGTTTCAGAAACAATTAAAGGAACAGGTGCACTTTCCCGTGCTTAGTTAATAGTTTTTGATTGTTAAAATTCATAGGTATGTTTGCTGCTTAATTGTTGCTCCGGTGAGTTTGCTTTGTCAATAGGTTACTGGAGTGAGGAGGCGGTCCCTCGGGTATTTATACCAGTGTCATCAAAAGAATGATGTTACTCAGTCTGCAAGTTGCTAGAGGAGGTACTAAACCCAGAGGTTCGGGACTGGATTGGAGTTCCTCAAGGAACAACAATTAGCAGGTAAGTCTAATTTCACCATACCTGGCATAGAATTCCTAAAGAGAAATATGGGCCTGAAATTCAGCCACCATGTTAAGGGCATGTTTACTAAAGTGCGGTAATTTTTTTGCACGCACAGTGTGTTATGTGCAAAAATAGCACACAGGCTTCACATTTACCATGTGTTATCTGAGGGGTCATGCCCGGTATCAGCCCAGGACAGATACATACCACATGGGCCACCATTCATGTCTCGGCAGATAACATGGGTGCATGCCGAGGCAAGGATCAAGGGGTCCAGGTATAATATTTTAAAAAAACAGTGTTACATTGTGGTACAACCCAATCCCCTCCTCGCCATATAACCTTCCTGATCTGATATCCCCAATATTCAAAAACTCCCCACATCCAATACCCCTGAACAGTTACCCCTGGACATTTGTAGGTAAAGATCATGTGTTCTCCATGTATACATTTTGCTATAGGAAGAGGTCTTTGTGCTGTTTATGAAATATACTTGTTATGCTACCTATATTTAAGGACTATTTTGGTCAATGCTTCTTTCTCTTTTAATTTCATTTTAAAATTCTTGCCAAATATGCATGCCAGAATGAACTTTGGATACCAAACCAATAGGGTGTGCATGCAGTTTATTGTCTAGATTGCCCAGCTGTATGATTTGCTTATATGCTCACCCTGCTACTACTTCAGATAACATAGCCACTGCAGTATGTTAGCTTTTATTAAATTTATCTAAAGGATAAATATAAATATTAGAATGCTGATAAAAGTAGATGCATGGTGAGGGACTTTTGGGGCCTGGCCAGGCAGATCATATCCCTTTTCAGCAGAACAGATGTAAAATAAATATTTTGTAAGCCAACGTTTATCTTTCAGGCAGGTTTTATGAGTTAGAGTGAATTATCCTTTAATTAGGTATCTTTAATTGGCATTTAATTGGCAATAAAATAATATTTTACAAATTAAGCAGCAATAGACTCACTAATATTGAACAGCCTACTGCAATTAAAATGGCTTGTCCAATACATATTTTTATGTAGAATTATAAAATGTATTTAAGCAGCAGAATATAGGATAGATGTGTTATCCATGTTCTCTAGATATAGTCATAGGTGCCCTTTTACTAAAGGGTGCTGTGGTGTTGTACCAAATGCACCCGTAACACATAAATCCACGGTGCATTAGTACATCACAGTATTAACTGCTAGGAACATGGAAAACATGTTCCTGGCAGTTACTGAAGTGTATGCGGCCCTGCTGTGGCACTACAAGAATGAGGGTTCACTCAGTGCCATCTATGGAGGTGGTGGTGTGTGTACCCGAACTACTAGCCCACCATGCAGGTAGTGCGGGTGCGCTGCTTGTGCAGCACTCATCCCACCCACTTTCCGCCTCTAACCCTCTCACTTGCAACCCTAAGGAGCCATGGACAGTTAGAGTCAAAATCTAGCAGCACGTACTGTCATGGACCTGCGCTAGCTGTCAACGCGTGTCTAACACACACTTTTAGTGTGCACCAGACCCGTGTTAACAGCTAATGTCCTTTACTAAAAGACATGAGAACATAAGATATGCCATACTGGGTCAAGCCAAGGATCCATCAAGCCCAGTAACCTCTTTCCAATCCAGGTCACAAATACCTGGAAGGTTTCTAGAAAGGTAGACAGATTCCATGCTGCTTATCCCAAGGGTAAGCAGTGGTTTTCCCCCATATTGTTTGTTTTGGGTGTTATGCATTGTTCCCTGAAGTGTCACTAATGCATCATTACATTTCATTTTCAGATAGCTCCATCGGATTATCACTTGTTTTTGTATTTACAAATGTATCATAAATAAAAATATTTTAAAAATATGTAGGCATTTCATGAGATAATGCTGAATTTACACAAGGTTCAGTTCATATTATTGCATATATTGGATATGTGGGGGAGCATATGGACATGCAGTCCCATAAATGCTGATGTGCTTTCTTGTAATGCTGCAGAGGTACTGACTGTGATACCATTCACACTATTGCAGTACAGTTGTGCCTTCAGTGGTAATAGCAGTAGATAAGAAAGATTCCTGCACTCTGTAGTACAGTATATAATCCAAGGACAATCATTGCCCCAAACAAGCAAAAATGTATTCTGAGGTTTGAAGAACGCTGCAAAAACTGTACAAAATGCACTGCATAATGATCTAAAATAAATTGAAATTACTTCCAGCATAAAGGCTCATAAGTTATTTATAAGGAAATGGTGTGGATGGGAAATAGAATGTTAAATATTTTACAATAGAATGATGTCACTGCAGTAATTTTGTAATAGTTAACTTACTGAATGGCAAATAAACATGATTAGATATGCTTAAAAGAGAGGTGTTAAATAGCAGTCCTAGGGGACTGGAAACAGCCTAGTCTTCAAGATAACCAAAGGATCAAGATTAACCATATGCTGAATACAGATAAATCATGTATATTCACTATGGATATCCTAAAAACCAGGATAATATGCAACCCTCAGGTCCCATGCTTTGACCCCTAAACGTAAGGAAATTAGCTTTTCTAATGTTCTCTTTAATCTGCTTACATTATCTTTATATAATATTGACGTGAATTCACAATGAAAATTACAATTCCATGTTACTGTTTAAAAAATAAAAGTTGGGAACATTTTATGCTTTGTGTTATAGTATTTTTATTAAATGTAAAGATAGTAAACAGTTGGGTTTTTTTTTAATAATCACATGCTTTTTCCATTCAAGTAGACATGATTAGATAATATTGTACATGGATATACACATATGCACCAGTTTCAGTAGGATAAAAAAATGTATTATTTTATATTGTAATTCATAAAAGGACCAAGAGATTTCATGGCAGAGCAAAAATGCAGGATGCAAGGAGGGTTGTTGGGGACAGGGTGGTTGGAAAGCAGGGGGGTCAGTTGATCAGTGAGAGGTGTCTGTTGATCAGGGAGGGGTGCTGATTGGAGGGATTATTGATTCAGGAGGGTCTTTTTTTTGGGGGGGGGCCATGGCCATGCTTCCTGTTTGCTAATAGTTCAACTGAGCTTAAAATCACCTCTTGAGTGCAGCCACACCATTGGCAGTCCCGACAGTTAGTGTGAGGTAATCTACCACACACTAGCTATTAGTACTGGTCATCTCCACCCATAGACCACCGAGTTTGTGCCTCAGCCCATGCTAAACACACAATGTAAGGCTTCTTACTGCACAGCTCTTTTTATTACTAACAGTGCATACTAAAACCCACATCATCCACTTATCATGATTTATTAAAGATGCTCAAAGTCCTATTACGTACAATGACATGACTGACAACAAACAAAACACATGTGGAACCCCTTGCCCGTGTATTGTCTTTGCAGTGTCTGCTCCCAGTTCTTGGCAGACAGTTGTCACAACCATCCAAGTGTAATGCCGTCTTTCAGTCTCTGCTCCTGTGGATAATTTATTTGGGTTCCTGAACAGGACTAGTATACACTGAGAGGATTAGAGTATACTCACTCCAATTCCCCTCTCTAAAAATGACTGAGTCCAGGCCAGAATTTGTGTTCTGGATTGTCCTGCTAGACCAGTCCAGACAAGTGGGTTATGTCTCCCTGCCAGAAGATGATGGAGACAAAGAAACATCTAGAATCTTCTAATGACATCATCACTGCTACTAGTGCTGGTGCATCTAGGGACATTCCTCAGTATTTCTCTGTCTCCAGCAGATGGTGGTTGTTGGACTACTGCAACAGTACATCCTAGGCCTTCAGTTCCTGATTAGCCATTCTGCGAGATGCTTTCCCAGTTGAACTTGAATGGCAGTTATCTCCAGGATGTATCTACAGATACTCCGCTGGAGATTTCTGCCTGGAGGGAAATGGTCAGGCTCCCTGTCATTCTTCATGACTTGTTAAGTAAGTAGGCCATAGGCTGGGGAACAGCTCCTGATTCTCAGTCACAAGCTCCTTGCAGTTAATTTACAGTTGAATGACTTTGCCTTAATTTAATTACCTTAATTTGCTTACCTTGATTTCTTTTCTTTTTACTTATGGGTTTTCATTCCTCCAATTTAATTGGCAATTAATTTAATTGGTTAGATTAATTTAATTAGCGTAATTGGCTTCCTTTATTTCATTTCTTACTTATTGGTTTCATCCCTCCTTGCCCTCCACCAGCCACAATCACTTTAAAGCTCTTTGGAAAAAGAAACAAGGAGAAGAGGGAGTCTAGTAACTGAAGTGTCTTCTCCTATACTTATGGCTCCCTTAATTCTTCAGCTGCCGTGATTCAGCCCATACTCACTGAGGGTGACGGTCTGAGTAAGACTCAGCCATGGGGTAAATCTGAGGGCCCTTTCCATTGCACCTGCCACCCCAGGCAGCCACAGTGCTGAATCTTCCCAGGCTCTATGGCCTGTTTGCACCATTGCACCTGCTTTTAAGACAGCTGCAGTGCTAGCAGTTGGTGCCGAATCTTCTTACTAAGCAGTTTGGGGGGAGACTATTAAAACTTTGCACTCTTTCCTTTGCTCTGGGGCCTGTTGGCCTTGTGCCGTGCAAAGGTAGCTGTGTCTCTCACTGCCACCACTGGCACCTATATCTGACCATTGGAGCACAGATTGTTGACAAGGCAAAAGAGCCACTTCCTTTCACCAATCCCAGCAGTCTGTTAGGGGAATCATCTGTGGCCTTACTCGCATCTCTCTCATGGTAGGGCTTGCCATTCCACGCTTCTATTGGGCAGCCTGTAGGGGCCTCAAAGGTGAGAATGGCTGCCATTTTGGGATTCCAAGATTCTGCCAGCCCACAACAGTCTCCTCCAAGCCTTTTGCCTGAGGTGGTGGGCTCAGAGGAGAGGTCTTTAGTGTTGCTGGGGAGACTGGCCCTGGGACCTCTGGCAATTAAGGCTTGATGCTGGTGGCTGACTGCTCCTTCTGCATTACAAGGAACCTCCAGAGATAACTGGGGTAGTGGTCCAGCAGAGGTCTGACCCCCCTGTCCACTGTGGACTCAGCAGGGGGAGGGGATCCCCTTTTTGGAAACACTCTCGCTCTAGAATTGTCAGTCTCAATATTGTTTGGAACTGACTAGTCTGCTCCAGCAAGTGACCAGTGGCAGGAGTCTGAATATGAGGACTCTGGAAGTGCTTCCATCCTGAAAGAGATCAGACTATCTCCCCTGGAAGAAGATGTGTAGGACTCCCTGGTCAACTGCCTGTGGAAGGGGCAGATAAGACAGAGGGAGGGTCTCTGTAAGCTCTTCAAGGCCTTTGTATTTCTGCTAGTCATCAGGGTCATGGTTCTGGCATTGTAGGATTCTCCTTCCATCCCCTATAGGGGGTCAAGTTCATCAATAGACTATATGTCCTTCCGACGGCTAGAGACATCTAAAGGTGGATATGCTGGTAGCGACATTCACTTAGCGCATTACTCTATCCATGGAGGGTGACTCAGCCCTTACGGATCAATAGGACCACAAGGTGGAAGCAGTGTTGGCCTCCTCGCTTTGCCTCCTGGCAGTGGTATGTGGTGGTCTAGAATGCCCTCTTGCACTGGGTTCAACCATTTCCACAAGATTAATCTTCTGCCCAGCTGGAATTGGTCACAGCCTTTTGGGAGACATCTGTCTCACTGCTAAGAATACTGCAGTGGCTACATGGGCTAGCCACTTGCTGTGGCTTTGACAGTTGTGGCATCTTAAGACTCGACTAGCCAAACTTCCCTTCAAGGGGAAACTTTTTTGTAAAGGATCTGAAGAAGTTGGTTAAAGTTTTGGGCAAGACTAAACTGCTACTGCTCTAAGAGGGTAAGCCAAAGGGGTTCCTTTAAGCACTCTTCCTCCTCTCATATGGCCCACCCTCGTTTTAGAGACTCTAGACCAGTGGTTCCCAAACATGGGGTCAGGACCCCAAATGGGGTCACAACATTAGTGGATGGAGTCACAGAAACATGCAACCAGCCAAACCACCTGAATCCTGAATATCACAATGATAACACTTCAAATTTAATTCCTTATTGTCACTTTTTTTTTTTACTATTTTTTCATTATTTTTTGTACTATTCTATTTGTAAAAATCTGAAACAATTATAACAAAACATATATACTATTTTATAAAAGAAGGGGAAACGACCTCAGAACTGTCACAACAAGTGTAACTTAGACCACTTATTTAGGTCTAGGGCACTCTCCTCATATACTAGTGGCCAAAATTGTGGATACACCAGCAATTCATTCCCTTCATGCGTATTTGAGGTCTCTTACTTGCTTCCCTCACCTGTTCTAGTTGATGTAAAGTCTATTGTTGAATGTCTTATTGTTTATTGAATCAGCAGAAACCTAAAAAGCATATTTTTACTCTGAAAATGTGTGATTTTTCATGTTAAGACGAGAGGTGAGCATAATTTTGCATATTTCCTGTAATTACACTACTTGTTCATGAGCTTTTACTCTGCTATACCATTAATATTTGTGTGTTCCTTTTGAATGTTTATCACCAATGTTTGTAAGCATGTTATTATTTACTTCTTCAAAAATAGTTTTTTAAAATGTTTTTATAATTAAAACAAGTAAAATTGAATTATTTAAGATATAGATTTCACTTAATATTTACTATCTGAATTTACTATGGTCTTTCTTTTAAGTAAATACTTAGAATGAAAACTACCAAGAGACATGTCTGGTCACCCAAAAGGAAGGCTTCTGCAGTAACATTGAAGATGGAAGGCTACAGCTGTAGAGAAATAGCAAAGAAACTTGGCAGTGGAGTAACAGCCTCCAGTGTTTAGAAGCTGTGAAACCGCTTTAAGATGACTGAAATAATTGCAAACAAACAGGGAAAGGGCAGAAAAAAAGTCAACAACACCTATAACTGACAGGAGAATAGCAAGACTGGCTCTAGTGAAGAGAAGAATTACTGCGAATGATATAAACAACATTTTGTCTGAAACCGGAGTGTCAGTGTCAAACAGAACTGTTTGTCATAGACTAGTCGAGGCCGGTCTGAAAGCCAGAAGACAAAGCAAAAAGCCATTCCTGAATCCAGTTCAAAGAAGGAAAAGGCTTGACTAGGCCAAAGAACACTTGAGTTGGTCAGTTGAAGAATGGAAAAGAGTTATTTGGAGTGATGAGACAAAGATTTTAATTTTTGGGCGTGATGCTATTCAATATGTGTGAAGAAGACCTGGAGAGGACCTCATCCCAGAATGCCTCAATGCCACTTTTAAGCATCCCCTGACCTTAGCATGGTGAAGGTAGGATTCAAGTGCGAAACTATACATTGTAAACATCCTCAAACTCAAAATGTTGCCTTCTGCTTCTGACATATTCGGGTCTGATGGGGATTTTAAATTTCAACAGGATGGAGCACCATGTCACACAGAAACCATTTGCAAGAAGTAGTTTGCTGACAATAATATGGAATTGTTGTCATGGCCTGGAAACTGTTCTGACCTCAATCTGATTGAAAACCTTTGGTCCAGACTCAAGACGGTAGTGGCATCAAAGCTTCCAGGCAACAAACAGGAACTGATTGCGTGCATTATCAGTTCCTGGTTCCATATAATCAAAAAGGAGGACCTTGGGGGGAAACTTGTTGAATCAATGCTCAGAAGATGCCAAGTTGTTATTGATAACAAAGGGTTTCCAACACGTTACTGACTTTAATGATGTAAAATGGTTCTGATTTAATAATACCCCATAGCGATATACTTCTGACACTATCTTCAGTTTTTTTGGACAGATAAGATTTAAATTGATGAATTTTTATTTCAATATAGTTTCTGAACCAATAAGAACATAAGATATGCCATACCGGGTCAGACCAGGGTCCATCAAGCCCAGTATCCTGTTTCCAACAGTGGCCAATCTAGGTCACAAGTACCTAGCAGTTTCCCCAAAAGACACAGGTTCCACATTGCTTGTATTGAGGCAAGCAGTGGATATCCCTTTCCCCTTTAATTATGATTTATGGACCTTTCCTCCGGGAACTTGTCCAAACCTTTTTTAAACCTGGCTACACTAACAGCTTTTATGACATCCTCTGGTAGCAAATTCCAGAGTTTGATTACACTTTGAGTGAAAAAATATTTTCTCTTATTAGTCTAAAATAGGTTACCCTGTAGTTTCATTGCATGTCCCCTAGTCTTTCTATATTTTGATGGCGTAAACAATCGAGCTACGTTTACCCGTTCCAATCCATTCATTAATTTATAGATCTCTATCATATCTCCCCTCAGCCATCTCTTTTCCAGGTTGAAAAGCCCTAACCTTTTTAGCTCTCTTGATAGGGGTATCCTTCCATCCCCTTTGCCATTTTGGTGGTTTTTCTCTGTACCTTTTCTAATAACACTATATCCTGTTTAAGATACGGCGACCAGAATTTCACACAATATTCAAGGTGCGGTCGCACAATGGAGCGATACAGAGGCATTATAATATTCTTTGTTTTATTCTCCATTCCTTTCCTTATGATACCTAGCATTCTATTTGTTCTCTTGGCTGCCACTGCACAATGGGTGGAGGGTTTCAACATATTATCCACTATGATGGCTAAATCTTTTTCCTGGGTAGTGGAACCTTGCATCATGTAACCATAGTTTGGGTTGTCCTTTCCAGGTGCATAACTTTGCACTTGTCCACATTAAATTTCATCTGCCTTAAATTTAATCTGCCATTTGGATGCCCAGTCTTCCAATTTATCAAGGTCCTCTTGCAATTTTTCACAATCCTCCTGGATTTTAACATCTTTGAATAATTTTGTGTCATCTGCAAATTTGTTTCCTCACTCGTTAGTCCCATTTCCAGGTAATTTATGAATATGTTAAAAAGCAGCAGACCCAGCACAGATCTCTGGGTTACTCCACTATTCATCTTTCTCCAATGGGAAAATTGCCAATGTAGCCCTACCTCTGCTTCCTATCTTTTAAGCAGTTCCTGATCCACAATAGTACACTGCCTCCTATCCCATGACTTTTTTATTTCGCCTGAAGTCTCTCATGAGGGACCTTGTCAAAGGCTTTCTGAAAATCCAGATACACTATAATAACCAACTGACCTTTGTCTTCCTGTTTATTCACACCTTCAAAAAAAACAGATTAGTAAGACAAGACCTTCTTTGGCTAAAGCCATGTTGGCTGTCTCCATGACTATCTACATTTTCAGTAATTTTGTTCTTTATAATGGTTTCTATCATTTTTCCTGATACTGACATCAGGCTCACCGGTCTGTAGTTTCCCGGGTCACCCCTGGAACCCTTTTTAAAAACTGGCGTTACATTGGCCATCCTCCAATCTTCAGATATTACAGATGATTTTAATGATAATTCACAGATTACTAATAGTAGGTCTGCAATCTCATATTTCAGTTATTTAAACACCTTTGGATGTATACCATCTGGTCCAGGTGTTTGCTACTGTTCAATTTATCAAATAGTTATAATACATCTTCCCGGTGTATCGATATTTCTTTCAATTCTTCTGCGGCATCGCCTTTAAATGCCATTTCGGTCATGGGTAACATCCCTACATCTTCCTCAGTAAAGAATGAAGCAAAGAATTCATTCAGTCTCTCTGCTATGGCCTTGTCCCCTCTTAGTGCCCCTTTTACCATGTACTTTCCTTCTTAAAGTACATAGAACCTTTGAACAATTGAGCACATATTGCTAGAAATAAACTAAACGTCAAGGTGTATCCACAATTTTTTTCTACTACTGTAGGTCATAAAAACCCCTTCAAAATACTTTATTTTATTTTGAAAAGTCCACACTATAATCAAAAAATTCAAAAATTCAAGCTTATCTGAACATATCTTTCAGCCAGTGTCATTACACTCAGTGTTGTTACACTCGACATGGCTACGTTTCGCAAATGAGCTGCTTCTGGAGTGTAGCCAACAAAGTGCAGATAACAAAAATCATGATCATTATTTCCAATCTTCAATAAAAAAATATTCATAAGGAATTCATTCAAAATAAAGCATAGTCCAAGTTCTGCCCCAAGAGCACTTCAAGAGCCATTTTTCCAGCGTGGACCCGCCTTCATCTGTCTTCAACAATATACTGGAATAGAATTCAGTTACCTCCATTGTGTACTCTGCTCTTCCCACAGCAAAACACGTTGAGCAAAATCCACAAGTATTAAAGTCACAACAAATGTGAGAATAGCATTAAAAGAGGCTAATGTTGCTGCCCTCAATCAAGATGTTCTTTTAAAGGCTGTCACCAATATAATTTTTTAATTTAATTTGATGTAATATTGATTTAACATTACCTTGTAATGTGATTATTTTTCAGTTATATTATTATAAATTGACATCATAATTATGATTTACTATCAACATGGGTGAATGAATTGGGTATAGTGAAAACAGCTGATGAATGGAAACATAATTCACCTGTTAGATTTTAATTATGCCGTGAAAGTTCTGGTTCCATTTTGGTGGTGACAGCCTTTAAAAGAACATCTTGATTCAGGACAGCAACATTAGCACTGCCGGTGGTAATCTGTCCCGCCTGCATGGTAACAATTAACTGCGGAAGCAGTTAACGTATGCTGAAACACACATTAACTGCATTACACACTTTTCTAAAAGAACACCTTAGTCTATGGAGAAAGATGAATAGTGGAGTACCCAGGGATCTGTGCTGGGCCCACTGCCTTTTGATATCTTCCTACATGACCTGGAAATGGGAATAAGTGAGATGATCAAATTTGCAGATGAAACAAAATAATTCAAAGTTATTAAAACACAAGAGGATTGTGAAAAATTGCAAGAGGACCTTGATAAATTGGAAAACTGGACGTCCAAATGACAGATGGAATTTAATGTGGACAAGTTCAAAGTTCTGCTCTTAGGGAAGAATAGCCCAAACTATGGTTACACAATGCAAGGTTCCAGATTAGGAACCACAACACAGAAAAAGGATTTAGGCATCATTGTGGATAATACATTGAAATCCCTCTGTCACAGTGATGGCCAAGAAAGGAAATAGAATGATAGGAATTATAAGGAAAGGAATGGAGAATAAAACAAAGGATATTATAATGCTTCTGTATCATTCCATAGTGCGACCATACTTTGAATATTGTGTGCAATTCTGGCCACCATATCTTAAAAGGAATAAAGCAGAACTAGAAAAGATACAGAGAAAGGCTACCAAAATGGTAAAGTGGATGGAAGGATACTCCTATGAGGAAAAGCTTAAAAAGTTAGGGCTCTTCAACTTGGCAAAAACACGGTTGAAGGGAGATATGATAGAGGTGTATAAAATATTGAATGGAGAGGAACATGTAAACATAGAACGGTTGTTTATTGCTTCAAAAAGTAGAAAGACAAGGGGACACACAATGACACATTACAATATAACCCATTTAAGACTAATCAGAGAGAATACTTTTTCTGTCAACACGTAAGCAAACTCTGGAATTCATTACTGGAGGATGTAGTAAAAGCTGTTAGTGTAGCTGATTTTAAAAGAGGTTTGCACAAGTTTCTAGAGGAAAAATCCATAAGCCATTATTAAAGAGAATTAGGAAAATCCACTGCTTACCATGGGATAAGCAACATAGAATCTGTGTACCTTTTTGGGAACCTGACAAATATTTGTGATCTCTCAGGCCACTATTGGAAACATGATGCTGGACTTGATGGACCCTTGGTCTGACCCAGTATGCCACCTCTTATGTTCTTATGGATGCTGTCAATTCAGTACATCAGCATCTTTGTTGCAAAGAGGATGTAAGAACTAAGACAAGATGCTGGTCAAGTGTCAGCTTTTACAGCCAAGAATGGTATGTTACCACTCGAAGTTTACTCCATGTGTTTTAGTTGACTCTATGGCCTGTGGTGGCGACTCCGCAATCAAGGATTGGACTGCTTATAGGACAATGCGAAGGGCAAGGTTTGATATCTGCACCTCTTAATCATTAGACAAGGTGAAAAGGGGATGACTGGCAGGGCCGGATTTACCTTGAGTGAGGCCCTACGCCAACAAAAATTGTGGACCCCCAGAAAAAATAAAAACGAGATCAACTTACCAAAACAGAAATGGCAATAGATGTATAGAATTGCCTGACATAAAGAGGCAATAGGGACAAAATCAGCATTGGAATTCAAGAAATACATTAAAAAAGACATATTCCAGTTAATAAATTCAAAATAAAAAGTATTTTTCTACCTTCTGTTTGGGCATTTTTTTCAGTTGCAATTGCTCCAGTCACTTTCTTCTGGTTTCTTCGTGTCTTCTGCTAGCTATCCATTTGTCGTTTCTTCTCTTTTAGATGTTTTCCATTCTCTCTCTATTTCTGCTTTAACATACTGATTGTTTCCCTTTTGCTCTTTCCCCCAATTCTTTCCTTATTCCTTTATCATCCATTTAAATTTCACCCTTCCATTTTCAAGCCCCTCTTACTCTCCCAATACCCAGCCCATCATAGACTTTTCTTCCACACAAAATATTTTCCCCTCTCCATTCTCATTCCCCATCCATTCTAGTCCTCCCCCAAAATCAGTTCCCTTATAGTTCTAGACCCACCCAGCATCCACTCCCTTCTAGTCCCATTCTCCCATGCCCCACATCAGCCCATTTCCAGTCCTATTCTAGCTCTTCATCAGCCCATTTCCAGTGCTAGCCTTCACATCACAGGCCATTTCCAGTCCTAGCCCCCCCCACATCACAGCCTATTTCCAGTCCTAGCCCCCCCCATCACAGCCTATTTCCAGTCCTAGCCCCCAACATCACATCCCATTTGCAGTCCGAGTCCCCCTGCACCATCACAGCCCATTTGCAGTCCTAGTTCCCCCCCCCCGCACCATCACAGCCCATTTGCAGTCCAAGTTACCCCCCCCCCATAGCCCTTTTCCGGTCCAGGTCCCCCCCCCCATCACAACCCATTTCCAGTCCAAGTCCCCCCCCCATAGCCCTATTACAGTTCAGGTCCCCCCCCCATCACAGCCCATTTCTTTCCAGTCCAAGTCCCCCCCCCCATAGCCCTTTTCCGGTCCAGGTCCCCCCCCCCCCATCACAACCCATTTCCAGTCCAAGTCCCCCCCCCATAGCCCTTTTCCGGTCCAGGTCCCCCTCCCCATCACAACCCATTTCCAGTCCATGTCATCCCCCCCCCATAGCCCTTTTACAGTTCATGTCCCCCCCCCCCATCACAGCCCATTACTTTCCAGTCCAAGTCCCCCCCCCCATAGCCCCTTTCCGGTCCAGGTCCCCCCCCTTCATCAGCCCATTTCCAGTCCAAGTCCCCCCCCCATCACAGCCCATTCCTTTCCAGTCCAAGTCCCCCCCCCATAGCCCTTTTCCGGTCCAGGTCCCCCCCAATCACAACCCATTTCCAGTCCAAGTCCCCCCCCATAGCCCTTTTACAGTTCAGGTTCCCCCCCCCCCATATCACACCCCATTTCTGTCCAGTCCCAGTCCCCCCCCCCACCCCCTTTCCGGGCCAGGTCCCCCCCCCCCCCATCACAGCCCATGCAGTCCTTGGCCCCCCCGACCAGCACCGCGGCTGTCTGAGAGGCTTCAGAGGGAGCCGGGTAAGCTCGCGCGAGGCCCCGGCTCCCTCTGTACAGCCGCCAGCGTGAAGAGCCTTTTCCTTCACGCTGGCGGCTGTATCCGTGAAGCCGCGAATGCTGGGAAAGGTTAAAGGGCATTGCCTTTAACCTTTCCCAGCAATCGCGGCTTTACAGATACAGCCGCCAGCGTGAAGGAAAAGGCTCTTCACGTTGGCGGCTGTACAGAGGGAGCCGGGGCCTCGCGCGAGCTTACCCTGCTCCCTCTGAAGCCCTGCGGTGTGTGGGCCGGTCCCGGGTGGGCCCTTGCCAGCTGTGGGCCCTACGCCATGGCGTACATGGCGTATAGGTAAATCCGGCCCTGATGACTGGATATTGTTTCCTATCTGACAGGACATTTAAATTGATTCAGGATGAAAGCTGTTATCAATATGATGGTATAACCCTTCCCACAATAGGTTTGAGTAGTTTTGTTAGGCTATCGATTGAGATTTTGTTGTATTAATTCTCCAGGACCAAGCAGGAAGTCAGTCCTCACATATGGGTGACGTCGGCGCCGACGGAGCCCTCGCAGAGCAATTTTCCCCAGCTTTCAAAGAAAGCCTTTGGGAATTGCAGTGCGCAGGCGCGGTCCCCTTCCCGCCCAAGGGTGCCATCTTAGCCAGTCTTCTTTTTTCCGCGGAGCCCTACAGACGTGGTCTTCTTGTCCCCGCAGAAAAAGTTGATTTTTCGTCGTTTATTTCTCTTTTTTCTTCGGTTCGACGCCGGTCTCTTTCCTGCCCAGACTCGCGACGCCGTTGCGAGTCCTTCTCATATTTTTCGGCTTTTCTGATTTTTCTTGTCAATTTCGTTTTTCGGTTTTTCGCTGGCAGCCCGGTCCTTTGACCTTGCAGGGGCCCTTTTTCCCCCGATGGCTGCCAGTGGTTTCAAAAGGTGTGTTCAGTATGAGAGAAATATGTCACTCACTGACACACACGATAATTGCCTCCGCTGCCTTGGCCCAGATCACGAGGAACTGATCTGTGGGGCCTGCAGCAAAATGTCCTCCAAAGCGTTACGGAGTCGGCGGCATCAGCGGGAAAGAATCTTCGCAGATCCCACCCGTACCCGGACCTCGTCGGAGGCCTCGGCGTCCAGAGGCTCCAGCTCTGAGCATCGCCGGAGTTCCTCCGACAGAGGTTCTCCCTCCGGGGATCATCATCGGAAGGCGAAACCCGCGAGGGCGGCGTCGGTGGACGCTCCTGGTTCCGCGAGGGCCAGGTCGCATAGCCCCGATAGCCGTCCCGGGTCTTTGGAGAAGGAACGTCTCCCGAAACGACCTCGTTTGGAATCGGAGTTGCCTGCTCGGGTAAGTCCTGTAGTCCTCCTGGACTCGCCTCCGAGGGGTCCGACGTCGGGCCCGACGCCGTCGGGGCCCGAGTCGGGGGCTGCTGGGTCACCTGAGGTCGGACTCAGGTTGACGGCCTTGGAGAGCAGACTATCTGCCTTCATGGACCAGCAGCGGGCACTGATCGCTAGCCTCGCTGGCGCCTCTGCCCCGACCGCCGGGACGTCGACGTCTAAGTCGACCCCGGAGACCGAGCCGATCCTCGAGTCCATGCGGGCTCGAGTCGATCCTCGGTCGAGGTCACCCTCGGCCTCCCGTTCGGGACCGAGGTCGTCGGGGCGGCCGACGCCTCCGCCCGCCCGAACCGACCCCACCGATTCCTCCTCGGAGTCAGCCTGGGAGTCTGAAGTGGAAGTCACCTGATTCTTTTCGGACTCGGTGTGTCCCCTCGAACTCCCCTGAGTCCGAACCTCGGAAACAGTCCCCCCCGGAGGATGCCCGGTTCTCGGACTTCGTCAGGGATATGGCCAAGGCTTTGGCCTTCCCTGCGGATCCCGAGGAGGAGCCTCGAGCCGAAGAGCTCGACGCCCTTCAGTACGACTCTCCCGCCAGGGAGCACTTTACTGTACCGGTTCCTCCCATGCTGGAACGACTACTCTTCCGCATGTGGGAGAGTCCGGCATCGTCGGCGGTATTAAGCAAGCGGGTCGATTCCATCTATCGAGTCCGCAAGAGCCCTGGCTTCCAAAAAGCACAGCTACCGCACCATTCCATGGTGGTGGAATCGGCCATGCATAGGCTTAAGAGCCAGAAGATGCACTCCTCGGTGCCTCCTGGCAGGGAGGCCCGCAACCTGGATGGCCTCGGTAAGAAGTGTTTCCAGGGCTCTATGCTTGCTTGTCGGGTCCAGACCTACCAGCTCTACATGGACATGTACCTTAGAGACCTGGCTAAGGAGATAGCCGGATTCTCTGCTGGGCTGTCCGAGGAACCTTTGCGGAGGTTCCTAGCCTTGTCCACTGGTATTCGGGAATGCTCCAAATTCATTTCTCGAGCAGCCTATGATGGCTTTGAAGCATCGGCTCGAGTGGCTGCAGCCGGCATCGGTGCCCGCCGACAGGCTTGGCTTCAGTCATCTGACCTTGAACCCTGGGTGCAGGACAAGTTGGTCGATGTCCCCTGCCGAGGTGAGAACCTCTTTGGCAAGCCCATGGCTGAGAAGGCTGCACAAATCGAGACGGAGACTCTCACCAGAACTAGGCTCTCTAGGAAGACCTCTGCCCCTTCCCAGAAGAAGAAGGGCTCGGGAAAAAAGTCCTTTTACCCGAGAAAGGCGGCTGCCTATAAACACTACCCTCAATATCAGGCCTCCGCAGCTCCCCAACAGGGTCAGCAGGCCAAGGGACGGGGTAACGGGTCCCGTAGGCAGCAAGCCCCCAAGCCTGCACCACCGGCCCCTGCTCAGCAGGGTGGGGGTTTTTGACTTCATTGGCATAGCCTCTTCCCCTCAGCTGGTTCCTCCCAGCACAGGAGGCCGGCTGGTCCACTTTGCCCACAGGTGGTCCAACATCACTTCAGATGCCTGGGTGCTTCATGTTGTGAGAGAAGGCTATCTTCTCCACTTCCACCAGGTCCCTCCCTCCTATTTCCCGGGAGAGCCTCCACGACTCCCTCTGCACAGGGACTTACTCCTTCAGGAGTTAGCAAGTCTTCTTCAGGAACAGGCTGTGGAACCGGTGCCCCACCACCTGAGGGGTCAAGGCTTCTATTCCAGGTATTTCCTAATACCAAAAAGAACGGGAGGCCTCAGACCCATCCTGGACTTGCGCAACCTCAACAAGTTCCTCGTGAGGGAGAAGTTCAAGATGCTTACCCTTGGAATCCTTCTGCCCTACCTCCAGCAGGGAGATTGGCTATGCTCCTTGGATCTAAAGGATGCCTACACGCACATCCTCATCCACCCAAGCCACCGCCAATACCTAAGGTTTGTGGTGGCAGGAAATCATTACCAGTACAGAGTACTGCCCTTTGGCCTATCCTCCGCACCACGAGTCTTCACAAAATGTCTCGCGGTGGTGGCGGCTTATCTCCGGCTTCACGGCCTCTATGTCTTTCCGTACCTAGACGACTGGCTCATCAGAGCATCGTCCTCTCCAGAAGTCAGAAAAGCCACACACCGCACTGTGACTCTTCTCCAGTACTTGGGCTTTGTCATAAACTTCGCAAAGTCCACTTTGCTCCCCTCGCAAGATCTCGAGTTCATCGGCGCAAGATTGCACACTCTTCAGGCGCGAGCTTTCCTGCCTCTCGACAGGGCTCAACGGCTCATGGACCTAGCCGGCCGTTTTCGCAGCCATAAGAACATAAGAACATAAGAACATAAGATATGCCATACTGGGTCAGACCAAGGTCCATCAAGCCCAGCATTCTGTTTCCAACAGTGGCCAATCTAGGTCATACGTACCTAGCAGTTTCCCCAAGGGACACAGGTTCCACAATGCTTGTACTGGTTCAAGCATTGATATCCTGGGTCCCTTCTTAATAAAGGTTTATGGACCTTTCCTCCAGGAACTTGTCCAAACCTTTTTTAAACCCAGCTACACTAACAGCCTTTACTACATCCTCCGGCAACAAATTCCAGAGTTTGATTACACGTTGAGTGAAAAAATATTTTCTTTTATTAGTCTTAAATAGTTTACCCTGTAGCTTCATTGCATGTCCCCTAGTCTTTCCATATTCTGATAAGGTAAACAATCGATCTACGTTTACCCGTTCCACTCCGTTCATTAATTTATAGACTTCTATCATATCTCCCCTCAGCCGTCTCTTCTCCAGGCTAAAGAGCCCCAACCTTTTAGCCTTTCTTCATAGGAGTAGCCTTCCATCCCCTTTACCATTTTGGTGGCTCTTCTCTGAACCTTTTCTAAAATCGCTATATCCTTTTTAAGATACGGCGACCAGAATTGCACACAATATTCAAGGTGCGGTCTCACCATGGAACGATATAGAGGCATTATAATATCTTTTGTTTTATTTTCCATTCCTTTCCTTATCATACCTAGCATTCTATTTGCTCTCTTGGCCGCCGCTGCAGTCCCTGGTCTCTGCCAGGCGCTTCCTGAGACTACTCGGCCATATGGCTTCCACCGTCCACGTGACCCCCAATGCCCGCCTGAATATGCGGCCTGCTCAGTGGTGCCTTCGCAAGCAGTGGCAACAGGCCACGGGCGGCCTAGCGAACTTAGTGCGTATCTCCGGCCCGCTGGCCTCTTCTCTACAGTGGTGGCTTCATCGGCCGAACCTGGTACTCGGAATGCCTTTTCAGTCTCCTCCGCCGGCTCAAGTGCTGACGACCGATGCTTCTCTCCTAGGATGGGGAGCGCATTGCCAAGGGGCATGTACTCAAGGTCTCTGGACCACGTGGAAGTCTGCGCAGCAGATCAACTTCCTGGAGCTCAGAGCGATCCGTCTGGCTCTCAAGGCTTTCTCCCACCTGACTTCTCACCGGTCCGTCCTTGTCCAGACGGACAATCAAGTTGCCATGTTCTACGTGAACAAACAGGGGGGCACGGGCTCCTTCCTTCTCTGTCGAGAAGCACAGAGACTCTGCTCTTGGGCCGTCAGCCACGGCATTCTTCTCAAGGCAGTTTATCTCCCAGGCCAAGAAAATTGCCTGGCGGACAAACTCAGCAGAATCCTCCAGCCGCACGAGTGGCGACTGGATCCCTTGGTAGTTCAGAAACTTTTTCTGAAGTGGGGCCTCCCCACGATGGATCTCTTTGCCAGTCCTCTCAACCGGCAACTCCCTCGCTTCTGCTCTCGGCAGCCGCATCCCCTTCGAGTAGCGGCAGATGCTTTTCTGCTCTCATGGTCGAAAAGCCTTCTCTATGCCTTTCCTCCCATACCGCTAGTCTCTCGAACTCTTTTCAAGGTTCTCCGAGACAAAGCTTCCATGATCCTGATAGCTCCTCGGTGGCCCAGACAGCCGTGGTTTCCACTCCTGCTGCAGCTGGCGGTGGAGGCTCCGTTCCCTCTGGGGTTTCAACCAGATCTCCTAACACAGGATCAGGGGTCCCTGCTACACCCCAACCTCAGATCTCTACATCTGATGGCCTGGCTGCTGAAAGGGTAGTCCTTGCTCCCCTTCTACTGCCGGCAGAGGTGGAAGAGGTCGTCCTAGCTTCCCGGCGACCTTCTACCCGCAAATGCTACGCCCTTAAATGGCGTCGCTTTTCCGCTTGGTGTGCCCAGCAGTCTCAGGATCCCTTCTCCTGCTCGGTGTCGGTGATCTTGCAGTACTTGCTCTACCTCTCTAATCTGGGACTTAAGTCCAACTCCGTCAAAGTTCACCTCAGTGCTCTTTCAGCACATCATGTGCCGGTGGACGGCAGACCTCTTTCCAGCGACCCTCTCGTGGCAAGGTTTCTCCGAGGTCTCCTTCTACTTAAACCACCTCTGCGCCCGCCAGCACCTGACTGGGATCTGAATGTGGTTTTGCAGCGGATCACCTGTCCGCCTTTTGAACCTATGGCTACCTGTTCTCTCCGTTTTCTTTCTTGGAAAACCTTATTCCTAATAGCCCTCACTTCCGCTAGACGCGTAAGTGAATTGCAGGCCCTCGTGTCTGATCCCCCTTACACTCGGTTCTACAAAAATAGGGTAGTCCTACGGACTCACCCTAAATTTCTTCCAAAAGTGGTCTCCCCTTTTCACATCAATCAGGAGGTGGTACTTCCGACCTTCTTTCCCAGGCCACACTCCAGCCGAGCTGAAATGGTCCTGCATACCCTGGACTGTAGAAGGGCATTGCACTTCTACCTTGACCGTACGCGGGAGCACCGTAAAGCTGCTCAGCTTTTTGTGTCTTTTGACCCCAATAAATTGGGGCTCCCTGTCTCCAAGCGTACTCTGTCCATCTGGGTTGCTGACTGTATCGCTTGGGCTTATGGGGCAGCCGGACTCTCGTTAGAAAGTCGGGTCACGGCTCATTGTGTTCGGGCGAAGGCTACGTCAGTGGCTTACCTCCGCTCTGTTCCATTGGCAGACATCTGCCGGGCCGCTACTTGGTCTTCGAGCCAGACTTTTGCGGTCCATTACTGCCTCGAGAGGGAGTCCCGCAGGGACAGTGCTTTCGGACAGGCAGTCCTCCGAAATCTCTTCGAGGTTTGAGCAACTCCTACCCTCCATCCCGGATGGGGGCTACCGGTGGGTAATAATTCAGTGAAGATTCCTTCCTTCTGTACTGCTGAGCTAGAGGGAGCTCATTTTTGTGCTTAGGGTCTCCAGTAGCCTTAAGCTGGGGAGTCCCATATGTGAGGACTGACTTCCTGCTTGGTCCTGGAGAAAGCGTAGTTACTCACCTGTAACAGGTGTTCTCCAGGAGCAGCAGGAATCAGTCCTCACAACCCTCCCTCCTCCCCTTGGAGTTGCAATCATCTGCTTTAGTTTTTTTGCAAATTTTTATGCTGTCTTTTAGCTATGTCATCTGACTGGCTAAGATGGCACCCTTGGGCGGGAAGGGGACCGCGCATGCGCGCTGCAATTCCCAAAGGCTTTCTTTGAAAGCTGGGGAAAATTGCTCCGCGAGGGCTCCGTCGGCGCCGACGTCACCCATATGTGAGGACTGATTCCTGCTGCTCCTGGAGAACACCTGTTACAGTTGAGTAACTACGCTTTATGTTAAGTACTTACATTAAGTTAGTATGTCCTACTATGATTATCAAGTAAAAGAATTCTTTCTCAAATTATACGTGTGGTTCTGAAATTATTTTGGACAAAAAAGAAGGTGGGTAAAAAAGGATAGTGATCGGTTAGGGACCTGCCTGAGTTATGTACTCAGTAACACTACTTGGGTGTAAATGAGTTACTTCCCTTCTGTTTTGTTGATCAAGAAATTTTGCAAACCTGCATAATTCATAAAAATCCTCTTAGAATAATTATCCTCTAATATTCAGCAGTTTTCAGCCAAAATAAAGGCAAAGATGAAATATATGACTGGATTCACTATTAGTATTAGTCAATGGCATTAATATAAAACACCAACTCACTCTGAATGAAATAAAAGAGATTTTAATAAAGCATGCTCCCAGTAGTTTTTTTCTCACCATAAGACCTTCAATGTGATATTTATTTAGGACATATTCATAAGTTCAGTTTTGTTTTCCATTACTGAGAAAATAGCTGTTTTCTTTTGGAGTTTCTAGTGTACTATTTCCCTTTCTTTACTTTTACTGTTAATCCGAAACAGCTACAAAATCTTCTCTGTGTTTCTAAATCCAAGATCTTTTTAGAAAACAACATCTGAAGTAAATTTAAAAGAAAATTTACCATTAGTGCAGGCACTGAAATCCAAAAGGCTCTGTAGCCCAGCTAAGGCATTTTTGAATTAATTTATATTTTCATCTGGTAAGATTTGCTTTGGGTTGAATAATTCTTTCATTTTTTATTTAACCCAAAACAAGATTCCCCTTGTGACCTGCTGAGCATTATTAGAAACACTCACTTATTGAGGTCTTGGCCCAGGTAATGGCAGGTCAGCTCTTGCTTTCTTACCAAGTTGAGGATTTTGAGTGAAGCAGTAGGTAAGTGATAGCTGTTGTTTCTCCAGGACCCAGCGGGAAGTCAGTCCTCACATATGAGTGATATCACTGATGGAGCCCATGTGGGAATCGCTCCCCAGCTTTCAGAGAAAGCCTTTGGGAGATTGACCACGCATACATATCTGTCTTCCTGCCTGAAGGAGCCATCTTAGCTCAGTCTTCTTTTTTATGCGGAGCCCTCCAGATGGCCGTCTGTGTCCCGGAATGTAATTGATTTTTCTTGACTGCTTCCAGTCTCTCTTTTTCAGGTTGTGTGTTTTTTTGGTGTCTTCCTGCCTGACTGCGGAAGTGTCTGTGCTTCAGCGTCACTTTTTTTAAAATTCTTTTTTGGCATGCGGGTTTTTTCTCTCATGCCCCCCTGGTTGGCTAGGATGTTGGAGTCCTTTGACTTGGCAGAAGTCGTCTTCCTGACCATGTCAAAGATGCCAAGTGGCTTTAAGAAATGCTCCCAGTGTGGTCGGACCATCTTTATGATGGACCTCCACAACTGATGCCTTCAATGCCTCGGGCCCATCCATGAGACCGAGACCTGCCCTCTCTGTTTACAGATGATGCACAAAGGGCTGAAGAACCGGGAACAGCAGCGGGAATTACTGTTTGGTTCCAAGGCTTCGGCATCGATCTTGGCTTTGACACCCTCGAAGGTCCCCACCGAGGCTTCAGCTTTGTGTGGGGGTCAAACTTACTCAGAGCTGAGAGGTTGCAAGGAACCAGAACAGCAGCTCTCCTATGAAGAGGAGTTCCCCCAGAAGAAACAGTCTTCGGCCCTTTGGCATTGAAGGTTGATGCCAAGTCCAAGGCTAAATCCCATGGACATTGGCATCGCAGCCTTCGACACAATGCCGAGGGTGAAAGCCGAGAGTGGCCCTCCAAGCTGCCCCAGCAGGAGGAGTTGCCTCCCAAGGCCCAGGAGAGCCAACGTGGGACTACCATAGCTATTACCACTGAGGAGTCCCAGCTGAGAGTGCCAGCACTGGCACCAATGGCTGCAGCACTGGTTCTGCCGGCATCGGAGACCTTGCTCCTCATGGAGAGGATGCATGCATTGGAGCGTAGCCTCACGATCTTCATCACTCAGCAGGCTCCCAAGGAACTGGTCACCTTGAGTTCTTTGGCCCCAGTGACAGCCCCTCCATTGGCAGGTGCCTCCATCCCCTTTACCATTTTGGAGACATTTGCCATCTCGGGCAGTTCCCATGAATGCTCTTGCTCCCACTCGATACCAAGGGTATCGCCACCAAACGCATTGTGGTCGAGGGTTCTCTTGTCCCCGTCCAAGCACCATCGCCAAAAGTGTCAGAGAGGTACTTTGAGTTCCTCTCTGACACAGAATAGGAGACTGAGGAGGAATCGCTGGAGATGGTCTGGCACCGTGACCTTCCATCTAATCCCTCGCCCCCACTCAAGCACAGGAGGTCTCCCCCGGAAGATCTTTCCTTCCTCAATTTTTTTTGGGACATGGGAAAGGCTCTGCCCTTCACCACAGGGGCAGAGGAGGAGCCTCAAGTAGAGGAACTTGAGATGCTCTAGTACCTGACTCCCCCTAAGGATGCCATCATGGTGCCGATGCGCCCCATTCTTGAAAGGCTTCTCTTTTGAATGTGAGAGACACTGCATACAGTGCCGAAGGTCAGCAGGCACCTCAACTCCCTCTACTGGGTGCACAAGAGCCCTAGATTTGAAAAAGCACAACTGCCTCACAACTCCATGGTGGTGGTGGAATCGGCCATACACTGGATTAAAAGTTCCAAGACACACTCCTCATTGTCCCCGGATATGGAGGCATACATCATGGATAGTTTTGGCAGAAAGTGCTATCAAGGTTCGAAGCTTGTGGCCAGAAGCCAGGCATACCAACTGTACATCAGTATGTACCTGCAGGACTTAGCAGGGGAACTGGCCGGGTTCTCCATGGGTCTTTCTGGAGAACACCTTGAGCGCTTTAGGATCCTGGTGGGGAAAACTAAAGAGTGCTTCAAATATGTCACCAGGGCCACCTATGACAGCTTCAAGTCCGTGGCCAGGGTGACTACGGTGGGCATCAGTGCCTGCCACCTGGCATGGCTACAATCCTCGGATCTGGAGCAATGGTTTCAGGACAAGTTGGCCGATGTCTTTTGCCAAGGGGAGAATCTCTTCGGCAAACCTATAATGGAGAAGGCTACTGAGTTGGAGACAGAGCAACTCACTGCCTTTCGAGAAAGACCGCTGACTCCACTCGAAAGAAGGCCTCAAGTGAAAAGACTTTTTCTCTAAAGAAGAGAAGGTACTATGGTACATACACCCCATACCATTCATACCAACAACCCACACAGGGGCAACAGCCTAAGCCTCAAGACCAGAAACAGTGCTGCAAGCCTAAGGCTCCTAAGCCCAGCCAGCACTGCAGCCACAACCTAGTGGGGGTTTTGACTCCTGCATGAGGACCATGGCCCTTCTTCCCATCCCAGACTCTGTTCCAGCTCAGGTGGGGGGGGGGGGGGGCTGGTATATTTTGCCCTACAGGTGGTTCGTGTCGGATGCCGACTGCATTTCCAACAGCTTCCTCCCACCTTCTTTCAGGGGAGTACCCTCTCCACCAGCATCATCATATGCTTCTCCAACTGGAGATACAGACCTTCTTAGCAGATCGGTCTGTGGAACTCGTTCCACCATTTCAAGTAGGAAGAGGGTTCTACTCCCTCTATTTGTTGTTCTCCACGAAGACCGGCAGCTACAGGCCCATTCTGGATCTAACATAAGGACATAAGATATGCCATACTGGGTCAGACCAAGGTCCATCAAGCCCATTATCCTGTTTCCAACAGTGGACAATCTAGGTCATAAGTCTCCCCAAAAGACACAGGTTCCACAATGCTTGTATTGGGTCAAGCAGTGATATCTTGGGTCCCTTTTAATAATGGTTTATTAAAAGGGACCCAAGATATCACTGCTTTCCTTTCCTCCAGGAACTTCCTTTCCTTTCCTCCAGGAACTTGTTCAAACCTTTTTTAAACCCAGCTACACTAACAGCTTTTACTGCATCCTCTGGTAACAAATTCCAGAGTTTGATTACATGTTGAGTGAAAAAATATCGGAGCAGACAAAGCCTGAACAACTTACCCAACCGGCGTCCTCACCATGGACTCGCCATTCAGCCCAAATAACGCTCGAGTCATTAAACATCCCACATTTGGGCTGAATGGCGAGTCCGTGGTGAGGACGCCGGTTGGGTAAGTTGTTCAGGCTTTGTCTGCTCCGATATAGGAATGTGTATGTATTTGTAGTGGGAAAGTTTAGCACTCTTTTTATTGTTTTTATTGTTGTTTTATAGTACACCCCCCTGAGGCAGCGTCTGCGAAACGCTAAGAAGGACGTCTGATTGTGGCATCGGGGTTGATACCATAATGATCATCTTGGAAAATTAAGCAGAAGATTGCGACTTTGTGCTGATGGGTCCTTTTTTCTGTGCAGGGGCTTTTCCTTGCTCTGTTATGTGGTGAAGTGCTGATGCCCTTTTGATAGTTGCTTTGCTGTATTTTGATTATTACCATTATTGATTATTATTACTATGTATATTGATTCTTGCACTGATGTTTGACATTTTGTTATGTTTAATGATACGATTGTAAAGTGCTGAGGATATTTGTCAAAGCAACTTATAGTTTTGGATTCCCATCAGTTTATTGTATTTTCTGTAGCTTTCTGGTGCTGGTGACGGACGAAGGGGTTGGATGCAGACTGTTGATGTAATTTACCTCATATTGGATTGCTGAAGCCAGGTTTTTGGCTTTGAGTATTCAGTGGATATCTGAGGATAGTTCTGAGGTCGGTGCTCCCCGTTGTCACGGCGCTGGAGGCTTTTTTTAGTGCAAAGTTCCCAGTGCTACATTTTGGTTAATGTGTGGAGTTGTTTCTTATTCTTATGAAGTATCATTGTTAAACTCCGGTTAGGCTTTTTGTTATTTGTGTGTTCTCAGAGCAGACAGACTAAGAAGGATTCTCCAGCCTCACGAGTGGCAACTGGATCCGGTGGTGGCCCAGCAGATTTTCCGCCGCTGGGGACATCCGTCCATAGATCTATTTGCCAGTCCGCAAAATCACCAGCTGCCCAGATTTTGCTCCAGACAGCCACATCCCCTGAGGGTGGCGGCAGATGCTTTCCTGATCTCCTGGTCAGCGGGCCTCATGTATGCGTTTCCTCCCACGGCTCTGGTGGCTCAGACTCTGTTCAAAATCCTTCGGGACAAGGCCTCTGTCATTCTGGTAGCCCCCAGATGGCCAAGACAGCCTTGGTTTCCGCTGCTTCTTCAGCTGGCAGTGGAGACCCCACATCCACTGGCTATGCAGCCCAACCTCCTTTCACAGGAGCAGGGCTCTCTCTTGCACCCCAACCTCAGGGCCCTCAACCTGATGACATGGCTGCTGAAAGAGTAGTGCTGGCTCCTCTCTTCCTACCTCAGAATGTAGAAGAAGTGTTACTGGCCTCCAGGAGGCAGTCCACTAGGAAATCCTATGCTTTCAAGTGGTGTAGATTTGAGGTGTGGTGTAACCAGCACAATGAAAACCCTTTCTCTTGCCTTGTACCAGTGGTGCTGCAGTACCTGCTTCACCTCTCAGAATTAGGTCTCAAGTCTAACTCTGTCAGGGTCCACCTGAGTGCTTTGTCAGCAAACCACTCGCCCATGGAGAGGCAACCTCTTTTGGCTCACCCCCTGGTGTCCAGATTCCTCAGAGGTCTGCTTCTGCTGAAATCCCCAGTTTGTCCTCCGGCAACTGAGTGGGATTTGAATGTGGTCTTGCAGCAGCATACTCGCCCACCCTTTGAGCCGATGTCCTCTTGCCATCTGCGCTTCCTCTCCTGGAAGGTGCTCTTCCTGGTGGCACTCACATTAGCCAGACGTGTGAGTGAGCTGCAAGCTCTTGTAACTGATAAACAATACACAAGGTTTTATTGGAATAGGGTAGTCCTCTGCACTCACCCGAAGTTCCTTCCAAAGGTGGTCTCTTCTTTCCACCTCAATCAGGAGTTGGTTCTTCCGACCTTCCCAGGCTGCATTCCAGCCGGGCAGAGGCAGTCCTGCATACCCTGGATTGTAAGAGGGCGTTGTCCTTCTACCTGGAGCGTACGAAGGGACATCGAAGGGTTACTCAGCTCTTCGTCTCGTATGACCCCAGTAAGCTGAGGTTACCTGTTTCCAAGCATACGCTGCTCACCTGGGTGGCAGATTGCATTGACTGGGCGTACAGGGTGGCCGACCTCCCATTGCAGGGTCGAGTCATAGCCCACCGTGTCAGGGCTAAGGCCGCATCAGTGGCTCATTTCCGCTCTGTTCCACTGGCAGACATCTGCCAGGCCACAACTTGGTCTTCAAGCCAGACTTCTGCAGCCCATTACTGCCTGGATAGGGAGTCCCGACAGGACAGTGCTTTTGGCCAGGCGGTTCTCCGTAACCTATTTGAGGTTTAGGCAACTCCATCCCTCCGACCCGCTGGTGTCAGATTACCAGGGGGTGTTGCTTTCTCGGCTGAATTCCTATTGCAGCTGCTGTGGCTCTTCTAGAGGGAGCCATTTTTCAGCTATGGGTTTTCGGTAGCCTATAGCTAGGGAGTCCCATATGTGAGGACTGACTTCCTGCTTGTTCCTGGAGAAAGCGTAGTTACTCACCTGTAACAGGTGTTCTCCAGGGACAGCAGGAATCAGTCCTCATGACCCTTCCTCCTCCCCTGGAGTTGCAGTCCTATAATTGTTTTTTATTCATTTTGCCGTCTTTTTAGCTATGTCATTTGACTGAGCAAGATGGCACCCTTGGGCGGGAAGGGGATCGCGCATGCGCGATACAATCCCAAAGGCTTTCTCTGAAAGCTGGGGAATTGCTCTGCATGTGGGCCATTATAGGACAGTCTGCTTGCTTGCACAGAAGATTGCAGTGTGGCAGCTTTCTTTCCCTAAATTTTACTGGCTCTTAACTCAGCCTTCAGATTATTATTTTTTATCAATTTCTTCTGCCCTCCTCATTATTACTTCACCCTGTACAGAACCAAATTTTAGTTTCACTCAGAATAGATTTGCTTACTGCAGTTTCAAATACAAAAGTTTTCCTTTAAATTGAAAAAGTATATTAGATATGCTGGCTGCATCTCTATTGGACTACAGCAAATTCAGGTTGTGAAAAGGACTGCAGATCATATAAGTGAGAAGCTAGTTAAATTTAAGTAGGAAGATGTGTATGTACAGAAGTGGACATTCATAATAGATGATTGTACAGTAAGCTTGCATTTAGAATTAGTCATATGAAATGAACAATATCACTTTAACAGCCATATTGAAAAAATATGGATACCACCTTGAATCTCAAATTGCAACTAACTCTGAAATTAATCATCCTAAGACAAAAAATGAATAATAAGCCCTTTTATTTTCAGTGTTTTAATCATGCTGAATAGCTAGCATTATAATAAAAATGATAGTTATATACATTACCATAATGTATAGCACAGAAAACAAAATGGGAGCATTTTTATAAAGCTTTTTCCATGTATATAGTATGTGTTCCATGCCAAAAAGGGCATACACATGTAAAAAGTAGGAAATATAGAAAGAGTATACCTACAGTTATGGTCGACATTATTGGCACTCTTGCCGTTTAACCCTTTAATATCTCCTAAAAAAAAAGTGACCAGTGAAATGGCTTTGGACTATATATGCACACGTATTTTACACACAAAAGAATCAACTAAAACAGGATCAATTAAAAAAGGAAACAGTAGGAAATAGTATAAAAACTGGGACATTGCCAAGACATCATTATTAAATTATAAACAAAATAACCTGAACAAAATCATCAATATATATCCCCTAAACTAAAATGATTTTCTAAAGTATAATTAACAAACAAAACCTAAAAAAAAACAAAATTATTTTTGTCGGATCACCCACCATGAGTGGAAATTCCCTCTTGCGGTGGGTCCTCCTTTTTAATCAGTTTTATAAAGACCTTTGCAAGGTCTGAAATCATGGAATTGACTGCACATAAGCAAGCCACTCCTTAATAATAGCTAGAAGGTCTCATCTATCTTACAACCCTGAACTTGTTTGCTGAGGTAATTTATCCATATGTACAACACTTAACTGCTGGTTCAAGAGAAATCCTCCAACGATGAAAATATCGCTCCGTTCCGTCTTACATTTATTTATTTATTTAAAGGGTATTTATATCCCGCCTTATCCTTCAATCAAGGCGGTGTACACAGCAAACAATCAATTTAAATTGGCATTTGTGTTCTCATGTGTTCTTATACTGTACAGTGAATGTGTGTGCATGTGGTAGGTTGATTGGAGTGCGCTAATTACAGCATGAGCTTTTGTACAGTGTTATGTGCAATGAGCATGCAGGTAAGTCATTAGTACGGGATTGGTGATCCCATTATGTCTTCAGGCCGTAGTGCTCCATGAAGAGCAAAGTCTTTATTTGCTTTTGAAAGTTCTTAGTGTCATCTGTCGATCGAAATTCATCGGGGAGTGCGTTCCACATTATAGGTGCCGCCATTGATAGTGCTCTTCATGCAGTAGACTTGCGCGCCTTTGTGTAGTCTTTTGGAGTGTTGATTGTGTCCGATGTGGCTCTCCTCCTAGGTCTTGCGCTGGTGTCGGGTTGTATAAGAGGTTGGAGGCTGAGTGGTGAGTTCCTGTGTTTGATTCTGAATATGTTTAGGATTGTTTTGTATTTGATGCAGGAGCTGATTAGGAGCCAGTGGAGGTCTTTTAGTATGGGTGATGTGGTCTTGTTTTGATGATCCGGATATTATTCGTGCTGCCGTGTTTTGAGCCATTTGTAGTGGTTTGAGTGACTGTTTAGGCATGCCGATATAGATCGGGTTGCAGAAGTCAAGGATGGGAGTTATTAGGGCTTGACAGACTGTGCGGAAATGATCTTGCGTAAGGAGGGGCTTGAGGCGTCTGATTATTCTCATCTTGAAGTATGCATTTTTGGTGGTCCTGCTGATGTGTGACTGTAGGTTTAGCTCTCTGTTGAGCTTCACTCCAAGGTATTTCACTTCCTGTTTTAAAGGTATTGTTGTATAGTTGACATTGATGGAGGGTGGAGGGATGAAGCTGGTGTTTCGTTTGATGAGAGGTGCTTCTGTCTTGTTGTAGTTTATGGTCAGGTTGTTGTCTTGGAGCCAGTTGGACATGTGGTTGAGGCAGTCTATTATTTTGGTGTAGTCAGGGTTGTCGAGGTTGACTGGGGTGTAAATCATGATGTCGTCTGCATAGATTGTGTATTGTATCTTGTGTTCTTTCATGATGTTGCAAATTGGTTGAATATAGAGGTTGAATAGTAGAGCGGATAGGGCGGAGCCTTGTGGTACCCCTTGTTTGATCTTTGCAGGTCGTGAGGTGTTGGAACCAATCTTAACCTGGAACTGTCGGTCTGTTAGGTAAGAGTTGAACCATCTTAGGGTGGTGCCATTTATTCCAATGCTCTGTAGTCTGGTTAGGAGGATTCTGTGGTCCACTGTGTCGAACACAGATGAGATGTCTAGGAAAATCATTAGTGTTCCTTTTTTGTGGTTGTCAATGATTTGGATTATGTCATTGAATAGATATAACAGGAGTGTTTCGACTCCGTGGTTTGGGCGGAAGCTATGCTGGTGTATGTACAGTGGGGCATGTGTGTCGATATGGAGTTGGTGTTGCTGGAGTTGGTATTGTACAGCTTTTTCTATAATCTTTGCCAGTAGTGGTATGCTGGAGATGGGTCTGTAGGCTGCCGGGTTGCTCTTGTCTAGTGTGGATTTCTTCGGGATCGGTCTTATAGTAGCTAGCTTCAGTTGGTCTGGCATGGTTCCTCGTGCCAATGAGTTGTATACTATGTTGTGTATGGTGTACTATGTTGTGTACGGACTCTATCCGATATATCATTGCACTGGTCCAGAAGACGGTAAATTGGCTATTTATCGAAAACGACAAGGTTCTTGCTACACCACGTTGTGTTTCAAGCCATTCTAAGTCCAAGCTCTTCTTCAGGCGAATGACCTTCATATCCGGTTCCTGTTTATATAGTGTTTTGACGTCATAAAAACAGCTGTTCAGACCTTTAAACGCTCAACCCATGCTCATTAATGGAGAGACCACCAATCCATTTCAGCATTCATACCAAGAGGTACTATCGATTGCAATCAAAAAATCCATTGCTCTTCTTTGTAAAGTAATTTAGAATTATGATTCCCTCTCCTCAAATTACATGGAACATGATCCAACACCAACCACTTTAAATCATCAAAACGGTGGCCATACAGCTGACAATGAGGAACCATTGGAGCTATCATTGGAGCTGGAAGTGTCGTTTTGCCTACATACTTCAGCTCTCAAATACAAAGGGATATGTAACCTAATTAATTTTGTCGGAACTAATGCCTTGAAGGTGTATACCCTTCTCGTAGCATAAACATTCCTTTTTTCTTTTTGTAAAATGGGGATGCAACCCCTAACCATACCCATAAGATATCCAAATCCAAGGGTAGCCTCGATTTAGTGTAGGAAATAAATCCAAACTCAGAATGAGGAACCTAAAGCCATATTAAAGCAAACTTATTCAAAAGAAGCCACAAATCCACGGTTGTTACAGCTCAAAGGAAATGTACTTAACTTTCCCAAGGAACTCCCCTCTCAATGATCCAATACATACTTCAGCTGGCATGGGCATATCAAAACATATATAACATATGAAGATGAACAGGAAGTATTAACTTTTAAAAAGCAAACTTTCCCCGTACTTAAATCCACCCAGGAGTCTCCTTGTAATGCAGTCTCACAAAAATCACATGTCCCACATATATAGTGTCCCAATCGCTGTGTCTCCATGAGGACATCAATAGTTTCACCAGTACGCACAATCATATCACTTATATTAGGGGGACGACGGTAAGCCATCATCAATGGTCTCTGAAAACATGGATGTAAGGACAATGTAGACCAATGCTGTTTTAAAATGCTAGTAATCTTAGTTGTATTAGGCATGTATGGTATTACTCCAATAACCTTATCTGTAACCAATGATACACTACGATCTTCATCAATCCGCCACCAACTGGGATGATTATATAACACTCGTTTATATGCTTTATGAACTAATTTTTGAGGATATCCTCTATCCAAAAGACGTTGACTCAAATCATGAGCATGTTTGTAAAATTCTGCCAAAGTGGAACATAGTCGTCGAATACGTAGAAATTGTCCAAATGGGAGATCCCTCCGTAGGGGGCCGGGATGATAACTTGAATATTGGAGCAGAGTATTATGTTGTACTGGTTTCTATACAAAGTGGTGTGCAACACTGATTTCTCCCTATAGATCAAAAGATCTAAAACTTCTATGTGATCAACATGATATTTTGGAGTAAACTGTATATTATGATTAATGGAATTAATCTAAGTAAAAAAAATCTAGTAATGCTAATTCAGACGCCGCCCATACAAAAAATATGTCATCCAAGAACCGCTTCCAGGATAAAATATGTTGAAACCAATGTCACGCCACCACCACTCGCCTCTAGGTTAGAGGGGCGTGGATTTTTAGAGGAACTTTCTGCTGTATGCTTTTTCAGCTTTTTGTTTTTAACTATTTCCCTGCAATGCCCTCTGCGCATGCAGAAAGCTGTAGTCAGGCTCAGGTAGGTAATGACAGAAATTTATTATTTTTATATACACAATGGTTCGATCATACCACACATAGGATTGTTGGTTCAGGACTCTTTGAAGCAAAAATTGTCCAAAACATATCCAACCACAAAATGCAGTTTCAAAAGTTCTCTCTATTGCAGGATACACAGTCTTTACCAGCAAGCTTATTATATTTCCTTCTCAGCCTTGCTGGCTAAAGCATCAAACAAAAATCACATTTAAAGTTTGTGGTAAACTTCCCCTTTATAAACACAAGGGATACACAGCCACCCTGCCTGTGGAATAAGGGTACCTTTTTCCTGCATAACCTTCTCTCAGGACTGGCTTGCTTTCTCTACGTTCCCCAGGTTTACAGCTTGGCACAAGAAACAGTCCCTGGGTGTGTCCTCCTCAATCAGCTTCACCTCGGGCTCTCCCAGCTGCATAGGCTCTGACTCCCAACCTCGCTCACAGTGCTCAGCTAACAACCTTCTGGGGAATCCTGGAGTCTCTCTTGTTCCTGGCTCCAAACTCTCCTGCAGCCGTGCTACATGCCAAATAGCACTCTCTCCAGCTGGAAGGTCCGTTCCCCTGCTCTGCTCAGCCTGGATGCCTGCTTCTCCTCCCCTCCTTTCTAAGTCATATTCTGCTCTGGGTTTATACTTCCAGGGCTCTAGCTCCAACCCCACCCTACTCAGGTGACGGCAATCAGCCTAACTCCGGGCACCTGAGTGCTTGAAGCATTCACTGCCTAAAGGGTTCTGAGCCTTGTATCCTCTCCCCTTCATTCCACTAGGGGGAGCATGAAATGTGGTCCACGTGGAAGTTTTCTGATCCCTGGAGGTGTTTATGGCTTTCCTACCCTGATTTAGTGAAAGGGGGCCCTTTACTAGGGTGAATTCCCTATCTCTTTGTCCTCCCCCAGACTCCGGATAGGCCTCCTTGCCACACCAAGTAGAAACATAAAGAAACTGTTCTTCAGAATTGGCCATGTATAGTGTAGCTACCGAGGGCGCTACAGTAGCTCCCATGGCAACACCAAATCGTTGATGATAAAAGGTGGAGTTATACATAAAATAATTATGTTCCAAGACCAATTTCAATATTTGCATTATAAATTCTCTCAGTATACGATTAGGTAAAGAGATAGGTAAAACTGCCATAATATCAAATGCCTCTTATTGGTGAATGTTCATGTATAGTGAAACCACATCCATTGTTACTAAGAAAGAACCACTCGGGACTTGTAAAGATGTCAACTGTGATATAAAGTGAAAGGAAAGGTTGGAAAAATTTGTCTCAGAATTTCGATAAAGGCTCTAATATTGAGAAACGGCATGAAACTATCGGGCAACCTGGTGGGTCATTTAGTGTTTTATGTATTTTGGGAACCATATATAAAATAGGAATCAATGAATGTTTAACATTCAAAAAATCAAATTCCTTTCTGGCTATCCAGCCACAGTCCAACGCTTGCTGTGTATAGGACTGAATTTCCTGTTGTAGAGCCATAGTTGAATCTAATGGCACAATCTAATAATATTTAGGATCCGCTAAATGATCTAAAACTTTCTGATGATAACTATCCCTATTCAATAATACTGTAGCTTCCCCTTTGTCAGCCATACGAATTAAAATGTCCGGATCTTGTCTTAATTCACAGAGAGCAAGATGTTGTGATAAAGGGATATTAAATAACCGTCTTTCAGGGGTGGCCTCCAATAATTGCAAATCATGCAATACTAAATTTTGGAATGTTACCAGAGTCGCATCTGTACTCACTGGAGGTCTCCAATAGGAAGGATTATAACAAATCGAGTCATCCATTTGACCTAATCCTGCACTCGAAGAAAAATATAAAATAACTTGTAATTTCCTGAATAACTGATATAATGCAACTCTCATCCGAAATGGATCATAAACGGGGGAGGGTACAAAACTCAATCCCAAATTCAACACTGACTCTTGCTCTTCTGTTAATATTAAATTTGATAGGTTGACGACTGTTGCCTGGTGTAGGCTCTTGTGGACTGTCCCCTCCAACCCTCCTCTTGGTGCTGTCGATAAGGCCGGCGGTTGCGAGGGCGGCCCCGTGAAAAACCCTTCTGCGGTGTTGTAATTTCTCCAGCTGATCACTGCTCCATTGAAGTTTCTGCAGAAGAATTAGTTCTCCAGGACCAAGCAGGAAGTCAGTCCTCACTTATGGGTGACGTCGGCGCCGACGGAGCCCTCGCGGAGCAATTTTCCCCAGCTTTCAAAGAAAGCCTTTGGGAATTGCAGCGCGCATGCGCGGTCGTCTTCCCGCCCGAGGGTGCCATCTTAGCCAGTCTTCTTTTTTCCGCGGAGCCCTACAGACGTCCCCGTCTTGTCCCCGCGAAAAAGTCGATTTTCTTCATTATTTTATTCTTTTTCCTTTCGGTTCGACGCCGATCGCTTTCCCGCCCGGACTCGCGACGCCGGTCTCGAGTCCGCTTACTTTTTTCGGTTTTTCTGACTTAGTCAGCTTTCGTTTTCGGTTTCCCTGGCAGCCCGGTCCTTTGACCTCGCAGGGGCCCTTTTTCCCCCTATGGCTGCCAGTGGGTTTAAGCGGTGTGGTCGGTGTGACCGAAATATGTCACTAACCGACACACACGACTTTTGCCTCCGCTGCCTGGGCCCGGATCATGAGGAACTGATCTGTGGGCCCTGCAGCAAACTGTCCTCAAAGGCGTTGAGGAGTCGGCGGCATCAGCGTGAGAGAATCTTCGCTGACCCCAGCCGTACCCGGACCTCGTCGGAGGCCTCCGCGTCGAAAGGCTCCAGCTCGGACCGTCGCCGGAGCTCCTCCGACCGGGGTTCTCCCTCCGGGGACCATCGTCGGAAGGAAAAACCCGCGAGGGCGGCGTCGGTGGACGCTCCTGGTTCCGCGAGGGCCAGGTCGCATAGCCCCGACAGCCGCCCCGGGTCCTTGGAGAAGGAACACATCCCGAAGCGACCTCGCCTGGAGTCGGAGATGCCTGCCCGGGTAAGTCCTGTGGTCCTTCTGGACTCGCCTCCGCGACAGCCGACGTCGGGCCCGACGCCGTCGGGGCCCGAGTCGGGGGCTGCTGGGTCGCCTGAGCTCGGACTCAGGTTGACGGCCTTGGAGAGCAGACTGTCTGCCTTCATGGACCAGCAGCGGGCACTGCTCGCTGGCCTCGCTGGCGCCGCTGCCCCGACCGCCGGGACGTCGACGTCCAAGTCGACCCCGGAGACCGAGCCGATCCTCGAGTCAATGAGAACTCGAGTCGATCCTCGGTCGAGGTCGCCCTTGGCCTCCCGTTCGGGACCGAGGTCGCCGACGCCGACTCCCTCGACGTCGGGACGGCTGGCGCCGCACCCTGCCCGGGCCGACCCCACCGAGTCCTCGTCGGAGTCGGTCTGGGAGTCTGAGGAGGAAGAGTCACCTGATTCTTTCCGGACTCGGTGTGTCCCATCGGACTCACCGGGGTCCGAGCCTCGGAAGCAGTCCCCCCCGGAGGATGCCCGGTTCTCGGACTTCGTTAGGGATATGGCCAAGGCTTTGGCCTTCCCTGCGGATCCCGAGGAGGAGCCTCGAGCCGAAGAGCTCGACGCCCTCCAGTATGACTCTCCCGCGAGGGAGCACTTTACTGTGCCGGTTCCTCCTATGCTGGAACGACTACTCTTCCGCATGTGGGAGAGTCCGGCCTCCTCGCCGGTCCTGAGCAAGCGGGTCGATTCTATCTATCGGGTCCGCAAGAGCCCTGGCTTTCAGAAGGCACAGCTGCCACACCATTCCATGGTAGTGGAATCGGCCATGCATTGTCTTAAGAGCCAGAAGATGCACTCCTCGGTGCCTCCTGGAAGGGAGGCCCGTAACCTGGATGGCCTTGGCAAGAAGTGCTTCCAGGGCTCTATGCTCGCATGTCGTGTCCAGACTTACCAGCTCTACATGGGCATGTATCTCCGGGATCTGGCTAAAGAGCTAGCCGGATTCTCCGCTGGTCTCTCCGAGGAGCCCTTGCGGAGGTTCCTAGCCTTGTCCACGGGCATTCGGGAATGCTCAAAGTTCATGTCCCGAGCAGCCTATGATGGCTTTGAGGCCTCGGCTAGAGTGGCCGCAGCCGGCATCGGTGCCTGCCGACAGGCTTGGCTTCAGTCGTCGGACCTTGAGCCCTGGGTACAGGACAAGTTGGTCGATGTCCCCTGCCGAGGCGAAAACCTCTTTGGCAAGCCCATGGCGGAAAAGGCTGCACAAATTGAGACTGAGACTCTCACCAGGACCAGGCTTTCTAGGAAGACCTCCGCCCCTTCCCAGAAAAAGAAGGGCTCGGGAAAAAAGTCCTTTTACCCGAGGAAGGCGGCTGCCTACAAACAGTACCCCCATTATCAGGCCCCTGCAGCTCCCCAACAGGGCCAGCAGGCCAAGGGACGGGGTAACGGGTCCCGTAGGCAGCAAGCCCCCAAGCCTGCACCACCAGCCCCTGCTCAGCAGGGTGGGGGTTTTTGACTCGCTCAGCATAGCCTCTCCCCCCCCGCTGGTTCCTCCCAGCACCGGAGGCCGGCTGGTTCACTTCGCCCACAGGTGGTCCAGCATCACCGCAGATGCCTGGGTACTTCAGGTCGTGCGAGAAGGCTACCTTCTCCACTTCCATCAGGTCCCTCCCTCCTATTTTCCGGGAGATCCTTCGCGCCCCCCTCTGCACAGGGAGTTGCTCCTTCAGGAGTTAGCAGGTCTTCTGCAGGAACAGGCGGTGGAACCGGTGCCCCACCACCTGAGAGGTCAAGGCTTTTATTCAAGGTATTTTCTGATACCAAAGAGAACAGGGGGCCTCAGACCCATCCTGGACTTGCGCAACCTCAACAAGTTCCTTGTGCGGGAGAAGTTCAAAATGCTTACCCTTGGAATCCTTCTGCCCTACCTCCAGCAGGGAGATTGGCTATGCTCCTTGGATCTAAAGGATGCCTACACGCACATCCTCATCCACCCCAGCCACCGCCAATACCTAAGGTTTGTGGTGGCAGGAAATCATTACCAGTACAGAGTACTGCCCTTTGGCCTATCCTCCGCACCGCGAGTCTTCACAAAATGTCTCGCGGTCGTGGCGGCCCATCTCCGGCTTCACGGCCTCTATGTCTTTCCGTACCTCGACGACTGGCTCATCAGAGCGGCGTCCGCTCAAGAGGTCACCAACGCCACGTGCCGCACGGTGACTCTGCTGCAGCACTTGGGCTTTGTCATAAACTTCGCAAAGTCCACTTTGCTCCCCTCACAGGATCTCGAGTTCATCGGCGCAAGGCTGCACACTCCTCGGGCACGAGCGTACCTACCGCTCGACAGGGCTCAACGGCTCATGGACCTAGCCGACCGCTTTCGCAGCCAGCCCCTGGTCTCCGCCAGGCGCTTCCTGAGACTGCTCGGCCATATGGCTTCCACCGTCCATGTGACCCCCAATGCCCGCCTGAACATGCGGTCTGCTCAATGGTGTCTCCGCCAGCAGTGGCGACAAGCCACAGGCGGCCTGGCAGACCTAGTGCGCGTCTCCGAGCCGCTGCTCTCGTCTCTCCGGTGGTGGCTCCGGCAGCCGAACCTGATATTCGGAATGCCTTTCCAGTCACCTCAGCCGACCCGGGTGCTGACCACCGATGCATCCCTCCTGGGCTGGGGAGCACATTGCCAAGAGGCACGTACTCAGGGCCTCTGGACCACGTGGGAGTCTGCTCAGCAGATCAACTTCCTGGAGCTCAGGGCGATCCGCCTAGCTCTCAAGGCCTTCTCCCACCTGACTTCCCAACAGTCCGTCCTTGTCCAGACGGACAATCAAGTTGCCATGTTCTACGTGAACAAGCAGGGGGGCACGGGCTCCTTCCTCCTCTGCCGGGAGGCACAGAAGCTCTGCTCTTGGGCCGTCAGTCACGGCATTCTCCTCAAGGCAGTTTATCTCCCGGGCCAAGAAAATTGCCTTGCAGACAAACTCAGCAGGGTCCTCCAGCCGCACGAGTGGCGTCTGGATCCCTTGGTAGTTCAGAAGCTCTTCCTCAAGTGGGGTCTCCCCACGGTGGATCTCTTTGCCAGTCCTCACAACCGGCAGCTTCCTCGCTTCTGCTCTCGTCAGCCACACCCCCTTCGGGTTGCGGCGGACGCCTTTCTGATCTCGTGGTCGGGGAGCCTTCTGTACGCTTTCCCTCCCATCCCGCTGGTCTCTCGGACTCTTTTCAAGGTTCTCCGAGACAAAGCCTTCATGATCCTGGTGGCCCCTCGCTGGCCCAGGCAGCCGTGGTTTCCGCTCCTGCTGCAACTGGCGGTGGAGGATCCAATCCCTCTGGGGGTACAACCGGATCTCCTCACTCAGGATCAGGGGTCCCTTCTGCACCCCAACCTCAGGTCTCTCAACCTCATGGCCTGGCTGCTGAGAGGGTAGTCCTTGCTCCCCTTCTCCTGCCGGCGGAGGTGGAGGAGGTCGTCTTGGCTTCGCGACGGCCCTCTACCCGCAAATGCTACGCCCTTAAATGGCGTCGCTTTGCAGTCTGGTGTACCCAGCAGTCTCAGGATCCCTTCTCCTGCCTGGTGTCGGTGATCTTGCAGTACTTGCTGCACCTCTCTAATCTGGGACTTAAGTCCAATTCCGTCAAAGTTCACCTCAGTGCTCTTTCAGCACATCATGTGCCGGTGGACGGCAGACCTCTCTCAAACGATCCTCTCGTAGCGAGGTTTCTCCGAGGTCTCCTTCTACTTAAACCACCTCTGCGCCCGCCAGCGCCTGACTGGGACCTGAATGTGGTTTTGCAGCGGATCACCTGTCCGCCTTTTGAACCTATGGCTACCTGTTCTCTCCGTTTTCTGTCTTGGAAAACGCTGTTCTTGATAGCCCTCACTTCCGCTAGACGCGTAAGTGAATTGCAGGCCCTCGTGTCTGATCCCCCTTACACTAGGTTCTACAAGAATAGGGTAGTCCTACGGACTCACCCAAAATTTCTGCCTAAAGTGGTCTCCCCTTTTCACATCAATCAGGAGGTGGTACTTCCAACCTTCTTTCCCAGACCACACTCCAGCCGAGCTGAAACGGTCCTCCATACCCTGGACTGTAGAAGGGCATTGAACTTCTACCTTGACCGTACGCGGGAGCACCGTAAAGCTGCTCAGCTTTTTGTGTCTTTTGACCCCAATAAATTGGGGCTCCCGGTCTCCAAGCGTACTCTGTCCATCTGGGTTGCGGACTGTATCTCTTGGGCTTATGGGGCAGCCGGACTCTCCTTAGAAAGTCGAGTCACGGCTCATTGCGTTCGGGCAAAGGCTACGTCAGTGGCTTACCTCCGCTCTGTTCCGCTGGCAGACATCTGCCGGGCCGCTACTTGGTCTTCGAGCCAGACTTTTGCGGTCCATTACTGTCTCGAGAGGGAGTCCCGTAGGGACAGTGCTTTCGGACAGGCAGTCCTCCGTAATCTCTTTGAGGTCTGAGCAACTCCTACCCTCCATCCCGGATGTGGGCTACCGGTGGGTGATAATTCAGCGAAGATTCTATCCTTCTGTGCTGCTGAGCTAGAGGGAGCTCATTTTTGTGCTTAGGGTCTCCGGTAGCCTTGAGCTTGGGAGTCCCATAAGTGAGGACTGACTTCCTGCTTGGTCCTGGAGAAAGCGTTGTTACTCACCTGTAACTGGTGTTCTCCAGGAGCAGCAGGAATCAGTCCTCACTACCCTCCCTCCTCCCCTTGGAGTTGCAATCGTCTGCTTATGTTCTTTTTTGCAAATTTTTATGCTGTCTTTTTTAGCTATGTCATCTGACTGGCTAAGATGGCACCCTCGGGCGGGAAGACGACCGCGCATGCGCGCTGCAATTCCCAAAGGCTTTCTTTGAAAGCTGGGGAAAATTGCTCCGCGAGGGCTCCGTCGGCGCCGACGTCACGCATAAGTGAGGACTGATTCCTGCTGCTCCTGGAGAACACCTGTTACAGGTGAGTAACTACGCTAACTACGATCCTCAGAAGAATCTTCAAATGTTACTTTTTTAACCGATGTACCATTCTCACATTTATGTTGTTTCCAAGTGTAAACCTGATCTTTTGCATAATCCTCTGTATCCCTAGAAAATTTACGTATCTTCAATGTTCTCAAGGTCTCACAAAATTGTTGTGTATGAGCTCTAAATTCATCCCATTGTGTTTTACAATGTTCTTCCGCCATCTCCTGTTTCAAAGTCGATTCCATCTCAATTACCTGCTGCTGTAACAGTCCCTCTTCTTTAGTCAATTGTTCAATTAAAAGTACTATTAAATCTAAACCACACTTAGAATGCTATTCCATGTAGCTAAAAAAAGTTTATCCTCCTAAAACATATGTGGTGGTTTCAATACACGCAAACCTCTTAGGATCATTTGCTGTTTTAGATATTGAGTCATAGTGGCCGCATGTAACTGAACCCTAGTAAATCGTTTATTCAAATTTCGAAAATCTGTGCAAGAAGTAGTCGATGCTAAAGACTAAGCTGAAACTGTGTCATCCAAAAGAGCAGGATGTTCTAATAATGTCTTAATTGCTATTTCTGAATATGCAAAGGTCGCTGTATTAGAAGGAATAACTGAGTTGTCTGACGCCATAGCTAAGCAGGTCAATCCATAAACTAAATTATAAACAAAATAATCTGAACAAAATCATCAATACATATATCCCCTAAACTAAAATGATTTTCTAAAGTATAATTAACAAACAAAACCTAAAAAAACAAAATTATTTTTGTCGGATCACCCACCACGATTGGAAATCCCCTCTTGCGGCAGGTCCTCCTTTTTAATCAGTTTTATAAAAACCTTTCCAAGGTCTGAAATCATGGAATTGACTGCACATAAGCAAGCCACTCCTTAATAACACAGGTCTGCAAAAAACTTTTTCGAGAGCTGTTTTGGTTATTCCACGTAATCTTTATGTTTTTTGGTGTGCTGAATCCGCAAATGACCTCCATTTTGTCATAGGACATCATGTTTCCTGACAATTTAGGTAACTATGTTAAATAAGGCAATACCTCAAAATAAATGGAAATAGACTTATAAAATTAAATTTTTATTACAATATTTTCATGGAAATCCTTTTTTGAACTGAAATGAGCTCACCTACACACACTAAACTCGATTCTTCTTCCTTGTGAGGCTCCTCTTGGTGCATTTACGCTTGTGAGTAGCATCTGGAATGTCTCTTTGAAGCATCCAACAGTAGTCTGCCATCATTGTAATGCTCCATTTTCCCTGGTATCTCCTTTCCATCTCTTTAATGTCTTTATGGAATCGTTCACCTTGTTCCTCACTCACAGCTCCCAAATTTTCAGGAAAGTAGTCAAGGTGGGACTGGAGGAAATGCACTTTCAAACTCATCAGGCAACCTAAAGCTTGAAATGCTTTCAGCATTCGTCCGATGATCTTTTTGTAGTGAGGATCTTTGTTATTGCCTAAAAATTTCTGGACGACTTCTTTAAATGCAATCCACCCTTCTTTTTGAGGATCCGTCATGGTACTGACAAACTCTTGATCAACTATAAGCCTTCTAATGTCTGGTCTGACGAACACACCTTCCTTCAATTTTGCCTCCGACAAGCCTGGAAACTTGGTGACCAAGTATTTGAAGCATTCTCCATCTCTTGGAAGTGATTTTACGAATTGCTTCATCAATCCCAATTTTATGTGGAGAGGTGGTAGAAGAACTTTATGGGAAGGTACCAAAGTTTCTCGGAGGACATTTTTTTCACCAACTGTTAGCACCCTCAGCTGCCAACTCTTCTTGGTCCAGTGATTTTGTCGGTCTCGACTGTCCCATAGACACAGAAAACAAGGATATTTGGTATACCCAGCTTGTTGCCCGAGCAGCATGCAAAAGACCTTCAAGTCCTCACACACTTGCCAACCATGGTCTTCATATTTAAGTTTACGAAGAACCAATTCCAAGTTCTCGTAGGTTTCCTTCAAGTGTACGGAATGACCTACAGGTATGGAAGCGTAAAAACGATTGTGGAGTAAAACTGCTTTGAGACTTCTTTTTGAAGAATCTATAAAAAGACGCCATTGCTCTGAATCATATTGGATTTTAAATTGACCCATCAGACCTTCGACATCGATGCAATAAACCAACTTGTCTTCCTGGGCGAAGTAAGGGACGAACTCCTTTTCATGATGTCTGAACCATGAAGATGACACTCCTGGCAACAATAAATTCCTGCTTTTCAGCCTTGATCCGAGTAACTCAGCGGCATCTTTGGGAAGATTCAAGTCTCTTACCAAATCATTCATCTCCTGAGAAAACAATTTTGGTCTTGTATCATCTTCAAGGTCAGAACTTGATTCGTCATCTGGTTCAGGTATGACTTCACCTTCATCGGAGCTAGGTATCTCTTCCAAGGTAGCAGGGGGCTTGGGTACTGGTATATCTGTGCCATGGGGGATGGGACGAATTGCCAAGTGAAGATTGGGGTATGAAATGGAATGCTTCCATTTGGAATTAAACCCTTTCACATCGCATGAACAAAAGTAACAGTCGTGACTATGGTTCTTTTGCTCTCTCCATACCATAGGAATCCCATAACGGAAAGATTTTTTCTTACCCTTGAACCAGTTTTGGAGGTCCTCAACACACCGTTTGCACACTTTATGAGGTGCCCAGACTTTATCTTGATCTCCAATTTTTAGTCCAAAGTATGCAAAGTATACTTTTTTCACAAAGTCTGTAATATTCTGCTGTTGCTTCAACACTGTATATTCACCACAGATGAAACAGAAACTGTCTGGCGAATTGATACACTTTCGCGGAGCCATTACATAATGGTTGAAGAATGACGAGCTAACACGAATTGCGATGAAAAAGTGTGAACAGCCTAGAACCAAGAACCTGACGATGATTCATGCACAAGTGTGGCATGCAGGAGAGAGCAGCTCTGTGTCTGTACACGAGACGTCACAGTGCTGGCCACGCCCCCCTGCACTGACCGGAGCTGCTGCTATCTGCCCTGTGTCTCCCTCCCACTGGATTCTTCAGGAAAGATTAACCCCTTCTCCCATTAGAAGCACAGACTTAAAACTTGCTTAGCTTATGTATATATTGCTGACCATCAGATTTACAGTGCTATATTTTGTTTTACATAACTCAGACAACCCCTTTAAGGGTTTTTTGGCATTTTATATCTTAATTGCAGTTATGTGAGTTAATTAATAGTAATTTGAATTAATTAATAGTAATTTGAAAAAATTTGATAAATTTGAAGACAGTTTTGCATGTTGAGGCAAATCATGACGTCTAGGAGTTTTTTCAATATTTTATTTGTTTTCAGCACACCAAAATACATGGAAATTAGATGAAAATAATCAAACAGCTTTTCAGTCGCAGACCTGTGTAATAGTTGGAAGGTCTCATCTATCTTACAACCCTGAACTTGTTGCTGAGGTAATTTATCCATATCTACAACACTTAGCTGCTGGTTCAAGAGAAATCCTCCAATGATGAAAATATTGCTCCGCTTCATCTTACATCAACAAACTCTATCAGATATATCATTGTTCTGGTCTAGAAGACTGTAAATTGTCTATTTATCGAAAACGACAAGGTTCTTGCTACACCACATTGGGTTTCAAGCCATTCAAAGTCCAAGCTCTTCTTCAGACGAATGACCTTGTCATATCCGGTTCCTGTTTATATAGTGCTTTGACGTCAGAAAAACAGCTGTTCAGACCTTTAAATGCTCAACCCATGCTCATTAACGGAGAGACCACCAATCCACTTCAGCATTCATACCAAGAGGTACTATCGATTGCAATCGAAAAATCCATTGCTCTTCTTTGTAAAGTAATTTAGAATTATGATTCCCTCTCCTCAAATTATATGGAACATGATCCAACACCAACCACTTTAAATCTTCAAAACGTTGGCCATACGGCTGACAATGAGGAACCATTGGAGCCCCCAGGTCGCCCGATAGTTTCATGCCATTTCTCAATATTAGAGCCTTTATCGAAATTCTGCGACAAATTTTTCCAACCATTAACTGTGATTGTAAAATTAGAGATTCCTTTCACTTTATATCACAGTTGACATCTTTACAAGTCCCGATTGGTTCTTTCTTAATAACAATGGATGTGGTTTCACTATACACAAACATTCACCAGCAAGAGGCATTTGATATTATGGCAGTTTTACCTATCTCTTTATCTAATCGTATACTGAGAGAATTTATAATGCAAATATTGAAATTGGTCTTGGAACATAATTATTTTATGTATAACTCCACCTTTTATCATCAACGATTTGGTGTTGCCATGGGAGCTACTGTAGCGCCCTCGGTATCTACACTATACATGGCCAATTTTGAAGAACAGTTTCTTTATGTTTCTACTTGCTTTCAACATATTTTATCCTGGAGGCGGTTCTTGGATGACATGTTTTGTATGGATGGGGTCTGAATTAGCTTTTTTTACTTGGATTAATTCCATTAATCATAATATACAGTTTACTCCAAAATATCATGTTGATCACATAGAAATTTTTAGATCTTTTGATCTCTAGAGAGAAATCAATGTTGCACACCACTTTGCATAGAAAACCGGTACAACGTAATACTCTGCTCCAATATTCAAGTTATCATCCGGGCCCCCTATGGAGGGGTCTCCCATTTGGACAATTTCTACGTATTCGACGACTGTGTTCCACTGTGGAAGAATTTCGCAAACATGCTCATGATTTGAGTCAACATCTTTTGGACAGAGGATATCCTCAAAAATTAGTTCATAAAGCATATAAACGAGCGTTATATAATCATCCGAGTTAGTGGCGGATTGATGAAGATCGTAGTGTATCATCGGTTACAGATAAAGTTATTGGAGTAATACCATACATGCCTAATACAACTAAGATTACTAGCATTTTATAAAAGCTTTGGTCTATGTTGTCCTTACATCCATGTTTTCAGAGACCGTTGATGATGGCTTACCGTCGTTACTCTAATATAAGTAATATGATTGTGCGTACTGGTGAAACTATTGATGTCCTCATGGAGACACAGCGATCAGGGCACTATATATGTGGGACATGTGATTTTTGTGAGACTGCATTACAAGGAGACTCCTGGGAGGATTTAAGTACGGGGAAAGTTTACTCTTTAAAATTTAATACTTCCTGTTCATCTTCATATGTTATACATGTTTTGATATGCCCATGCCAGCAGAAGTATGTAGGCAAAATGATACGTCCAGTAAAGAGAAGGTTCCATGTAATTTGAGGGGAGGGGATCGTAATTCTAAATTACTTTACAAAGAACAGCAATGGATTTTTCAATTGCAATCGATAGTACCTCTTGATATGAATGCTGAAGTAGATTGGTGGGGGAGATTCAAGATGGCGGATTGCAGTGAATGATTTGTGGCGGTGTTTTTCCTTGTTATTCCCATTATTCTTCTATTATGGGCAAAAGGAAAGCTAAGGGGCCTAGGAAATCCTCCTCTAGTCCTGTAGCCCCTTCTGCCTCTTCTTGTCCAGTGGTTGGCCCACTTGACTCCTTTGTTACGCTGCTACGGCAGTCAGGTGTGTTGACGGAGCAGCAGCCCATTGAACCCCCGCCAGGGCTGGGTAGCTTGACGGGAGGCTCTGGGCCTGAAATCTCTCCGCCAGAACAGTGGCAGCCTCCTAAAGATCCTCTGCTGAGGTGTAGTCTGGTGCAGCTTGAGGAGGAGCTTTGCTCCCAATTGGTGGAAAGCTCTGACTTTCGAGGATCGACTGTACAGCGGTGGAGTGCAGCGGTGGGATCGGCTACCCCTACCGAAGCAGAGGGTCTGGTATTGAGGGGGCATATTGGCAGGTTATTGGATACTCTTCCTGCATCTGAGGGCTCGAGAATGGCGCGCCGAGTGGCAGAAGATCCTATTGCGGAGGTATTAACTTTTACCTTTGAGAGACCAGCCGTTTTCACTTTAGAAACGATCTGGTCGGCTATAGTCAAGCTTGGTGAACTTGTTGCTCCTCAAATTGGTGCTTTGAATGTTCAGACACGGGCACATACAGGTCTCCTGCAGCAACATACTTTGGAAATAACAGCGTTACAGTCGTCGGTAATGGAACTGCGACAGAAAATTTCTAGTACGGAGGATGGTATTTCATCACATCAGAAAGATATGTTAGCTTTGAAATCAAGGATTGAAATGTTGGAAAATAACTCTAGGTATTGTAATCTCCATTGTATTAATTTTCCTAGACTTTCTTTTGTTTCGGCTAAGGAAATGTTTAAGAAATATATGTTGGATCTCATCCTCCTATGTTTAAAGTATATTATCTCCCTTCAGGGAAAAAGGTTTCTGGTGGTGGGATACTAGAGGGGGGAGCTTCTGCAGATTTGTTAAATATCTCTGCTATATTGGAATCTTCATCTAATGATGTGGCTTCTCCTTCTACATTGATTGCTTCATTTGTCTTAGCATCTGACAGGGATTGGTTTCTTCAAATGTTTTTTAAGAAATGGAATGTTCAGTTTCATGGTTTATTGGTACGTGTACTTCCAGATCTATCTAAGGAAACCCAAAAGTGTAGTAAAGATTTTATTTTACTATGCCCTGGGGTCTTGCTTTTGTGGGGGGTCTGTATTTCTTAAAATTTCCCTGTAAATGTATGGTTAAATTCAATAATGAATCTTATATTTTCTATGAACCTTCGCAATTGTCGGTTTTTTTGAGTGCTCGCCGTCCGCCTGAGGAGCCCTCAGTTCCAATGTTAGTAAGTTAGTCTTGACTGTTTGTTCACTCATGATTATTCCCAGCATTTTGTGTGTAAAGTAATTAGGTGGATCTCCTCATTTGGTGGGCTGTAGTTGGGACAGGAATTGTTATTCTTCTTTATTTTCTGTACATGATTGAATGTATTAATGGTGTTTATTTCCTTCCCGTTTCCCATTTTTCCTGGAAGATGTATATGCTTCTTTGATTGTAAATGGATAAAGATTAAATTTAAAAAAAAGAAGAAGTAGATTGGTGGTCTCTCCGTTAATGAGATGGATTGAGCATTTAAAGGTCTGAACAACTGTTTTTCTGACAGGAACCAGATATGACAAGGTCATTCGTCTGAAGAAGAGCTTGGACTTTGAATGGCTTGAAACACTACGTGGTATAGTGAGAACCTTGTCATTTTCGATAAATAGACAATTTATCATCTTCTGGACCAGAGCAATGATATATCTGATAGAGTCCATTGATGTAAGACGGAACGGAGCGATATTTTCATCGTTGGAGGATTTCTCTTGAACCCGCAGCTAAGTGTTGTACATATGGATAAATGACCTCAGCAAACAAGTTCAGGGTTGTAAGATAGATGAGACCTTCCAACTATTATTAAGGAGTGGCTTGCTTATGTGCAGTCAATTCCATGATTTCAGACCTTGCAAAGGTCTTTATAAAACTGATTAAAAAGGAAGACCCACCGCAAGAGGGAATTTCCACTCATGGTGGGTGATCCAACAAAAATAATTTTGTTTTTTAGGTTTTGTTTGTTAATTATACTTTAGAAAATCATTTTAGTTTAGAAGACATCAGTACTGGCACCATTATAAACAATTAAAAGCAGTTTGAACAGAAGAACCACATTCCCACTGCAGTAAAATTACGTAGTAACATAGGGGTATGTTGGGGAGATCTACAGAGGCAGTGCAGTGGTCCGGAGGTGTCAGGCTCCTGTTCCGGCGGCCCGACGTCATCAGGGGCCTCTTTAAAAGCGGAACAGTTTGAAAGTAGCCTTGGGAGATCTACAGAGGCAGAGCAGTGGTCTGGAGGTGTCAGGCTCCTGTTCCGGCGGCCCCAACATCATCGAGGGCCTCTTTAAAAGCGGAACAGTTTGAAAGTAGCCACGGGAGATCTACAGAGCCAGCGCAGTGGTCCGGAGGTGTCAGGTTCCTGTTCCAGTGGCCCCGACGTCATCGGGGGACTCTTTAAAAGCGGAACAGTTTGAAAGTAGCCTCGGGAGATCTACAGAGGCAGCGCAGTGGTCCGGAGGTGTCAGGCTCCTGTTCCGGCGGCCCCGACGTCATCGGGGGCCTCTTTAAAAGTTCTGTAAGTTAGGCACAGCTGGAGGCGCTAGTCGGGGCAGCGATATAAGGGGCTAGATAGAAGGGGCATATCAGGCCCCTTGGGAGCCCCTTGGAGCAACGCAGGAGAGCAGGACCAGGTGATGAGCTTCGGCGCTGGCGATTAGATGGGTAAAAGGAAGAAGACCTTGCCAGCAGCGCAAACTGAGGTCGCCGTGGGGCCCATGGATAAACATGTTAAGGTAGTGACTAACACCAATGTTTCACTTGATCCTGACTTTCTTGTACTTCGCTCATCTCCAGTGTCTCTGAGTTCCCCGGACCGGTCACCACCTTCTCCTCCAGTATATATATCCCCACCCTTGTCTGCCCTTGAGGGTACTCGGTTTCAGCAGAGTACCCCGATAGATGCTGGGGAAAAGCTGAAACCAGTACTATGGGTACCTGTTCTAGGTGAGGCCAGGGCAGTGCCTGATGATTAGGTCACCTTGGCCGACATTTGGAGAGTGGTAACTCGTATTGAAAATACCTTAGTGCCCACTGTTATACAACTTTGTGGGTTTTCTTCTGAGATTACCACTCGGTTGTTTGAGGTGGATAATAAGGTGGGGAACATTTCCACTCAGGTTGCTAACTGTGAAAGCCAGTGTCAGGCTCTTAAAGCTGTTAATTCTTCTCATATAAAAGAGAGTTTGCTTGTGCATAATAAGATGGAAGAGTATGACAATATGTTTCTCCAGGACCAAGCAGGAAGTCAGTCCTCACTTATGGGTGACGTCGGCGCCGACGGAGCCCTCGCGGAGCAATTTTCCCCAGCTTTCAAAGAAAGCCTTTGGGAATTGCAGCGCGCATGCGCGGTAGTCTTCCCGCCCGAAGGTGCCATCTTAGCCAGTCTTCTTTTTTCCGCGGAGCCCTACAGACGTCCCCGTCTTGTCCCCGCGAAAAAGTTGATTTTCCTCTGTATTTATCCTTTTTTCTTTCGGTTCGACGCCGGTCGTTTTCCCGCCCGGACTCGCGACGCCGGTCTCGAGTCCTCTAACGGTTTTTTCGGTTTTTCTGACTTAGTCAGCTTTCGTTTTCGTTTTTTCCCTGGCAGCCCGGTCCTTTGACCTCGCAGGGGCCCTTTTTCCCCCGATGGCTGCCAGTGGCTTTAAGCGGTGTGGTCGGTGTGACCGAAATATGTCACTCACCGACTCACACGACCTTTGCCTCCGCTGCCTGGGCCCAGATCACGAGGAACTGATCTGTGGGCCCTGCAGCGAACTGTCCTCGAAGGCGTTGAGAAGTCGGCGGCATCAGCGCGAAAGAATCTTCGCTGACCCCAGCCGTACCCGGACCTCGTCGGAGGCCTCACTGTCGAAAGGCTCCAGTTCGGACCGTCGACGGAGCTCCTCCGACCGGGGTTCTCCCTCCGGGGACCATCGACGGAAGGAAAAACCCGCGAGGGCGGCGTCGGTGGACGCTCCTGGCTCCGCGAGGGCCAGGTCGCATAGCCCCGACAGCCGCCCCGGGTCCTTGGAGAAGGAACACCTCCCGAAGCGACCTCGCCTGGAGTCGGAGATGCCTGCCCGGGTAAGTCCTGTTGTCCTTCTGGACTCGCCTCCGCGTCAGCCGACGTCGGGCCCGACGCCGTCGGGGCCCGAGTCGGGGGCTGCTGGGTCGCCTGAGCTCGGACTCAGGTTGACGGCCTTGGAGAGCAGATTGTCTGCCTTCATGGACCAGCAGCGGGCACTGCTCGCTGGCTTCGCTGGCGTCGCTGCCCCGACCGCCGGGACGTCGACGTCCAAGTCGACCCCGGAGACCGAGCCGATCCTCGAGTCGATGAGAACTCGAGTCGATCCTCGGTCGAGGTCGCTCTCGGCCTCCCGTTCGGGACCGAGGTCGCCGACGCCGACTCCCTCGGCGTCGGGGCGGCTGGCGCCGCACCCTGCCCGAGCCGACCCCACCGAGTCCTCGTCGGAGTCGGTCTGGGAGTCGGAGGAGGAAGAGTCACCTGATTCTTTCCGGACTCGGTGTGTCCCATCGGACTCTCCGGAGTCCGAGCCTCGGAAGCAGTCCCCCCGGAGGATGCCCGGTTCTCGGATTTCGTTAGGGATATGGCCAAGGCTTTGGCCTTCCCTGCGGACCCCGAGGAGGAGCCTCGAGCCGAAGAGCTCGACGCCCTCCAGTATGACTCTCCCGCGAGGGAGCACTTTACTGTGCCGGTTCCTCCTATGCTGGAACGACTACTCTTCCGCATGTGGGAGAGTCCGGCCTCCTCGCCGGTCCTGAGCAAGCGGGTCGATTCTATCTATCGAGTCCGCAAGAGCCCTGGCTTTCAAAAGGCGCAGTTGCCACACCATTCCATGGTAGTGGAATCGGCCATGCATCGTCTTAAGAGCCAGAAGATGCACTCCTCGGTGCCTCCTGGAAGGGAGGCCCGTAACCTGGATGGCCTTGGCAAAAAGTGCTTCCAGGGCTCTATGCTCGCCTGTCGTGTCCAGACTTACCAGCTCTACATGGGCATGTATCTCAGGGATCTGGCTAAAGAGCTAGCCGGCTTCTCCGCTGGTTTGTCCGAGGAACCCTTGCGGAGGTTCCTAGCCTTGTCCACAGGTATTCGGGAATGCTCAAAGTTCATGTCCCGAGCAGCCTATGATGGCTTTGAAGCCTCGGCTCGAGTAGCCGCAGCCGGCATCGGTGCCCGCCGACAGGCTTGGCTTCAGTCGTCCGACCTTGAGCCCTGGGTACAGGACAAGTTGGTCGATGTCCCCTGCCGAGGCGAAAACCTCTTTGGCAAGCCCATGGCGGAAAAGGCTGCACAAATTGAGACTGAGACTCTCACCAGGACCAGGCTTTCTAGGAAGACCTCCGCCCCTTCCCAGAAAAAGAAGGGCTCGGGAAAAAAGACCTTTTACCCGAGGAAGGCGGCTGCCTACAAACAATACCCCCATTATCAGGCCCCTGCAGCTCCCCAACAGGGCCAGCAGGCCAAGGGACGGGGTAACGGGTCCCGTAGGCAGCAAGCCCCCAAGCCTGCGCCACCAGCCCCTGCTCAGCAGGGTGGGGGTTTTTGACTCGCTCAGCATAGCCTCTCCCCCCCCGCTGGTTCCCCCCAGCACCGGAGGCCGGCTGGTTCACTTCGCCGACAGGTGGTCCAGCATCACCGCAGATGCCTGGGTGCTTCAGGTCGTGCGAGAGGGCTACCTTCTCCACTTCCATCAGGTCCCTCCCTCCTATTTTCCGGGAGAGCCTCCGCGCCCCCCTCTGCACAGGGAGTTGCTCCTTCAGGAGTTAGCAGGTCTTCTGCAGGATCAGGTGGTGGAACCGGTGCCACACCACCTGAGAGGTCAGGGCTTCTACTCAAGGTATTTTCTGATACCAAAGAGAACAGGAGGCCTCCGACCCATCCTGGACTTGCGCAACCTCAACAAGTTCCTTGTGCGGGAGAAGTTCAAAATGCTTACCCTTGGAATCCTTCTGCCCTACCTCCAGCAGGGAGATTGGCTATGCTCCTTGGATCTAAAGGATGCTTACACGCACATCCTCCTCCACCCAAGCCACCGCCAATACCTAAGGTTTGTGGTGGCAGGAAATCATTACCAGTACAGAGTACTGCCCTTCGGCCTGTCCTCCGCACCGCGAGTCTTCACAAAATGTCTCGCGGTCGTGGCGGCCCATCTCCGGCTTCACGGCCTCTATGTTTTTCCGTACCTCGACGACTGGCTCATCAGAGCAGCATCCGCTCAGGAGGTCACCACCGCCACGTGCCGCGCGGTGACTCTGCTGCAGCACTTGGGCTTTGTCATCAACTTCGCAAAGTCCACTTTGCTCCCCTCACAGGATCTCGAGTTCATCGGCGCAAGGCTGCACACCCCTCAGGCGCGAGCGTACCTACCGCTCGACAGGGCTCAGCGGCTCATGGACCTAGCCGACCGCTTTCGCAGCCAGCCCCTGGTCTCCGCCAGGCGCTTCCTGAGACTGCTCGGCCATATGGCTTCCACCGTCCATGTGACCCCCAATGCCCGCCTGAATATGCGGCCTGCTCAGTGGTGTCTCCGCCAGCAGTGGCGACAGGCCACGGGCGGCCTAGCAGACCTGGTGCGCGTCTCCGAGCCGCTGGTCTCGTCTATCCGGTGGTGGCTCCGGCAGCCGAACCTGGTATTGGGAATGCCTTTCCAGTCACCTCAGCCGACCCGGGTGCTGACCACCGATGCATCCCTCCTGGGCTGGGGAGCCCATTGCCAAGAGGCACGTCCTCAGGGCCTCTGGACCAAGTGGGAGTCTGCTCAACAGATCAACTTCCTGGAGCTCAGGGCGATCCGCCTAGCTCTCAAGGCCTTCTCCCACCTGTCCTCCCAACAGTCCGTCCTTGTCCAGACGGACAATCAAGTTGCCATGTTCTACGTGAACAAGCAGGGGGGCACGGGCTCCTTCCTCCTCTGCCGGGAGGCACAGAAGCTCTGCTCTTGGGCCGTCAGTCACGGCATTCTCCTCAAGGCAGTTTATCTCCCGGGCCAAGAAAATTGCCTGGCGGACAAACTCAGCAGGGTCCTCCAGCCGCACGAGTGGCGTCTGGACCCCTTGATCGTTCAGAAGCTCTTCCTCAGGTGGGGCCTCCCCACAGTGGATCTCTTTGCCAGTCCTCACAACCGGCAGCTTCCTCGCTTCTGCTCTCGTCAGCCTCACCCCCTTCGGGTGGCGGCGGACGCCTTTCTGATCTCATGGTCGGGGAGCCTTCTGTACGCTTTCCCTCCCATCCCGTTAGTCTCTCGGACCCTTTTCAAGGTTCTCCGAGACAAAGCTTTCGTGATCCTGGTGGCCCCTCGCTGGCCCAGGCAGCCGTGGTTTCCGCTCTTGCTGCAACTGGCGGTGGAGGATCCAATCCCTCTGGGGGTGCAACCGGATCTCCTCACCCAGGATCAGGGGTCCCTACTGCACCCCAACCTCAGGTCTCTCAACCTCATGGCCTGGCTGCTGAGAGGGTAGTCCTTGCTCCTCTCCTCTTGCCGGCAGAGGTGGAGGAGGTCGTCTTGGCTTCGCGACGGCCTTCTACCCGCAAATGCTACGCCCTTAAATGGCGTCGCTTTGCAGTCTGGTGTACCCAACAGTCTCAGGATCCCTTCTCCTGCCCGGTGTCGGTGATCTTACAGTACTTGCTACACCTCTCTAATCTGGGACTTAAGTCCAACTCCGTCAAAGTTCACCTCAGTGCTCTTTCCGCACATCATGTGCCGGTGGACGGCAGACCTCTCTCCAACGACCCTCTCGTAGCGAGGTTTCTCCGAGGTCTCCTACTACTTAAACCACCTCTGCGCCCGCCAGCGCCTGACTGGGACCTGAATGTGGTTTTACAGCGGATCACCTGTCCGCCTTTTGAACCTATGGCTACCTGCTCTCTCCGTTTTCTGTCTTGGAAAACGCTGTTCTTGATAGCCCTCACTTCCGCTAGGCGCGTAAGTGAATTACAGGCCCTCGTGTCTGATCCCCCCTACACTCGGTTCTACAAGAATAGGGTAGTCCTACGGACTCACCCAAAGTTTCTGCCTAAAGTGGTCTCCCCTTTTCACTTGAATCAGGAGGTGGTACTTCCAACCTTCTTTCCCAGACCACACTCCAGCCGAGCTGAGACGGTCCTCCATACCCTGGACTGTAGAAGGGCGTTGAACTTCTACCTTGACCGTACGCGGGAGCACCGTAAAGCTGCGCAGCTTTTTGTGTCCTTTGACCCCAATAAATTGGGGCTCCCGGTCTCCAAGCGTACTCTGTCCATCTGGGTTGCGGACTGTATCTCTTGGGCTTATGGGGCAGCCGGACTCGCCTTAGAAAGTCGAGTCACGGCTCATTGCGTTCGGGCAAAGGCCACGTCAGTGGCTTACCTCCGCTCTGTTCCGCTGGCAGACATCTGCCGGGCCGCTACTTGGTCTTCGAGCCAGACTTTTGCTGTCCATTACTGTCTCGAGAGGGAGTCCCGTAGGGACAGTGCTTTCGGACAGGCAGTCCTCCGTAATCTCTTTGAGGTCTGAGCAACTCCTACCCTCCATCCCGGATGTGGGCTACCGGTGGGTGATAATTCAGCGAAGATTCTTTCCTTCTGTGCTGCTGAGCTAGAGGGAGCTCATTTTTGTGCTTAGGGTCTCCGGTAGCCTTGAGCTTGGGAGTCCCATAAGTGAGGACTGACTTCCTGCTTGGTCCTGGAGAAAGCGTAGTTACTCACCTGTAACAGGTGTTCTCCAGGAGCAGCAGGAATCAGTCCTCACTACCCTCCCTCCTCCCCTTGGAGTTGCAATCGTCTGCTTATGTTCTTTTTGCAAATTTTTATGCTGTCTTTTTAGCTATGTCATCTGACTGGCTAAGATGGCACCTTCGGGCGGGAAGACTACCGCGCATGCGCGCTGCAATTCCCAAAGGCTTTCTTTGAAAGCTGGGGAAAATTGCTCCGCGAGGGCTCCGTCGGCGCCGACGTCACCCATAAGTGAGGACTGATTCCTGCTGCTCCTGGAGAACACCTGTTACAGGTGAGTAACTACGCTTTCGTGCAAAAAATATTAGACTATTAAATTTTCCTTTGTCATTTGCTTTCTGCTGAAATTTTATTGAGAAAGTATTTTAGAGAGGTTTTGGGATTAGCTTCGGCTGACTCCATTGTCCTCTCTAAGGTTTATTACCTAACTGGTAGGAAGCTGTCTATGGGTCTTCTGGGGGGGTTTGATGAGGTTCAGGGCCAGGATCGCCTAGAGCTCACCAAATTCCTAGAGGACTCCCAAGATAATATTGCCTCTAGAGCTACCTTGGTGGTCTCTTTTGTCTCAGACCAGGATAGAATGCTTGTCTTTCACAATTACTTTAAGAATATGTCAGTTCTGTTTTGTGGTGCTAAGGTTCAAATGTTTCCTGATATTTGTAAAGTGACACAAACTAGGAGACAGGCCTTTTTGGCCCTTAAACCTAGGGTGGTCGCTCTTTCTGCTACATTCTTTCTCAGATACCCTTGTAAATGCTGTGGTGCAGCAGAGGATACACAGCCCATGGAAGTGCAGGAAAAAGAAGAGCTTACCTTAGATTCAGCGTTGAAAAGAGGCACTAGGCACACTGAAACAGTTGAGCAAGGAAAACTGTTACTACGTGCCAAACAGAAATCTCATCAGGAACACCTGATTGCAAATCCCCACGTCACGTGCAGGGCTAGGGATTACATAAGACAGGGTTCCAGTCAGTGGAGAGAGAGACAGGACACAACCCAGGAGGAGGGCAGAAGCCAGAGAGAGAGCAGCAAGAGGTGTGGCTACAGTCAGCTGAGCAGAAACCCCAGAGGAGTGCTGGGAGGAAAGTTTTCTGTCGGAGAACCAGGAAGTGAAGGTAGCTCCAGCACTCAGGAGAAGAGGTTTGAGGCAAGCTGCACTGGGAGAAGGCATGCCACCCGAGGTAGTCTTCAAGAGAAGCCAGGAGTGTCCTACCACACAGGAGACCGGTATGTGCCAGCACTAAGCACAGGTCAGTTTAGAAAGAGAGTGTTGGGGGATGGGAACTCCAAACCCACGTGCACATTAAGAAATAGCTGCAAAGCTAATACTAACTTCACTGCTGCACAACCAGCCTGGGAGGCTAGAGAGAAGAGATACAGGGAGCCAAGTTCCAAGACAATCCCTACGGATAAAAGGAGGCATCCATGTGCTTACAGAGAAAGGTTTAAAACATATAAGTGCCAAGGGTGCGGTCCTGAGCATAGATACAGGAAGCAAGGAGATTCAGACCTTTTGTTCTGGGAGGAAAACCCAGAGAGAAGCTACTGCATGCCAGACAGGTATAAACCTGAAGAGAGAGGAACCTTCACTGAAAGCTATAGTGAGTTATCACAAGGAGACGTGCCTGAGTACTCCACACAGGAAGAGTGTGATACAGGGAGTTTGGGGAGTGCTGGAGAGGGTATGTTGTGGGAAGATAGCAGCAGCCTTCCAGACCCCTTTCCCATGGACTGTAGCATTTGTTACAAGTGCAGCCCTGATGTTTAATTGGATGACAAAAAAGAACTTTGTGAATTTAAACAAAGGAATATAAGTTTGCTGATACTATTTTTGTTCTTTGCTTGTATCTGAAGTTTTTTTGATCTTGTTGATAGTCCGAGCGGGACGGGGAATAAAACCCATCTTATTTTCTCATTCACTTTTTGCTCTGAGAGACTCTATCATTTACCTAGCAAGAGCAGATTACTTGTTTTACAGACCCTAGGCAACCGCCTATATAGGGTTAAAGGGCTCTACCCACGGGCCCCATCACAATGCTTGGTTTCATTTCAGGGTTCAAAGTTTGTTTTTCTTGATCCTTCTCAGCTTGAGGTTTTTCTTGATCCTTCTCAGCTTGAGGTTTTTCTGTGTAATAAGGAGCGACATGGCAATAAGTAACTGGAGTTGGGTGGGTTAATTTAAGGCTGCCAGGTAATTTAGAGTTTTTGCTCTGTTTTTTATTTTTTTCCCCTTTTCATATCTCCCCATATTGTGGGCTAAGGTGATATATTGCTGTCAGTTGTTTTGTTTTGTTTAAATATTTGCCTGTATGAAACATCTAAAAGGTTTTTTTTGCTTGCTTTTGTAAGTTTCATGAAATTTCAATAAAAAAACAAACAAAAAACCATAGGGGTGTGTTTACTAAATCGCGGTAGTGGACTCCATGCGATATCGGAGCCGTAGCCCTATTGAAATGATGGCAGATAAAGACCTACATGGTCCATCTAGGCTGCCGAGCAAGTTGGCAAGAGTAGGTGCACCTGCTGCTCCATGCAGGTCACCCCTCCCCATGTCTTTGTTTAGGAGTGTAAGCACTGTTCCATGCAGGTCACCTCTATTTGTTGAGATATAAGAGATAGTTAAGTTTATTTTGATTTTATCCTGTTGCTATAAATGGATCCACTATGACTGTCCCATGTCATTTTTAATTCTATCACAGTATTTGCTCCCACCACTACCATCCGCATGGCATTCCAAGCATCCATCACCCTTTCAGTGAAAAAGTATTTCCTGACGTTGCCTTTCAGTTTATCCCCTTGCAGCTTCATGTTATGCACTCTAGTTTTACAGCTTCCCCATCTTTGAAAAAGGTTTGTTTGTTCATTAATACTCTTTAAGTATTTAGAGGTCTGTATCGTATCTCCCCTGTCCCTCCTCTCCCCTAGCATATACATATTGTGATGAGGAAGCCTCTAGTAAGCATATGGAAGTAGAAGAAAAGAATGATTTTTACCTTTAAGAAAAGTGACATCCCTGCAGTACACACGTTTCAGCGTTTGCCAAAAGAAAGCAAGCACAGAGAAACTGCAGCTAGGCTGCCACGCCCAAGCTCTGCTGACGTAGTAGCAAGCTTGGAACCTAATTACAGACACTTGTCCAGAGAGGCAGAGACACGGCTCAGAGAGCAGGAATGTAAACCCTGGCTAGAGAGAGAGAGTCAGGAGGAGGATGAGAAGGCAGGAGGAGAAGGGAAGAACAAGGAAGAGACAGGAGAACAATGACGACAGCACTCGAGAGGGAACACAGGAGGAGACACAGCTGGAGAAGTGGAGGTGAAGCAATCAGAGCAGAAGGGGGAGAAGAGAAACCTTCAAACCCCAGTGCCGGATAGAAAGGTTCAGAGAATTCAGAGGTGGGAGCCCAGGACTCAGTCCAAGAGTCTACAAAGCCCAGCCTGGAACAGGGAACCGGGGCAGAGCTCCAGGGAGGAACTCCAACAAGGGAACCAGAGACTGCTTCCCCATAGCTGGAGAGAGATTGCTGAACAGAGCCAGAGAGGAGTCTCCACAACCTCAGGTACCTGTAATCCCTATCACATAGAGCTTTGCTCAAAGGAGACACAGAACCCCTTAGGGAGGAGTTACCCTAAGACGTATGATAGTAGCTTGAAGCAAAACACTGCAGTTCAGGAGTTGGAGGAAATGCAAGTGGACTGTAAGGAGAATGATTCATTATTATCTGAAGTACCTATGGACTGTACGTTGTGTTTAGCTGATGACATTGAATCCCTTTGCTAGTGTATATTGGAGAGCTGAGGGAAGACAAAGGAAAAGAGAATATTTTTCTTTGTTGAAGGAAGCTGCTATGTTTTTCTTTATCTGTTAAGCAGTTGCACTTTTGAGTAAAGAGTGTGAAGCTCAGCCAGCATACTTGTGCAAATAACCTTGAGCAAACAACTGAAGAATTATCCTGATGCAATCTGCATAGAACCTTTTGTTTGGGGAATAAATTTTTGTCATCTTTGCCTTTACCACTGGTTTCACGACTATTTCTTCTTGGAAGGCAAAAGAACTACCACCCCCAGCAGGCTTAGCTGGAGCAAAATAGTTTATACCACCTTCTATAAGGAGAACATAATGGCAACCCTAACCCTCTTAGCCTGAGGCGGAGGGCTAGGGCATGACAATATTTAGGTCTTCAAGTCTCTTCTCATACACCTTCTGGTGCAGACTCCAAATCATTTTAGTCGCCTTCCTCTTTCCAGCCTTTTAAAATCCTTTGCAAGATATGGTCTCCAAAACTGAACACAATATTCCAAGTGAGGACTCACCAGTGACTTGTACAGTGGCATTAATACCTCCTTCTTTCTGCTGGTAATTCCTTTCTGTATGCAATCTAGCATCCATTTGGCTTTGACCACCGCCTTGTCACACTGTTTCTCCATCTTGAAATCTTCAGAAACTATCACTCCAAGGTCCTTCTGGTCCATGCACACCAACTTCTCTCCCCCTATCGCATACAATTCTCTTGGATTTCTGCATCCCAATTGCATGACATTGCACTTCTTCACATTAAATCTTAACTGCCACGCATTAGACCATTCGTCCAGCTTTTGTAGATCTTTCCTCATGTTATCCACTCCCTCAGGGGAGTTCACTCTGTTGCAAATTTTCGTGTCATCTGCAAAAAGACAGACTTTTCCATTCAGTCCTTCAGCAATATCACTCACAAATATATTGTGTTTGCTTGTTTTGTTTTGTTCTACTGTCTTGTCATTTTCTGTACAAAGACGTTTTTGTTAACTTTCTTGTTTGAATATGTAAAATTGCATAAATATCTAAAAAAAAGAAACTTATAAGGAAAGAAACACACTTCCTATAGTTAAATATGGTGGAGGTTCCATAATGCTGTGTGGCTGTTTTGCTGCTTCAGGAACTGGAGGCCCGGAATGTATTAAAGGGCGATCAATACAAAATCAAAGTCCCGACATTCGGACCCCCTTCACCAAAAACCCACATCAGATCCACCTCCCCACCTCCTGGGTCTTACTGGGGTCAATCCTGTGGAGGTCAGGGCAGGAGCAGTCTCTCTCTACTCCTGCCCTGGTTGAAGAGGCTTCCAATATGGCAGCCATCACCCTTAGCCTTTTAGCATATACAGCTGAAAGGGTCAGAAGGAAACAGAACAACTTTTCCACAAATGCAATTTGCAAAGAGCTCTGAACAAAATCTAGATCTCTTATGAAGAAAACAAAGGAAGGGTACTATTCAAATTTGATTAATGATAAAGGCAATTTTTGTCTTCAGTTATTTCAAACAATAAAGGATCTCACTACAGAAAAGGTTCCAATTCATCCACCCTTATAATCACTTCTTACCAATTTGGCAAATTCCTTATAGGAAAACCAGATGGTCATCTTAGTTCTCTGGCAACATTACAACCAATAAAAAACCTTCCTTTTCAGTATTCAACTATTTCTCCAGATGTTAGTGCTAAGCTTCCTCAAAGTACTCTTAATAACTTCCATCCTTTATCAGGCATAGACTTAGAAAAATTAAGTTCCTCAATGAACCTGCATAACTCCTATTCAGATCCCATGCCTCCCACAGTACGATGGAAACTATTACCAGATTTTTCTAACTTAATACTGGATCAGGACAATGAAAGCCTTACACAAGGCAGAGTTCCAATTTCATAGAAAAAAATCTATAGAGTGTCTTCGTCCTGAAGGATGAACAGACATAGCCTGCAGGTCTCCGCATGCATGAAACTTGGCTGCTGCATGCTGAGATGCATCCATGACAGCAATGTAACAATAGTTACATTGATAAAATGCTTCAGTGGCATCAAAGATCTCCAGCAGAGGGGAAGATGAAATGGTACTGAAAGAGGACAGCTGGGCATGGGTCACCAGAGCCTGCAGAATCAACATCCTGACTCTACCCTTCCCTAGGACTAATCAACTGGTATGCAGTCCTAGAAGTGGAGGAGATGAGAATATTCCATGAACAGGAAGAACTGGAGCTCATAGTTGACAGATCAGCAATCATTAGGCTGCAAAGGGTAATGATGGTTGGTGATTCTCTTCTGAGATATACAGAGGTGACCATCTGCTGACCAGACATAATGTTGCGGGATGTGTTCTGTCTGTCAGGTGCCAAAATCTGAGACATATAAAAAAATAATTCTTTATTATTTAATAATAATTTTTACAAGACTCCACTTGTAACAGAAATGACATCAACAATGAAAAGACAAAACAATATCCAATATAGTAAAATAAAAAAATTATAAGTAATCATCAAGTCCTCAAAATCGGGACAGACAAGCTCAAATGTAAAGAAAAAGAATAAAAACTCTTTCCTTCATATACTAGGAAAAGAGGACTGGTAGATAGTCCCAACTTATCAATGCAGGTTCAATAAAGTATGCCATCCTTGATGGGTAAAGAAGCGACTAGAGTATAGGCCACCCAGTTACTGACAAAAACTGGGACAACTGAGGTAGCTCAGCGAAGGCATATTTCACAATCTGATATATGGATCATGATTCCATAACATGCACATCTGGCCTATGGACACATTTAAATTAAAAATGGGCCCTGTTTGAACCTAATTCCGCATCTTTGGGTCTGGAAGTGCCTGCGAGTCTGGAATCAAGGAAATAGACGTGTTTGGCATGGCACGCGCAAGTGCTATTCAGCCGGCCTGGCCTCAGATGCGGGTAAACATTTTGGACGTCCTCACGCTCACTCTATTCTGAAAAGTTACACATTTCAAATCCTGCCCGTCCCCACAATATACCCATGGAAGCCACACCTCTAGGGAAAAATGTGCATCTCCTATGCTGTTCATCACGGACATAAATACCAATGAGAAATGACAGCTGCTGCAATCTAGACCAGTCCCCCTCATACCTTGAAAAGTGCTAGGTAAGCCCAGTGCACCCCAATATGGTATACAAGAATGCAAATTTGAACATGTCTGTCAGGACATACCTTGCATCAAATGGTACGTGGCATTAGGACCCGGCCCCAGTGATTCCTACCCTGGTCATTTCTACAAACATGCCTTAAAACATCTAGGCATGGACCCTCACCAAGTGCACAAAACCTCAAAACTAACCTTGCACTTTCCCAAAAGATGCATAATATTACTGAGCAACAAATGTATGCCCTTTTTGTGCCTATGGCCTATAAGTGCACTCATTATGCTGCTCCGCACTACCACTCCCTCTTATCTCTCCCTACACCCTTCCCTTGGAATTCCGCTTTTCTGTCAGATTGCTTCTATCTGTGCCCTTCTCTTCTACTGCCAAATTCAGACATTGCTCCTTTCACCTTGTTGCTCCTTATGCCTGGAACAAACTACCTTAATCTATATGATAGGCTTTGTCTCGCCCCTCTCAAATCCAGGCTGAGCGCTCACCTCATCGTTGCGGCTGTTGGATCTGATCTGCCTCAGCTCCCTTGTGTTTCTTGACCATTACCCTGGATGTATCCTGTTCACAGCTCCTGTGTTGTCTGTCTAGACAAGATTGTAAGCTCCGCTGAACAGGGACCATCTTTTATGTCTCTGTGCAGCGCTGCATACGCCTTATAGCGCTATACAAATGATCAGTAGTAATCGTAGTAGTAATAGGGTCTTCTGGCTATGGCATCTGAGGCCCACCTATCTGGGTGCTGGCATTTCTCACAGCAGCTACACCTGTCCCATCCTGGCTTATGTCGGTCTGTATACATCTGCTATCTGTGGGGAAACTCTGTTTGCCTTCCCACAGTCAGCCACTCATCATGGCTGTGTGGGCATGGGAGGGGACATGCCTGTGCTATCACACCAAGTTACCAGACTCCAGATATATTACCACTCTCGCAGCTCTCATTGATCCTGGCCTGGGTAGGGATGTAGGCTGCATGGAACAATCTGGGGAATGTTGGCACTACATCAGTCATGTCTTTCAGTGCTTGGCACAGCTGATGTTTAGCTGCCCTATCATGCTGCCAACAATATCTGATCTTATTAGAGTAGCCGATGTAAAGTAATCCAGAAGGAATCAGCATAGGTTCCCTATGGCTAAATGTCAATACATATCCCTGCCAATAATAAGGGACCCTCAGAATATGGTCATTCAGCAATGCAAACAGCACTAATGCATGCTTAACAGCAACATCATTTGTCCCACAAAATGTGCATTATGGGCATGCATTTTTCACTGTTGAGTGCCCTTATTATGAGAGTCCCTTATTATTGACAGGGATATGTTTCAACATTTAGCTATAGTGAACCCTCTCTGAGTTTGACTGCTCAATCACACTGGCACCAGGTGACGCTATGGTTATCCTTACGGTCCAGGAACTGGCCAGGCCTTCATAGCCCCACTGAATTGCAGATGAGCACACCAGATCCCCCCTGTGCACCCTTAAAGCCACACACACACACATACTCACTCTCACTTTCTGTCACAAAAACATGATTCTGCCAAAAAGATGCCCTGAATCTATACATAACAGCGAAGACATAACATAATTGCATGAGATACCAGGACTACAAATATGATCTCTGTTTCTCACCCAAAGAAAGAATCCATTCCCTGCTCATTCCAATACTATCTCTGCATCAGCAGTCCCATTTTTCTGAACATGGGAATTGTTAGGGTCCCATAGATTGGCTCTTTTAGCACAAACAGCACATTAGTGCATAGCCTGAATAAATACTATTGCTCTTCTTAATATTTCTGTAAGGTGTTTATTAATGTATCTAGACCTTACAAAATTCTCTCACCTCTGCTCTCTGTACTTTAAAACTGCATTTTGTGTTTTTCCAGATTGCAGTCAGACCAGTTCAAAGCATACTTGTCACAACCATTCTTCAATATGGGATGCATTGCAGAGAAGAGCAGAATTTTTTCTAAGTTCTGGCCTTATTCCATATTTCAGCAGGAATAACGTGGACGTTTCCGAGAAACACTTAATATGTATGTACATGGGCATTTCCTGAATATGCTTTCTATGTCTCTGTGGCTGACCACACTCCCATTCCGCCCCTTCTGGGCACATTCAGAGATCCCCGTGCTAGTGCCATAGACGTGCATGTCAGCAGTGTTTCAGAATACGGTCTGGGATGTATTCGGCACATAAACATCCCTGCCGCACATACAAACCCCTTATTTGTGTTCTGGAATGACCCCTTAATCTCACACTTCCATAAACATTGAACCAAAAGAGATCCCTAAAATGCAATACACCAAGTTTCATAAGTAGAAACCTTTTCCTCTTCTCTTGAGTGTTTTTTGCTACATCCATGAAACAAATCATCTTTATGTTGGAATAAAAACCTTAGAAGAAAACCCTGATCAGAATCCAGGACCAATGAAACCACTAAGGTAACGAAGGGCAGACTGGATAGGCTGTATGGCCTTTATCTATCATCATTTTTTCTCTGTTTCTAATCGTTTCTTCTGAAGATGTCTCTAGCAGAGTTGTTAAATCTGCAATCACAAAACCGAATCTTTATTATCTGAAGAATTCAATTTAAACCTCTCCTTGGATGGTGGGAAATAATAGGCTTTAGCAATCATCGGGACACCTTTTCAGGAATTTTTAAAACCTCTCTCTCTCTCTCTCTCTCTCTCTATATATATATATATATCATCGTAATGATGGCCAGAGCAAAATTCAAAATAATCCTAATCATCTTTAAAATCATCCACCACCTCTCAGCAGAGACACTCCAATACTTCATAATGAAGGATACCTGCAACAGACCGAGAAGAACCAATCGAGACATGATCGGCACACCTGCAGGATTCCACAAGACCAGACAGACAACCTCAAAAAGTGCACCCTCCTTACTAGCACCCACACTCTGGAATTCCCTTCCAACAAGCCTGAGAGAGTTAGATGACCTAACAAACTTTCGAAAAGACCTCAAAACCTACCTCTTCATTGAAGAATACAGTAATACATCTACTACCAATAATGCGATACCCACTCATCCCAATTAGGAATATACTAACCCAAAAAACACAATATAGACCTGGTAATTACTTCATAATGTATAAATACTACCCTTAGAATAAATGTAACCCTATTAGTAGTGTCTAGATGTTGTTAAGTTCCCCTATATTAAATGTAACCCTCCTATTGTAATGTGACCACTTTGATTGAAGGATAAGGTGGTATACAAATCTGTTTAAATAAATAAATAAATAAATAAATAAAATAAATATATATCCCAAACATCACAAGCAAAGAAGCAATTGTTGACTTAAGGGAATTAATCAAATGCTTCAGTTTTATTCTGAACAAGACGGTTGCCTTTGACCAGAAAAACTAAAGGCTCATGATCTTGCATTGCTGAAGTTTCAACTGTTTCCATTCTTCCTGTAGTTTTTTAATCTCATCTTGTTGGGCTTGCACTACATCTGACTGAGAATGAGTCTCTTCAGCCATAAGCATAATTTTAGTGGAGACTATGGCTAAAATCTCCCATACGCTTTCAAGGCTAGCTGTGAGATTGTTTTTTAATGAGGAAGTGGGAGGCAGGGGGAGGGGAGCTGTGGAGTACCCCTTCAACTAACGTATCTGGGGGCTGTGTAGGGAGAAGGCTTTGCCTGACTGGCTAGGCTGCACCAATCCCCTGGATAGCTCCCAATCCCCACCCTCGCAGAGTGGTGCTGTAGGGGAGCCAGAGCTTTATTTAAAAATATTATCGGTGCCTCTAATAGCAATACTGTGGCACCCAAAATATTGTGGAGGGAGGAAGCCCAATCAAAGTTGTTAGAGGCCTGATTGCCTCCTGGGCAGAAAGCCGCTGCCAATTGGCAGCAGTCACACAGCCGTATTATTGGGCCTCCTGGCAAATAACGTCACCTTTTTGAACTGGCGTTATCTGCTGCCATGATCTGGTTAGATTTTGGCAGCCACCATGCCAAAACATTTCTATGCAGTGGCTGTCAACTATCGCCACCCCCACTCCCTGCCCCAATCCACCCCTTCCCATCCCTAGAGCAATTTATCACACAAAAGTCAGATATTGCAGAAACTTGCCTGCGAAATCTGATTTTATTGTGGGTTAGCTGCTACAGCAGGGCATTAATTCTGCGTTAGCTCCGTGGTAGCAGCTAACACCCTTTTGTATATGTACCTCATAGAAAACAAAGGCAGATAAAGACAATATGGTCTATCCAGTCTCCCCATCCATGAAAACTATTAAGTTCTACAATCCCTTTCTCTCCCACAGAGATCCTCTGTATTTGTCCATGCTTTATTGAATTCAGACACAGTTCTCGTCTCCACCATCTCCACTGGGAGACGTAGCCACATAACCACCATCCTTTCTATAAATAAATATTTCTTTAGATTCTTCCTGAATCTATTCCCTTTTACCTTCATTCTATAACCCCTTGTTCTAGAGCTTCCTTTCAACTGGAAGAGGACCACCTGCTATGCATTTATACCATGGAGGTAATTAAATGTCTTTATCATATCACAAAGGCACTATCACCTCCTTTTTCCCTGATGACCAAGAGGAAAAAGAAGGTGACAGTGCCTTTGTATAAATCTCTAGTGAGACCTCATTTGAGTACTGTGTACAATTCTGGAGAATGCACCTTCAATAGGCTATAAGCAGGATGGGGTCGGATGACTAATAATGCTCTGGCTGTGTGGACAGCATATGATAACCCCTATATTAAGCCTAATATTTATTGGTATAGTCTTTAAAGCTTTTACCTCATGAATTTCAACAAAGATCTTCAGCCTTTTCATAAGGCCCATGCCTGTATCTATCCTGTAGTCCATAAGATTGTTGGTGAATGTACAGAGAACTTAAAGTGATAGTCCTCACCATTTCAATGGGCATTAGTAATGAAATATCCAAGACAAGTCATATTCTCACCTCATGGACCTGTTAGTGTTGCTATTGTCTACAAGAGATGAGATGGGTTATGAAGGTTTCTGTAAAAAGGTTCAGAAATCACACTCACGTCAGTGCCAATGTCAATCTTGAACTTTATTGAGATGCCAACAGATCTGCAGAAATACTTCCTATGACTCTGCAGAGTCATCGGAGCATGTGACTGGCTCCGAAAAGAATTCTTCTGCATCATTTTATGTTTTTGTGACTCCCCTCACTCCTTTTTGCCATATATTATAGAAAAATCACCTCTCTGTTTGTACTTATGACAGTCTGCAGCCTTTCCAGTTGTTCAGCTCTCTGGACATGCCATTTTTCACAGCACGTGTATCTGGCCCTGCTTTTGCCTATAGAGATGTTTATTATATTTCTGTATCTGATAGCTGTGCTGTGATTATTTCTTCCTCTCACATCTGACCTTTTACCAGTTCTGAATTTCTGAGCATCTGGACTGCCTCTTTTATTGTCAGTCTACTTTCCAACTTGGATCTTTTGTGACAATTCTGTGTCATATTCCCATGACCAACCTGCATCAGATGGTCTCATTGCTGCTGCTACAAAACTCACACATATTAACTTTCTCATGCAGACTACTGTTGTAGGTCTCTATAGACTCTTCAGGCCTCTCATTTCTCTGGTGGAATCAGACTCGTGAATGAGGTTTTTCTTTGGCACACAATACTTGTCAAATCTCCATAACACCACAACTTGTCTGCCTTTGCAGTAAGAAGATAATTTTATAAGAGGGAGCTTACTTGGATGCAATTTTATAAAGATACGTAGGCACCCATTAATTTTTATAAAATACTAGCGCTAAGTGGAGCAGGTGTAAATGTCACCAGGGTCAAAGGAAGCTTCAGAGCCTCAATACGTGAATGAAACAATTAGTGCAGGTTGGAGGATTTTGGATTCATTAGGAACTGGGAAACCTTTTTGGCAAGGAGAAAGCCTATTCCAACAGGATGTGCTCCGTTTTAACCAAAATGGAACCTGACTGCTGGTGCTAAGAATTAGAAAGGAGTTAGATCAGCTAGCCAACCAGACCAGGTAGAAAACCAATGATTGCTGAAGGGTGAAAGGCTAGACACCATGTAAAGGGCTCCCAATTCCCCAGGGTTCTAAAAACCTCAACTCCCTCACCATTCTATGGCGGTCAAGTCGGCCATGCGCCGGCTCAAGAGTACTAAGAACCATGCTTTGGTTCCTCCCAGAAGGGAATCATGTACCCTTGATGCATTTGTCCTCTGATATTTCCAGGCATCGATGTTGGCTTGCCACATTAATTCTTATATGCTTTATATGGGTGTGTTCCTTAAAGATATTGTGAAGGATCTTGATGAGTTCTTTGCTATAATTCCTTCAGAGAAGCTGATGCCTACTGGTATCTAGTCAAGCATGGTCAAGACTGTTCCAAGTTCATCACCAGAGCAGCTTTTGACTCTTTTGAGCCTACCATCAGAGCTGCAGCGGTGGGCATTGGGGCCAGAAGGCCGGCTTGGTTGCAGTCTTCGGCCCTCGAATAGTGGGTCCAAGACAAGCTAGCAGACATTCCCTGTTGAGGTGAGAACCTCTTTGGTAAAGGCGGGAGGGAGAAGGCTGGTGAAATCGAGACTGATGACCTTACCATGAAGTGTCTCTCTCGTAAGACAGCTGATCCTTCTAGGAAGTAGGCCTCTATTAAGAAGCCCTTCTACCCTAAGAAGAAGAAGTATTACCCCTCTTAGATGGCTTATATGCCCTATCACACTTATCAAGGTCAGCAGAAGGCTCAGACTCCTCGCCAGCCCAAGAAGCCCAAGCCTCCTAAGCTCAATCAGTCCCACAACCCCAACCTGGGGCTAGTTTTTGACTACTTTCTGGAGAACATTGCCATTCTTCCCCTGAAGGAACCGTAGCCTACTCACATAGCAGGCAGGCTGGTCCATTTTGCCCACAAGTGGCCCCTCATAACATCAGAGCCCTAGACTCTACAGGTTGTCCTCAGGGGCTACCTCCTGCATTTCGCCCAGTTACCTCCTCCCTTCTTTCTGAGGGACTATCCTCTCAAACCTCTCCATTGATCTCTTTTACAGCTTGAAGTCACCACCCTACTAAGGGATGGAGCAGCAGAACTTGATCTCCAGGAACAAGCAGGAATGTAGTCTTCACATATGGGTACCGTCGACACCGACGGAGCCTGCGCGGGAACACTCCCCAGCGTCCAAAAGGAAAGCTTTTGGGAGCATCCCACCATGCATGCGTGCTGCCTTCCTGCCCAACTACCTCTCTCACTTCAGTTCTTCGTTTTTCGCGGAGCCGACAGGACGTGTCCCCTGTCACCGCAGAAAATCTTCTCTTATTTTTATATTTTTTGTGGTTGTGTCTGCCTTCCGTCGACGCCTACCAGTACCACCAGTGCTTTTCTTTCTTTTCTTCTAAAAATAATTCAATTTTAGTGCTTTTATCAGGGGTTTCTTCCCTACTCTGGTGCTTGGCGCCATTTTGGGCATTAGGCCCTCTTTTCCCTTACCATGGAAAAACCAGCCACTGGTTTTAAAAAATGATCAAAATGTGGCGGTACCATTTCTATTACCGACATCCATGACAGGTGTCTTAAATGTTTAGGTCCTGACCATTGCCTTGCGGAGTGTCTCTCCTGCAGGAAGTTGACTAAAAGAAGTCTTCAGAATCGAGCAAATCAACTCTGTGCCCTTTTTGCTTCAGACACGATGTCTGTAGCATCGATGTCTTCCAGGGCTTCTACTTCTTCCCAGGGATCTCAGGTAACTAAACACAAGTCTTCTAAGACTAGCCGGTCCTCGAAGGGTAGATCTCCCTCTAAACATCGAGATGCCACTGGCGTTGCCCTCGAGGACATTTCACCGGCAAAACAGCCCCGGCGGGAGTCTTCGGGCTCCAAAGCTTTATCGGGGCTCCAGGATGTTCCCGAGGCCTCAACCTCGATGGAACTACTGGTACCATGCTCGGGGATTGTGGCCGCTTCCACCGGTACCAACACCCCGGCATCGGCAGTGGACAAAAGAATGCAGTCTAGCGACTCTTTTAGCTACTTTGAACACAGTCTATTGACTCTTTTAGCTACTTCAGTACCGCTAAAGTCGCTGCAGATGGTTCCGCAGGCACTGGTACCAATGCTGTTACCGGTGCCAGTGCACTCGGTACCTGTTTCAACAGGCATGCTTCCCCCCGATGCCGAGTCTGGAATCTCTCTCCAGCATGGGGGATCAGGTACCAACTCGTTTCGGTACCGACATCGAGCGGTACCGATGCCATCTGCTTCGGGAGAACCCGGTGCTTCCTCCTTTTGAGTCTTCCAATTCCGATGACTCAGATGATTCCACCGGTACCAGAGCTGAACTTTTACAAGATTCAACTCCTTCTCCTCAACGCAGAATGTCCCCTCCTGAGGATATATCTTTTCATGATTTTGTACGTGATATGGCAAAGGGGCTTGCCATTACAGTAGTACCAGAAAAGGAGCCTAGGGCAGAAGAATTGAGAATTCTTCAATATCCTTTGGCTCCAAAGGAGGCAGCTATGCTTCCTATACACCAGATCTTACATGATCTAATGTTAAGAATGTGGGAAGCTCCTTTAACAGTATCTCCACATTCTAGACGTCTTGACACTATGTATCGAGTACCACCTTGTCCAGGGTTTCAGAAGACTCAGTTACCACATCATTCTATGGTGGTAGAGTCCGCCATGAGGCGGATTAAGAGTGCTAAAAGACACTCTTCCAATCCACCAGGTTGTGAGTCTAGAACACTGGATGCCTTTGATCGTCGATGCTTTCAGTCCTCCATGCTATCAGCAAGAATCAGTTCCTATATATTATACATGGGAATGTTTCTTGAACAGGTTACAAAAGACTTGGAACTTTTGAACCCTTTTCTTCAAGAGGATAAACAAACAGATCATTTGACTTTGGTCAAACATGCTCAAAATGTCTCTAAGTTTATGAATCGTGCTACCTTTGACTGTTTTGAATGTATTAGCAGAACTTCTGCTATATCCATAGGAACACGTCGTATTGCCTGGCTCCAAGCTTCAGACTTGGAGGAATGGGTGCAAGATAAGCTGGGAAACATTCCTTGCACAGGAGAAAATCTCTTTGGCAAGGATTGGCAGCTCAAGGCTAATGAAATTGACACTGATAATGCAACTTTAGACAGATTGTCAAAATCTACAGCTAAACCAGCCAAGAAAACGTTTTTCAAAAAACCTTTTTTCTCTAAAAAGAAAAAATTCTATCCATCTTCCACCCAGCAAACACATGTTCCCCAGAAGGGGCAACAACAAACTAGACAAAGAAAGACACAAGCTCAGAAGGCTCAGCAGCCTCAGCAGACCCAGCCTCCTCAGGGTCTTTGACTGTTGTCTAGAGAACTTAGCCATTCTTCCTATTCTAAGCCCAGAACTTTTAAATATTCCAGGCCGTATCTGCCATTTTGCCAAAAGATGGCAACAAATCATATCAGAAAATTGGACTCTTTCTATCATGAGTCTGGGATAGAAGCTTCATTTCCTCAGCTTGCCCCCATCCACGCTAATAAAACAGTTCAAATCTTAACCACCGGTCTCAGACCTGTTTTGGCAAGAGGTCACCACTCTTCTGGCTCAAGGGGCTATAGAAGAGGTTCCAATGTCCCAGCAGGGCACAGGATTCTATTCCCCCTATTTTCTCATTCCAAAGAAGTCAGAGGGACTAAGACCAATCCTGGACCTCAGAGAACTGAACAAATATTTAGTCCGAGAAAGGTTTAAGATGATCTCCCTCGGCACACTTCTTCCATACCTTCATGAGCAAGATTGGCTATGTTCTCTAGATTTAAGGGATGCTTACATGCATATCCTTATTGATGTAGATCACAGAAAATTCCTTCGATTCCTAGTCAAGGGAAGACATTTTCAATACAGGGTCCTACCTTTCGGACTGGCCTCTGCTCCAAGGGTCTTCACAAGATGCATGGCAGTAGTAGCAGCATTTATGAGGACTCTAGGAATTTTTGTCTTCCCTTACTTAGACGATTGTCTCATTCGAGCACCGTCAGCTCTAGAGGCAAGTTATGCTCTTTCTCGAGCAATGCACATACTGCAGTACTTGGGATGGATCATAAACCTTCCAAAGTCCCAGCTCACCCCATCTCAATCCCTCGAGTTTATAGGGGCTCGCTTGGACACACAGCAGTCAAAGGCTTTCCTGCCTCAGCCTCGCTGTCTGCACATCATTGAACTAGCATCTCAAGCAGTGCTACAAACCTTCCTCACTGCCCGACAGATGCTTCGACTTCTAGGACACATGGCATTTACAGTCCATGTGATTCCTTATGCATGCCTTCACATGCGAGCAGCCCAGTGGACCTTAGCTTCCCCAATGGTCCCAGGCCTCAGGATGCCTGTCAGACAAGATCAGAGTTACGACACACCTGATTGCGTCTCTGCATTGGTGGCAATCTCTGGAAAACCTTACAGTAGGCTCTCCTTTTCAGCAACCCCTACCTCAGGCTGTCCTGATGACGGATGCATCCAAGTTGGGTTGGGGAGCCCACTTTGGTGATCTGTCTACCCAGGGTCTCTGGACCCCACAGGAGGCTTCTCTTCAAATAAACCTCCTAGAACTAAGGGCCATTTCCAATGCTATTCTTTTGCTTCCATCTCATAAACAAAACAGTTCTGGTGCAAACTGACAATCAAGTGGCCATGTTTTAGCTAAACAAACAAGGCGGAACAGGCTGTCTGCAATTATGCAACGAAGCTTTGCAACTGTGGGCCTTTGCCAGAGAGCATCACATTCATTTATTGGCAGTATACCTTCCAGGCATTCAAAATGCTTGGGCGGACAGGCTCAGCCGAGTCCTGTTGCCACACGAGTGGTCTCTCCACTCAGTTGCTGTGCTGCAGTGCTAGGGAGAGGACCTATCTGAGGGAGCTCCTGTTGGGGGCGGAGCCTAGCTAGCAGTTGGAGCCTGGATGTCGGGTCCTGGGCCACCTCCAGCAGGAGAGGCCCAGGCCCAGAGGCCTACCAAGCCTGGTGGGCCTCCTTCTCTGCCACCGAATGGAGGAACCAGAAGCCTGGAACAGCCGGCGCCCCGGGTGGGGGACCCCCCAGGTAGGACTGCACCTGGCCAGGGAGAGGGACCCACAGGTATGGAGGTTTGGGCCCGCTACCCCAGGGAGGGGGCTCTTGTCTCCTCCCCAGGCAGGGTGCGGAGGCTGGGTGGAAGCAGGGAGAGGCCCTGGGGAGACCCTGGAGGACCGTGAAGTACAGCACTGGGGGAGGCGGGTTCCCCCCTCCGCCTCGGGTCCTGGAGGAGGCCTCTACCTCCTCCAGTGAGGATGAGGACGGAGGGTCGGGCCTACCGTCCTTCCAGCAGTCAGCTAGGGCCCCAGACGAGATCGTGGCGGCGGTGCGGCAGCTCTGGGGTCTCCAGGAGGAGGAGGCGGCCCAGCTGCAAGCCCAGCTCTCCCACCTGGAGAGCCTGCAGGCCACCGTTCCCGATGAGGAATGGGTGGCCTACAAGACCTATAGAAAGGGGGTAAAGCGGGCCCTGAGGGACCGGTATCATCAGCTTCACTCCTTAAAAACCCAGGGTTGTGGGTCCCTCACGGAAGTATATCAACAATATGATCGTTGGGCAGCTCAAGGTGCAGTTCAGGGGGGGCCCCCGGGGGTGGGACGGCCGGTGGATCCTCGCAAATCCTGCTACCCCCCCTTGCCTTTCCTAGGTACAGTGGAGAAAGGACTGTCATCGTTGGCTTTATTGCCTAGTGTTCCAGACCCCAGATTGTCTTACCTGTCGGCTACTGCGGCATCTGGATTGATGAATGAGGATTCTGTGGCTATGGTGGCATGTCCTAGCATTCACCCGGTGTGTTCCTTGCTGTCCGATGCCCCCGGGGCGCTTGGGGGCGGGGCACCGGTTCGCCGAAATTCACGGGATCCCCAAACAGCTGTCGCACCAGTATATCGGGCAGAAGGGCTGGTGGAAGGACGAAGAAGCGAGCAGCAGGTTCCTGGGGCTGCGTCTGTGTCTATTCCGGCACTTCCTAGGTCCGTGTCAGCTGAACGGCGCTTCCAAGATGGCCGCCGGAGTTCCCGCAGTTGTGTCCTTGAAGCCGATGGAGTTCCCCTGCAGGAGGTGGGGTTGGCAGGGCTTTCCCCGGATCGTTTGGAACTCCAAGATGGCCGCCGCCGGCTAGATAGCGTCACTTCCGGGTCTTCCCGGAAGTCTACACATCGCCGTGGGTCTGCTTCTGCCCTGATGCCGGCACATTGCAGAGAATCCGTGGAGGACTGTTTGCTTCTCTCCAAGCAAGTCTTGGCGCTGGACGGTCCTCGGATGGCTGCCTCCTCTGATCTGCTTCCGGGATTGCAGCGTCGGGGGTCTGCGGGCCCCATGGCTGCTGTACCTTTGGCTCCATCTGTTCCGGCATCCGTTGAAGTCCCGGTGCAGGTTTATGGTGGGGGGGGGTGGCTGGTAGGCAGGATTCCCCTGTTGTGGCTGCCCTTCCGGCTCCCAGACGGCTACAGGATGGCCGCCCAGTGTTTTCTGAGGTGGCTGTCTGGCACCGGAAGGGTGCTGGAGGGGGGAAGGAGCAGGGTAGGGGCTGCTATTTCTTTTCTGCGGCCCCTGGGGGGGGCCGGGGAGGGAAAAGTGCTGGTCAGCTGTCACTGCAGCCTGGGGCAGAGGAGCGGGATGCGCAGCTGCCTGTCCTGTCTGTTGGTGTGGCCGAGGGAGGCCTGGCTCGCAGGGGGGCGTCCGCCCTTGCTGCTGGAGCCCTGGTTGCCGGCCAAGAAGTTCCAGACCCCTGTGCCACGTCTGGCACCGGCAATAAGGTAGGACCTGGGAGGGACGGGGGGCAGGGGGGCGGAGGTGTGGAGGGATTCGTTTTGGGGGGATCTGCCCTACTGTCTCGGGACGGTCCTGCCTTATTGCCGGTAGCCTTGCAGGGGGTAGCGGCCGGTGGGGCAGATCAGGGATTGGCGTCCTTCGTGTCTGTTGGCTGTGGGGAAGCGCAGGGTACCCCGGTAGTTGGCGGGGAGAGGGAGGGGGAGCAGATGAATGGTCTACCAGTGGGAGAGGCGGACCTGGATGGTCTTGAAGGGGGGAGGGGTCTGCTGTCGGTGGGGCTGGGAGATGGGGTGGTCCCCATGGATCCCGGGAATGGAGGGGAGCGTTGTCCGTACCCGGTAGTGGTGGCCGAAACCCAGGAGCTCTGCGATGGGTCAGGAGCACGGGACGGGGGTTTGGGGGGGCTTTCTGGTCCCCCGGGTGTTACCGAGAACCAGGTCCGTGATGCCATCCAGTTGGCTTTGGAGACCCCGACCGGCCCTCAAGGGGCCTATGCTGCCTTTCGGCAGCAGCAAGATGTGGCAGAAGGGGGTGCTCCGGAGGTTCTCGGTGGCACCCAGGGATCCGGAAGGGATAGTATCCCTGACTCTATCTTTGCAGAGTTAGTCCTGCCCAGCCCCCAGGTCCCCCCCTGTGAGGTGGCTGCGGATCCTGCAGACCAGCAGCAGGGTCCCTCGCAGGTAGCTGCAGGGGAGGCGAGAGGAGAGCAGGGGATGGGAGCTGGGGGGTCAGTTCCCCCCCGTACGTTTGCAGAGGCTCTGAGGGGGTCCGGCACCACTCCGGGGACGTCAGGTGGGGCAGGGGGGAGGGGGGGTTCCCAAGGGAATGGTCCTGCAGGAGGGGGAGGAAGTGGGGGAGGGTTCCGAGGGGTAGGGGGTGAGGTCAGACGGCGCAAAGTGGCGCAGATCCGGTGGCGGGGAGGGGCCCCCTCCAGCCAGGGAACAGGTCTTGAGGATGGTCCTTGGGCTGGGGTTTCTCCCGGGAGACCTCTACGCCTTCATCCACATGAACAACACCATTGAATATGATGTTAGTTTCATGCTGAGACGGGGGCTGGAGATTTTCTGGGACCGATACCAGCAGCAGAGGGGGCAGGGAGGGTGGGCTGACTTTCGTGTTGTGCCTATCTCTCGCCAGGGGACAGTACCTGTGACCATCCTGTCCCGGAATGAGTCGCTCCCAGGGCAGGACATCCAGTTTTGGTTGTCACGCCATGCGGTGCTTCTCGCACCCCTGGTTAAGGGCGCTGGGCCCCTAGGGGTGTGGGACGGGTCGTGAAAGGGCAGGATCCGTTTGTGTGAGGTGGGAAACGTGGTGCAGCACATGCCCTCGGCCGGTTTCCTCGGTCGGGATCGCATCTTGTGCTATTACCCCGGGCAACCTCGCGAGTGTCACCGTTGTGGCTCATTCCGTCATCTGAGCATGAACTGTCCCGAGCAGGTCTGCACCCGTTGTGGTGGACGGGGTCACGCCTCGGCCGGGTGTTTGCTTATCCGGTGTAACCTTTGCGGGGAGTTGGGCCACCCCTTTGCCCGCTGCCCCTCCGCATCACACAATGGACCGGGGGGGGATGCCGTCTCCCCACCTCGGGCTCCTGTGTGGGAGGAGGTTGTGGAGGACCCTCTCCCTCAGGAGGAGCCCGGGGGCCCTAGAGTGGAGGAGTCCATTGAACCGAGGGAGCCACCATGGGGAGGGAATTTGGGTAGGGAGGAGGAGAGGGTTGATGTGGTGGAGGTTGCTGTGTCACGACAGGATAGTGGGTTGCGGGTGGTGCCACCTCAAGAATGGACCACGGTCCCTTCTAAGGGTGGCAAGTCCAAAAGGAAGAAACGGGAGACATCCCCATTGCCGGATGCAGAGCCCGTGTTGGACATCAACCGTTTCGTCTTTTTGGCTGCTGATGCGGCTGAGGCGGATGAGGGCTTGCCTGTGGAGGCAGGGCTTCCTGTGCGGCGCTCGGAGCAGTTAGCGGCGGGGGCGGCCCCTCTTCCTCAGCGGCGGCCTTCAAAAGTACCGAAGGCGCGCCGCGGTCAGGGTCCTCCAATCAAGGTGGATACTGGTGCCCGACGGGTGAGGGAGGACGGGTCTTTGCCCCTGCAGTTGGGTACTGGGCCTTCGCAGGAGCCCCCTGCTGACCCGGCCGTCCCGGCCTCCCCCGCGGGGGTGGGCACTGGTCCGTTGTCTCAGTCTTTGTCCGGGGAGGGGGGGCGGCACCGGTGGTGGACCCCACGGAGGAGATCATTCCTCCGACCCCTGACCTGTCCGTGCCCCCTCGCCCCATGGGAGCTGGGTTAGCCCCTGCGACAGCTTTGCCTGGTGGTCTCGGGGACACTAGCACCTCGTGGGGTGACAGGGTCGAGCAGGAGGAGGAGGAGATCCTCGAGGTGGTCAACATGGACCGTGAGGAGTTGCTCCAGCTCGCGGGCTTGTCCTGCAAGCGGGATTCCGGGGATCCAGGGTATGGTGAGAAGAGGAGGAAAGGGTCACTGCACACGAACTAGGCATGGCGTGCACTCCTGCGTTCTCGTGCGCCACTATCAACGTGGCCAGCATATTTACGGACCAGGCGCGGGCTACGGCCTATGATTTTCTTTCCACGAGTGGGCTGGATGTCATCTTCTTGCAGGAGACCAGGCTCACCTCGCTCGCTAGCCTTCATCGGGCGAAGCGGGAGTGGAGGTGGGGTCCTTCGTACTGGTCACTTGCGGCCCAGCCGTACGCAGGAGTGGCGGTTTTGTTCACGTCTAACCGATTTCAGGTGCAGTACGTGTGGGAACTGGAGCAGGGCCGGTGTTTGCTTTTAGATGGCTACTGCGGGCCCCATCGGTTTCATTTCGTGGTGGTCTACGGCCCCCAGTCTAAGTTGGCGCGGAAGACCCTGTTTCGGGTCATCCGCCCCTACTTACACACCTCCCGTTTGGTGGTCCTCGCAGGGGATTTCAACACCACCACCCTGCTGCAGGACCGAGGGGGGGAGCGTTGCCCACCTAGTTACGAGGGCCTCTTTTTGGCCGAGATGACCCGGACGGCTGACCTAGTGGATGTCTACCACCGGGCCTTTCCACGGTTGCCGGGTTTCACCTACTACCATGGGACCTGCAGGAGTCGGATCGATCGGATATATGTGAGTGCCCGGGTGGAGTGTTCCCCTCCGCAGCTGCAGGCGGTTGACTTTTCGGACCACCGCGTTCTCTCCGTGTCCTTCCTGGCTAACCACGAGGAGCTCAGCAGGGGTCCTGGCCTGTGGCGACTGAATGTGCAGTTGTTGGCAACATCAGAGGTGGTCCAGGAGTTCTTGGCCTTTCTCGCAGACCAGGAGACCCTGTTGGGTGTTTTTCCTTCCCGTGGCGCCTGGTGGGATGAGGTGAAGACGCGTGCCTGCCAACTCTTCCGTTCCCGGGGTACTTCCATGGCTCGATCCCGCTACCTCACTTACACTGTCCTCCGGAGGTCGCTGGATCGTTTGGTATCCCGAGGAGCAGCGCGGGAGGAGGTGGAAGAGGTGCAGGTCCAGCTCCGTGGCCTGCTTTATGATCGCCATGCCTCCCTATGCTTCGAGGGGGCGGCCGGTGGGGTCGCCACTCCAGACCCTTTCCTGACTTGCAAGGAGAGGGTTCGGCGTCGGGAGGTCATGGCCCTGCGGGGCGAGGACGGTACCATTCATACCTCCCAGGAGGACCTTTTGCGGATGGTGGGGGAATACTTCTCGGACCTGTTTGGGGATCGCCCCGTGGACCTCACCCATATCCGAGAGTACCTGGGCCTTCCCCCGGTGTATTCGGCTGTGGTCCAGGCACAGGTTGATGCACTCGCTGCTCCGATTCAGCAGGTGGAGGTGGAGAGGGCGATTCATGCCATGCCGTTGGGGAAGGTGCCTGGGCGCGATGGGCTCCCGGTGGAGTTCTATCGTACTTTCATTGCCCAGCGGGCCCCCTTCCTGACCTCCCTGTTTCAGGAGATCATGGACACGGGGTTTCTCCCGCGGTCATTTCGCGAGTCTGTCCTGCTGCTGCTCTCCAAGGGGAAGGACGATAGCTCCTTGGACTTTTGGCGGCCGCTCTCTCTTCTGAACGCGGACCGGAAGATTCTGGCCAAGTGTTTGGCCAACCGACTGGTGGAGGTGTCGGGCGTTTTGCTGTCCCCTTCCCAGTATTGTTCCGTTCGGGGGAAAGGGGTTCTGGACGCTGTCGCCACAGTCCGGGAGGTGGTGGAGAGAGGCCGGTCGCTCCAACGGGACCATTGGTTGGTCTCCTTGGACCAGTCCAAAGCCTTCAATCGAGTCAGTCACCGGTACCTGTGGGTGGTGCTCCAGCACTTCGGCCTCCCCGCAGGTTTCCTCTTCGTCTTGCAGGCGCTGTACCGAGGGGTGTGAGCTTCCCGTTTATTAACGGGTGGCTCGGACGGCCGTTTGGTGTCGCCTCAGGGGTGCGGCAGGGGTGCCCTTTGAGCCCCCTGCTGTATGTCTTCTCCCTCGACCCCTTCCTCCGGAACTTGTCCTCAGGTGGATTGCGGGGCCTGGAGGCGCCTGGTGCGCCCCCGGTGACCGTCGTTGCCTATGCTGACGACATCTCAGTTTACGTGGACGGCACTGAAGGGGTAGAGGCCCTGCGGGAGGCCGTGGAGGAGTACTCGGAGGTAGCCCACTCTGTTGTCAACCACAGCAAGTGCCAGACGCTGTGGTTGGGCGCCTCGGGGGCCTCCCCACCTTCCTGCGCCCCCTTTCCTCCTCCCGTGGGGGAGGTCCGCGTTTTGGGCCTCGTCTTCGGGTCGGAGGACTGTGCGGAGTCCAATTGGGATCGTTGTCTTGAGACTGCACGGTGTTGGGTGCTGCGGTGGAGGGGGTGGAGGTGTACGTTCGAGGAGAAGATCAAACTCCTCGGGACGTTTCTGCTTCCCCTCTTTCTGCCCGTGGCCACGGTCTTCGTTCTTCCGTCGTCCCGTCAGGCGTTTGTCAGTGCCGTCTTTTTCTGTTTTCTGTGGGGGAACCGCCTGAACCCTGTCCAGCGCAACATCGTTTGCCTGGATCGGGCAGAGGGCGGTTTGGGTATGTTGCACCCCCTTGTTTTCCTGTCAGTCTTGTCTATGGCATTTCACTTAGATAGGATGCGGGAAGGGGGTGGGGTTTGGTGGGTGGCCTCCTATCGGGAGTGGTTCTCCCGCTTCTGGGAGCAGTGGGAGGGGGCGTTCTCGGTCCCACGTGTGCATCGGAGCGGGGAACAGGCCCCATCGTACGTATTTGCGATGGTGGGGCTCATTCGGCGGTGGGGGGTGACCGACCCGCTCGCCCAGTCATTGGGGCGGAAAGGATTGTACCGGATGGTACTCACCTCTCACTTTCAACCACGGTGGGCCCTGCGGGACTGTCCAGCGGATGTGATGCAGCGGGGCCTTCGGCATTTGAACTCCTCTCGGCTGCCGAAGAAAGTTCGGGATGTGGCCTGGTTGTCTTTCCACGGGCGTTTGTACATGAGGGACAACCTCAAGTACAGGTCACAGGCCGAGCGGGTCTGTCCGAGGGCCAGGTGTGAAGGGCAGACGGAGACCATGGACCATTTCCTCCGGCAGTGCCCCTTTAACGTGGAGGCCTGCCGGTTGGTGTCCGCTGCTCTTCACCTGCGCGACCTTTCCCTCCTCACGTATGCGGAGTGGGTGTACGGGGCCTGGTCCTTTCCTCTAAGGCAGGACTCCGGGACCCTCTACCTCGTCACGGCTGTAGTGCGCTACCACCTGTGGCAAGCGCGCTGTCATGTCTCGACCCGGGGGTTGGTCCTGCCCCTCGACGAGGTGGTGCGGGACATTTTGGAGGAAGTGTCCAGCATGGCGCAACGCAAAAGGCGGGTGGTGGAGGCCCATCGTTGGGAGCGTCTGTGGCGTCACCTCACCCTCCGCCCCCCGTGAGGGGGAGGGGTTCCCTGGGGTTCTCGTCCTTGTAGGGCTTTGGGGTTGCTTTGTCTCCCGGGGGGAGGGGGTGTGACAAGAGGGGGAGGGTTCCCTTCCCTGGGGTTTGTTGCTGGATAGGATTTTGGGGTTGTTTTCTCCCGGGGGGGGGGGGGGGTGCGCTGGTGCTGCAGTGGTTTGACCACTTGTCCGCTCTCCCTTTCTCCTTGGGGGTTGGCTGTCCTACTTGTTTTTGTTTTTGTGTACGTCCTTTCTGTGTTCTGTGCATCCCGTTCCGCTGTCTGGGTTGCAGGGCAGCACTGGGTTATGATTATCTGTTGTTTATCTTTTGTTTTGCATAATTGATTTTGTGTTTGGTGGGATTCTGTTGGGGACGGGCTCGAGGTGCCCTTCTGTTTTTGTTTGGGGGGTGGGGGCGGGGAGTTTACCTTTAATGTATTTACTTTGTGGGTGGGGAGGGGGCAGGGAGTGGGGTGGGGGGTGGGGAGCTGCTGCTCCCTCTGCAGGGGAGGGGATGGGGACAGGGGACTATGTATTTGGGTGGGTTTGGGGGGGGGATTCGGGCAGTCCTCAACCAGTGGACAATACGGACATTTGGACTGGTGGGGGTTGTTGTGGGGGGGGGAGGGGTTTGGGAAGGAATATGGACAATGTTTGGACTGCTCTGGGGTGTTGTTGCAGGGGGGGGTTGGGTCGGGCACAGACATTGGACTGAGGGGGGGAGGAGGTTTGGGACATGGACATTGTTTGGACTGAGGTGGGTGTGTTGGGGGTGGTGGGCACCTGAGATGGTTGTTGGGTTTGGTGGTGGGTTTGGGGAGGTGGGTCACGGGGGGTTATGATTCTTGTTGTTGTGCTATGTCGAGGGGGTGGGGGTTTTGGGGGGGGGTGGGACTTGGTTGGGTTGATTGTTTTTGCTTTTTGTATGTCTTTTTGTTGCTTGTATCATTAAACAAAATTTCCACTCATATCAACTTGCTCGAGTATTTCAGGTCTGGGGAACACCAGACATAGACCTCTTTGCAAGTCCACAGAATGCCAAACTTCCCCGATACTGTTCCAGACTCCAGCTCAAAATTGTCAGGCGGGGGATGCATTCCTGCTTCATTGGGGCCAGGATTTTCTCTATGCCTTCCCACCAATTCCCCTAATTCCCAAAACCTTATTCAAACTCCAGAGAGACAGAGGTCGTATGATACTCATAGCTCCCTGTCGGCCAAGGCAAACATGGTATCCTCTTCTCTTAGGTCTCTCTCGAGCCACTCCTCTGGAGTTGGGGAGTGCTCCAGATCTTCTGTCCCAGAACGACGGATCCCTACTGCACCCCAATCCCCAGTCCCTTCATCTCAAGGCCTGGCTGTTCAAGGCATAGAACTTCAAGATCTAGGCCTTTCACAACAAGTGACGGATATTCTTCTAGCTTCCAGAAAACCTTCCACAAGGCGTTCTTACGCTTTTAAGTGGAAGAGGTTCTCAGTCTGGTGTTCCCAGAGGGGACTTAATTCCCTCTTGGTACCAGTAGAGTCCCTTCTGGACTATCTCCTTTACTTATCAGCTTCTGACCAATTCTGTTAGAGTCCATCTTAGTGCTATTGCTGCATCTCATAAACCCTTTGATGGACAACCAATTTCCTCTCATCCTCTTGTTTCAAGATTTATGAGGGGTCTCCTTTTAACAAAACCTCCCATCAAACCACCTCCGGTGGCATGGGATCTTAATCTTGTTCTGGGTCAACTCATGAAGCTACCCTTTGAACCTTTAGCTACTTCGGAACTAAAGTTTCTTTCATGGAAAGTCATTTTCCTAATTTCTATCATTTCTGCAAGACGCATTAGTGAACTGCAAGCTTTGGTGGCTGACCCGCCTTATGTGAGGTTTCATCATGACAAAGTAGTCTTGAGGACTATATAAGGATATTATAATGCCTCTGTATTGTTCCATGGTGCGACCACACCTTGAATATTGTGTGCAATTCTGGTCATCGTATCTTAAAAAGGATAAACTGTAGTGTTATTTGAAAAGGTACAGAGAAGAGCCACCAAAATGGTAAAGGGGATGGAAGGATACTCCTATGAAAAGAGGCTAAAAAGGTTAGGGCTCTTCAACCTGGAAAAGAGACAATGGAGGGGAGATATGATGAAAGTCTATAAATTAATGAATGGAGTGGAACGGGTAAACTTAGATTGATTATTTACGTCATCAGAATATAAAAAGACTAGGGGACATGCAATGAAGCTACATTGTAACCTATTTAAGACTAATAAGAGAAAATATTTTTTCATTCAACGTGTAATCAAACTCTGGAATTTGTTACCGGAGGATGTAGTAAAAGCTATTAGAGTAGCTGGGTTTAAAAAAGGTTTGGACAAGTTCCTGGAGGAAAGGCCCATAAATCATTATTAAAAGGGACCCAGGATATCACTGCTTGACCCAATACAAGCATTGAGGAACCTGTGTTTTTTGGGGAGACTGCTAGGTACTTATGACCTAGATTGGCCACTGTTGGAAACAGGATTCTAGGCTTGATGGACCTTGGTCTGACCCAGTATGGTATATCTTATGTTCTTATGTACTTAAGTACAAGTATAAATAGGTCAACCAGAGCTCTGTGATTCTCAGTTTTTTTTTTAACTTTTCCTTTATTGGTTTTTCAATATATACAAAAATCACACAATAACCATGAAATACAGCAGACATCCGTCAAACCCCAACCACCACCCCCCTCACAAAAGTAGCCAACAAACATAACTACCCCAAACCAGCACCCAGCCCCAGGGCCAAACCGACCAACCGTAAACACAAATCCCTCGCAGTACTCTACCGGGGATTCAATACCTCCCCATCAGAGTCTTACCCCCCCTCCCCACCCCCTCCCCCTTCATCCTCACTACCCCCTCTGCCAGCACCTACCCCGTACCCTCCCCTCCCTCCTGCCATTTCAATAACCACCCGTCATACCCCTGCCACAACTGCCGGAAGTGCTGCACCTTGTGCGCCCCATAGGCCGCAATTTCGCACATACCCCGCAACCCACATAGTCTCCCCACAATATCTCTCCTAGAGGGGGCAGCCTTCCTTTTCCATCGCAATAAAATCTCCCCCCGCGCTGCAACAATACAATATCCAATCATCAGTTGCAGCCCCCTTTCCCCCTCCCCATCCATTTCATTCAGCAAGGCCATGGTGGGAGTCATAACCACTGGGACCCCCGTCACCCCCCGTATAACCCCCTCCCAGTCAACCCACATATTCCGCACTATCGGGCAGTCCCACAGCAAGTGGTATAAATCCCCCCTCCCCTTACACCCCCTCCAGCACTCTCCTGATTCCTCCCTACAGATGGCCTGTAATTTCCACGGGGTCCAATAGATCTGATATCTAATCTTTAAGCTACTCTCCAAGTAGGCCGTGCCCGGGGCCAACCTCGTAGACCACCCATAAATACCCTGCCATCTCTCCTGACTCCACTCCCCCCCAAGGACCCTCTCCCAGTCCGCTTCACCCCGGATACACGCCCCAACCCCCCCCCTGTTTAATCAATTCCCTATATAATTGGGTGATAGCCCCCTTCCGCCCCCCCCCCTCACCAAGAGTGCCTCAACCACCGTGGCCTCCCGGATTACATCAGCCTTAACCTCCCGCCGACCTAAAAAGGACATGACCTGCAAATAGGCAAAGAACCCTCTACCATCTAACCCAAATTCACTTTGCAACTCCCCCCAGCTCTTAAAGTCCCCCCTCGCATGGATCACCTGTCCCATAAACCATAAGCCCTTCCCCCTCCACTCCCGGAACACCCCCCCCTCTTTCCCGGGGGCGAACTCCTGAACCCCCGTAATAGACATTCCCCTAGTGCAGGGGTCGGCAACCCGCGGCTCCGGAGCCGCATGCGGCTCTTTCTCACCTTTGCCGCGGCTCCGGAGCACACTGCCCGCCCGGTATTTATGGCGTTATGGGCTCCCTCCCTTCTTCTGCAGCCGCGGTTCCCTGCCTCTTAGGGAACCGCGGCTGTGCTTTTAAAATCATCTCGGAGCCCTTCCTGTCTTGACGGGCTCCGTGCAGCATTGTCCCGCCTCTAAAGGAAGTTGTTTACCACTTCCTTTGGAGGCGGGACAATGCTACACGGAGCCCGTCAAGACAGGAAGGGCTCCGAGATGATTTTAAAAGCACAGCCGCGGGTCCCTAAGAGGCAGAGAGCCGCGGCTGCAGAAGAAGGGAGGGAGCTGACAGGGAGGGAGCAGATATGGATGGATGGAGGGGGCTGACATGGAGGGAGGGAGCTGATATGGATGGATGGAGGGAGGGAGGGAGGGGGGCTGACATGGAGGGAGGGAGCAGATATGGATGGATGGAGGGAGGGGGGCTGACATGGAGGGAGGGGGGCTGACATGGAGGGAGGGAGCAGATATGGATGGATGGAGGGAGGGGGGCTGACATGGAGGGAGGGAGCTGATATGGATGGAGGGAGGAGCTGACATGGAGGGAGGGAGCAGATATGGATGGAGGGAGGGAGGGAGGGGGGCTGACATGGAGGGTGGGAGCAGATATGGAGGGAGGGAGGGAGCTGATATGGATGGATGGAGGGAGGGGGGCTGACATGGAGGGATGGAGGGGGCTGACATGGAGGGAGGGGGGCTGACATGGAGGGAGGGAGCTGATATGGATGGATGGAGGGAGGGGGGCTGACATGGAGGGAGGGAGCTGATATGGATGGAGGGAGGGGTGCTGACATGGAGGGATGGAGGGGGCTGACATGGAGGGAGGGAGCTGATATGGATGGAGGGAGGGGGGCTGACATGGAGGGATGGAGGGGGCTGACATGGAGGGAGGGAGCTGATATGGATGGAGGGAGGGAGGGGACTGACATGGAGGGATGGAGCACTGGTAATGGGGTTGAGGGGACGAGCACTGGAAATGAGCTGATTAGGGGAGGCTAGGACTGGTAATGAGCTGATGGGGGGGGTAGGACTGGTATTGGGCTGATTAGGGGAGGCTAGCACTGGGAATGGGGTTGAGGGGGGATTAGCACTGGAAGGTACTGGGAGTGAGGACTGGAAAGGGGCTGATATTGGGGAGGGTTACTGGGACTGGAAATAGGCTGATGGAAAGAAGTGAAGAAAACGAAAGAAGAGATAAGAAATGGCAGATGGACCATAGACCACAGAAAGAGAGCTAAGAGAAGACAGGAAAGCAGAAGCCTCAGATCGGGACCAGCATGATCAAAGAATAAATTGGTCAGACAACAAAGGTAGAAAAAATAATTTTATTTCATATTAGTGATTTGACTACAAAATCATCATAATTTTGAAATCAAATATTGTTACTTGTTGTTGTGATATTTTCTGGCGTTTTTTTTTTTGGTGTGTGAAGGAAGAGGGGTAGTCTTATACGGCGAGTATAGGCCAAACACCTATATTTTAACAGGAAAAGTAGGGGGTCGTATATAGCATTAAGGTAAGAAACAATATATGCAGTGTTAGATTTGTTTTAAATGTCGCAATGGTTTTGCGGCTCTCAGTTTTTTTTTTCCCTTCGGAAACGGGTCCAAGTGGCTCTTTACGTCTTAAAGGTTGCAGACCCCTGCCCTAGTGTATCTCTTTCCCCCTAATAACTGGCGCCGCGACCTTACCCAGATCTCCTTTGTCAGGGCTCTAAAAGGATTCCCCTCTGTCCCCCTTTCCGCCCCACCACCCGGGTCCCAAAGCCACTCAACCAGACTCCCCCCCTTTCCAAGCTCCTGCTCCAGCTGTACCCACCGGGGAGTTTCCTCCTCCCCCTGCCAACTCAACAGTGCCCTTAAATGAGAAGCTAAATAGTACTTCTCCAACCAGGGAACTCCCATTCCCCCCTCCTTACCAGGTCGAAACATTACAAGCCGCGCCACTCTCGGGCGCCTTCCTGCCCATATAAACTCCATCATCGCCCTTTGCGCGCGCTTCAAGTAATTCCGGGACACTTTACACGGCAGGGAACTAAACAAGAACAAAAACCGTGGTAATACATTCATCTTTAGAACTGCTATCCTACCCAGCCACGTAAGATATAGACCCTTCCACCTTTGCAAATCCCGGCACACTTCATTCAAAAGCCCCCCGTAATTAACCCTCGCCAGTCCCTCCAAATTCCGTCCCATCTGGATCCCCAAATATCGGTAATGTTCCCCCACCCACTTAAACGCGAACCCCCCCTTCAACCCATCTTCCAATTCCCGATTGAGATTAAACCCCAATATCTCGGATTTACTGTCATTTATCTTATACCCCGCCACCCTACTGTAACACGCGATCTCATGCATCAAAATCGGTAAGGTTACCAAGGGCTCCCGAAGTGTAAAAATGACATCATCTGCAAATAAAGTAATCTTAACCTCCTGGGAATTCATTAGAATCCCCTTGATATCTGATGACCCTCTAATCCTCGCAGCCAACGGCTCGATTACCAAGGCAAAGAGCAGGGGGGACAAGGGACACCCCTGCCTTGTACCCCTCCCCAAAGTGAACGCCCCCGAGTAACTGCCATTGACCCGCACCCTGGCCTGAGGGGCTGCATACATCGCTTGAACCCATTGAACAAAGTTTGGGCCTAACCCCACTTTCTCCAACACACTAAGCATAAAAGGCCATTCCACCCGATCAAACGCCTTTTCCGCATCCACCGTCAGGAAAATGGCCCGCTGCCCCGTCCGCTGGACCTCCCAGGTAAGATTACAGATCTTGCGGATATTGTCCCCTCCTTGCCGCCCTGTTATAAACCCTGTTTGGTCCGGATGTATTAACGCAGGCATCACTTTAGCCAATCTATTGGCCAAGACCTTCGCCAAACGTTTGGCATCCACGTTCAATAATGAAATGGGCCGGTAGGACCCACAGACCATCGAGTCCTTCCCTGGCTTAGGGATAAGGGTTATTCCTGCTTCCCGCATCGAACGTGGAGTCCCCCCCCCCCCCCGTTAACACACCATTAAATACGGCTACCATCAAAGGCCCCAGAAGGGAGCGGAACACCTGATAAAAGCGCCCCGACAGCCCATCTAAACCAGGAGCCTTACCCCTTTTCAACGTCCCAATCGCCAAAGCTACTTCCGCCTCCGTTATGGGCCTATCAAGCCACTCCATCTCCTCGTTTGACAAAGAGGGCAAGGCACATTCTTTCAGATACTCCACACACTGAGCTTTCCCCCCCCTCGCCTCACTAGTATACAATGTTTTATAATAGTTTGCGAAGGTCGTTCTGTTTTCGTTGTTCCCGTGGACCAGCCTCCCCCCTGATACCAGGATACCCCCATTATTCTTCTGGATAACCTTACTGCGCCACCGCTGGGCCAATCTCCTCCCCACCTTGTTTCCCCCCTCAAACCACCCCTGTTTTAGTACCCGTAACTCATACGCTAAGGTGCTCGCACGCAATTGCTCTAACTGTCCCCTCAACTCTTTCAATTTCGCTGCAGTCCCTCCACCCTCCTCCCCCCTCCCGTGAACCCTCCCCTCTAAACGCCTAATATCTTGCAGCAGTCGGAGCTCCCTTTCCACCTAACTGCGACGCTCCCGGGCAGCTTCCTGGACCAGGTGTCCCCTCACCACCGCTTTAAGCCCGTCCCACACCATCCCTAACTCCACCTCTCCGTTCATATTGAGATCCTGATAGTCCTTTACCACCTTCCCAATACGCTCAATCACCCCCGGCTCTTCCAACAGGGCTTCATTAAGCCGCCAAAATTTTACCCCCTCATCCACATACCCCAAACTAAACTTTACCCACACAGGCGCATGATCGGTCCACGTAATGGAGCCATGGTCTACCTCTACCACCCTATTCAGCCAGCCGCCCCCCGCCCACACCATATCAATCCTACTATACGTGCCATGGGGCGCTGAGTAGTAAGTATATTGTTTGCACCCAGGGTTCTGACTCCGCCAAACATCTTCCACCCCTAACCGTTCTTTCAAATGGATCAATTTCACCCGATCCACCCGCCGCCCCAGCCCACTGCCCCCCCCCCCATTATCCACCCGCGGGTTCACCGTCATATTAAAATCCCCCCCAATAATGATGGGGGCATCACTTAAACCCCCCAACTCCCCCTGCATTCGTTCAAAGAATTCCCCCTGTTTCTCGTTAGGGCCATAAAGACTCACAATTCAGACCTGCTCCCTCCCAATTTGAACTTTAAGCCCCACTGCCCGACCCCTCTAATCCCGGTATTCCCCCACCACCTTATCCACCCAGTCCTCCCCCACCAAAATGCCTACCCCACCCTTCCGAGCCTCTGCTCTCTGCCCGGCCAACATAACTCTGGGGTAACGCTTCGTCTGTAACAACCTTTCCTGGCCCACCCTCAGATGGGTTTCTTGAAGGCATATGAAATCTGCTCTCAACCTACCCCCCTCGCGCTCCACTATTCGACGCTTCCGCCAAGTACCCAGCCCACGCACATTCATTGTGGCTACTGACATCTGCTGCTGTCCCACTCTTTTCCCACCACCCTTCTCCTCCTGCCCCCGCCATCTCCCCTCCCCGCCTCGTCCCTTCCCCCCCTCTCCCTGCCCTCCCCCCCCCGCTCCCCAGTCCCCCCCTCTGCCTCCCCCCCTCCCCTTCCAAATCCCCCTCCACCCTCTGGAGGTCTCCTTCGGAGTAGTGCCCATCAACCAGAGGCAGCCTCCTACCCAGCTCCCACCTCCCCCCACCCATCTTCTTCCCCCATCCAGCCCCTCTCCTTCCACACCCCCCTCCCTGTCCGAACCGCCCACCCGCTCACTCCCTCTCACTCCCTCACCCCCCACCCCCACCCCCTAACTGCTCCTACATTTACTCCCACCCAGCACCCCTCACTCTCCCCCCTCACTTATAAACATTTATCATCATCATAAAATATTCATAAGACTATTAGTATGCAAAGCAGTATTACTATAAACAAATAAGAGCAAAAGTCTTCACATGGAGGAACATCCCCAAAAATAAAGATTTTTTTTTTAAATTTATTTTTATTCCAGTTTTGAACAATACAAACAGAATCTGTAGTGAAACAGTACAAAAATAGCCATACAGAAAAACAGTTCAAAGACATACTGCGTAAGCACTCACATGTGCAAACAAAAACCGTACAAAGATCAAAAGAAAAGAAAAGAAAAGAGAAAAAAGAAAACCAAACCCACCCCAGCACCTCATTGGCCAAACGGGATCTAACAAATTAGCCTATTGAACATCAGCAACAGAAGCAACATCAGAAATAGAAGTGACATCTGAAATGGAAGTGAAGCGATCCAGGGCTGCCCATCTAACCTGGGGCTTACCCCTCCCCCTCAGAAAGTAGGAATGATCATAAGCTTTTTCGTATCTGCTATAGAGGCAGACTTGGTTCCACCACTTGCCCCAGTGAAGGTTCGAAGGATCTTTCCAGGAGTATAAAATTTCCTTCACAGCGACTGATAGCATGAAGTTCAAAGCGAAAAAGTGCTCCTCATGCAATCCTGGGATTTCAGCCGCACAGCGAAGCGCAACTATATGCCAGGACAAGGGGTAAGAGAAGCCCAACACTCTCTGAATTCTGTCCCAGACACGAGACCAAAAACCCTGAACGCAGGGGCATTCCAGGAACATGTGGCACATTGTACCAACCGCACTCTGACATGACCAGCAGCTAGAGGATTGATCCGAATTCCATTTGGAAAGCTTTAACGGAGTAATAAATGCCCGGTGAGCAAAAAAAAAAACATAGCTTGCGTAAGGGAGGCAGAATGGGAGCTTCGGATAACGGGCCCCCATACTTTGCTCCAATCAAGGGTGGATAGGGCTGGGTCCGTTTCGGCCTCCCAGATCTTACGAAGGCCCAGGGTCTGATCGGAATGAGAATCCCTAAAAATAGCGTAAAAGCGAGATGTGCCTCCCCTCTGCAGGCAAAAATCCATCACAAGCTTGTGCAAGCCCCAGGACTCCTGAGGGTCTCGAGGATTGATCTTCAATTGAGCCAGACAGTGTCGAAGCTGGAGGTACTGGAAGAAACAGGGTGCAGGAAGCTTAAACTCCTCTTGAAGCATACGAAAGGATTTCCATTCGCCATCCACAATCAAATGTCCCACGGTCCATACACCACAGCGTTGCCAGGACTGCCAGGAAAAGGGGACTTTGTTGATCTTAAAAGCCGGATTACACCAAATAGGAGCCTGAAGTGAAAGGGGGTTGTCTTGAGCGATAAGAGGGAGCAACATTTGGAACGCTTGTTGTGTAGCAACAATCACCTTGGTCAGCCCCGGTGACACAGAGTGCCGCATGTTCATACAGAGGTGCGCCGGGCAGGGCCGAAACAGACGTTCTTCCAGGGCGAGCCAAGTTGGTTTCGTTGAAGGAGCAATATCTGCCCCCCACAAACCCCCCTGCTTTAGCAGCGCCGCGAGGTGATACCAATGAAAATCGGGGAATTGTACCCCTCCCTGTTGTTTGGGAGCCTTTAGCTTCTTGAGCGCAATTCTGGGAGTCTTCCCGGCCCACAAAAAGAAACTTAAAGCACGCTCCACCTTCTTATAAACCTCAGCAGCAAAGAGGACCGGGACCATGCCAAGGATATAGTTGATTTTGGGTACAAGAACCATCTTGATCGATTCAAGTCGTCCCCACCAGGTAAGATGAAGAGGCGACCATTTCAAGGTAAAGGCTCGGGCAATTTCCACAATTTTCGCGGCGTTTAGCTTTATAGTCTGCTCCAGCGGGGCTGCAAATTGTGTCCCAAGATATTGTACGGCTGTCCCCGACCACTGGAACGAGAAGTCTTGGAGTAAGCTGCTGTGAGTCCGCTGGTTCAGCGGAAAAGCCACGGACTTAGACCAGTTTACTTTGTAGCCCGAAAAACCGGCGTACTGCTCGATCACTTGAAGAAGGGGGGCGACTGAGGATGGAGACAAGAAAAAGAGAAGATCGTCGGCGTAAGCTGAGAGTTTAAGTTGCAGGTCGGCTATCTCAAAACCCCTGATGGACTGATGTTGACGAATGCACAAGGCCAAAGGTTCCAGGGCCAGATTGAAAAGCAGGGGGGACATGGGGCATCCTTGCCTCGTGCCTCTATGCAAAGAGAAAGGGCGGGACAATTCCTGGTTTGCAAAAATCCTAGCCCTGGGCCGGGCGTACATAGGTCGGATCATGTTAATGAAACTTGCTGGGATCCCAAACCACTCCAAAACAAGGAAAAGAAAGGGCCATTCAAGTCTGTCGAAGGCTTTTTCTGCGTCCAAGGATAACCCGATATAAGGCTCTTCGGCCTGTGCAGCCAAATCCAGGAGGTTACATAGCAAACGGGCATTGTCAGTAGTTGACCGTCCGGACACAAAACCACATTGATCCGGATGAATAAGATGGTGGAGAGTTTTATTAAGTCGGTTGGCCAGGATCGCAGCGTACAGCTTGTAGTCAGCGTTTAACAGTGAAATGGGTCTATAGTTGCCCACTAGCTGCGGATCTTTTCCAGGCTTTTCCAAAACAACCACTGTGGCCTCAGCGAAGGCGCCGGGATCCGAGCCCAGTTCTTGTAGAATTTGAAAATACTGCAACAGAAATGGAGATAGGTCCTTAGCGAACATCTGGTAGAATTCAGTCGGAATTCCATCTGGTCCTGCCGCTTTACACCCCTGAAGGCTTGCCACAACTTCTTCAATTTCTCGCAGCTCTAGGGGGTGATCGAGGTCTGCAATCTGGTCTTGGTCCAGTGTCGGATGTTCAATAGATTGCAACCAAGCTCTCATACTGCACAGATCGCTCTCCACCTCAGAGGTATATAAGGAGCTGTAAAAATTTCTGAAAATGTCAAGAATCTCCAAATTGCCGGTCTTCAGGGTTTTCTTCTCGTCTACCAGAGCAGCCACAAATGATTTTTCGCGCCGAGGATTCAGGCTGGCCGCTAACAGTTTACCCGATTTATTCGCCTCCGTGAAGTAGCGTGCCTTCAGTGCAAAAGAGTGTTGCTCAACCTCCTTGCTAAGAGCAGCATTATATTGGAAACGAAGGTTCTGCAGTCTGGAGAGCACCAAGGGATTAAACTGACGATGTAATAAGCGTTCCCCAGCCCTGATCTGCTGGTCAAGGGACCGTAATTCCACCCTCATTTTTCTCTTAAGGGCGATATTGAAGCTGGTGATCTTAGCCCTGATAGTAGCCTTGAAAGCTTCCCACCACGCCCAGGCCGATGTGTCTTCTAGCCGGTTGATATCAAAATAAGCCTTTATTTCTTGCCGAATGAGTTGTTTGAAAGAATCATCCGCGAGGAGGTGACGTGGGAAGAACCATCCTCCGGAGGATGACGGAGATGTGGAGACATCCAGCGTGAGCTCAATAGCGGCATGATCAGAGATATGGGAGCTGAGAATCTCCACACCGGGAATAGCTGAAGCCAAGGAGCGGGACACAAGAAAGAAATCAATTCTAGAGTGGGACGCGTGTGGAAAGGAGTAAAACATAAAATCCTTTTCATCAGGATGCAGAATCCTCCAAATATCAACAAGGCCTTTTTCTTCCATAATAGACTCCAAAGCCTCAAGAGCCTTGTTCCTCCGAGATCTCCTGCAGGGTTGGCTGTCAATCAGCGGATCTAGGACCAGGTTGAAATCGCCACCAATCACAATAGGAAACGCGGCGTACTCAGTTAGCACCTCCGCAAGCCTATAAAAAAAGGCAGGGTTATCGCATTTGGGCGCATACACATTCATAAACACAACTTGCTGCTGGCCCACAGTGATTTGGGCACAGGCCCACCTCCCTTCAGGATCTGCCCGGAGCAATTGGGCTTGAGCCTTGATAGCCTTATTAAGCAAGATAGCCACCCCATTTTTTTTCCCAATTGCCGGCGCCTGAGCCACTAGCTTGTACTTGCCCGAGCCCAATTTCGCCGTTTCAGCATTAGATAGGTGTGTTTCCTGCAGCAAGACCAGGTCAGCTCCTTGTTTATGACAGTAAGCAAGAATCTTTTTACGTTTGGCAGGAAGATTAATGCCCTTCACATTCAGGGAGAGGACTTTAAAGGAAAGCATAGGGGAAATCATACTGGAGAGCCTGCAAGCCCTGGATCGCTTCATACAGAGAGGCCAATAGCAGTAAAAAGGCTATCGGAGGCCAGTGAGGTGCTATATAAAACATTACCCAACACAGACTATCAACCAGGTGAGCCAACATAGGAGCACAGGTGGCACATCCGGCATCCCTATTCTTAAGGCTATAGATAGAGTGGGAAACAAAACCATCAGAAGGGATAGGTAGAGCAAAAAAATGCACTAGACATCATTATTCTAAACGCTACTATACCATCCCCACAAGCCCGCCAGACAAACCCAAACTAGTCTACCCCCAAACGTACAGGCTATTATATGGGAAACTTGGGGGGGAACTGAGAGACACAGAGAAAATGCCCAAACCCCGACTACAACCCAATAAACCATACAAGAATGACAGATATCTGGCAAGGGACAAATATACCACCTCTCATCATCAGAGAGAAGGAGATTCCATGAAGTGCATGGAGAGGAGAAAGGCACCAGGAAACAGAGACTTGACAGAGAATGAGACATAAAAGTCACTGCATTTGCAGGGCTTCTTGCTCTTCAAGGTAGAGGAGAGCTTCTGCCGGGTCATCAAACGATCGGGAGCTGTTATTGAGCGTGACCTTCAGCCGCGCAGGATAAAAAAGTCCGAACCTCGCTTGGAGACGCTGGAGTCGGGATCTGAGAGCCAGGAACTGCCGACGTTTATCCGCTGTAGCCTTACAGACATCCGGGTAAAAGGAGAGCTTATGTCCTTCAAATTCCCATGCGCCCTGACTTTTCGCCGCGGACAGGATCTGCAAAGCATGTTGATGGTGGAGCAGGCAGAATATAATCGGACCAGGGAATTTACCATTTACAGGCCGTACTGCTGGCACTCTTTGCGCACGCTCTATGTCGAGAAGGCCCGTAAATTTTACCTTGAGCAGAGAGGGAAGCAGCTTAGCCAAGAACGCGAAGATATCCGGGCCTTCAGCGCCCTCAGGCAGGCCCACCAACCGTATGTTATTTCTCCGGTTGCGGTTGCTTAGATCTTCAAGCTGAAATTCAAGTCGTTCCACGCGCTTACAGAACTTAGGAAATGGCGCCAGCGACTCCCCATGCACCTCAATAGACTTCTCGGCCTTCTCAAGACGCTCTGTTAAGATTTGATACCGGGCTTTCATTTCTCCGAGTTCTGTCTGCACCCGAACTAACGCATCGCCGTTCGCCAGCACTAAGTCTTTGACCGCCCGAATTTCCGTCAAAAGCTCCCGCATGCTGTCTCCTGCTTCCCGTGGGGTCGCCATCTTTTGCGGGGACAGGGGGTCGGATTTCGCCCGTTTCGACCCTGCATTTACCGTCGCAGCAAAGTCCAATTTAGTCGGCTTTCCCCCTGCCATAAAGCCAGAGGTAATAGGCACCAGATCAAGAGATTTGGGTAGCTGGAAGGGCAAAACTAACACTCTAAATACAGGATTCTCCTGAGGGTAGCCGGAGCTCACAAATTAAGCAGCCACCGCCTCCCCCAAAAATAAAGATTTAAGGCCCCCAACTCCTCATGTGCACCCATCAGTGTCATTGCAGTCGGACTGCTCTCCAGCTACCACCACCGGGCTCCCACGCCGCTTCTCGCTGCTCCTCCGACCTACTTGCGCATCTTCTCCTCCAGCACCTCCCTCCAGGTCCTTCTGCAGTCCGCTCCCCAGCCCCGCCATTTTCACAGCTGCCATTGCCTCCGAGACTGTTTGGGCCCTCCAGTTCTTGAGCCCCACAGTGAAGAGGATGCCAAAGGGGTATAACCATCTATATCGGACATTCTCCCTCCTCAGGATGGACGTAACCGGCTGCATTTCTCGTCTCCGCTGCAACGTTCCTGCAGCCAAGTCCGGGTAAATCTGTATTGTATACCCATGCCATACAAAGTCCTTGCGGTTGCGCATAAGAGTAATGATCCGCTCTTTAAGTTTATAGTCCGCCATGCACAGCACAATATCTCTTGGCCGATTGGGCCTACTGGGGCCCAAGGCCCGATGGGCTCGTACCAATTGCAGCCCCCCCTGCACAGTCTCAGTCCCCGAGTCAGTTAATATAGTCGTAAGTACTGCGCAAGCCACCTTCTCGCTGTCCAAGAACTCTTTCTCTTCTGGCACCCCACGTATGCGTAGATTGTTCCTCCTGGACCTATTTTCAAGGTCCTCCACTTTCAACAAAATCAAGTCCTTCCAGGCCTCCGTTTCTTTAAGCGAGCGTTCCACCCCGCTCTGCCGGGTATCCAGCCTTCCCAGCTGTTGCTCATGGTCCTCCACTCGGTGTCCCAGCTCACCCATCTCCTCGCGCAGTGCAGCACACATGTCCCCGACCTCCATCTTCACCGCCTGCACTTCTGTCTTAAGGTCGCCAAACCAGCCCCGCAATTCCTCTCTCGTCACATTTTGCACTACCATCTCCGCCATCGCCGGGGCTTCGCTCCGCTGCCCCCTCCGATCCATTGCCTCTCCATTTCCCGCGCTTTGCCCCGCCATCTTCTTCTCAGTCGCCGTGGACTTCGCGCTACCATATGCGAACTCTTTCAAGTCCGCCGTCTTCTTCCTCATCGCCATAGGGATCGGCAAACTTCCCTCCACCACCTCCTGCATTTGCTCGGTATATCTCAGGCTCGGATAGGGGAAAATTGTACAAAACTTTAGCTGCCCTCCGGAGCTCTCAGCTTAAGCTGCCATTCCAGTTGATGACGTCACTTCCTCCCATCCGTGATTCTCAGTTTTGAAGGGCTAGTGAAAGGGACTGCTACAGGTGGAAAAAGATCTTCACTTGTAAGTATTTATCTTCTGGGAAATACTCTAAATCTTGGGGAAAAGGGAATTCTTTGGGTTAAAGCTGATAAATCTGTGTACTTTAGAATTCATTGTTTTTGTTGAGTCAGTCAGGCCAGAGATCTTTTCATTTAAATCAAATTAGAGTCTAGCTTGGCATAGAAAGTAAAACAGAGTAAATAGTGTCTGAGTAGAAAGAAAGAAATTGTTTCTAGAGAGCTTTTTATATGAATCAAATCAGAGTATAGCTTAGCATAGAAAGTAAAATAGATTAAATAGTTTCTGAGTAGAAATAAATACTAGAGACCTTTACAAAGAGGCCTTCCAATTAGGAGGCAAAAGATCTGTGAAGTCATCTTAAATAGGTGTGAAAGCCAACTGACAGATCAAAGGGGCAATTTGAAAGACCCCCCTCTATCAAACCAAGGGCTGTGTAAATCACCCAGGAAATTGTTAAGACATTTCCTTAGAAGCACAGTTCAGGGCACTGTGTATCAAGCCAGCTTTTATTAAGTTTTCTTTCCCTCCCACCCACCCCAACTCATATCCACCCCAGGTATAAGCTTTATAGGCTCTTAAACCTATTAAAGGGAAGGAGGTGGTCAAATTCACTTAAATGTTCAGCTGGTTATCCTCATCAGGAATAGATTAATTAAAGATCTGAAATTAATTAATCTTGAGGTGAACAAAGTCCATTAAATGTATTAGGTATATTTGTATAAGTAAAGGTATCCCCAGCAAACTTAAGTAGACAACTTAAATAGCTAAACAAAACCTTAAAAATAAGATGAAAACAGCAGTCCAGCAACAAGATGGGGGCTATCCAGTCTTTTGCATTGAGTGTCACATGTATAATTTTCTCCCAGTTGATAAGGGGTCTTATGTGTGCACTAGGTGCAAACAGCCTTTTGTCCCCAGGGAATGAGTTCAGTCTCTGGAGGCTAGAGTAGCAGACTTGGAGGACATAAGATAGACAGAGAGGTATATAGACAATATCTACAGGGATGTAGTACTGAAGTCCCACCTCCAGTCTGGCAGCCTTCCTATTGCCATGGAGGAGAGAGGTCATATGACAGGAGAGCATCATCCGGGTGTGGCAGGAAGTGATTCTGTAGCTAGGACCTGCTATCCAGGTGATGTAAAAACCTCTCATACCGAGGCGGTTTCTCCAGGGCCATGGGCGCATGAGGAAAGGGTTAGGACAGCCATTTTAGTTGGTGATTCAATCATTAGGTTGGGTGGCTGGTGGACATGAGGATCACCTGGTGACATGCCAACCTGGTGTGAAGGTACCGGACCTCACACGCCACTTAGACAAGGTTTTAAATAGCACTGGTAAGGAGTGTGCTGCCTTGGTACATGTTGGTACTAATGACATAGGAAAGTGTGGGATGGAGGTCCTGGAGGCTGAATTTAAGCCTTTAGGTAGGATGTTGAAATCCAGATCTTCCAGGGTAGCATTCTCTAAAATGCTTCCCATTCCCAAAAGGCTGGCAGGACCCAAAAGGCAGGCAGAGCTCTGGAGTCTCAATGCGTGGATGAGACCATGGTGCAAGGAGGAGGTTTTTGGATTTATGACGAAATGGGCAACATTCTGGGGAAAGGAGGGGCTTTTTTGAAAGGATAGGCTCCACCTTAACTGGGATGGAACCCAGATGCTGGCATTAATCTTTAAAAAGAAGATAGAACATCTTTTAAACTAGATAATAGGAGAACACCAACAAACGCCCAAGAGCGTATGGTTCAGAAGAATGTATCCTTGAAGGATACTAGCAAAAAGAGGGAAGTTAGGGCATCTGACAGAGAGCTTCCATTAAAGATAAATGTAATCCAGATTTCCTTAAGTACAGAGCAGACAGAGATAAAAGATTCCATATTACCCCTGTCTACTGATAACCAGATTAATATGCATAAAATACAACCTCTAAACTGCCTGTATGCAAATGCTGGAAGATGGGAGAGTTAGAATATATTGCACTAAATGAGAGGTTAGATATGAATGGTATCTCAGAGACCTGGTGGAAGGAGCACAAACATTGAGACACTGTGCTACTTGGGTATAAACTACATTATAATGATAGAGCAGATCAAATTGGTGGAGGGTTGCACTCTATGTTAGAGAAGGCATTGAGTCACATAGGATTACAGTTTTGCAGGAAACAAAATATACCGTAGAATCTCTATGGATAGAAATTCCATATAAAAAAGGGAAGGTGATGGCAGTGGGAGTATACTACCAGCCACCTAGCCAGAATGAACAAGTGGATGATGAAATGCTAAAAACAATCAGGGAAGCTAAAAAAAGTTACAACACAGTAATAATAATGAGTGATTTCAATTACCCAGGGATCGACTGGGTCAGTGTCAGGGCAGGACATGATAGGGAGATAAAGTTTCTAGATGAAATAAATGACTGCTTCTTGGCACAACAGGTTTGTGAACTGACAAGAGGGGAAGCTATTTTGGACCTAGTCCTTAGTGGTGAAAGAGATGAGGGTCTTGGGACCACTTGGCAATAGTAATCATAGCATAATTGCATTTGATTTAATAAATGGAGGAAGAACAGCAAGGAAATCCACAGAAGTACCTTTAACTTACAAAAGGAAGACTATGATAAAATGAGGAAAATACTTAAGAAAAAACAAAAAGGTGCAGCTGCAAAGGTTAAAGATTTACATCAACCATGGATAATGTTAAAAAATAGTATCTTGGAATCCTAGACAAGATGTATTCCACGCTTTAAGAAGGTCAAAAAACTGCCAGAATGTTTTAAAGTTGAGGTCAGAGAGGCTGTTGTAGCCAAAAAAAGCATCTTTCAGGAAATGGAAAAGCAGCCAAATGATGAAAAACTGGAAACAACATAAGCACTGGCAAATTAGATGCAAGGCAGGCAAAGAGAGAATTTGAAAAAAAGCTTGCCATGGAAGCAAAAACACATAGGGAGTCATTCTGAGCAACGAATAGTGGGGATGTTTGTCCAATTGGGACGTCCATCCCTGCTAATTGTGCCCTTTCCCGGCCCTGTCCTCCTTCCCCGTGCATTGTACGGGGAAGGTAAATGGGGGAGGGAAAGGGACAGATCGGGGGTAGCGTTAGAGTGGGCAGGGGTGGTTGTCGGCCCTGGACATACAGGTCCGATTCCAATGTCGGCCCTGTATGTCTGGGGCCAGCGCCTTGAATGGGGAACTTATTCCATCTTAGAGGTGGAATAAGTTCCCTAGTCTCTGGGGGATGGCAGGCTTAGGGTGTAGAAGGGGCAGGGGGGGTCCAAGGACATTCCCTTCAGCCCAACCTTGGCCTTAGGAGGCCAGATCGTGGGTCAGGCTGCGGGGAAATCATTGCAGGAGCCGGCGGCCGGTGATCACAACTTTAGCCACTTAACCCTCCATAGCCCATGTTCCCTGTAAAATAGTTATCTCCAAGTTATAATGCCCTGTTCAATGTAATTTCAGTTTGTTCAATGTAAACCGCACTGATGCAGAATAGCGCGGTATATAAGAGAATGTAAATAAATAAATAAAATAAAATAAATAAATACTTTGGAGCTGCGGTGCCATGGCAACCAGACACCATGGCACCACGGCTCCATTGTAAAGCCCAGACTGAGTTAGTTGGGCAAGGCCTGTACATACAGGCCGGGCTGAATCACGATCCCGGTCTGCACATAGAGGCCTGTTTGTGATTCTGATCCTGTGGGGCTAGATGTGCCCCGTGGGATGAAAATCGCGACTCCCTCTGTGCATCCGGATCTGGCCAGGTGCACAGAGGGCTAGTATGTCTGGGATGGAATCGGGCTCATAATAAATACTTTGTCAAGTACATTTGTATCAAAATACCTGTGAGAGAATCAGTTGGACCATTAGATTATAGAGGGGTAAAAGAGGCACTAAGAGGGGATAAGGTTATAGCGGAGAGACTAAATGAATTCTTTTCTTTGGTCTTTACTGAGGAAGATGGAGGGAAGTTACACATGCCTGAAAGGTTATGCATCGGAAGAATTGAAAGAAATATTGATAAACCAGGAATATGTCTTACAAATATTTGATAAACTGAAGAGTAGCAAATCACCTGGACCGGATGGTATACATCCGAGGGTGTTGAAAGAACTGAAATATGAGATTGCAAACCTATTATTAATAATCTGTGAAATATCATTAAAATCATCTGCAGTACCTGAAGATTGGCAAATGGCCAAAAAGGGTTCAAGGGGTGATCTCTGAAATTACAGACCGGTGAACCTGATGTTAGTACTGGGCAAAATGGTAGAAACCATTATAAAAAACAAAATTACTGTAGATAGTCATGGTATAGTGGGAGAAAGCCAACATGGATTTAGCCAAATAAGGTTTTGTCTTACTAATCTGTTATATTTTTTTGAAGGTATGAATAAACAGGTAGACAAAGGTGAGTCAGTTGATATAGTGTATCTGGATTTTCAGAAAGTCCTCGAGAAGGTCCCTCTTGAGAGACTCCTGGTGACATTAAAAAGTCATGGGATAGGAGGCAGTGTACTATTGTGGATCCGGATCTGGTTTAAAGATAGAAAGCAGAGGGTAGGGTAAATGGCCAATTTTCTCTATTGAAGGAGGGTGACTAGTGGAGTACCCCAGAGAACATAAGAACTTAAGATAAGAACATAAAATATGCCATACTGGGTCAGACCAAGGTCCATCAAGCCCAGTATTCTGTTTCCAACAGTGGCCAATCTAGGTCATATGTACCTAGCAGTTTCCCCAAGGGACACAGGTTCCACAATGCTTGTGCTGGGTCTGCTGCTTTTTAACATATTCATAAATGACCTGGAAATGGGAAGAACGAGTGATGTGATCAAATTTGCAGATGACACAAAATTATTCAAAGTTGTTAAAACTCAAGAGGATTCTAAAAAATTGCAAGAGGACCTTGATAAATTGGAAGACTGGACATTCAAATGGCAGATGAAACTTTGTATGGACAAATGCAGTTTTGCACCTAGGAAAGAACAATACACAATACAAGGTTCCACGTTAGGAACCACCACCTAGGAAAAACGATTTAGGCATCATCATGGATAACACATTGAAAACCTATGCACAGTGTGCAGCGGTGGCTAAGAAGGCAAATAGAATGCTAGGAATAATAAGGAAAGGAATGGAGAATAAAACAAAGGATATTATAATGCCTCTGTATCATTTTATGGTACGACCACACCTTGAATATTGTTGGCAATTCTGGTCGCCGTATCTTAAAAAGTATATAGCAGAATTAGAAAAGGTACAGAGAAGAGCCACCAAAATGGTAAAGGGGATGGAAGGATACCTCTATGAGGAAAGACTTAAAAGGTTAGGGCTCTTCAACTTGGAAAAGAGACGACTGAGGGGAGATATGATTCTAAAAATTAATGAATGGAGTGGAATGGGTAAACATAGATTGATTGTTTACAGCATGAAAAAGTAGAAAGACTAAGGGACACGCAATGAAGCTACAATGTAACTCATTTAAGACTAATAAGAGAACATATTTTTTTACTCAATGTGTAATCAAACTCTAGAATTTGTTACCGGAGGATGTAGTAAAAGCTGTTAGTGTAGCTGACTTTAAAAAGGTTTGGACAAAGGTCCATAAATCATTATGAAAGGAGACCTGGGAAATCCACTACTTGCCCTGGACAAACATTGTGGAACCTATGTGTCTTTTTGTGAATCTGGCAGGTACTTGTGATCTAGATTGGCCACTGTTGTAAACAGGATACTGTGCTTGATGGACCTTGGTCTGACCCAGTATGGCATATCTTATGTTCTTAAGCCTGGAGGCCTAGTGGCCTAGAATCCCCAGCCCCTCCCAATGCCTTCATAAAGGAGAGGGAGCGTTACACATGTGCTCCTGCTCCTTTGCTCACGGTCTTGAAAATTGGCAGCGTCTGGCCTCGCGCGGTGCATCTTGGGATGCACCGCGCCGTGCCAGGTGCCACTATTCTTCAAGATGACACTTCCCCTCAGATGATCTAGGCATCTGGGAAAGTCCCGATGCCATGAAAATACTGTTGGTGTGCATATGCAAATTAGCCATGCTGTGCCCCTGTTTCTATTTATTTATTTATTATTTATTACATTTGCTTATATACCGCACTATTCGGCATCAGCGCGGTTTACAATATAACAAAACGACCAAGACAACACTCTGTTTGGTTTACAAGGAACAGGAATAACAACTTGGCTAACAGGGTTGAACTATATACAGCGATACTAATTACAACAACAGGGTTGAACTATATACATGAGATAATAAATAGCAACAACAGGTTGAGGTGAATACAAGAAATAATAATTACAAGAATCTAAATGAAGTCCAGTAATCACTTTAAGACGGTATGCACCTGATCTGCAGGAAGGAGGCTGGGAATATAGGAACCCTAGGGAGGAGTGGTTTAAGGTGGGTTACTTAGACTCGGTTGCTGTCTGGGTAGTAATGGAGGAAGAGGTAAAATTTGATTGCCTTCCTGAATTGAGATAGGTCTACAATAGCTCGGATGTCTGGTGGTAGTGCATTCCAGCATTTGGGGGCGTAAAGACTGAAAGCCCTATTTGCTGTTGTGGTGTTGCATTTAGTTAAGGACTTCGGGGTTATCAGTAGATTTTGGGTTGTTGACCTTCTGGATCTGTTGGGGGGCACTGTGTGGATAAGCTCAGTAAGCGCCATAGAGGAGAGGGAATTGATGGCCTTGAATGAGAGAAGTAAGGTCTTGAATATGATCCTTCCGTGTATAGGTAGCCAATGAAGCTGCTTTAGAATGGGGGTCACATGGTCACTTCTGGAGGCTCCGTGGAGGACCCTTGCTGCGGCATTCATGGCCAGTTGTAATGGGTTCAGTGTAGATTGAGGGAGACCTTGTAAAATGGAATTGGCAAAATCAAAATGAGGCAGGATCAGAGCTTGGAATATTGTCCGGAAATCATCTGGGTCCAGTAGGGAGCGCAGATGTCTGAGTGAACGGATTTTGAAATAAACAGCTTTGACTATGTTGCTTATGTGAGATTTCATGTCTAGATGTTGGTCTAGGGTGACCCCAAGGTATTTTATTGTTTCTTTGGTTTGTAATTCCGCTTCCTTGACTCTTACATGAGATGGTGGAATAAAGTCAGGGTCTCTTGAGATGAACAGTACCTCCGTTTTTTTGTGCTGGATGCGGAGGTTTTGAGATTGTAGCCAATCGGATATCGCATTGAAGCACTCTATAAGTGGTGTGAGGTCCATTTGAACTGTCGAGAAAGGCATGTATAATAGAATGTCATCTGCATATAACAGACAGCTTACGTTAAATGATCTGATGATATTGCAGATAGGTTGCATGTATATATTGAACAGTAAAGATGATAGGGAGGAGCCTTGAGGCACGCCTTGAGTTTGATGGAATTGTTTTGATTCTCCCGATCCAGATTTTACATATTGCCATCGACCATCTAGGTAGGACTTGCACCATTCTAGCGCAGTATTACGGATTCCCTTCTCTTTCAGTCGACCGAGGAGGAGCTCATGATGTACCGAGTCAAAGGCTGCAGCAATATCTAAAAAGATGAGCACAAAACCTTGTCGGATGTTATCGGTGCCTGTAATTATGTTGTTGAAAAGGAAGGTGAGAAGGGTCTCGACTCCATGATACTCTCTGAACCCGTGTTGGCAGTGGTCTAGAGGAGCTGTGGAGTCTATATGATCCTGAATTTGCCTTTGAACCTCTTTCTCAATTATCTTTGCTAGAAGCGGAATACTGGCTATTGGTCTGTAAGAATCTACCCTTTGGGGGTCAAGTTTGGGGTTCTTCAATAAGGGCCTAATAGAGGTTTGTTTGAGTGCTGTGGGGAAGAAACCAGTAGTGAAGGAAAGGTTTATCAGTTTAGTGATGAATGGACTGAACTCCCTGCGTAGTTCTTTTACCCAAAAGGCTGGGCAAGGGTCAGTTTGCGCTGTGGAGGTATTGATAGAAGCTATTGTATCTTCAATGCTTTTTCTGGATGGTGTGGAGAACATGAGTAGGGGGGTTAAGCCAGTAGGTTCTTGACATGATGCTGTTGAGATTCTGTCAGTCTGTATGATCTTTGATTGTAGGTAATCGGCGTATTTTGTGGGTGAATATCCACGTGTTGTTCAGGAGATGGTTCCTTAGAAAGGGCTTGAACCAAGTTGAAAAGATCTCGTGGTTTGTTCAGGGATCTCTTCAGAGTGTCGGTGTGGTGTTGTTTCATTTTCACTGTGATTAATTCTCTGTGTTTTGATAGGTGGAGTTGGTAGGCGGTCAGATCTTCCGTGGAGAGTGAACGGCGCCATTTTTTCTCAAGCCTGCGTAGTTGTGTGAGAGAGGCTCTTAGCTCTTGAGTGAACCATGGGGCCGCCTTTCTTGTTCTCCTTGATGTGTTATTGGATTGTGGTCGTTGTGAGATGGCATTGAGGTTGAGATTCCAGGAAGAGACTAGTTCTTCAGGATCAGATGTGGTTTTGTTGAGGAATGAGTGAGTTTGAGAGAGGATGAACTCTCTATGGGAGAGCATGCAGAAAGGAGCACATATGCAAATTAGCCACGTGTTAAACTTGGCACAAATGGCAATGCTAAACTTGGAGAGCAAGCCAAACACATGCTAAACTTGTGCCGACTTCTTTACGCATGTGTTTGGCTTGCTCTCCGAGTTTAGCATTGCCATTTGTGCCAAGTTTAACACGTGGCTAATTTGCATATGTGCTCCTTTCTGCATGCTGGCGCTGAAGTCATGTGCTATCGATGTGTTGCAAAGAGGCGGACGGAGCTGATAGCGCGTGACTTCAGCACTGGCTTTCTACATTGGCCCATTAGACTTCTATACAGGCATTTCACAGTATTTATTTTGTTCATATTAACAATTTGCTCATCAACTGAAAGGAATGATTTGGAATCTTTCAACTCTTTCTGTTCTTTTCTTAAAGGCACCTAGACTAGATTTACCTTTATTGCAACCTCTCTGTCGGGATATCCTATCCTCCCTGTTTTATAGTATCCTTCAAAAATCTATTATTACGAATCATGTGCTCCTAGGCAACTATTGGCTTTCCCTCATTATCTAGTTTAAAAGCTGTTCTTGCTCTTTTTTAAAGGTTAGTACTAGCAGCCTGATTCCACTCCAGTAAAGTTGGAGCCAATCCTGGAAAAGGTCCCCTCATTCGTAAAATGTTACCTAGTTCTGAACAAATCTAAAGCTATCTTTTTTGCACCATCATCTCATCCATGCATTGAGACTCCAGGGTTCTTCTTGCTTCTTGGGTCCTCTGCATGGAACAGGGAGCATTTCTGAGAATGCTACCCTTGATGCCCTGGATTTCAACCATCTATCTATATTTGGTTTCGAGAACCTCAGTCCTACCTTATGACATTGGTACCCATATGTACCAATATAGCCAGTTTATCCCCACCTATCTAGATAACAAGTGAGTTCCATCACCTTTGCATCAGACAGACAAGTGACCAAGCAATCCTCTTGGCTATCCACCTGGCTATTTTCCTAATGAATGAATCACCATGTAAAACAGCTCTCCTATTCTGCTCCCCTGAGCAGAAGCACCTGGAGATACATCCTCATTGTGAGAGGATGTTGCATCCCCTAGAGGACAGATCCGAGCTACAGGATCATTTCCTGCCACACCAAGGTGATGCTCTCTTTTCAGGTGACCTCTCTTTTCCAAGTCAGTACAGAGACTGCCAAACTGGGGGTGGGACTTCTCTACTATGTCCCTATAGGTCTCCTCTACATACCCATCTGTCTTCCTTAGCTCATCCAAGTCTTCTATTCTAGCCTCCAGTGATCAGAGGCATTCTCTGAGAGCCAGAAGCTTTTTGCATCAAGGACACACACATAACCTCTCACCACTGGAAGATAATCATACAAGTGGCAATCAATGTAAAAGACTAGATATCCCCCATCTTGCTGTTGGGTTGCTGTCTGCATATTTGTATTCATGATTTTAGTTGTTTCAAGTTGTTAAAGGAATAGGATACTTAAGCAAATATAAATGAATGACGCAATGCAAGCTGCAGTTTTTTTACACCTATACACTCTCAGCTTGAAATTCATTTTATGTGATGGAACAAATCTTCAGGGTTTTGGCCACATTTCTTGCATCTCGATAGGAGAAAACACACAGCTTTACTAAATTAGTAGCTGAAAACTGTTTTTTCCAAACATTTATGGTATTCTACTGATTTAAAGCCCTGCACTGCGCCATGAAAGAGAGCCAAAAATAATAACCTTGTTAGCAAACAAGTTTGACAGATGTTTGAATGTGGTTTATTTTCATGTTATGACACAAGATTAGAGATCATCTTTAAAAATAATCCCACCACCAAGTAATCATAATTTATGGTTTGGGTGAAGTTAATAAAGTTTGCCTTTTATGGACTTTATTCCTGCCAATTCTTCTGGCTTCTGGCGGGCACGTAGTATGATACAAATAAAACAAACAAAAAATATAAAAAAAGCAGAGCAGCAAGTGTTGTTAAAATAGATTTTAGTAGATATTTGGCAAAAAAAAGGACATATATCCAGTTTGGTGACTCAGTGTGGCTGGGTTTGGTTCTTAGGAAGTAAATTAAGTCAAGGCTGAGAGGGCAAATCAACAGGATCACAGATGTGTAGAAAGAAAGAAGCAGAAAATCAACTTTTTTCTCGGGTGAAAACGAAACACGTCCGTCGGGCTCCGCGGAAAAAAGAAGACTGAACAAGATGGCACCATTGGGAGGAAAGGGGACCACGCATGCGCACTGCATTCCCAAAGGCTTTCTTTGAAAGCTGGGGAAATGCTCCACACGAGGGCTCCGTCAGCACTGACGTCACCCATATGTTTTGGACTGATTCTTGCTGCTCCTGGAGAACACCTGTTACAGGTGAGTAACTATGCTTTCTGTGTGGATTCGTGTTTTTCTTTGGTTCGACGCCAGTTTCCCTTTCCTGCCTGGGCCCGGTACACCGGTATTGAGCCTGGACTTCTTTTTTCGTTTTTTGTCCTTTGTGACTAGCGTTCGCGCCATTTTTCTATTTTGCACTGGCAGCCCTGTCTTTTGACCTTGCAGGAGCCCTTTTTCCCCCGATGGCTGCCAGCGGGTTTAAAAAGTGTGATCGGTGTAAGAAACTGATGTCTCTCACCGACACACATGACTGCTGCCTCCGCTGTCTCGGACCCTATCATGACCTGCTGATCTATGGCCCGTGTGGGAAGATGTCCTCGAAGGCATTGAGGAGCTGTCAGCATCAGAAGGAAAGAATCTTCTCTGACTCCGCATCCAGCCGGGCCCGGACTTCGTCAGAGGCCTCGACATCTCGGGACTCCGGTCCCGAGCATCACCGGGGTTCCTCTGAGAGGGGGTCTCCCTCGCAGGAGCACCGCAGGAAGAAGAAACCCGCGAGGGCGGCATCGGTGGATGCACTTGGTTCCTCGAGGGCCAGGTCGCAAAGCCCCGAATGCCGTCCCGGTTTTTCGGAGTTGGAGAGGCCTGCTAAACAACCTCGTGTGGAGACGGAGTCCCCGAGTCACGTGAGTACTGTAGTCCTCATGGACTCTCCTCCGGGGGAGCCGACGTCGGGCCCGATGCCATCAGGGCCCGAGTCGGGGGCTGCTGAGTCTCCTGAGCTCGGACTCAGGTTGATGGCCTTGGAGAGCAGCTTGGCTGCTGTCATGGAACAGCAGCGGGCACTGATCGCCGGTCTCACCGGTGCATCTTCCCCGACCACCAGGACATTGACGTCCAAGTCGACCCCGGAGGCCGAGCCGATTCTCGAGTCCATGCGCTCTCGAGTCGATCCTCGGCCAAGGTCTCCCTCAGACTCCCGTTTGGGACCGAGGTTGTCGATGCCGGTACCCTTGGCGTCGGGGCGGATGGCATCGGTGCCTGCGCGACCGGAACCGCTCGATTCCTCCTCCGAGGGGTCGGGCTGGGAAACGGAGGACGAGGAGTCCCCGGACACTTTTCGGACCCGGTGTGTCCCTTCGGACTCACCGGAGTCTGAGCCTCAGAGAGGGTTCCCCCCAGAGGACACCCGGTTCTCGGACTTCGTGCGGGACATAGCCAAGGTCTTGGCCTTCCCCGCGGACCCTGAGGAGGAGCCTCGAGCCGAGGAGCTCGAGGCCCTGCAGTATGACTCTCCTCCCAAGGAGGCCTTTACTGTACCGGTTCCTCCGATGCTGGAACGGTTGCTCTTCCGCATGTGGGAGGCGCCGGCCTCGATGCCGGTTCTGAGCAAGCGGGTCTATTCCATCTATTGAGTACGCAAGAGCCCCAGGTTCCAGAAGGCACAACTACCGCACCATTCCATGGTTGTGGAATCGGCCATGCATCGGCTGAAGAGTCAGAAGATGCACTCCTTGGTGCCTCCCGGCCGGGAGGCCCGGAACCTGGATGCCCTCGGTAGAAAGTGCTTCCAGGGCTCTATGCTTGCTTGCCGTGTCCAGACCTACTAGCTGTACATGGGCATGTACCTTCGAGACCTGGCAAAGGAGATTGCCGGGTTCTCTGCTGGTTTCTCCGAGGAACCTTTGCAGAGGTTCACAGCCTTGTCAACTGGGATCCGAGAATGCTCGAAGTTTATGTCTCGAGAAGCTTATGATGGCTTCGAGGCTTCGACTCGAGTAGCCGCGGCCGGCATTGGTGCACGCCGTCAGACCTGGCTACAGTCATCGGACCTCGAGCCATGGGTGCAGGACAAGTTGGTTGATGTCCCCTGCCAAGGTGAAAACCTCTTTGGCAAGCCCATGGCTGAAAAAGCTGCAGAACTCAAGTCCGAGACTCTTACCAGGACAAGGCTGTCCAGGAAGACCTCTGCCCCTTCTCAAAAGAAGAAGGGCTCAGGAAAAAAGTCCTTTTACCCGAGAAAGTCATCTGCCTACAAAACTTACCCTCAGTACCAGGCCTCCACAGCTCCCCAACAGGGTCAGCAGGCCAAAGGGCAGGGACATGGGCCCCATATTCAGAAAACCCCCAAGCCACCAGCTCCGGCTCCTGCACAGCAGGGAGCGGGGTTTTGACTCCAGTGGCATCGCCTCTCCTCCTCAGCTGGCCCCTCTCAGCACCGAAGTCCGGTTGACCCTGTACGCCCACAGTTGGTCGGCCGTAACAAGGGATACCTGGGTGCTAAGCATAATCCAGATGGGCTATCTGCTCCACTTCCACCAGGTACCCCCCTCCTAATTTCCAGGGGAGCCTCCAAGACTCCCTCTGCACAGGAACCTACTCCTGCAGGAGTTAGCAAGTCTTCTAAAGGAACAGGCGGTGGAACCGGTGCCCCAACACCTGAGAGGTAAAGGCTTCTATTCCAGGTACTTCCTGGTACCAAAAAGGACAGGAGGCCTCCGGCCTATCTTAGACTTGCGAAATCTAAACAAGTTCCTGCAGAGGGAAAAGTTCAGGATGCTTACCCTTGGAATACTGCTGCCCTACCTCCAGCGGGGAGATTGGCTATGCTCCTTAAACCTAAAGGATGCTTATACTCACATCCTTATTCATCCAGACCACAGACAATATCTCAGATTTGTAGTGGGAGGAAACCATTTTCAGTACAGTGTACTCCCTTTTGGCCTAACCTCCGCCCCCAGGGTTTTCACCAAGTGCCTGGCGGTGGTGGCGGCCTACCTCAGGGTTCAAGGGATCTTCGTCTTTCCATACCTGGATGACTGGCTCATCAGGGGTCAGTCTCCACAGGAGACCAATCAAGCCACCCTCCGCACTATCTCTCTTCTCCAGCATCTGGGGTTTGTCATAAACTTTGCAAAGTCCTCTTTGCTCCCCTCACAGAGCCTGGAGTTCATAGGAGCAAGACTGGACACCCTTCAGGCAAAGGCTTTTCTGCCTGTGGACAGGGCCCACAGACTGATGGATTTGGCCAGACAATTCCGCAGCAATTCTCTGGTCTCCGCCAGACAATTCCTAAGGCTCTTAGGCCACATGGCATCCACGGTCCATGTCACTCCAAATGCCCGTCTGCACATGAGGCCGGCTCAGTGGGGCCTCCAGACTCAGTGGCTGCAGGCCACAGGAAACCTGACGGATAAGGTGAGGGTGTCCCAGCTACTAACATCTACTCTGCAGTGGTGGCTTTATCTTCCGAATCTGGTGCAAGGAGTGCCTTTTCAGGCACCTCCACACTCCCAAGTGCTCATGACCGATGCTTCTCTTCAGGGTTGGGGTGCACATTGCCAGGGAGCATGCACTCAGGGCCTGTGATCTCCATGGGCGGCTGCACAGCAGATCTATTGGAGCTGAGAGCTATCCGCTTAGCCCTACGGACTTTCTCTCATGTCCTCTCTCACCAGTCCGTCTTTGTTCAGACAGACAATCAAGTTGCTATGTTCTATGTGAACAAACAGTGGGGCCCGCCCTCTCTGTCAGGAAGCACAGGACCTGTGCACCTGGGCAGTCAATCATGGCATACTTCTCACAGCGGTCTATCTCCCTGGACAGGAGAATTATCTAGCAGACAGATTGAGCAGGATCCTACAGCCCCACGAACGGCAGTTGAATCCTCTGGTGGTTCAACAAATCTTCCCAAGATGGGGTCTTCCAAACATAGATCTCTTTGCCAGTCCACTGAACCATCAACTGCCCAGGTTCTGCTCCAGACAACCGCATCCTCTCAGAGTAGCAACGGATGCGTTTCTCATTCCGTGGTCTACAGTCCTCCTATATGCATTTCCTCCCACGCCTCTAGTGCCCAAGACACTGTTGAAAGTGATCCGGGACAAGGCCTCGGTGATCCTGGTGGCTCCCAGGTGGCCAAGGCAACCATGGTTCCCACTCCTTTTGCAACTGGCGGTGGACACTCCTCTTCCTCTGGAGCTGCAGCCAGATCTCCTGTCTCAGGAGCAGGGATCTCTCTTATACCTTAACCTCCAGTCCCTCCATCTGATGGCCTGGCTGCTGAGAGGGTAGTTTTAGCACCTTTGCTGTTACCTAGGGAAGTGGAGGATGTGGTCTTGGCCTCTAGGAGGCAGTCCACCCGAACGTCTTATGCCTTCAAGTGGCGTAGGTTCTCCACCTGGTGTGCTCAACACAAGCAGGATCCTTTCTCGTGCTTGGTATGTGGCCTGGTTCCCACAAACAGTTGCCCAAATATCACCAATCAAAGAATTACTTAGACGGCAGTTGCTTTAGCTACAAAGACTTTTATTTTAGCATAGCAAAATAATAGTGTCATGCAGAACAGCAAAGCCTGTCTAGAGATGATGGACAGCACCTTCTCTCTGTAAAGGGAGAAAGCACTGCCCACTATTCTTTAAAATGGCTGATTTATATACATTTCTCCTTGTCTCAAATGTCTGCTTCAAATTAGTTTCAGTGAATTCATCATAAGTTCTTAAGTGTCTGCAAGGCCCCAGGCATCCTGTAATACTTTTTCCCAGGGGAGGATCCCTTTACATTTATACATCTGGATCTGCTTTTAGGTCTGCTTATCTATGCATGGCCTGTGACCTCTGCCCCTTCCTGTGTTTTTCCTTCTCTTGGCACTAATTGAAACCTTCAGGGCAAAAGAGAGAGTGCTTGTACTCATTAGTTTGAATTCTTTGCTTGGCCTGTATTTTCTTGCTGATATTGCTAGGCCCAATATTTTGCATACTCCTATGCAGAATATGGTTACCCAGAATCCTCCATAGCAGGCCGCATCTACTCCTTTATACCCACATGCTTGTCTTCTGTGCCTTCCATATGCTGTGCAGTTTCACCAGGTAAGGGTGCAGTCATATAAAGCCAACATATACAGCAGACCTAAGGCAGACTTAAGTCAAATTTCCCAACATTCTCCACTTTTTCTTTTCCTTTTTTTTTTTTTTTTGGGGGGGGGGTGGGGGGGTAGCAAAAGTAATCCCACTAAGGGGCATGAATAACAACCATTTGAGACAAAGATAGATCATCCAAAGGCAATCGCTGGTACTGTTCCCTTGATACAATATACATGGTTTTAGTGCTTTGCGATATCATTCGTTTACAACAGGCAAGTAAAATGGATAAGGCACAACAGGCAATGATTGCAAAACAAGTTATACTTAAAAGCGTAATAAAGAAGGCTTTAAGTCCTACACCTAATCTAGCAAACCATGAAGCAATACTACCCCAGATATTATCAAGTTTAAGCCCCCCCCCTTAAAATCATCAATATGCAACTCAGAGAGATGCTTTATCTTATTCATAGCATCAAGGACAAAAATGGTATGGTTAGCGATGACAGTACAACAGTTTGTAGCATTAATGAAAGTGCATGTGCCGCCTTCAGCAGCCAAAAGTAAATCCAAAGCTTGCCTATTCTGCAGAGTCATTTGTGTATATTGCTCAAGGGACTCAGCTAGGCGTGAGATAGATTCGGTAACAGCTTTCATTTGAATATGCAACAAACATTGCAAACGGCGTACAGCCATACCAAGCTCAGCAGTATGGGCGGGGGTGGCAAAGGGAATCCAGGCCGTTGCGCTAAGGGCATCCAAACGAGTTTTAGTCATGGGATAAGTGGAATTGATATACTCAAATGAGGCCTGAATGGCATCATCCTCGGCTATAGAGGAATCCCAGGGGCTAGCATAAGCTGAGGAGCTACGTTTTAATCTATGCAGGGTGGAGCAAGAAGCAGAATGATGGGTAACATTAAGAGGTATCAAGACAGAAAAAGAAGAAACTTTGACCAAAGCACAGGGTAATAGGGAGAGGTTAACTACCTGATACAGAGTTTCCCCACACAACCAATAATGACCCACTACAGCAAAGAGGTTTGTAGCAGGTGTCCATATGCGACTCATATGATGCCCATCAAACCACTTAACAAAAGATTTTCCCGTGGTAGATGAGGTAAGATCCCTCCTGAAACTGGACATTGGGAGATAGCATGAAGTATATGGAGATTCATTCTGAGAACCCGTTGTCAGCACAGCTGAACCATCGTGGTAAATGGGACCAACCCCCACATACCAGCGGAAGTCAGATCCATTAAACACTACCGGGCTCCTTGTAATATTTCTCTAATCATATTTCATATTGGAGGGGTCCATATTACCGGACTGATTATACCACTTTATCATGACAGAATTACTAGCAAAATGAAAGGATCCATTAATCACATTATACGACAGGTTACACCTGTCTGAAAAAGCAATGGATACATTTGTTATTAAACATAGATCAAATATCATATTCGGGTCAACATATACATGCAAAGGGTCATGTATCATATTCATTGCATGCCACGTCTGGGAACAATTAAAAGCTTCATAACAACTGGCAGAAAAATTATTATTATCTACACAAGCAAGCTGTCCCGCATACTCATTTAAGGGAACCTTTGAAACATGTACTGGAGCATATGATACACCCTTTGGTAAAGGGGTACAAATAATGCAGTCTGCAATGTTCATCAGGGAAACAATGTGTAATACTGATTGCTTCCACAAGTTCAGAGAGCCTCCAGGTAAAGCTCGGGGTACTCAAGATATCGTCTGGTTAGTCTGGTTCCATCCCTGGAGAAACAAAGCTAGCTGTCCATCTGGATGTAAACACTCAATAAGGAGGACGATTATGACAGAGATTCCCAGAAGAAGGCACAAGGACGCCCACAGAGTAGGCTTGACAGCGATCATCTTTGGTACTAATAACATAGCACTGTGGTGAGAACACGTGAGTTCTGTAGGGAAATAAAACTGATTAATCAGATGGGACAGCTGGAGACGCTTTTAGATGGCTGACATGCACCCAAGTATCAGTATCATTCAGTCTGGCAGCAAAAGGGGAAGCAGCAGTGACAACGTGGGGTCCTGAAAAGGTTGGGCAGTCCCAGGATGCACGAACACAATTTCTTTTATAGACAGTGGACCCTACAGGGAAGCAAGGTAATAAGGATGGACTGGACACAGACTGTGTGTCTGCTACACGGTCAGCAATTTCTTGGAGTGCAATCCGAAGTCCTGCAAGGTAAGCAGAGAGACTATCATGAATCGGAACCTGGGACTGTGATAAATTAGTCATGCGCATACGCCGGCCAGTGGCCATTTCATGAGGTGTCAGATGTAATCGCTTGATCGGGCTATTACGCAGCTGAAACAAGCACATTGGTAATGCTTGTAGCCAGGTCATGTGACCAGAAGCGCAAATCTTTCTGAGTTGAGTTTTCAAAATGCCATTACATCGTTCAACAAGACCATTGGAAGTAGGTTTATACACAGAAACATACTTCCACTGAACAGGAAGATGCTGGGTGAGTGCAATCACAAGAGCATTACGAAAGTGAGAGCCATTGTCAGAATATATGACTTTAGGAATGCCAAATCGGGGAATTATTTGTGTTAGCAAAACCTCTACTACTTCTTCAGCAGTCTCTTTATTGCAGGGGAAAGCCTCAATCCATTTAGACCAAGGGCAAACCCACACTAAAAGGTACCGCTTCTGAGCACATCTGTGAATCAGGTCAGTGAAATCTACATACCAGGATTCAAAAGGACCACTTAGAACCGGGAGGTGACCTTTGACTATGGCCTTTCCCCCTGGCTGAGAGTTCAGAATACACACGGGACATTTAGCTACTAGTTCCTGAATGCGATTTTTCATGTGTGGACACCAAAAAGTGTCCTCTAGCATGCTGTAAACATTTGCAGCACTAGAATGATAGATATCATGAATGAGATCTGTGAGGCGTTTCAGTGCTACATAACAGATACAGAGTTTTCCTGATGGATGTACCCACATTTTCTTAATTTGGGAACAACCTAGTCTCTCCCAATTTCCTATCTCATGAGAAACAGCATCTTTCTGATAATCAGCAAGGTCAGGTACTAAATAGATCTGTGATCTGGTGACAGGTAAAGTCAGGGAAGCATTACTAGTTACTTCTTTGGCTAACTGATCTGCCAGGGCATTGCCCATCTGGCGGAAAGAGTCTCCCTGTGTATGTCCAGGAACCCATTCGCAGCACAGAAACAGATTGTTGATTCTGCGTTTCTCTAAACACTCATAAATTTGATGTATCTCATCAAGATGTGAGATTGAGCTGGCTGAAGAGGTAATAAAACCTCTTTGTGACCATTTCTGATGAAGCGCTGTCAGCACTTGTGCTGCATAATGGGAGTCAGTGAATATGATAATGTTCTGTTTCTCCTGATGCAGTAAGACTGCCAAAATTGCACAGAGTTCAGCACCTTGGGCGCTGTAAGTACTCGGCAACTGATATTGCAGAACATCCAGGATGTCACCAGAGGGAGATATCTGTACTGCACTGAAACCAGAACATAGTGACATCTCAGAACCGTCAGTGAACCAGACTTCAGAATTGACAGGCATTTCGTGAAGAGACAAAATATTATCTGCGAAAGAAAAAATGGGGACCTTATCCCCTTCCTCACCAAAAATAACAGAAACTAAATTTTGTAGGTAGCCAAAAGGGTGACCTGCAGGGAATGGCTTAATGAGGATATGACTCCATAGCAGGGCAGCACACAGCTGGTGCACCCGATGTGGGGTAAAGTGGAGAGTATTACTGCATAACAATGCCTCTACATCACCGGAGCAATACACAGTGAGTCGCAAGGGATGAAAGGTGTTATAGGTCTTCCTGACTGCCTCACTGGTGGCTACTAACCCTCTCTCAACGTCAGGCAGAACTATTTCTGTAACAGAAAAAGACCCTGACAAGTAGGACACAATTTTACCATCATCCTGGTAAATCACAGCTGCCCACGTGTGATGTCCGTGAAAGCTAATGAGAAACATTTCCTTTGAATAGTCAGGGAGACAGAGACTTGGTGTGTGCGAGACATCAGACAAAAGAGACTGAAGAAAAATCTGGTCAGGGGCTGACAGGCTGATAGCAGTCGACCCCTTGACCCCCCCTTTTAAATATTTGCGAAAGGGATGTGTGCGTTGACTGTGACCTGGGATCCAATTACGGCAGAAGTTTATCGTGCCGAGCAGAGATCGCAATTGCTTTACAGTGGAGGGCATCTGTAATTGCAGGCAGTGTTGTTTAGTTTTCTCTGTCAGAGACAGCATTCCATCTCCTACTAGGAAACCCAGAAAAGTGACTTCAGTTTGGCAGATCTGTGCCTTGGCCATGTTAATCTGGTAACCACTTTCCAAAAGATAACAAACAAGTTTATCTGTGAGGGCCAGGTTTGTTGCAGCCTCAGCTGTGGAAAGCAGTAAGTCATCTACATACTGTAACAAAGACACATTGCTGGGCAGCTCTGCCCTGAATGATTGCAAATCAGCAACGAGTACTTGAGAGAATATGGAGGGACTTTCCACGTATCCTTGGGGTAACCTGGTCCACTGATAATGCTGACCCTCAAAAATAAATGCCAGAAACTGCCTGGATGTGTGTTCGACCTCTATCCCAAAAAAGGCATGGGAAAGGTCCAGAACAGTATGATACTTGTACAGAGTAGTCGTTGTCAGCAATGTGGCAGGGTGTGAGACTACTGGAAACTGTGGTTCAATGACACGGTTAAGTGCACGTAAGTCATGAACTATTCGCCACTTCCCATTAGGCTTTTTCACAGGGAATAGTGGGGTGTTGTATGGGGAGTTACTGAGTTCAATGATTCCGTGCTGTAACAGCTCCTGAATCTCCTGGCGAGATCCCTGCAGGGCCTCCGGTTGGAGAGGATACTGCGGAATCTTTGGTGGTTTACAGCCAGGCTTAATATGAATGGTAACAGGCAGATGTGATTTAACTCGGCCATAAGGGCTGAGGAGCAGTGACCGCTCAGGGCCTTTTTCTCCCAGCGGACCATAGGTGAATTCAACCTGTAATTTCACCAATAAGTCCCTACCCATCAAATTTACTGGGCAATGTGGGGCAAACAGAAAAGAATGAGAAATCTGCTGATCTCCTATTCTTAAACAAATAGGTGTAGTTAGGTAAGATATAAGGGGTCTACCATCAAAACCAGTGGTAGTCATTTTCTTTCTACTAAGCTTGCATCTCTGTGGTAAAGCAGTTAATACAGAGGAAGTGGATCCTGTATCAAGTAACATTTCTGTGGGCTCATCATTAAGATATACTGTGATCAGAGGTTCCTGATATGTGAGCCTCGCCTGTAAGATATAGATTCCCAGTCATTGTTGGGGTGGGGTCCAGAATCCCGGGGAGGTGTCCACAAGGGAAAACGCCTCCTGTCAAAGTTCTCATTTCTGCGCTGAGCACGGCATGAGCGTTGAAAATGACCGTAACCACCACAGTTCCAACACTGTGGGGCAGGAGTATGGTTATTTTGTTGGTAAGAGGGACCTCGACGCTGTGGCTGAGGATAACGGGGTTGTTGGGCTCCGTTATAGTAAATGTGCTCCTTATCTCTATCCCATACCTCATCACAGGGGTCTGGAACATCATCCTCATAAGGATCCAGATATTCCATGTCATCAATTTTCTCCTGCTGTTCCCTAATTTTCTGTTTTAGTTGTCTAATAAGTTCATTATTAGATTTATCAAGATGTAATTTGGTGGTGGATTGGGGATCTTTAATTTCTTGTAACCCTTTAAGTTGAAGGTGTAACAAGCGTGCTTGGGCCTGTTTCAAATCCTTCTCAGGTTTCAAAGTGTCCTCCTCTAAAGATCGAATATAATGCAAAATATGGGCCTGTTGTTTAGGCCACGGCTCAGACTCCAAGGCTACTATAGACTTTAATTTTGCATTCACGGGTGGGGGTAATGTATTACACAAGGTCTGGAAAAATACGGGTCTCATACAAACATCATCGTATGGTACCCCCATTTGTGCTTCCCATAAGTCTTGAAATCGTACGAGGTATGCACTGATATCCTCACCTATTTGGAATCTCATGGTAGTGAGAGGAGCCAAACTGCGCTGAGTAGGGTACATCTCACTGAGGGCGTCCCAAATACGAGGATGATACTCGTTGAAGGAAGCACCATCATAAGTGTTAACTGTGACCTTCACCTGGTCTAAGTCGGCATTGGCGAACACTTGATTTGTCGCACTATTTCCCAGAATTTTGGCCAATAAAGCTTTGATATCTCCCAAAGCCAAATTATATCCAGCCGTAATTCTTTCAAATTTTTGAATCCATGTCTCTCCCCCTCAACTGAGAGGAGGTAGACTACTGGCTATTTTAGTCATATCAGTAAAACTCCATGGTATATATTTAGATTTTCCTTCATTTGTGTAGATTACTGGAAACAGAAGCTGTTTATTAGCGTCCTGATTCTCATACTTCTCCCAAACCCTAAGACCTGCCTCCATATAGGCAGAATCCCAGTTAGGATCTCCCACTCCTCCGCGAATGCAGAGTCGGGCGGTGTTAAGGTGTACAGTTTCCAGTGATCCATTAGGGGGCCACTGTAACATCTGGGGCTGGTTTTCTCTTGTCCAACCGTACATGTTGGAGGACCATCGGTAAACATAATAACCATTTCCATCCTCCTGCTCTGTAATAAAAGTAAGAATACATGGTTGTGGAGCTCGAGGGGTTTTACCACCTTGCACGACAGCACAAACCAGTGTAAGTTCACTTTTTTCTCTTCATCATCTACTTCCTCATCTACCTTCTCCTCTTCTTCCTCTTCTGTTATCTCCTTAAGACGTTTTTCCCTATCTGCTAGGTCTAACTCCCATCTTTTAAGATTCCCAGTAATTTATTCCTCAGATTGCTTTAAAGCTTGAGCCTGACTTACTAAATCTTCATGTTCTGCTGTCAATTGTTGTTTCAACTCTTCTAATTTTGCCTGTGCCTCAGCATATGCATTGGGATCTGGGGCAGGGGTGGCTTTTAAGTTAACATGACCCTCAATCTTTGCCCAAGCTCCCTCAGTGTCCAAGAGTTTATGCAGGACCTGTTCTGGGGGTAGAGAGGCTGCTGGGTGAGAAGTCGGTTCTGACTTGGGCTGTAAGACAGGGTCGGAATAGCCTATGGCTGCCACAGCTTTACTTTCGGCTGCCCAATAATAAGGTGGGGGTACAGGGGCAGAAGGCAAAGGCTCTGGACCGGCCTGCATCCACAGGGAAATATGTCGCAAATGTTCCAATTGGGCTTTGCCACATTTGTTAAATAAAATATGATCCCTAATTTTGGTCAAAATGAGTGGGTCAAACGACCCCCCTGCTGGCCAGGCAAGAGAGGGTGTTTTCTTCATCCATTTTTCCCATTGTTTAGAACAATTTTTTATCGAGGCTTCCAATAGGGGGTTCTGTTTAACAAGGCTATCTATGGGGTTAGGACCGGGCTCAGTTCCTTTCTCATTATTTTCTTCCTGTTTGGATTTTCTTTTAAACATTTCCCTAGCTGTCCCTTCTCTATAGTCTATGTAGACCTGGTGTTTTCACTGTTCAGGGACAGGGGCAATTAACTTCGCCTTTTACCAATAGCAACTTGAACCTCTTTATTTACAGAGGCACGCATAATTTCGCTTTTAGGTGGCAATCCAAACCTCTTAATTAACAGAGGTGCGAAACTACAAATCCAGGACTCATACAAACATACAACTCTTGCGCTTCGTCCAAATCCAGCCAATCCCCTCACAGTGATGGGGGTATGAAAACGTGGATAGGGACACACACTCGCTTCGTATCAATGATACGTACAGTCTCATGCGTACACCAATCAATCCTGGAAAGACAGAGACCTAATGTCTGGGCAAAACTTTCAAACTTTCTTTCCCTAACATTACAACTAAATGCAAAGACACTCTAACAATTTTCTACATAACAAAACATTAAGCACATAAAATACATATGCATATGTGTAAATTTGGTACTCACCCACCAATCGAACCTGGGTAAATCTTCCGTCTTTGTTTGTAGAGAGGAAAAACAAAACTCACCCGCTGGAGTCGTCCTAGGGTATCAAAATCTCTCTCGACGTCACTCTCCCATCTTCTGGACCAGCAGAAGGAATCCTTTTCTCCTAATGAGAAGGTATTCTCATCCCCTGTTTTTTTCTCTGTGAAAAACAGGAGGTAGTCCCTCTGACAAAAACGCAGGCAAGTCAAAACTGCAGTCAGAGGAGTCCTTGGGCAATTTAGAAAAGAAAATTTAGAAGTATGGGGTTCGGCACCAATTGTGGCCTGGTTCCCACAAACAGTTGCCCAAATATCACCAATCAAAGAATTACTTAGACAGCAGTTGCTTTAGCTACAAAGACTTTTATTTTAGCATAGCAAAATAATAGTATCATGCAGAACAGCAAAGCCTGTCTAGAGATGACGGACAGCACCTTCTCTCTGTAAAGGGAGAAAGCACTGCCCACTATTCTTTAAAATGGCTGATTTATATACATTTCTCCTTGTCTCAAATGTCTGCTTCAAATTAGTTTCAGTGAATTCATCATAAGTTCTTAAGTGTCTGCAAGGCCCCAGGTGTCCTGTAACACTTTTTCCCAGGGGAGGATCCCTTTATATTTATACATCTGGATCTGCTTTTAGGTCTGCTTATCTATGCATGGCCTGTGACCTCTGCCCCTTCCTGTGTTTTTCCTTCTCTTGGCACTAATTGAAACCTTCAGGGCAAAAGAGAGAGTGCTTGTACTCATTAGTTTGAATTCTTTGCTTGGCCTGTATTTTCTTGCTGATATTGCTAGGCCCAATATTTTGCATACTCCTATGCAGAATATGGTTACCCAGAATCCTCCATAGCAGGCCGCATCTACTCCTTTATACCCACATGCTTGTCTTCTGTGCCTTCCATATGCTGTGCAGTTTCACCAGGTGAGGGTGCAGTCATATAAAGCCAACATATACAGCAGACCTAAGGCAGACTTAAGTCAAATTTCCCAACAGGTACCAGTAGTGCTGCAATATTTGCTTCACCTGTCCAACCTGGGCCTTAAATCCAACTCTGTTAGGGTCCATCTCAGTGCTCTCTCAGCGCACCACTCGCTGGTGGAGGGCCAGTCTCTCTCCAGCCACTCTTTGGTGACTCGCTTCCTCAGAGGCCTGCTTTTGCTTACGCCTCCGGTTCGTCCACCTGCCCCTGAGTGGGATTTGAATGTGGTCTTGCAACAGCTTACTTGCCCACCTTTTGAGCCTATGGCTACTTGCCCGTTGTGCTTTCTCTCCTGGAAAGTGTTGTTTTTGGTGGCTCTTACCTCAGCAAGGCGAGTGAGCGAACTTCAAGCCCTGGTGTCGGATGCACCGTACACTAGGTTCTATAGGAACAGAGTAGTCTTGCGGACTCACCCTAAGTTCCTTCCGAAGGTTGTCTCCTCCTTCCACCTCAATCAGGAGGTGGTTCTTCCAACTTTCTTTCCCAGACTGCATGCCAGCCGGGCTGAGATGGTCTTGCATACCCTGGACTGTAGGAGGGTGTTGTCTTTCTATCTTGACCGTACGCAGGGACACCGAAGGGCTGTGCAGCTCTTCGTCTCTTTTGACCCTAATAAGCTAGGGTTGCCTGTCTCTAAGCGTACCTTGTCCATCTGGGTGGCGGACTGTATCGCCTGGGCGTATAGGGCAGCCGGCCTCTCCTTGCAGGGTCGAGTCACGGACCACCATGTCAGGGTGAAGGCTGCGTCAGTGGCTCATCTCCGCTCTGTTCTGTTGGCAGACATCTGCCGGGCCGCTACTTGGTCTTCAAGCCAGACTTTTGCGGCCCACTACTGCCTCAAGAGAGAGTCCCGCAGGGACAGTGCTTTCGGGCAAGCGGTACTCCGGAATCTCTTTGAAGTATAGGCAACTCCTACCAATGTTCCCTCTAATTTTCTGTAGGCTTTGTGCGCATAAAATATCAGCTGTGCAGCTTTTGAAGGAAGGTTAAATTTTTGTGCGCCACATAACGACACTCGGAGTTATATACTTTAAAATTTGACTACATGTCAGAATACAGTATGTACACCACATTGATTGCACTAGAAAATATTGTAGAACTTGTGAAAACCGTAAATACACAACAACTTTAAAATTTTAAGACGTCTGTGTTGTTTTCTATCAGAATCAGAACCGTAATTTTTGTGCGCTCTGTTATAAAGTACGTGCGCTCGCTCGGCGAGGTGTGTGCGCGCGCACATGCGCACAGCTTAGAGGGAACAGTGACTCCTACCCTCCAGCCCTGGTGTTGGGCTACCGTACAGGGGCGATATCAGAGAAGATTCTTTTCACACATGCTGGGGCTCTAGAAGGAGCTCATTTTTCAGCTTTGGGTCCCCAGTAGCCTTAAGCTGGGGAGTCCCATATGTGAGGACTGACTTCCTGCTTGGTCCTGGAGAAAGAGTAGTTACTCACCTGTAACAGGTGTTCTCCAGGAGCAGCAGGAATCGGTCCTCACGACCCTCCCTCCTCCCCTTGGAGTTGCAGTCATATATATATATTTCATTTTTTTTTTTGCTGTCTTAGCTATGTCATCAGATTGAGCAAGATGGCACTCTTGGGCGGGAAGGGGACCGCGCATGCACGCTGCATTCCCAAAGGCTTTCTTTGAAAGCTGGGGAAATGCTCCGCACGAGGGCTCCGTCGGCGCCGATGTCACCCATATGTGAGGACTGATTCCTGCTGCTCCTGGAGAACACCTGTTACAGGTGAGTAACTACGCTTTTCCAAACATTTATGGTATTCTACTGGATTAAAGCCCTGCACTGCGCCATAAAAGAGAGCCAAAAATAATAACCTTGTTAGCAAACAAGTTTGACAGATGTTTGAATGTGGTTTATTTTCATGTTATGACACAAGATTAGAGATCATCTTTAAAAATAATCCCACCACCAAATAATCATAATTTATGGTTTGGGTGAAGTTAATAAAGTTTGCCTTTTATGGACTTTATTCCTGCCAATTCTTCTGGCTTCTGGCGGGCACGTAGTATGATACAAATAAAACAAACAAAAATATTAAAAAAGCAGAGCAGCAAGTGTTGCTAAAACAGATTTTAGTAGATATTTGGCAAAAAAAAAGGAAATATATCCAGTTTGGTGACACAGTGTGGCTGGGTTTGGTTCTTAGGAAGCAAATTAAGTCAAAAGTTAAGGCTGAGAGGGCAAATCAACAGGATCACAGATGTGTAGAAAGAAAGGAGTAAAAGTCAGTAAGAATCAGCAAATAACAGGAGAAGAAGTGCTTACTGCTAACTTTAGGCCCTTACAAGCTTCAGGACCATGTGACTGTCCTGTGATTATGAGTAATTTGTTTGCTGTTTTAGGGTGATGTATGACAATTAGCGTTGATGATGTATGACAAATAATGCTGAATTCTGATTGTGAAATTTTGTAACCCACTATAAATCTCTAATGCTGAGATGATAGGCAGAACAGGACTTGATCTCTACCTGTGAAACAGTCCTCTTCTCGTCTGCAGGCTAATAAACATCCTTTCTTTGACACTATGGAGGTCATTCAGAGAGGCGGATAGCCTTCTCCGTACTCCGCCTCCCTTCCCCCCTGCACACATAGAGTAGCTATGCGTGCTGCGGGAGATGGGGTGGCATGGGGGCAGAGAGTGGGAGGAGTGTGGGTGGGACAGGCACCCGGACGTATAGGGCTGATTCTGGTCACAGCATTGTACATCCTGGGGCGCAGCGTGGATGGCCAAATTATTCCTAGGTAGAATAAGCACTGACCACCCCTCCGGATCAGCCAGCCAGGCCCCTTGAGGCAACAGAGGCATGTCGTGGGATGGGCGGCAGGGAAACAGGGTGTCATCGGCTGCGGGCAGGCTGTGCCGTGTGGAAGCTGCCCCCGCAGCAATGCAAGAACACACTGGGCTCTCGCCCAGGGCCCGATCCTGCACCCATGGGAACATCTTGCTCCTGCGGTGCAGAATTGCGTTTAGACAGGCCCATCCTGCTTGGGGCCATCCAGATGGCCCGGAAATGCCCATTGCTGAATCCGGCTCCACATGTTTTGAGGGGAATATTCAAAGCCTGCAAACTGCCTAAATGGTGCTCAGTGGAATATTTAGTGGCACTAATGCAGTAAGTAGGTGCCACCATTAAATGCTTCGATGCCAGCTGACTAGTGTCGGAGTGTTCCAGGGATGGAGCAGCGGCAACACCTAGAGATAACTGGCTAGCAGCACTATTCAGCTGCTATCGCAAAGTGCCACAAGTTAGGACTTGAAAAGCTCTCCTAACGTTTGCCACTTTAGCTAACCAGCCAGCGGCTGAATGTCAACACTATCCGGTTAGCTAATGCTCTATTCTGCCAAACCGGATATTCAATGCCAGGGGCCAGATAAGCCCCTGGCACTGAATATCCAGGTTCAAAGTTCAGTGGTAATGCCTAGTAGCTTTATCAGCTGCCACATTGGGGGTAATTACCCTCACTGTGTCAGCACTGCACAGTGGCTGTGCCTCCCTCCACCCGGTGCTGTGCCAGTGTCTTTTCAGCAGTTCCAGCCCCAGGGAGCAGAAAGCCTCAACCAGGAACTGTGGAAATTTCACTTGTAAATTTGGATATATATCAATAAAAAAGGGAGCTATTAAGCAGCAGCAGCTAGTAACATAGTAACATAACAGTATATGACGGCAAATAAAGACTAGTATGGCCTATCTATTCTGCCCAATAAGGTGGCTAGAGTGGTTGTAACTGCCGCTCTGTGCAGGTCACCTCCCTCTATGCATGTGTTTAGGATTGTATCTGCTGCCCTGTGCAGGTTAGCCCCCCTTTATTTATTAAAGTATAAAAGATATTTAAGCTTGCTTTTATTTCATACTCTTGCTATAAAGGGATCCACTGTGTCTGTCTCATTCCATCACTGTATTGCCCCCACCACCTCCATCAGTAGGGCATTCCAAGCATCCACCATTGTTTCAGTGAAAAAGCATTTGCTGATGTTAAGAACATAAGAACATAAGATATGCCATGCTAGGTCAGACCAAGATCCATCAAGTCCAGTATCCTGTTTGCAACAGTGGCCAATCCAGTCATAAGTACCTAGCAGTTTCCCAAAAAGACACACAGGTTCCACAATGCTTGTACTTGGACAAGCAGCAGATTTTCTGGGTCCTCTTTAATAATGGTTTATGGACCTTTCCTCCAGGAACTTCTCCAAATCTTTTTTAAACCCAGCTATACTAACAGCTTTTACTACATCCTCTGGTAATGAATTCTAGAGTTTGATTATGCATTGAGTGAAAAAATATATTTTCTCTTGTTATTTATTTATTTAATAGTTTTTCTATACCACCTCTTACAGAGATCAAGGGCAATTTACATCAGACATAACACAATAACTTTACATTATGACATAGAATACACTCATTAACATTTTAACTGCTGCGAAATATATTACAACAACCTTATACAATAAAGCAGTTAGGAGTGTATAGGTACTCTATTATCCAATGGTTAACATTGATAGTGACCTATATATGTTAGTTGTGACTAGGTTGGTTGAGTTTGCGGATTGTCAAATGGATTACCATAGTAGTCAAGGGACCGGTATGTCTTGAGTTCCTTGCAGAACAGTTGGAGATCCTTTATTGCTCTCAAATTATCCGGAAGTGCATTCCAGAGTACAGGGGGCAGTGTGTGTGAATGCTCTAGTACTTCTAGAGTAATTGATATTGCGGATGTAACAAGGTATTTCAAAAGTATTTTGGGAACAGCTCCTTCTGGTTCTTGTGTTTGAGGGTGTATTGAGGAGGGAGGATAGGTATGATGGGGCTATTTTATTGTGGAGCTTAAAAACTATCATCATGTATTTGCATAATTTTGTGTCATCTGCAAATCTGATGACCTCAATCATAATTCTCATTTCCAGGTGATTTACGGATATGTTAAAAAGCAGTGGACCCAGCATGGATCCCTGGTGTACTCCACTATTCACCTTTCTCCATTGGGAAAATTGGCCATTTAACCCTACCCTTTTTTTCTGTCTTTTAACCAGTTCCTGATCCACAATAGTACACTGTCTCCTATTCCATGATTTTTTAATTTCAGCAAGAGTCTCTCATGAGGGACCTTGTCAAAGGTTTTCTAAAAATCCAGATATACTATATCGACCGACTCACCTTTGTCTACCTGTTTATTCCCACCTTCAATAAAAATATAACAGATTACTAAGACAAGACCTTCCTTGGCTAATCCATGTTGGTTTTCTCCCATTAAACCATGATCAATAATTTTGCTCTTTATAATGGTTTCTACCATTTTGCCTGGTACTGACATCAGGCTCACTGCTCTGTAGTTTCCTGGATCACCCTGGAACCCTTTTTAAAAATTGGTGTTACATTGGCCATTTGCCAATCTTCAGGTATTACAGATGATTTTAATGATAGTTCACAGATTAGGTAGGTCTACAATCTCATATTTCAGTTCTTTCAACACCCTCGGATGTATGCCATCTGGTCCATGTGATTTTCTACTCTTCAGTTTATTAAAATAGTTGTAATACATTTTCCCGGTTTGTCGATATTTCTTTCAATTCTTCCGATACATAACCTTTCAATACCATTTCCGTCATGTGTAACCTCCCTACATCTTTTTCAGTAAAAACTGAAGTAAAGAATTTATTCAGTCTCTCTGCTATGGCCTTGTCCCCTCTTAATGCCCCTTTTACCCCTCTATCATTTAATGGTCCAACTGACTCTCTCACAGGTTTTTTGCTATGAATGTACTTGAAAAGGTTTTTATTGTGCGATTTTGCTTCCACAGAAAGCTTTTTTTCAAATTCTCTCTGCCTGCCTTATCAATGCCTTGCTTCTAACTTGCCAGTACTTATGTTGTTTCCATTTTTCATCATTTGGCTCCTTTTTCTATTTCCTGAAAGATGCATTTTTTGGCTACAACAGCCTCTCTGACCTCGACTTTAAACTATGCTGGCAGTTTTTTTGGACTTCTTTCCATGTTTCTTAAAGTATGGAATATAGCTGGTCTTGGGTTTCAAGATAGTATTTTTAAACAACAGCCATGCTTGATATAAATTTTAACCTTTGCAGCTGCTCCTTTTAGTTTTTCCTTAACTATTTTCCTCATTTTGTTATACACTCCCTTTTGAAAGTAAAAAGGTAATACTGTGGATTTCCTTGCCATCCTTCCTCCATTTATTAAATCAAATGCGATCATGCTATGATCACTATTGCCAAGTGGCCCCAACACCCTTATCTCTTGCACCAGATCTTGTGTTCCACTAAGGACTAGGTCCAAAATAGCTTCCCTTCTTGTCAGTTCATGAACCAGCTGCTCCAAGAAGCAGTCATTTATTTCATCTAGAAACTTTATCTCCCTAGCATGTCCTGCTGTGACACTGACACAGTCAATACTGAGGTAATTGAAATCACCCATTATATAACCTGGAAGACAGGTCCTAGCTACAGGATCACTTCCTGTCATACCAGGGTGATGCCCTTCTGTCACGTGACCTCTCCCCTCCATAGCAATAGCAAGGCTGCCAGACTGGAAGTGGTACTTCAGTAGGTCTTGTCTATATACCTCTCTCTCTCGTCCTTATGTCCTTCAAGTCTGCTACTCTAGAGATGTTGCTTTTAAGTTTGCTGCTTTGCAGCTTCATCGTATGCTCTTGAGGTTTACATCTTTGCCTTCTTTGAAAAAGTTTTTTTTTTGTTCATTAACAGCCTTTAAGTATTTAAAGATCTACATCATATCATCCCTGTCCCTCCTCTCCTCCAAGGTATATAAATATATATAATAAGAACAAAAGAAATCAAGTACAGTATGAAGTTTTTCAGAGGAAGGTAACTTCAATGATTTGGAGCCTGTGTCAGAAGATGTATTAGAAGGTCTTCAAGTCTGAAAAACTTGATACTGTGCTTGATTTCTTTTGTTCTTATTCTTAACAGTGGCTTTCACAGCCCCTTTTATACCCAGAGTGGGCACCCCCCTTACGACGAGTGCACCCACCCCATCCCACCGGGTCCACACTCTGGAGGCAGTGCGGCAAACATATCTTTTAAGATGGTTGGCTTGCTGTGCTGCCTCCAATCCAAGCCTTGCAAATTGACCCAGGAGAGATGAGTCGGCCTAGATTGGAGGCAGCATGGCAAGCCACCCATCTTAGAGGTATGTTTGCTGCACTGCCTCAAATGTGTGGACCCAACAGGGGTGCACTCCCCCCTGACTGGCACCCGGGGCAGGCTGCACCCACCACCATGCCCTTGCTATGCCACTGATTCTTAATATGTTGATGTCTGAATTGCAACGTTTGGTTTCTGTAGCAAGAATTTTCATTTTTTCTTTCTTTTTTGGTTTTATATACCACTTTTTCCATGGAATCAAGGCAGTTTACAGAGAACTCAATGAACTATTACACGGAACACAAAGGAAATATTACAACAGGCCTTTGGTATTCAGTGAGGTTAGGCACAACTATTTACATATAACTATGTCCATTGTCCAAATCTGTGTCTTGGTTCGTACAGTGTTATGAAATTTTGTTATTATGGGTGATTAATGTCTTAATTATGTTACATCTGTGAGGAGAGGTATATGGATGCAGTTGTATTAGGATCTATGTGGGGTACAGTTTCAGTTCTTCAGTTCTATTCTGGTAATAGTGAGTAAAAGTAAAGTATAAAGTCTTATAAATTTAAAAAAAAACTTATACAAAATTACCCTTCCTGATGCATGGCCACTGGCCACAGACCATTGCTGTAATAAATGAACTAAAACAAAACAGAGAAGAATATCCTAGCTGCAAAATGCAGGCCTCTTATGCCATTTCTGATTGAGCTAGAGCCATAAAGGAATAGAAAGGAACTATCAGAACAAACAAGGTAAAGGAAATATTTGTTGCAGCTGGTGGATAAGCTGTCTTGCACGCTCCACTAATACTTTTTAATCCATTCACTGATATGTCTACAAAGATTTAAGTATCTTTTGTTCACTTTTGGGAGCTCTCAAATCCAAATATATTTAGGAATGACTGAGGCAGTCATAGTTCCGGTTTAATCTTTGTGCTTTTATCATCTCTAGATGGTCTTTTATATTGCACGTAGAGAGAAAAGAACACATAATAGAGATGTTGTGTCCATCCATCTGCCTATCTATGCACCTGTATAAATGTTGAGACGAGGTGGAATGCTGTGCTGTTCTTTATAACACATGGCCTCTTTGATGTCCCAGTAGCAGTACAGGGGGTTCTGGAATTTCTTGAATCCTACAAGTTCTGCTCAGCTCTGTCCAAAATAAACTCAGGACACAAAGGCAAAGTCAAAGTGAACAGGAGAGATCAGGAGATCCCCGGGTCCGATCACCGGTTTTCATTGCTTATTCCACCTTTGAGGTGGAATAAGCAGCACGTCCCCATGGGCCCGGCAAGACATACAGGGCCATAACCTGAATTAGCCCTGTATGTCCTGCCAGGCTGGCTCACCCCACCACGGCCCGCTCCCACCCCCTCCCGCCCCCTGCCAGCTCTTCCCATCCTGCACATCAGGACTTACAGGGGAAGCCGGAGGGGGAATAGGGCCTGGATGGCTTGCGGGGCTGCACATCCCACTGGAATGTGCATTCCCATAACCCGCATCCCGGAATCAAGCCCTGAGTAAACATGCCCCTAAGGATGTTTTCATTAAAAAAATAGTAAAAAGGACCTGGTTAATTTCTAACTTGGATATAGTTATTTAATTAAATACAAACGGTCCAACAAATAATTGTTTTCATTTGAAGGCACGTTCATCTTTGGTGGGATATGCATCAGTTGCTGGTGCAGAAAAGGCACAAAATGGAGTGGAGAATACAAGACAAGAGAGGGGTTAGAAAGTACTAGGGGAAGTGAATTTTTTGTAGTATTTAATAACAAAAACCCTCTTTTAATTTTGTTTTTTTGCATTGGGCATCTTTGATCAGTGTTTATTGGTTAAAACCTAAAGTCAGAAGTGCTAATTATATTCCTTTGTGGTATTTTGTTAGGCCCATTAATTCATGGAACATTTTATTGTATGACTTTTATTTGTTTATTTAAGCTATTGTACCCATCTCCATTTGTTGTATACCTCCCTGGGAGAATTATTTTTCCAAAGCCAGGTAATAAATCATATCAAATAAACTAATTAAAAAATCATATCAAATAAACTAATTAATTTAAGTATTCCCTTGAAATGTAGCATGCTGCCACAAAAAACCCTTTTTAACCATCTAAAATTATACAATAAAATAGAGAATAAAGCCAACCTCAGGGCAGAACAGTTCTCTTACCCAGGGGAACTACATGCTTGGGGTCAGATTTCCCATACAACAGCAGGTGCACTTTTGTGCTTAAAAATAAAAAGCAATAGGACCCATTTTCAGTCACTCTGCATAAAGATAACCTGTTAGGTTCAGCAGAAAATGAGCTAAATTAACTGGCTGGCGGTTTAGCTGCTTATTCCACTAAATCGAGCCTGTCAAAATCTGATGGGCTGGATTTAGCAAACTTGAAAATCAGTGCTAACCAGTTAATTCCTCCCTCCAACTTTCCCTCCCCCACCAAGTCAGCAATCCCGCTTATTGATTCCCCTCTCGATCAACATTAGTAGAAAAGTATTAGGTCACCACAAAGAAAGGGCTGAGCTGCCTCGATTCCCCCTCCCTCAGTCCCACCCAATGGCAGGAAGGATTGTAGTGGCCCGCCACTCGTTTTTTAATGTCAGGTTGACGGGAGAGAAGAAGGGCCATGTGTTATAAAGATACTAGCAAAAGAACCAACAACAGACCAACCAGACTTGCTCCACCCGCAGGCATACTCGGATTACCTGCAATCAAAGATGACCCAGACTGACAAGAGCACAAACCTCATAAGTTGCGTCCCCCAGCACAAATCAACACTGCCAGCCATACTATCCAAATTTAACACTATATCAGACAAAGAGATAGAAGACACCCAGGGCCGGCCCGTCCATTGAGCAAGAATGTTTTTTGCACAGGGCCCCGCGTTTCAGGGGGCCCCGCGCAAAGAACATTCTGCTTTTTTCAAAATTTAATTTAAAAAAAAAAAAAACGCTGGCTGCTACCGCTGCCGCCGCGGCAGCGGCAGAATGGACTGTCCTGCTGGGCCCCCTCTGCCCGGCTGAATCCCTCCCTCCGTGACAGCTGAGCATCTCTGTGCCGGCTTTGAGAGTCGCGAAGGGAGAGTGTCTCCCTCGCGTCTCTGTTAAGCCTGCAGGGGCAGATGGGAAATTTCCCATCAGCCCCTGCGGGCTTAACAGAGACGCGAGGGAGAGACTCTCCCTTCGCGACTCTCAAAGCCGGTATGGAGGGGCTCAGCCGTCGTGGAGGGAGGGAGGGATTCAGCCGGGCAGAGGGGGCCCCACGGGACAGTCCATTCTGCTGCTGCTGCGGCGGCAGCGGTAGCAGCCAGAGTTTTTTTTAAATTTAATTTTACTTGAGCCGATGAGGGGGGGTTAGGACTGGTAATGGGCTATGGGGGGGGGGGGGCTAGGACAGGAAATGGGCTGGGGGGCTTAAGACTGGAGGTGGGCTGATGGGGTTAGGACTAGTAATGGGCTATGGGGGGTAGGACTGATAATGGGCTATGGGGGGGCTAGGACAGGAAATGGGCTGATGTGGAGGGGTTAGGACTTGAGGTGGGCTGATGGGGTTAGGACTGGTAATGGCCTGTGGGCTGTTGGGGGGGTTAGAACTGGTAATGGGCTATGGGGGGGTTAAGACGGGTAATGGGCTGTGGGCTGATGGGGGCTGTCTGGTAATGGGCTATGGGGGGTTAGGACTGATAATGGGCTATGGGGGGGGGGGCTAGGACAGGAAATGGGCTGATGGGGAGGGGTTAGGACTTGAGGTGGGCTGATGGGGTTAGGACTGGTAATAGGCTGTGGGCTGATGGGGGAGGAGGGTTAGGACTGGCAATGGGCTATGGGGGGCTGACTGGAAATGGGTTGATGGGGTTAGGACTGGAAGTGGGCTGATGGGGGGTTAGGACTGGTAATGGGTTATGGGGGGGCTTAAACTGAAAATGGGGTGACAGGGGGTTAGGACTGGAAGTGGGTTGATGGAGGGGCTAGGACTGGTATTGGGTTGGGGGGTTGCTAGGACTGGAAATGGGCTGATGGGTGGCTAGGACTGGAAATGGGCTGATGCAGGGACTAGAAGGGAATGGATGCTGGGTGAGGCTGGAACTAGAAGGGAGCTGATGTTGGGGGAGGATTAGAATGGGATGGGGCTGGAAGAGTAAAATGGAGAAGGGAAAAATATTTTGTGTGGGAGGGTTAAAAAAATCTACAATTGGCCGGGTATTGGGAGAGTAAATGGGGATTGAGGATGGAGGGGTAAAATTTGAGTGGATGAAATAGGAATGAGGAAAGAGCAAAAGGAGAAAGATTAGTATGTTAAAGCAGATGTAGAGAGAAAATGGAAAAAAACTAGAAGAGAGAAGAAAGGACAAATGGACAGCAGACGATGGAGAGTTAGCAGAAGACACGAAGAAACCAGAAGAAAGTGGCTGGAGCAATTGCAGCTGAAAAAAAATGCACAAAAGGTAGAAAAATATCTCTTTATTTTGAATTTATTAATTGGAATATGTCAGCTCTGGTAAATGTGCATCATTAACGTCTGCACTTTGTTTAGTACAAGAGCAAATTAAAGTATAGTTTTATTTCTACAGTGTTGTACATTCCAAGTTTGGCTTTTGGGATTCCCAGTTTAATTATTGTCTTCCTGTTTCTAAATTGTGATTACTTGTTTGGTGATGGTCTATTTTCTGCATGTGTAACTGAGCTGAGGTGTTCTGTTTATATAATTCCTATTTGACATTGCCACTTGTTCTCTTTCCCCAGTAGGTCATGTATTCTTGTTCTCTGAAATGTATTGGTTTAATATTTGCAGTGTTGCCTTTTGATTGGTAGAGTATGGTGCTTTGTGAGTCCTGGTAATGCTGTTAGGATACGGCGGGTTTGCTATGGGTTCTAAATGGGCAGTGTTTGTAGTAGTTCCTAATGTGTCTGGCAGTTGGCACTGGATTATAGTAATGTAGAAATCTTTTAGTCTTTCTTTATCCATACACTCATTAAGAGGCACGTTTACTAAAAGTTAGTATATGGTAACATTATGCAACTATTTATGCAGATGAGGCCCCGCACCGAGTCTCTGCACATGGCCCCGCACCCCCCTTGGGCCGCCCCTGAAGACACCATTGCCTCCATCAACACTTCCACGGCACCAAATGACCCTTGCCCAGCACACTGGATAAGAGAAATGTGTTATGAACTAAGCCAGTTCATAGGAAAAATCCTGAACCAATCACTTACAACGGGATCCTTTCCACAAAAATTAAAAAACACATACATTAGACCACTACTGAAAAGCAACAAGATGGACCCATCAAAAGTAGAATCCTATAGACCAATATCAAGCATACCTCTGCTTGCCAAAATAATTGAAAAGGTAGTACAACAACAAATTCAACATCACACTGATACCGAAGCCCCACTGGACCAATCCCAACATGGATTCAGGGAAGCACACGGTGTGGAAACCCTCCTCGCCACCCTCTTCAACATATTCATCTCGGGAATCGATAACGTTCGACAGGGCTTTGCTCTCATATTCATGGATATCGCAGTGGCCTTTGATTCTGTGAGCCATTAGATTCTCGTAGAACGACTTAAGGAAAAGGGAATAGAAGGCACTGCCCTAAGTTGGTGCAAATCCTACTTGTCCAGCAGGTGGCAACACGTAAGGACCAATACCGCAACCTCAGAACTATTCCTACAGAAACAAGGTGTACCCCAAGGATCATCACTATCGGCACTAATGTTTAACATCTACATGCAGCCCATATGTGCTCTGATACGCTCATTCAATGTCCACTGTCTAGCATATGCAGATGATATCCTCCTATATATGCCATTTGCAATTGACCAGCCAGACTTCTCCCCAATAATAAGATGTTTTGACGCTGTCGTGGACTGGCTACACACGCAAAACCTTCAGATCAACCACAGCAAGACAGATGTCCTCTTCGTCACGAAGAACCAAGAATTCACCCCCCCCCCCACCATCGCTCAAAGTCAAGAATGCAGAGCTGATAACTAAATCCTCAATTCGTTACCTTGGGATCACACTGGACCAGAGACTGGACATGAAATCACACATAAAAAACACAGTAAAAACAATATACTACAAAATACGGACACCGCCATCTACGAACACTACTGGACCCTAGTGATTTCCGAACAATCTACCAAGCCTTGGTACTCCCACACTTTGATTACGCCAATGTCATACTATACGGACTTCCACAGGTAACTCTACACCCGCTCCAGCTTGCAATGAACACAGCAGCAAGAGTGCTAGCCGGGGTATGACAAACGAACCACATTACTCCAATTTTGAAGAATCTACACTGGCTGCCCATTCAGGCCAGACTTCTCTACAAGATCCTAGTCTTGACCTTCAAAGCCCTAAACAATCACCCCCCCACACACACATCCATTAACATGATGATCCACAGAATACACCCAAACAGAACCAGAAGATCCTCAACAGTGAACACACGGACGATTCCAAAGGAAATGACTACATGCACAAAGGCAACCTCCAACAGGGCTTTCGCGATCTATGCACCCAGAGCTTGGAATGCCCTTCCCCCAGACATGCGAGTCATTACTAGCCTGTCTCAATTCCGGAAGGCACTCAAGCATTATTTGTTCATAAGACACTACCCTGAACCTAGCTATAGAAACCAATCAACGAATAATCACACCAAACACTCAGAACATCCCAACAACATACCCTGCAAGTCAAAGGATAGCCGGTCCAAACTGGCCAATACTGAATAGATCAAGGCCACAACCCGAAAACAGGCATTACTGTAAATAATGTGTAGATATGTTACCCCAGTTAAATCCAAGTTTTAATCCCTGTTCGATGTAAATACTCTGTGGCCCCTCCGCACAGTATATTGTTCTGTTTATTGTAAACCATTGTACACCGCCTTAATACTCTAGTAAGGGGCGGTATATCAAATTTGCCAAATAAAGATAAAGATGAAGATAAACCGCACTGATATGTAATAGCGCGGTATATAAGAGAAGTAAAATAAATAAATAAGGGAAGGAGATTAGGGCAATCTGGCATTTCCCTGTTTCAATGGTGAGTGTGAAGGAGGGAGTAAGGAGGAGGGATCAGGGCAATCCAGTATTTTCTCTGTTTAATGGCAGGTAAGAGGAAGGATCTAGGACACCAGGCACTTTTTTTTCTAATTATCCAGAGGGAGAAAGGCATGGGGGACCATTCATTTCTTTAAAATTAGATTACAGGGGAGTGTTCCTGAGCACCAGATAGGAAGATTCAGTCCTGCAATTAGGGCACCAAGATTTGCCTGGCCAAGTTGGGTGGTACACTCTGAAAATCAGTGGGTAGCACTTAGCTTCCTTTTTCCAGCTGACACAAGCAACCCAAGCTAATTTGCTGCTTGATGTGAGGGGTGAGATAGACCCTCCCTCCAAGGCACCCCAAAGGGGGGGCCTTCACAGGGAGCAGGAGGGACCCTTTACTCAGAAACCTTGCCAGGCAGTTGCCCCAAGGAAAAGGAAAGACATATACTTTTAGAAAATCTTTACAATTCCTGATTATACTCAGCGAATAAAAAAAAAGCTGTTTAATTATGTACTGGCCCCTGACACTGAACTATCATGGTGTTAATGTAAACATATTTTGCATCCAGAGAAACCCCCGTGCCCCCTCCCTCCATCAATAAGTGCAGAGAAGAACTAAGATACCCAGAGAACTCACCATATAAAATTAAAATTCTGATTCTGATGTCATCTCAGTAACAGCAATATAAACTATTTCCAGTACCAGACATATTGTGCACCTGTTGAGATGGTGTTACGTGTGCCCATGCTAATTACAACATTGACAGCATGCAGTAAGTACTGTGCATTATGCTCTCTATTTTATTTATATCCTTAATCTTATTTATATGCAATGTATCCTTCCAAAGACCATGGTATTTTAGTCATCGGACTTAACATGTTTTTCCTCATGCCAAAGCTACAGTTGGACTATTGAATATTGTTGGCTCTGATAATATGTAAAACCTTTACTGAATTTTTATGCATTGAGATTGAAGCGTGAATCTGAATTGAAACTGTGCAGAGAAGGTTTTTTTATGACTAATAATGTAGTACTCTAAAGGTCAGTGTATAGTAACAGTTTGGTACCCTAGCAGTAGAACTTTGAGACTACTGCTAGGGGCCTGAGGTGGCCATTTTGAAGATAGAATCCACCAGAGCAGAAGCATCTGGACATCGCTCTTGTCCCCTACTAGCCAGCAGAGAGATGTCTGGTAGGTGCTTCAAAGGTATCGTTATCATTCCATGAATAAGGCAGCTTTAAGGTTAACTCAAGCTGTTAGTCATCTAGCATAATAATGAGCTGCTTGGCATGCTTTGCATCTTATTATTATCAACTAAAGCTTCCTTTGGCCACTTCTTTAAAACTCAGGGGCTAGAGGCTGGTCTGCAGCTCATGTTTATCCAAGAAACCATCCATCAGGTTGAATTCTTAGTTCAAGAACAGCTGCTTGTTGGCAGTGAGTTGAGCCTTTGCTTCCCTCACCGAATAATTCATTGATGAATTATTGACTGCCAGGTGCTGGATGACTACAGAAAAGTCCTTAAGTTTACTGTAAATGCTTCAAAATTCCTACTAAGTTTAGTTAACGTTAATAGAGCCTGGATATTACCTTGATAAGTTTTTCAGCATTTCCATGATGAGGTCAGAAGTTAATTTCTCATGTCAAAATAGCAAACATATGTTCCATAAATTACACACACATTTTTCGTCTTTGACATGATGTATAACATCCGTGATTTCTCACAGCATTGAGTAGCATGAAAGCACAGAATGGCTTTGCAATGATTAAATTCGGTATTGAAGGCTAAATAGTGGAAAGTATGTAATTGTCTATCTACTGTATATTTGCAGTTTTTATGCAGATAATTTTCAAAAGCATTTCTGCAAACAGAACAGTGCTTTACCAATGCAAATAGATTTTTAGGAAGCTACCATCCCAATATCCAGCTATAAGTAAAGGGCATGTTTACTAAAGTGTGTTAGGCTTTTGCAGCTAACGCAACAAAAAAAGTGCAAATAGGGCAGCATTAGCTTCAAAAGTCATGCGTTACCTGTTAGGAACGTATGCAAGATTTCCCCATCAGATAATACACCTAAAATGTGGAGAGCATTTTCAGATAGCAGCCTGGATGCAGCTAACACCACCCACAGAAATGGTGTTAGTAGCGCCTGTGCTGTCTGTAAATATGATGGTCACCGCACCCTGTGAAGGCCTATGGTAATTGTGCATTACAGACATGCCCACTCTCCACTCTAATCCTGTCCGCTCATGCAGATAATGCACTTTCTGCAGACAGCACAGAAAATTACTGCATTATCTGCATTTTGCATGTATTATCTGTTAACACAGACAGATAGCGTGTTCTGTCGCATTAACAACACAGTTTAGTAAGCATGCTCCTAAGTGCATATAGACAATATATGCATAACTTGTCTTGAAATGAGTGGAGGCATTGCTGGGGTAAGAGTCAGGAAGAGTTTACAATTACACACATGCACTTTTAAAAGGGGAACATGCACATAAGTGCCTTAACAAAATTACCAGCATACCTGGAAAGTTGCAACACCATTTACACCTGCACTAAGGCAAATACAAGTGCCCTGGTCATTTATTACATAGTTTGTATATTTTATAACATACGTATCTGCACATAAGTTAGGAAGCCTGTTATAAAATTATCCCCACATGTCCAAGATCAGACACATAAAAAGTGGAGTGAGGGGTAGGTCCAAATTTGCTGTATGTTTTGTTTCTGTCGGTATATTTCTTTGGATTTCTCTCTCCCTATGGGGAAGCATTAACGCTTAGTCAGGCCAAACTCCCAAGGTCATCACAGCAGCCAATGCAGCAAGCTTCTATCACAGAACACTTACTTACTGTATCATTGGTGCTGCCCTGGAATACAAAGTATCATAGCAAAGGTCAGCAGACTGAGATGCAAGTGGCCCCCTCTCCTGCAGAATTTGGGCATGGTCACCTGAGAAATGAAGGAGCTTACCAGTTTGTGCATTGCAGGCAATTGTGCTGGTGGGAGCCCTGTAGATACCGACTACCATGAGCACTATCTGCAGATAGGGAAGATCTGGAGGGGGTGAGGGCGGGGAGTGAGAACAGCAGGACTTGAGCACCTGACTATTGTTGCAGACCCAGCACCTTTGGAAGTACCAAGGATAGAGTCCTTAGAGGCTGCGGATGTGAACTCGTCAAAGACAAACATTACGACACTGGAGCTTAATGCCAGAGTGCCACGAAATCATCCTGCTAGTGCTACTAGCTTTTATTTATTTAAAAACTTTATAATCTGCACACAAATGTGGCGGAGTACATAAACCACTTAGATAAACAAAACAGATACTTAATATAATAAAATAAAACCCCTAGACTCTCAGCAAAGGAAAAGCTTGTTTGAAAAGATGTGCTTTTAATTTCTGCCAAAAAAGCAACAGCTCAGAGATTTTTCGTAATTCATCAAGCAATGAATGCCAGAAAACCGGAACACTTAACCTATTTCGCAAAGTCTGAAAATGAATCTATCGAAACAATGGAACATCAAGTAAATTAGCGTCTTAATATCTCAACGCTCTTCATGGACAATATAGCTGCAAAAGACTTGAAAGACTTACTGGAGCCTGGTGATGAATGCATTTAAACATAATAATAATCACTTTATACTGTATTCAATATTATCTCCAGGAACAAGCAGGAATAAGTCCTCACATATGGGTACGTCGGTACCGACGGAGCCTGCGCGGGAAAGCTCCCCAGCTTCCTAGAATGGAAGCTTTTGGGACCTCCCACTGCACATGCGCACTGCCTTCCCGCCTTCCTGAACAGCTCTCCTCAGTTTCTCTTTTTCCGCGGAGCCAGCAGGTCGTGTATCCTGTCACCGCTGAAGAAATTGTAGTTTTTTGTTTTGTTTCTTTAGACCGCGTACCTGCCTTCCCATACCGATACCGGTATCGCCGGTCTTCCTTTTTCTTTCTTAAAAAATTATTTTCTTTTCTTTTATTATTTTTTCAGCACTTGGTCACTTCAGTTAGGCCTTCAGGCCTACTTTAATTCTCCACATGGAGAAGCCAGCCCCTGGATTTAAGAAGTGTACCAAGTGTACTGCTGTAATATCAGTCACAGACACCCATGAATGGTGTCTTAAATGTTTGGGGCCTGACCACTCCATTCCGGACTGCCCTTCCTGCTCCCAAATGTCTAAGCGTGGGCTGCAGAACCGGGCCAACAAATTCCATGTGCTGTTTGCTTCAGAGAATCCAACATCACAGTCATCCAGGTCATCATCCCCGGATGGATCTCAGGTAACCAAACCTTCTGTGGGCAAGTCCTCAAAGAGCAAATCTCCTTCAAAGCATCGAGAGGCTCTTAGTTTTGAGGACCCTGCCCCAGCCAAACAGCCCCGGCGGGAAGCCCTACCTTCCAAAACGCCAATACAGGGGCTACAGGTTGACATCGATGGCACGGCCTCGACAGATCACCTGTTGGACTGCTCTGGGGTACCGGCCCATACCGGTACCGACATCCAGGCAGCCGTGGCGTCTATGGGCAATACTGTCCAATCCATGCAGCAGGCCGTCATGGCTTTCATTAAAGCTGCAACGCCATCGGTACCGCTTCCAGCGGTTCCGGGCCCGGTTCCGGTATCGTCCGCCATGCCGGAACCCAGGCCTTCCTCTTCTAAACGCAAATCGGTACCGTATGGGCTTTCGCTCCATACCGCTTCCATACCCGGTACGCCCGATGTCGATACCGATCGTTATGCGTATCGTGCGTTGGAGGAAACTAGAGAATACACCGATTCCTCTGAGGATTTTGTCTCCTCTGATGAGTCTGCAGAGCTCTCCCTTGACCTTCCTGAGGAACCTTCTTCTCCAAAAAGGAGAATGTCTCCTCCAGAGGATTTGTCCTTTCAGGACTTTATTTTAGAAATGGCTAAAGGCCTTTCTATCACTACCTCCTCTGAAAGGGAACCAAGGTCAAAAAGATTGGATATTTTAGGATACTCTAAGTCTCCTAAAGAAGCAGTTACTCTGCCTATCCATGAAATCCTTCAGGAACAACTGATGGATTTCTGGGAGAACCCTTTAACTCTGTCTCCTTATTCCCGTAGGTTGGACACCATGTATCGGGTCCCTCCTTCTCCTGGTTTTCAGAAAACTCAATTGCCTCACCACTCCATTGTGGTAAAGTCTGCAATGAAAAAGATCAAGAGTACTAAAAGGCACTCTTCTACACCTCCAGGAAGGGAATGTAAGACACTGGACTCTTTTGGTAGGAAAATCTTCCAGGCTAGTATGCTTATAGCCAGGATTAATTCCTACAGCCTCTATATGGGCATGTTCCTAGGGGAACTTGCAAAGAAAGTACGGCATTTTGCCCCCTTTATTCCTGAGGATAAACAGGAGGACTTCCTTTCTGTTGTGAAACAACTTTTAGATGTTTCTAAGTTCTCCAACAGAGCTGCCTTTGATTCCTTCGAAGGAGCCAGCAGAGCTTCTGGCATTGCTATCGCAGCCAGACGTCTGGCTTGGCTCCAGGCTTCTGATCTGGAACCCTGGGTTCTAGATGGCTTACGGAATCTGCCCTGTACAGGTGAGAACTTATTCGGTGCAGAGTGGCAAGTTAAGGCCACTCAAATGGACGCTGAAAATGCCACCTTAGAGAGACTTTCTAAGTCCACTTCTACTCCCACTAAGAAGAAGTCTTTCAAGAGGCCTTATTATAAGAAGGCCAGATATGCTTCCAATACTGGCCAGCAATCTTCTCAACCTCGTTTTGCGGCTAAACGTCAGCAAACGAAACAAGCAAGAGCAAAGCCTGCAGCAGCTACTGCAGCTCAACAGGCTCCACCCCCTCAGGGGTTTTGACTTGCCCCTAGAGAACTTGCCATTCCTGGTTCTGGACCAACCAGAACCTCTCACCATACCTGGAAGGTTAGCTCACTTTGCTCCCAGATGGGAACAGATCACAACAGAGCAATGGACCCTCTCTATCATCCGAGAGGGTTACAAACTTCATTTCTCCAGCCTTCCTCCTCATCACATGGTGAGACCCTTCAATTCTCCATCTCCTCTCCTAGCCCTGTTGGATCAGGAGATCTCTTCTCTGCTTGCCCAAGGGGCCATAGAAGAGGTTCCTCTTCATCAACAAGGGTCAGGTTTCTACTCCCCCTATTTTCTCATTCCAAAGAAGACAGGGGGATTCAGACCAATCCTAGATCTGAGAGAATTGAACAAATTTCTGTACAAGGAGAAATTCAAAATGCTCTCTTTGGGCATTCTCCTTCCATACCTTCAGAGTCAGGACTGGCTTTGTTCTCTAGACCTGCAGGATGCGTATACACATCTACTCATCCATCCCTCCCACAGAAAATATCTTCGCTTTCTGTTCAGGGGAAGTCATTACCAATACAGAGTACTTCCCTTCGGTCTCGCCTCTGCCCCAAGAGTCTTTACCAAATGCATGGCAGTCGTAGCCGCATTTCTCAGAAGCATGGGAATTTTCGTATTCCCATATCTGGACGACTGGCTCATTCGAGCTCCAACTCAGTCGCAGGCCCAGATTTCCCTAGACCGCACAAGGAGCCTTCTGCAGTATCTGGGACTGGTGGTAAACCTTCCCAAGTCTCAACTCAGCCCTACTCAGTCTCTAGAATTCATAGGGGCCCAGTTGGACACCACCACTGCAAGAGCCTACCTTCCACTGGTTCGGGGTCAGCGTCTGCTGAGCTTGGCCTCCCAGGCCCAGTCCAGTACTCACTTGACAGCCAGGGAAATGCTACGCCTCCTGGGCCATATGGCCTCCACAGTACATGTGGTGCCCTACGCTCATCTTCATATGAGAGCAGCTCAATGGACCCTGGCCACCCAGTGGACTCAGGCGTCGGGAGCACTCTCAGACCAAATACAAACCTCAAACCGTCTGTCTTGGTCCCTCCATTGGTGGATATCCACCAAGAATCTGTTGTTGGGGGCTCCCTTTCAGCCCTTGCTACCCCAAGCAACCCTCACAACAGATGCCTCCCAATTGGGGTGGGGAGCCCATCTGCTAACTCTTTCCACTCAGGGCACTTGGTCTCCACAGGAGGCCACCCTTCATATCAACCTCCTGGAACTGCGAGCAATTTACCTTGCCCTCAAGGTCTTCCATACCCTCCTTGCCAACCTGACTGTCCTGGTTCAGACAGACAATCAGGTGGCCATGTTTTACATAAACAAACAAGGAGGGACGGGCTCTCTGTCGCTTTGCAACGAAGCTCTCAGATTATGGGCCTTCGCCAGAGAGCACCAAATTCATCTGCTAGCAGTGTACCTTCCAGGAGTTCAAAACTCTCGAGCAGACAGGCTCAGTCGAGTTCTGCTGCCACACGAGTGGTCCCTACACGTGGACCAGATAACCAGAATCTTTCAGGAATGGGGGACCCCGGACATAGACCTCTTTGCAAGTCCGTGGAATGCCAAACTTCCCCGGTTCTGTTCCAGGACTCCGTGTCAGGAAGCTCAGGCCACGGACGCCTTTCTCCTCCATTGGGGTCAGGCGTTCCTATATGCCTTTCCACCCATTCCGCTGATTCCCAAGACTCTGTTCAAACTCCAGAGAGATCACGGCTCTATGATCCTCATAGCTCCACGCTGGCCACGCCAAGTGTGGTTCCCTCTGCTTCTACAGCTCTCCCAGGGATCCTCCCTGGACTTAGGAGCTGCACCAGACCTTCTGTCTCAGGAGGACGGGACTTTGTGGCACCCAAACCCCAAATCCCTACATCTCCAAGCTTGGTTACTGAAGGCTTAAGTCTTCAAGACTTTAATCTTTCTCAACCTGTGAAAGATATCCTTCATGCCTCTAGGAAACCTTCCACGAGGCGGTCTTATGCTTTCAAATGGAAACGTTTTTCCATTTGGTGTGCTCAGCAGGGCCTTGACCCTCTGGCACTTCCTTTGAATTCCCTCTTAGACTATCTCCTGCATCTTTCCAATGCAGGCCTTAAGACGAATTCTGTAAGAGTCCATTTAAGTGCTATTTCAGCATCCCTGAAACCTGTATATGGACAACCTATCTCCTCTCATCCTCTTGTTGCAAGATTCATGAGAGGCCTGACCCTCACTAAACCTCCCATCAGACCCCCCCCGGTCGCATGGGATTTGAATCTAGTGCTTGGTCAGCTTATGAAGCCACCTTTTGAGCCGTTATTTTCTACCTCCTTGAAATTTCTTTCCTGGAAGGTACTATTCCTAATTGCAGTCACTTCCGCTCGTCGCATCAGCGAACTGCAGGCTCTAGTGGCTAATCCACCTTATACAAGATTTCATCATGACAAGGTGGTCCTTAGGACGAATCCCCACTTTATGCCTAAAGTGGTCTCGCCTTTTCATCTTAATCAAGAGGTATATCTACCTGTATTTTTTCTGGCTCCTCATGCCTCCAGTGCAGAGAGGAACCTTCATACTCTGGATTGTAAAAGAGCTCTAGCCTTTTACCTTAATAGGACTCAGCCACATCGAAAGTCTTCTCAACTTTTCGTGGCTTTTGATCCTTCACATTTGGGACTTCCAGTCTCCAAGCGTACACTTTCCAATTGGATTGCTCAGTGTATTTCCTTTGCTTACCAGAGTAAAAACATTTCTCTGGAAGGCCATGTCACAGCTCACAATGTGAGAGCCATGGCAACTTCTATGGCTCATCTGCACTCTGTTTCCATTGATCAGATCTGTCGAGCCGCTACCTGGGCCTCGGTTCATACCTTCACAGCCCATTACTGTTTGGACAAGGACTCCCGCCGGGATGCCTTGTTTGGCCAGGCTGTCCTCAAACACCTGTTCCATTCTTAGACAACTCCTGCCCACCTTCCCAGGATGGATGCCTGAGATCCATACGAAGATGGCGAACCTTGACAGGGGATCCCACGCATCTAAGCTAGGGAGTCCCCATATGTGAGGACTTATTCCTGCTTGTTCCTGGAGATAGCACAGTTACTTACCTGTAACAGGTGATCTCTGGGAACAGCAGGAATTAGTCCTCACAACCCACCCACCTCCCCTAGGAGTTGTATCTTTTATCTATCTATCTTCCTGTCCTCTCTCTATTGACTCAGCTATAAACTCGAAACTGAGGAGAGCTGTTCAGGAAGGCGGGAAGGCAGTGCGCATGTGCAGTGGGAGGTCCCAAAAGCTTCCATTCTAGGAAGCTGGGGAGCTTTCCCGCGCAGGCTCCGTCGGTACCGACGTACCCATATGTGAGGACTAATTCCTGCTGTTCCCAGAGATCACCTGTTACAGGTAAGTAACTGTGCTTTATTGCTAACCAATGTAGATTGAAAAGTTGCTGCATAGTACCCACTGAATGACTGCAACCTATCACTAGACGTGCTATAAAATTTTGGGCCATTTGTAATGGGCAAAGTGGCACTGCAGGAAGTCACAATAGAATACTATTACAATAGTCAAATGACAAAAGTACCAAAGTTTGAATCACCGTACAAAAATTAGCAGGTTTCAAAAGTGGCTTTAAATGTTTTAACCAATGTAATTTGTAATAAGCTGTCTTTACCAATTTCTGAATGTGAAATTGAAAGTTCAAATGAGTATCAAGGAATATACTCAATTCCCGAACAACAGGTTTAATTTTCATAGAATCACAATATCTATCATAAGATAGAAAGTGGCTCTGGTAAATGCCACAAAATATATAAAACTTCAAATTTATTTACATTCAATGCCAATTTATTCCCAGGCATCCATGTTTTAACTGCATTAATACAGAAAGAAACATATTTCAAAGAATAGAAACATAGCAACATAGAAACATGACAGCAGAAAAAGACCACATGGCCTATCTAGTCTGCCCTTCTATCATCAACTGCAAGAGTCCCCTTTTTCCTTTAGAGAGCCTCTGTGTTTGTCCCATGCTTTTTTGAATTTAGATACTGTCCTCATTTCTACCACCTCCACTGGGAGACTATTCCACGGATCCACCACTCTTTCCGTAAAGAAATATTTCCACATATTATTTCTGAGTCTATCTCCTTTCACCCCCATCCTATCTCCCCTCATAGCAGAGCTTGCTTTCAATTGAATTAGGCTCCCCTCCTGTGCATTTATGCCATGGAGGTATTTAAATGTCTCAATCATATCACCTCTGTCCCGCCTTTCCTCTAAAGTATACATATTAAAGTCTTTAAGTCTGTCCTCATATGCTTTATAACAAAGACCATTAACCATTTTAGTAGCCACCCTCTTCACTGACTCCAACCTGTTTATATCCTTTTGAAAGTGCGGTCTCCAGAATTGCACAAATATTCCAAATGAGGTCGCACCCTAGACTTATGCAGAGGCACTATCACCTCCTTTCTTCTGCTGGCCATTCCTTTCCTTATGCCTCCAAGCATCCTTCTAGCTTTCACCGTCACCTTTTCTACCTATTTAGCTACTTTGAGATTGTCAGACACAATCATGCCTAGGTCCCGTTCTTTTTTCGTGGACAGAAGTACATCACCCCCTGTACTGCACTGCTCCCTTGGATTGTTGCAGCCCAAATGCATGACCCTACATTTTTTAGCATCAAATCTCAGCTTCCAAATTCTAGACCATTCTTCAAGCTTAGCTATATCCCTCATTATGTAATCTACACCTTTCTGGGTGTCTACTCTTTTGCAGATTTTGGTTTCATCTACAAAGAGGTAAAGCTTACCCAACAGCCCTTCCGCTATATCACTAACAAAGATGCTAAAAAGAGTGGAACCAAGGACAGATCCCTGCGGCACTCCACTGGTAACCTCCTTATCCTCAGAACTCCATTTACCTGTACCCTTTGTCATCTCCCACTCAACCAATTTCTAACCCAAGCAGTAACTTTAGGGTCCATCCCAAGGGTGCTTAGTTTACTTATAAGGCACCTGTGTGGAACAGTGTCAAATGCTTAACTGAAATCTAAATACACCACATCTAGGGCTCTCCCTTGGTCCAACTCCCTGGTCACCCAGTCAAAGAAATCAATCAGATTTGTCTGACAAGTCCTGCCCCTGGTGAATCCATGCTGCCTCAGATCCTGCAATCCATTGGACTCCAGAAACCTCACTATTTTCTCGTTTCCAATAATTTACTCACCACTGAGGTTAAACTAACTGGCCTGTAATTTTCAACCACATCTTTACTTCAGCTTTTGTGTAAAGGGACCACATGTGCCTCTCTCCAGTCCTCTGGCACCACCCCCAATTCCAAAGAGGTATTGAAAAGGTCAGTCAGTGGAACTACTAGAATGTCCCCAAGTTCCTTCAGTATTCTTGGACGTATCCCATCTGGTCACTAGTTCCTCATGAACAAGTCCTCTGAAAATCGTTTGAGATGCACCTCGCTTTTGTTCCTGTTGGTGGGTTTTGTCTGAGGTCCTGCTCCTGGCCCTTCATCTGTGAACACAGAACAGAAATATTTGTTAAGCAATTCCGCTTTATCCTCATCAGTTTCTACATATTCCTCCCCTTCACCCTTGAGTTTGACAATACCACTTTTGCCCTTCCTCCTCCCACTAACATATCAGAAAAATATCTTATCCCCCCATTTTATTGCATTGGCTATTTCTTCTTCTTTTTGTACCTTTGCTTTCCTGACTACTTTACCAGCCTCTCTAAGTTTTCCAAATATTGATGTCCCAAATATAGTTGTCTATGGATGACAACACTGGGACAATAAATTGGACATCATCTGCATATATCCAATAATTCACATCTAATGCATTAAAGATTTTGCAAAGAGAAGAGATGTAGATATTGAAATGAATTGGATATATATTTCTGGGTCCAGACTCAAGAACTTGGAGTTCATTCACAGGGGGAAACTTTGAACAAAGCTGAGTTTGACTTTGCACAAGTATCTGCAGTCTAATTGAGTTTGGTGAAGTTGGAATTTGAAGAACTTTGCCAAGACTTCGAATCTGCTGGCTTTGAGCTTTCTAATGATTCCTCTTACTCCTTCTCTGAACTTATTTGAAATATTTAAAAGAGGTTTTGAGAATCCCAAAAGAAGCAATTTCTCCTGCTAGCAAGATTTATAATTTGCCTCCTAGGAGGGGACGGGAGGGAGTGGGAGATGTGGAGATGATCAAGGAAGCAGTGGATGTAGCTAGTTTAGGTCTCAGCTCCTTCTTGGAAAAGTCATTGGATACGTTCTTTGTGCTTCCAAGTGATCGAGATTAATATTCTGCGTCTGGACTTTAGGAATCGTGTTTTGGAGTCATAACATAGGGCTTTATCCTGTTTTAAATAAACAACCCAAGAGTGTAGAAAAAATGTTTTTGCTGTGTGCTAGAAGGTTCTACCTTTGTGAGCCACCTTGGTGGTGCATTTTTCTTGTAAATATTTGCTTGTTCTTTCCTCAGTCAAATATGTGTTATATGAACCATCACGATTTTGTATTTTCACTGATAAAAAAAAAAGCCTTGCTCCACCTCAGTTATGCAGCTTGATGATCTGCTACAAAATGCTTATATGGGATTATGATACATACTTTGCTCACTGAATAGATTTCTTTTTTTGCTTTTTCGTATTTTTGGTTCTTTGTGTTGAGGGTTCTGTTGTCCCTCCCCTCCTTTCTATGGATTATTCACATTTGCTTACGATGAACTTGTCCTTTCTTTTATGTTAGAATATATTGCATTGGCTTTGTATACTTTGCATTTCATGGATTTTGTCCTGTATGGAAATTTGAATTCAAATAGAAAAAAAAAAGAAGTCAAGTGTATTTTCAAATGAGGTCATTCAAAATAACTCTGAAAATGCTCCCATTTAAACACATATGAACCAATCTTCAGAAAGCCACAGCACAGGAAAGACCAAATTTTCAGCTGAACCTAATTGGCTAAATTTTCATTTCAAAATCTGGCTAAGTTTCTTTATATTTTTCTCGTCTTTTTATTGGTAGCTCAGGGCGAGTTACATTCAGATACAGTAGGTATCTACCTGTCCCTGGAGGGACAACAATCTAAATTTGTACCTCAGGCAAAGGAGGGTTACGTGACTTGCCCAAGGCCACAAAGAGCACCAGTGGAGATGAAACCCGGTTTCCCCTATGCTCAGCCTGCCAATCTTACCACTGTGCTACTTCCCCATGCAAGACTAATTCAAGGATATCAACTACCCTAGGCAAACCTTTTTTCTGGCGTCCCTCAGTCACAGTCATCCATCCTTACCCCAGTGCCTATTCAACTTGCAAATTGTAGCTCAGCCCCCCCCCCCCCCCATTTCATGGTCAGCAGGAGAAAGGTGCTAAAACGCATCAGTTTCCTGTGCAGCACAAGCAAACATCTTCACAAGTCAGCTTCCCACTCCATGTCTGGCATGACAAAGGGTATATCAGTTTTCTCTGCAGCACAGGATCAGTCTTCCGAGATTGCATCACAGAGAAAACTGATGCACCCTTCCTCATACGAGCCTCAAAGTGGGAGGTTGAACTGTTGGGTTGTTTGTCATGCTGCACAGGAAACTGATGTGATTTTAAACATGTTTCTCCTACCGGAGAGGGGAACTGAGCTGTCAGGACAGTGTTTGCTTTCTGCCTAATTGCTGCCCTCAGAATTCCAGTGCTCCAGGCAACTGCCTAGTTTGACTAATGGAAGCCCCGGCCCTTTCCCCCATGAATGCAAATCTAGCAGGTAAAATTTGAGCTGCTAGATTTAGAAGTGTGGCTGGATTTATTAGATATACTAATAGGCACTACTGTTTTATCAAGCACTAACCCTCATTAATGCTCATTATTTTGCACAGGCCACATTTTAAACAATGGAATCTATTTATTAATGATAGACATCAATGGCATTAGTGTATGTTAATGCAATAATGCACTTTACTAAATCTCACCTTTAGCTTTGAAGCACTGAAAACCAGGAGGACTGTTCAGCTACAAGCCATAGAATCAACAGGAGAGCTGCCACTTCCCACCTGTCAGTGAAGAAGAAGCCTTCCAGAATCATAAGTGCTTGGGATGGAGCCTTCAGAGATTTAAGGGGGGGGGGGGGGCAGGAGGGAAGGAGAGGGACTAAAGTTCACCTTTTTTATTATGTACTGGAGAATCGAAGGGAAGGAGGATTGAGAGATGTTTTATTAGGGTATTAGGTGCTGGAATAAATGGTGGGGAATTGCAGATAGAGGCACTTTTTAAAAGGCCTCATGGCTCCAAGATGGGTTTCTCAGTGCCAGCTGGAAAGATTTTGGCTAGGCGTAAATTGCGCAGCCAAGTTAGGAAGTTAGAGCTAGTTGCAGAACTTTCTCATCCCAATCTAATACCACTTCTGAGTCCATCTATTTGTTACCATTTGTTAACCAATTCATCTTTTTTAAAAATTTACCCTATTTCTGGATTCAGAAAAATTTCTGGCCAATGTCCTTCATCAAGTCAGGTCAATGAAACTGTTTATAGTTCCATAAAGTCAAATATTATGTGAGATGCATATTCAGGAATCTGGTGAGTGGTGTATTTGGATGAATTTAGGCTATTCAGGTTGCCTGACTTAGCTGGATAACTTTGTACAGACAATGCTGGATATCAGTGCTTCTCAGACAAAGTTTTGCCGAACCCCAGGAATGCCCAACAGTATCATCTCTTCTTAACCAGCTAAATTTTATGGGGCTGAAAAGCTGGCTGGAAAAATGATGCACAGTAGGAAGAAGGAGGTGGGAAGGGAGATTTGAAAACCCCAAGATTTCTTCAAGTAACTCCCACTGCCCTGGACAATTCTTTTAAATAGCAAGTTCTCTGCTTACACTGACTTTCAGAGCAGACCTTACTCCCAAATGTGTAGCAAGTTATCACCTTCATTATAATATGCATGAGTCTCATAATCACTTTTTGGACACGTGTAAATAGCCATTTTAGAAAGGGCTCAGTTTCCATGTGGTTGCTTTGATCTTGTGCCAGTTACATTGGGAAGTGTCAAGGTGTGATAAGGGAGTAACTAGGGCAGGTCAACAACCTGCACATTGTCACCACCAGGTGGGCAGGCTGCCGCCTAGGGCTAGAAGGTCTGGGTCTGATGGTGGTTAATGAAGATAAAGTAGTTGTAGACACGAATGATAAGGTAAATTAGGATTTATTTCCCCTCCCGGGGTCGGATTCTCCAGATGTATAACACAGCAAACCTAGGACACATAAACCATACTTTCTGGTATAATATAAAGGAAACAGAAAAGCTTCTTCTTGCTTCTTAAAGTAAACGGTAATTGTAAAGCATATGAAAACTCAGCACACAGCTCCTCTCTGTACAAACAGGCACTCTTCACATATAGTGTTAGCTTCCAGCACTATACAGCCTCTATCTAACAAAGAGAGGTTATTCTATCAGAGAATGTTAATGTACAGTCCATCGGGTCTCCGAATGAGCATTCACTGAGGCTATCAGTGATCATGGGTTCATGCAGGTTCTCAGAAAGACCTGAGTTTTCCTGGCTACAAAATGTCTGTAAGTTACCTTGTAACGTCTCCTCACAGAGCCTATCTGGCCAGCTCCCTCTAGGGCTGGAATAGCTGCTGCTGTACTTCTCTGTGTCTGGGAGAGAAGGAAGCCACCATTCAGGGTTTCTAGAATCCAACTTCTTATAGGTGTTTCTACCTTTGGGATATTTGTTGGTTCTAGCTTCAGGTTTTGGCACCGAGTAAAAGTATTCCTCTCTCTTATCAGCACAAGGTTTAGCTCTGTGTGGCTTTCTTTGAGGCTTAGGAACTTCTAATACCTCTTCCTCTGTCATGCAAATATCTTCAATGGCATACCTTTCTCTTTCAGGGACTTTTAACTGCTCTCTCTTCAGCTCTCCAGATAAATCCCTCGGCTGGGTGTTACAGCCCTGCCCCCACCTAGGATTTCTCACACGAGGCTTCTCAGTATTAACCCTGTAGGTATTTCTATTGTCAGTATACTCTCTTAGCTCTCTGCCAGAATCACTCTCAAGGTTACAGCTTTCAGATACATACTGTTTGGGTTTCTTAGGCTTCCATTCACTCCAGCTAGAACGTTGCCTCTGAGTTTCAAATGGTTTTACTTCAGCAGAACACTCACAGCTGCTCTCTGACCTCACTGCTCCTAGTTGCTTTCTCCTAAGGTATTCTGGGTAGCTTCTGGGTTGAACTCTTCCTGGTTCCTGAACTCTTCCTGGTTCTGAATCTGAATCACCTCCTGGGTCAGACTCTGAAGCTGAAACTCCTCCTGGGTAAGAAGATAATGCTGAATCTCCTCCAGGGTAAGAACCTGGAACTGGAACTAACTCTGTATTTCCTGCATGACTCTTATAGTGGCTAATAGCCCTCCCTCTATCCAGGTGCAAGCTATTAGGAACTGGGGAATGTTTTTCAGCTGGGCGTGTTTGCAAACCCCGTGGCTGGGTTTGTTTATGTTGCCCCTGACAATTACTGCTCACATGGCTTGTCTGCCTGTCAGCTTCTAGGCTAGAATTCACTGAATCCTGTGTTTTTAGGGCAGAGACTGAATCTTCCTCATCACAACATGTATGTCCATTTCAGATAAGGAATGCATGTATGTGATTGCAATAGCGCATGTCGCACTTTACATCTGCTCCCTGCCACATGCAGGTTTTTAAAAAAGTGCTAATTTTGGCCAGTCCTTTACAGGAGGGATTAAGAGGGTTATGCCCTTAATCCTGCTTAGTTTATTCCTCACTCCAAATTGTATTTAGATAAAAGTAGCAGCAACTATACATTTATGTTTGCAAAATGGCTCAGCTGAACATGAAAGTGCGGACATTTACATGTGCAATATGGGAAATGCTGGCTCTTGCATGTGAAAGTTGTCAGGTTTCCTCCGTCGATTTTTCCTACCTCTAACTTTGTAAAATTGCTTCTCCCACTTCATATGTATTTTAGAAGCTGCTCCATGCTTTGCAGAACTATTTCAAAAGTACATTCAGAACTGAGTATGTCCCGAACTCAATGGGGTATGTTTCCTAAAGAGTGGTAGCGGCTTCCGTGTGATATCAGAGCTGTGGCCCCATTGAAGTCAATGGGCTGCGGCTCCAATATACCAGGGAGGCCACTACCGCTGTTTAGTAAACATACCCCAATGCCTCCATTCCAGTCTCTGCATACTATCCAAAATGTGCCCTTTAGATTTACACTCCAAATTTCACTAACTTAAATTTAGGAACATAAAAAGTGGGTGGCAAAAGGGATAGATTTAGGGTGGGGAAAAAACTTAGGATCTTAGCACTCATTTTCAGTACTATGCTCAGAAATTGGGCTCATAAATTAAGGCAAATTAATGGCAGGCCTAAATTTATAATTATTGGGCTGGTTATTTATTTACTAGTATTTAGCTCATGCCTTTACAACAGTAGCTTAAGGTGAGTTCTATTTCAGTACAGTAGGCATTTCTCTGTACCTAGAGGGTTTATAATCTACGTTTGTACCTGAGGCAGTGGAGAGTTAAGTGACTTGCCCTAGGCAACAAAGAGTACCAGTGGGATTTGAACTCTGTTTTTTCTAGTACTAGGCTTTTGCCCTGATCACTAGCTACTCCCCCTCCACATGCAAAGAGAAATATGCAGATAACTGCATCTGTGAATATTTAGTGACATTATTTGGATATCCTTTCAGATGGCCTGAATATCCTCACAGACCTGTCACACAAAAAAGTATCACACTACCAACACAAGAACAACAGAAAAAAGGTGGCGTGACCAGAAGATGGGAAGGTGCCTTTATTGGGATGCTTGGCAAGGATTGGACTGTGTCCCAATCAAGAAACATTTTTCTCCTCTTTTGGTCATGTCACCTTTTTTTACAGACTGCTTCAGCACTATCCAAATATGTAGTGCCAGGTTGGGCAGAGCTTGGCTGGAGTTCCATGTTATCTGGGTAGCAGCAATATTCAGTGCACCTGTGTTAATGGCAGCAATCGTGGTCAGTGTGGGCCAATGAATGCCACCGCGATCTGTCATCAATGCCACCACTCACTGCTATTACTAATCATTCGTATAGCACTGCAAGGTGTACGCAGCACTGCACATAGAGATGTAAGACACAGTCCCTGCTCATCAGAGCTTACAATCTAATCAGGATGAAAAACATCACAAGACTGAGGACTGCAGTATGGTTAGATACACATAAATAGTGAACAAGACAGTGGGGAGAATCAGGATCCAAAAGCAGCCTCAAAGAAGTGCGTATTTAGCCTGGATTTGAATAGGGCTAGAGAAGGAGCCCAACGCAAACACTCTGCCCAAACACCCCCAGTAACTGCCTTTTCCTATGCTAATGTTTATTTAGCATGGGGCTTTTACCACGCCGTCCCAGAGCACTAATTGTTAGTTCACCCTCTCCATCCCTCTGACACTGCACCCTTTTTGTCTGAATATCTTTGTGCATAACAGTGATTTTAAAACATAACATAAGAACATAAGAAATGCCGTACTGGGTCAGACCAAGGTCCATCAAGCTCAGTATCCTGTTTCCAACAGTGGCCAGTCCAGGTCACTGTTGGAAAGTACCTGGCAGGTTCCCAAAAAGGCAGACAGGTTCCACAATGCTTGTCCTGGAGCAAGCAGTGGATTTCCCAGGTCCTCTTTAATAATGGTTTATGGACCTTTCCTCTAGGAACTTGTCCAAACACTTTTTAAACGCAGCCACACTAAAAGATTTTACCGCAGCCTCTTGTAATGAATTCCAGAGTTTGATTGCACATTGACTAAAAAAATATGTTCTCTTATTAGTCTTAAATGGGTTACATTGTAATATCCTTGTTTTTTTCCTCCATTCCTTTCTTATGATTCCTAGCATTCTATTTGCTTTCTTGGCCGTCGCTGCACACTGAGCAGAGAGTTTCAACTATTATCGACAATAACATCCTAAATCTTTTTCCTGGGATGGTTCCTAATGTGGTACTTTGCATAGTGTAACCACAGTTTGGGTTCTTTCCTAGGTGCATAACTTTGCACTTGTCTACATTATATTTCATCTGGCATTTCAATGTCCAGTCTTCTAATTTATCAAGGACCTCTTTCAATTTTTCACAATTCTCATGGGTTTTAACAACTTTGAATAATTTTGTGTCATCTGCAAATTTGATCATCTCATTCATTATTCCCATTTCCAGGTCATTTATGAATATGTTAAAAAGCAGCAGACCCAGCACAGATCCCTGGGGTACTCCAATATTCACATGTCTCCATAGAGAAAATTGGCCATTCAGCCATACCCTCTGCTTTCTCTCTTTTAATCAGTTCCTGATCCACAATAGTACACTGCCTCCTATCCCATGACTTTATAGTTTTGCCAACAGTCTCTCATGAGGGTCCTTGTCAAAGGCTTTCTGAAAATCCAGATACTTTATATCAACCGGCTCACCTTGGTCTATATATTTAGTCACATGTTCAAAAAATATAACAGTTTAGTAAGACAAGACTTTCCTTGGCTAAATCCATGTTAGCTTTCTCCTATTAAACCAGGCTTTCTATATGTTCAGTAATTTTATTTTTTATAATGGTTTCTACCATTTTGCCCAGTACTGATTTCACCGGTCTGTAGTTTCCTGGATCACCCTAGAACCCTTTCTAAAAATTGACTTTACAGTGGCCATTCTCCAATCTTCTGGTACTACAGATGATTTTAATGATAGCTCACAGTTTACCTTCCCTACTTTTTCTCTAGTGAAGACTAAAGCAAAGAATTCATTCAGTCTCTCTTCTATGGCCTTGTCCTTCCTTAGTGCCCCTTTTACCTCGGTATCATCCAGTGGTCCAACTGACTGTCTCACCTTTTTTGCTATGAATGTACTTTAAAAAGGTTTTATTATGCATTTTTGCTTCCACAGCAAGCTTTTTTTCAAATTCTTTCTTTGCCTCCTTACCAATGCTTTCCATCTAGCTTGCCAGTTCTTATGTTGTTTTCTGGTTTTGTCCTTTGTCATGCTTTTTTAGCTACAACAGCCTCTCTGGCCTCGCCTTTAAACCATTCTAGCAGTTTTTGGCCTTCCTTCCACTTTTCTTAAAGTATGGAATAGTTCTGGTCTGGGCTTCTAGGATGGTATTTTTAAACAACACCCATGCTTGATGTAGATCTTTAACTTTTGCAGCTGCTCCTTTTAGTTTTTTCTTAACTATTTTCCTCATTTTATCATAGTCTCTCTTTTGAAAGTTAAAAGGTAGTACTATGGATTTCCTTGCCATCTTGCTTCCATTTATTAAATCAAATACGATCATGCTATGATCACTATTGCCTGGTGGCCCTAATCATGTGTTCCACTAAGGACTAGATCCAAAATAACTTCCTCTCTTGTCGGTTCATGAACCAGCTACTCCAAGAAGCAGTCATTTATTTCATCTTGAAATTTTATCTCCCTAGCATGTCCTGCTGTGACACTGACCCCAGTCACTATCGGGGTAACTGAAATCACTCATTTTCTGAAGGTAATTTCCCTTCAAAGGGAACCAAAACAATACATAACTAAAACTCAATAAATAGGCAAAGCATAAAAAACTTATTTCAGAAAAGCTTTACACAAAAATCAGACTGGGATTCTGACACATATCTCTTCCTTTGGCCTCAAAGGTTCTGTAACAGCATCTCTTCTCTCCTATACTCTTTCTCTCTCTCTCTCTTTCTGCCCAGTCCCGGCAGCATCTCTCTTTCCCTTCAGTCCCTAGTACTTACTCCTAGTCCCTCTCTCTTTCCTCTCTGCTCCAGAGGTTTCCGCTTTCTTTCTTTCTTTATTTTATTTATTTATAATTTCTTCTATACCGCACTATTTGGCATCAGCGCGGTTTACATGAAACATAACAATCAGACGGGTACATAAGTCTGAGTTTACAATTAACAGGAGAGCCAACTTGGATAACAAGGATAAATATTTACAAAACAGTGTCATATAAAACAAAGAATGAGATTTAATGGTCAAGGACCTCTTGCATGGTGTGGTCCTCTGGCTGACAAGGTGTGTTGGAACAGTTGTAAGAAATTGAGTGGGAATGTGATTCATTGTTCTCTAGGAAGTATTTGAGGAAAAGGAAGTGTTTAAGGGCCTTCCTAAACTGGATTAGGTTGGTGATTGACCTGATGCTTGTAGGTAAGGAGTTCCAGAGTCTTGGGGCGCAGAGACTGAAGGCCCTGTTTGCAGTTGCCGAGGTGCATCTTGTTAATTCTCTTGGCAATGTTAGCATATTTACTGCTGCTGATCTTCTTGGTCTATTAGGGGCTGCTGTTTGGATAAGGTCAGATAGTGAAGAGGAGGAGAGATTATTGACCGCTTTGAATGTCAGCAGTGCTGTCTTGAAGAAGATCCTGGCATGAATAGGAAGCCAGTGTAACTGCATTAGAAGGGGAGTCACATGGTCTCTCTTAGATGAACCGTGGAGAACCCTCGCTGCGCTATTCATGGCGAGCTGTAAGGGGTTCAAGGTGGATTGGGGGAGACCTTGTAATATGGTATTGGCGTAATCAAAATGTGGTATTATCAGGGCCTGGTAAATTGTCCGAAAGTCTTCCGGTTCAAGCAAGGGGCGTAGATGTCTGAGTGAATGGATCTTGAAATAGATTGCTCTTACAGTGTTCGCTATGTGTGCCTTCATGTCAAGGTTTTGATCCAGTGTAACTCCCAGGTAACGAATTGTGGGTTTTGCTTGTAGATCAGCTTCTTTCACCTTCAAGTATTGGGGTGGGCTGAAGAACGGGTTCCTCGTTATGAAGAGAACCTCTGTTTTCTTATGCTGAATTCTAAGGTTTTGTGACAGGAGCCATTCAGATATGGCATTGAAACAGTTGGTTAAAGGGGAGAAGTCCACTTGATCTATGGAGAACGGCATATAGAGCAGGACATCATCGGCATATACCATGCAACAGACATTGAAAGACCGGATGATATTGCAAATGGGTTGCATGTATATGTTGAACATCAAGGCCGATAGGGAGGAACCCTGTGGTACTCCTTGATATTGATGAAAAGGTTCTGATGTTGTTCCACCTGATCGTACATGCTGCCATCTACCGGACAAGTATGATCTGCACCATTCCAGTGCTGTTCCACAGATGCCTTTCTCTTTTAGCCGTCCTAGGAGAAGCTCATGATTTACTGAGTCAAAGGCTGCAGCTATATCTAGGAAAATGAGTGCAACTCCGTGACGGATGCTGTCGACGCCAATGATTATGTTATTAAAAAGGGTGGTAAGGAGAGTTTCCACTCCATGTGACTCCCTGAATCCATGTTGGCATGGGTCTAGTGGAGCAGCAGCGTCGATGTGGTCTTGTAATTGCCTTTGCACCTCTTTTTTGATCAACTTTGCGAGAAAAGGTATACTTGCAATGGGTCTGTAGGAGTCTACCTTTTGGGGGTCTAGTTTACTATTTTTTAGCAGCGGTCTATCGAAGTGTGCTTGAGGGCAGATGGGAAGTAACCACTTGTGAAAGATAGGTTCATTACCTTGGCTATTATCGGACCGAGGTCGCTGCGCAGTTCTTTTATCCAGAACGCTGGACAAGGATCAGTTTGCGCTGTAGTGGTATTGAGGGTCATGATAGTATCCTCGATGCACTTCTTGGAGGGGGTCAAGAAAGACATTAGAGATGTTGTACACACATGGTCTGTGGAGGAGACGCCAATTGAAATTTTAGTCATTCCCTTTCTCTCTTATTCCTTAATCCCACAGTCACTCTCTTATTCCATAGTCCCAGAGTCACTCTCTCCTCCCTCAGCCCAAGCAATTCTTGTCTCTTCCCCATCCTTAATTACCCCAGCCACAAAACCTCTTCTCTCTTTCATTTTCTCAGTCCCAGCAGCCTCTCTCTCTTTCCCCCCTCAGCCTCAGCAGCCCCTCTTTCTATCCCCTCAAATCCTGCAGCCTTCTCTCCTTCCACTCCCCTCTAGCCCAACTATATTTTTTTCTCTTCTTCCTAGCCTTATTTATTTTTATCCTTATTTTCTGTTTGATATATTGCCACTCTCAAAAACAATCATAGCAGTTTACAAATAAAGGAAAGGAATAGAGATAGAATAGACAGAAAATAAACTCTGAAATCTCAGAGGAAAGCTGAAGATGTACAGGAAGCCTTCTCATCTCTTTGTCACTGGCCCATCCCTCCAAAAGCAAAAGCTAAAAATGTGTTTTTAGGTGTGAACAAAAGTGAATAGAGAGGGGAGGGAATTCCATAACATGGAGGTGGTGAAGAAAAAAGCTGAAGATCTGGTTGATTCAAATTTGACAGAAGATACATGGGGGGGGGGGGGGGGGGATGAGCCATTTCTCTTGGAGTGTAGGGCATGTGACAGGATGCAGGGAATGATAAGAGATGTGAGGAATGGAGGTGTCTGAGTATAGGATCTCTATGGGCCAGTTCTATTATTTTGAACTGTATGCTGGGCTGGCCTATCCACTAAGTGGCTAGGTGGCCACCAAGAGTGGCAGATCTCTATTTACATCAGGCCATGTGGTTTGACACACAGGGTCTACCGCCCCCACCCCGTGTTGAGCCACGCCTCCCTCCCCCCATGCTGAGCCATGCCGCATTGCCACCCCTTGCTGCCGCTAATTCTGGTAGTCGGGAGGGATGACTAGGCTCGATGATAGGCCATGTGCTTCAGCCCACATGGCTTGCTGCTTCTGAACCTCTAAAGTTATGTTGGGGGGGGCAGAAGTGGGAGGCCATGTGTGCTGAAGCAGATGGCCTGCAGCCGAGCTGTGCCCCCCCTTTGACACTGCCGCTGGTGTGGTAGTACGGCTCAGCACAGAGGGCACAGCTCAGTGCATGAAGGTGGCACGGCTCGAGGGGGAGGGGACAGCATGACTGGTGCTTCTGCTTAGGGTCAAAAACCAGGAGAAGGAGGCCTTCTGCAAAATGTTTGGTGAAAAGTAGCGGAGGACAAAAACCACGGCCAACACAAGGGATGCATGTTTCCATCTTGTACCAAATTCTCTGGTCTCTGTTCCTTAGCAGGGTAGCTGTTTCAACTACTATTATTTGCTTTTATGATTAATACAGACATGTTTCTCTTTTATATGCTGGGTTTTATTTGTTTTTGTTACTCATATACATATTTATCATATTTACTGTTTTTAATATATGGTTTGACACACACTTGTATTTAATTACTATTTCTAGTTCCTATTGCAGCCACTATATATAGATTGGTTACATTTTATTTTAATTTTATCTTTTATATATGCTGGACAAAACTGTTTTTAGTAATTTATATGTGTGTATATTATATTTATTGTTTCAATTTCCATCTGTATTATATGGTAATTTGTTTTGAATAGCGTTTTTTTGTTTTCTTATCTATAAAATATGACGTTTGTCACATTATTATTATGTATTTTTAAATGTATGCTTATATGCAATTTTCCACATATTGTTTTTGATATGATTTTGTTTATTTGATATGATTATTCTTGCATGGCCCTTATATACTAATTTGTCTGCTTTAGATTGGGAAAATTGTTACTGTTCCGCCCTTTCGGACGGTTTCTGTGCTCAGTCCTTTGTACCTTTTGGTAATGTATTGATTTTTATTTTGTTCATTTTTTAATATTTTTGTTTCTATATGAGTATTGTATTCTACATATTTTAATTGTGTGTTTATGTGTTGTTTTAGACCCCTGATGAAGGCCTAGGGCCGAAACTAGTTTAGTTGGGTCTCCAATAAAGGTTTCTTCGGATATCCCTTGTGTTGGCCGTGGTTTTTGTCCTCCGCTTCTGCTTAGGGCGACAGAAACCCTTGGGCCAGTGATATTGTAGGACTGCCGGGGTGATATGATTGTACTTTGAAGTGTAGTCAAGGAGACAAAGTGCAGTATTTTGAAGTGTTTGTAACTTTTATACTTCAGAAATCTGTATCCTGGCATAAATATTGTTACAATCACCTAATAGTGATATTATGCGTGCATGAATGAGTATATTTTGTGCAGCTGTGTCTAAACAAACTCAAAGAGCCTGAAACCGATGGAGTGGTTGAAAAGTGAATTTTGTCAATATAGAGATCTATTCATAAAAAGATAAAGATATATGGCAATATCCTCATTGTTTTATGTTGAAACCTATTATATGTAATATTTAATTAGTTATCTGGATACTGCTTTGATTTTACTGAAAGGCGATATATAAAATCCTTAAATAAATACATAAATAAAGCTGAGTCTATGGAAACCCCAAGATATTTAAAAGAAGTAGTGACCTGAATATGTTTACTGGCTAGGCAATGAGCAACAGGTGGGGAATCTGTATGACTGGTTATGCAAGAAGCAGTTGGCTTATCTGGATTCAGTTTAAGATGGTTAGTGTGCCACCATGACGATATTTGTTCTAAACAGTTATTAGTGTGGAGAAAATTTGGATATAATATGCTTCTTCACCACTGCCTCTTCCTAACTGCCAGCTCTCTTAAACTCACCTTCCTCCTCATTCCTAGGGCACTGGCTGTAACCATGGTTTGAAACAGATTTTTTTCTCATGCACAAACAGTTATACTTGAGATTCCCGTTCTTGTGCATCTTCCTGCCTTGGTGTTGCATCTCTGTACTAAACCCCCCGAACAAAGAAGTTCCAGCTCTGTCACGTAACACTGCAAGATGCAATACATGTGAGAGGGAGCTCTGCCTTGGGAGATGCCTCTTTTAATCCTCTCCACTGCCTGTCTTCTTTGTCTTAGGGTCTGCAGCATATAGAGGTCTATGCATAAGCAATGTTATAGTGCTCCCCCTCCAAAAAAAGAAAGAAATGGCTAGCTCCCCATCTAATATTTGCATGTTTATAATAAAACAAAATCATCTCTAGATTAAGAGACCAATGGTAATTAAGAAATCTTTTCTGTGCGAGAGACATCTGGATATTTTTTCATCAAGACATGTTTTAGCTGCAGCTAATAATACTACTTTAATATCTAGGCTCTATCAGGCTTGAAAGCAAGGGAGGTAAGCCGAGTAATTTTAAATGACGATACTTTCAAAGAGACTCCAGGGCTTTCAGAAATTTGATTATTTTCCTTGGTTGTACCAAAGACCATCAAAGTTTCAGGTTTTCTCTTTATGCTAGTTGATTTGGATTTATTATCATACCCGGGTAGATAATGCTTTAATGACTGCTACTGTAGTAAACACTGCACTGGCTTTTACAGAAACTCTGCGAATATTACTCACAGAGATGGCGTCTCAAACATCTGAGATGGTAGGAAATTAACTACTCTTAAGTTTATCTTCAAAGAATTTTCAAGATTCTCCAGTTTCCTTCTCAGTGAAACATTATCTGTGATCAAGGAACTTGCAGATTAACAATTTTAATAAAAAGTACATCAATCTCTTTGAAAGCTGCTTGTACAGCTGAAGCATGAGGGATTGTCTGAGTTTTGAAATCCTTATTTAAATGCATTCTGTTGGGGGCTATCCTAGTCACAACTACTGCTTTAAGTCAAGTGGTTGCTCTCCATAAAGTCTGCGCATTTCTCTCAACCTCAGAACATTTTTATGCCATCACTCTTGACACAAAATCACAAACTAGGTTTTAGGAGTATACTGGCAAAAATAAATTAATTTTGTTTGGCCTCATGTTTGTGGGATTTTTCAGTTTAATTTTTGTTTTGGGGCAGTTTTGTTAATAGTGCATACTGTTGCACAATGATGCACATTATTTCTCAGTAAGTACACTATTTTCTCCAGGACCAAGCAGGAAGTCGGTCCTCACATATGGGTGACATCGACGTCGATGGAGCCCCCATGCGGAGCATTTTCCCAGCTTTCTAAGAAAGCCTTTGGGAATACACCCACGCATGCGCGGTCCCCTTCCCGCCCAAAGGTGCCATCTTGCTCAGTCTTTCTTTTTCCGTGGAGCCCAATGGAGTCTGTCCCTGTCACCCGGAAAAGTTGGATTTTTTCTGCGATTCTTCGCTCTTTTTCACCGGTTCGATGCCGGTTCCCCTTCCTGCCTGGGTTCAGTATGCCGGTATCGACCCAATCTTTATTTTTCATTTTTTTGCCCTTCGTGGCACGCGTTCACACCCTTTTTTCTTTTCCCTGGAGGACCAGTCTTTTGACCTCGCGGGGGCCCTTTTTTCCCTGATGGCCTCCAGTGGTTTTAAAAAGTGTGAACGTTGTAAGAAGCTCATGTCTCTTACCGACACACACGACTGCTGCCTGCGTTGCCTTGGACCGGACCATGATCCCAAGGTCTGTGTCCCATGTGGCAAGATGTCCACTAAGGCACTCAGAAGCCAGCAGCATCAGAAGGAGAGAATTTTTTCAGTCTCGGCCTCCGAGCCCGGACCTCGTCAGAGGCCTTGATGTCTCGGGAGTCTGACCCTGAGCTTCGTCGAGCTTCCTCTGAAAGGGGGTCCCCCAGTCGGGAGCATAAGAGGAAGAGAAAGCTCGTGAGGGTGTCATCGGAGGAAGCCTCTGGTTCCTCGAAGGCTAGGTCTCGGACCCCTGACCGCCGCCCCGGGCCTTTGGAGCTGGAGAAGCCAACTAAGGTATCCCGAGTAGAACCAGAGTCCGTCAAGCACGTAAGTCCTGTTGTCCTTGAGGACTCTCCTCCCAGGGAGCCGACGTCGGGCCCGGTGCTGCCGGGGCCCGAGTCGGTGGCTGCTGAGTCTCCTGAGCTTGGACTCAGGCTGTCAGCCTTGGAGTGCAGACTGTCTTCCTTCATGGATCAGCAGCAGGTGCTGATGGCCAGCCTGACTGGTGCATCTGCCCCGAGCACCGGGACGTCGACGTCTAATTCGACCCCGGAGACAGAGCCGGTTCTCGAAGCCATGAAGGCCCGAGTCCGGTCTTGGTCACGATCTCCCTCGACCTCCCTTTCGGGACTGAGGGTGTCAACGCCGATGGCCCCGGTGTCGGGGCGGGTGTTGCCAGACCCCGCGCGGTCGGAGCCCCTTGACTCTTCTTCGGATGAGTCTGCGTGGGAGACGGAGGACGAGGAGTCCCCCGATACTTTTCGGACTCGGTGTGTCCCTTTGGACTCACCGCAGTCTGAGCCCCGGAGTAGGTCCCCACCAGAGGACACCCAGTTCTCGGAATTCGTAAAGGACATGGCCAAGGCCTTGAATGTTCCTGCGGATCCCGAGGAGGAGCCTCGAGCCGAGGAGCTCGAAGCCCTCCAGTATGACTCTCCCCCGAGGGAGGCCTTTACTGTGCCGGTTCCTCTGATGCTGGAATGGCTCCTCTTCCGAATGTGGGACGCACCGGCTTCGGCGCCAGTTTTGAGCAAGCGGATCGATTCCATGTATCGAGTCTGTAAGAGCCCTGGATTCCAAAAGGCGCAGCTGCCGCACCATTCTATGGTTGTGGAATCGGCCATGCATCATCTGAAGAGCCAGAAGATGCACTCCGCAGTGCCCCCCGGGCGGGAGGCCCGAAGCCTAGATGCCATTGGCAGAAAGTGCTTCCAGGGCTCGATGCTTGCTTGCCATGTCCAGGCCTACCAGCTATACATGGGCATGTACTTGCGGGACCTGGCTAAGGAGATAGCCAGGTTCTCGGCTGGTCTCTCCGGGGAACCTTTGCAGAGGTTTCAGTCCTTGTCCTCGGGGGTCCGGGAATGCTCCAAATTCATCTCCTAGGCGGCCTACGATGCCTTCGAGGCTTCGGCCCACGTGGCGGCTGCAGGCATCGCTACTCGACGCCAGGTGTGGCTACAGTCATCGGACCTCGAGCCATGGGTACAGGACAAGTTGGTTGATGTCCCCTGCCAGGGTGAAAACGTCTTCGGCAAGCCCATGGCCGAAAAGACAGCCGAACTTGAGACCAAGACTCTGACAAGGACGAGATTGTCCAGGAAAACTTCTGCCCCTTCTCAGAAGAAGAAGGGCTCGGGGAAAAAGACCTTTTACCCGAGGAAGGCATCTGCCTACAAACCTTTCCCTCATTACCAGGCCTCCCCAGCAGGGTCAGCAGGCCAAGGGGCAGGACATGGGCCCCGTAGGCAGAAAGCCCCCAAGCCTCCAACTCCTGCTTCTACTCAACAGGGAGGGGGTTTTTGACTCCCACTGCATAGCCTCTCCGCCTCTGCTGGCCCACTTCAGCACGGGAGGTCGGTTGGCCCTGTTTGCCCACCAGTGGCCACCCATCACAAAAGATGCTTGGGTGCTGAGCATAGTCCAGAAGGGCTATCTGCTCCATTTCACTCAGGTACCCCCTCCTACTTCCCGGGGGAGCCTCCAAGGCCTCCTCTGCATCAGGAACTCCTTCTCCAGGAACTGCAAAGTCTGCTTCAAGACACAGCGGTAGAGCCTTTAGCTCCCCACCTCCTGGGGCAGGGCTTCTACTCCAGGTACTTTCTTGTGCCAAAGCAGACTGGAGGCCTCAGGCCCATTCTGGACTTGAGGAATCTCAACAAGTTCTTGGAAAAGGAAAAGTTCAAGATGCTTACTCTTGGAACACTGCTGCCCTACCTCCAGCAGGGAGATTGGCTATGCTCCTTAGGTCTGAAGGATGCGTACACTCACATCCTCATTCATCCAGACCACAGAAAATACCTAAGGTTCGTGGTGGGAGGAAACCACTTTCAGTACAGGGTACTGCTCTTTGGCCTGACTTCTGCCCCATGGGTCTTCACAAAGTGCCTGGCAGTGGTGGCGGCCTACTTGAGAAAGCAGGGTATTTTTGTCTTCCCCTACCTGGACGACTGGCTCATCAGGGGTCAGACTCTCCAGAGGAAAAGAAGGTGTGACTGTATTGTTCCATAGTGTGACCGCACCTTGAATATTGCGTGCATTTCTGGTCGCCGTATCTTAAAAAGGATATAACGGAATAAGAAAAGGTACAGAGAAGAGCCACCAAAATGGTAAAGGGGATAGAAAGATACCCCTATGAGGAAAGGCTTAAAAGTTAGGGCTCTTCAGTTTGGAAAAGAGACAGCTTAGGGAAGATGTGATAGAGGTCTATAAATTAATGAATGGTGTGGAACGGGTAAACATAGATTGACTGTTTACTCCTTCAAAAAGTAGAAAGACTAGGGGACACTCAATGAAGCTACAATGTAGCTCATTTAGGACTAATAAAATAACAAGTAATCAAACTCTGGAATTTGTTACCAAAGGATGTGATAAAAGCTGCTAGTATAGCTGGGTTTAAAAAAGGTTTGGACAAGTTCCTGGAGAAAAAGTCCATAAACTATTAGAGGACCAGGAAAATCCGCTGCTTAACCTGTGATAATCATTGTGGAATCAGTGTACCTTTTTGGAACCTGACAGGTACTTGTGATGTGGATTGGCCACTGTTGGAAACAGGATACTGGGGTTGATGGACCTTGGTCTGACCCAGTATGGCATTTCTCAGTTGCTCTCTCTGTTTCCCTCCATTCAGTTATACTAAGATCCCATCTATTCAAAGTGGCTTATCTAGATATTTGTCTTCCTCCTGTGCCCCTCTTTTTATTTTCATCCACATATGCTGCAAACAGCCTGAATTGAGTCACTGTCTTCTGATGCGAGACATCCCAGATAAGCCCCCATGCAAGAATGGAAAAAATAAATAAATAAACAAGAAATATGAAACATTTAACTATATCTGCCTCATGAGTCACCTTGCATACCTTTTCTACTATGCTTTCTTTTCCTAATGAATTACAAATGTGTTTTTTTTGTTCCATTACTGTCTTCCATGGTAAAATGTCCAGTATTGCTTTACGATTATGTTTACAGAGCATCTACAGATGAGCACCAGAGAGCTAGAGGGAAGGCATAGTCAATCAAAGAATTCCCCATTATTAAAGCCAGATGTCTAAAGAAAACATTTTAGAATGTGCCTTCAAAAATTATTCATTGCCAATTTCCCGTGGAGCTAAAGTTGACCTTGTTTAGGATCAGTGGTGGCCTTTCACAGGAAAGCCTTCCTTCAAAATGACATATGTAATATATAAAGAGCAAAACCTGGAAGGTATTTGGATGCATAAAATCATGCCAAGTATCTGTTCAGTAGCATGATATATTCAGAACTTTTAATGGCAACCAATTTACAGTATTTACTGTGCAATAAGTGATGGAAAGTACTGGAGGTATTAGTAAGAAGTGTTCCAAATCCCCAGGAGAAATTTTACCTTCCTAATTTTTGAAAATAATGTGATATGAAGATTGTGTGATCTCAGCAGCTGCAATAAAAGAAGAAAATAAGTAAAAATTAAATATCAGATCGCAATTCTCCCTACTGGCTTTATGGACTATTATCTCTGTTCTGCAAAATTCAGAGCTGTGCACTAAAAAATGAAGGATTACATTTCTGTTAAACATATATATGAAAACCTCCATTACTGCCACAATATTAGGAATGGGTTTCCTATCCAATGCATCAGTCCAAGACCTTCATTACTTCTCCATCTATGAATTAACAATGTTAAAAGACAAAATTTAAGAACAGACCCTATAATAATAAAAGATTCATGGGGATTATTATTAAACTGCATGGCAATAACAATGATATTTGATCCTTAATGTGTATTAAAGGGCAGTAATATGTGTTATTTAACCATAACGCATGTTAATTTATCCCAACGTGCATTCAGTAATGTTGTAGTTAACTGCTGTCAAGCCAGTGTCAACTTATTTATTTATTTAACATTTTTTTATATACTGCCTTTAAGATTCTCAAGGTGGTTTATTTTGCTTACATGGAACTTTTCAGAGAACATAATTTGGCTTACATGGAACTTTTCAGAACTATTTGCAATGTCCATTATCAACAGTGTATACAGTTAACCAATCGATCCATTGCATTGCCAGTCTTCCTCTTCTGCATTGACCTTTAACCTTGCCAAGCATGATGTCTTTCTCTAATGATCTCTCTCTTCGCACGATGTATCAAAGTATGAAAGTCAAAGTCTTATCATCTGACTATCTAAAAAAAGCTTAGGTTTGATCTCCTCTAGTACTGATTGGTTTGTTCTTCGGGCATTCCATGGCATATGCAGTATTCTTCGCCAGCACCATAATTCAAAGGCATCAATTTTCTTCCTATCTTTTTCACTGTCCAACTTTTGCATCCATAGGATGTTATTCAAAATACCATGGCTTAGACAAGTCAAATCTTTATATGGAGAGAGACATCTCTGCTTTTGAGAATCTTGTCTAGGTCCTTCATAGCCATGCTGCCAAGAGCAATGAGTCGCCAGATTTCTTGACAGCTTGTCCTTTCTTTATTGATTGTTAATCCAAGTAGGTTAAAGTTGTCAACTATTTCAATTTCTTCTCCATCTATGAAGAACGTATCAATTTTGCCAGTTGTCAGGATCTTTGTCTTCTAATGTTAAGGTGCAGTCCCATTTAAAATCTGTTCCTTGATTTTGAAAAGCAAATGTTTCAGATCGTTTACACTTTCAGTTGGTAATGTGGTATCATCAGCATAGCGAAGGTTGTTGATGAGTCTTCCACCAACAACACCTCAGTTGTCTTCATATAGTTCTGCTTCTCTGATGATTTGTTCTGCATATAAATTAAACAGGTAGGGGGAAAGTATGCAGCCTTGTCAAACACCTACATTTAGCTGTGGGCAGTTATGTAGATTGACCTACATAACTGCCCACGGCTAAATAAGAGAGGAGGGATATTCATCCTCACTAGCAATGACCACAAATTCAAGGTCTCCACAATCCTAACAAACAACACACTGAATGCACTACTAATCCAAATTAATCACCTCTCGATATGCTTAGCATATAGATCCCCAGACTCTATAGCTGATGACTTGTCATCACTCATAGAGATAGCATGCTCCCTGGCATCGAACAACAAACCATTCATTCTGCTAGGAGATCTCAACCTAAATTCAGCAACTACAAACCAAGTCACTTCCTTCCTTGAATCTATAGATGCACTGGATCTAACTCAAATCATTAACACTCCCACACACAAAGGAAGAAACGCTCTAGAAATGGTATTCATACCTAAAAAAATGACTGCTCAGAACATCAAGACCACACTGTTATCATAGTCCGACCACCACATGACAACATTTGAGCTACTGCTGACCCCAGCTAATCACAAAAAGGAACCTCAACAGCAGGGAAAAAGCAGATACAGAGAGTTCAAAAAGGATGCTCTGATTGAACATCTTGCCCCCATAATAGACTCTCCTCCAATGGATCTTCCAAACTAGCAGATGATTGGAATAATACTATAATAGCCTATGCCATACTACCACCAAAGCCAACAACAAACAATTTGCCACAGCACCCTAGTATTCAAGAGACATAAAGAAAGCAAAACTTATACAAACCAACTAGAATGAAGATGGCGCAGAACACAATACCCACAACACCACTGAGAATACATCACCAAGCAAGAAGACTACAACAAACTGATAAATCAGAGAAAAAGACAGTACCACAGTAATCTCATCTCTAAATCATTAAATTGACCAAGGGAACTGTTTGAAATTACCAAGTCACTCATACAAGCCCCCCCATCCTGAAAGCCTCAAGCATGAACCCACATGAATATGTCTCCTACCTACAGTGCAAACTCCCTCCTGTTAAAGATACAATGCCACTGGATCAGATCACATCAAAAGAAGCAAGTAGCATGCCAAAATGGAACTAATTTACTCCTATATCAAACAATCAACTAGACCAAATCCTATCAAAGATAAACACCACCAAATCTCCATTGGACCCATGTCCCACAGCATGGATCAAAGTGGTCAGAAAAGAGCTAACACCACCACTACTCAGAATAATAAATTCCTCTCTCATCCAAGGATTGATGCCATCTAACCTGAAGACCACCTTAGTCAGACCTACCCTAAAGATCTCCTCAGCAGATCCCAGCTTACCAATATCATACAGACCTATTTCTAGTATACTTTTCTTGGCAAAAATAATAGAGAATACTGTTCAACTATAGCTCCAGGACTTTATAGAGTTAAACGCACTCCTTGATGAACAACAGCATGGGTTCAGGCAAAATTAAGGCATTGAAATGCTCTTCACCTCTCTCCTAGACAACCTGATAAAGGGAATACAAAGATCCAAACAAGCCTTCATCCTCATTTTCATCGATATCTCTGCAGCATTCGACTACATAAATCACCTGAAACTCACTGAACGCCTCGTAGAAATTGGAGTAAACGGGACTCCACTAAGATGGTTCTGTTCATACCCATCTGGATGCAGACAACAAGTCAAACTACACAACAAGACTTTGGAAAGTATCCAAGTACAACAAGGATTGCCCCAAGGATCAACGCTCTCCACCCTGTTATTTAATTTACATATACAGACAATATGTCGCATCCTCCATAAATACAGGATAATGTACCACATTTACTCAGCAACATTATGTTATGTATGCCATTCACAACAAAGAACCCAGACTTCTCTACTATACTTTCATGCCTTAATGAAATGACCCATTGGCTACAAGAGCAATCACTAACATTACATTTCAGCAAAACTAAGGTACTGGTCATAAACAGAGGACCCCCCCCCCCACACACACACACCTTCACACCTACAGAAAAGATTACAATCAACAACCACGACATCCCCATCAGATCTGAAGTAAAATACCTTGGGGTGATGCTAGACCAGAAACTGAATTTCCAAACACAATTACAGTAACCTATCAGAGAATAAATATCCTTCACAACCTCCGCCCGCTACTGGATCATAATCTGTTCTGCACCGTCTTCCTGGTGATCATTACCCCTAATTTGGATTACTGTAATTCTATATTTCAAGGACTGCCAAAACGTTCCCTCCTTCCACTACAAATTGCCCAAAACTCTGCAGCTCACTTGATCTCACAAACATCCCAACAAGAGCATATCACCCTAGTCCTGAAAGAGCTGCTTTGGCTGCCCATCCAAGCATGAATTAAATACAAATCACTCATGAACACATTTAAAAGAATACATAACTTATCTGCTGACTGCTTGCAGTCACTCATTCACACAACATCAGAGAGCAGATCAAGAAGGAATCAAACTGCAAATCTACTTAAAGTCCCCAAACTGAAAACAACCAGCACGCAAAAAACATGCCAGCGCACTTTCTCCATCTATGGTCCAAAGTCATGGAACTCTCTACCAAGCAATATAAGAGCAATCAAAGACTTAAAAGAGTTCAGAAAGAAGCTCAAAACATACATCTTCCAAGAATATTATGGGACAGTCACATAATGCCATATCGGACAAACATGTGTCCTCAGTCATATACAGAACTAGACCCTTCTTGATTCTCACTGTAAATAATTTACCAGTATTCAGTATATCCAGAAATTGATTCTCACTGTAAATAAGTTACCTGTAATCAGCATATCATACCCTCACCCTTCCTATTATATGGATAGTTAAAAATAAACTTGTTATCTTGCAGCTTTTACTATGTTCTATGTAACTTAAGTCCACCAAGGAAACAGCAAAGCTGCCACGGAAAACCAAAAGAAAACCAATCCAGAAACGTGGCAGAGGGTACAAAAACAACACCTTTATTATTCCAGGGGATGAATGGTGCCAAACCCAACACTGGCCGTGTTTCGTATGAAACTTCTTCAGGGGTATATGGCTCTAATACAAATAAATACATTAATAAATCAAAAAAAACAATTGAAAAAATAATTTAAAACAATCAAAAACTGATATATAAAACCATCAAATATTTAAATTATAAGAAACTTATCTAAATAGATAGGGAACATCCATCGGAAATATAATGTTTCCATAAATTATAACATGTATATGAACACATTATCTATAACCCATAAAAATTAATTAATAAATATAGTAAAACTATATGACAACAACAATGTGCATCAATAGTGCATAAAAACATAAAAAATGCTAAATTAATAATCATAAACAGACTAAAATAAACATGTAAAGTGCCATTATAAACACATGGTAAAACAAATAACTTCAACCTACTACTGAAAGGCTAAAATGAGAAAAAGAATAAAATGAAAAACAAAAGGACAGGAGAGGACTAATAATAAAACCATGTATTGAAACCATGTAAATTAAAACTATTAAAACCATGTATATGGTACAATAAATATAATAATCAATAACTAAAAACAATAAAAGCAATAAAAGCAATAAAATCAGAGGACTATAGGAGAAATGGAGCAGGAGAGAATCAGTAGAACCTTGAAATTCATATCATGAGGATATTATTTGTGAACATGATACTGTATAAATAAATTATTAAAAACTGATAAATGAAAAACCCTACCACTGTATTGTGTATTAATTAGACACAACCATAATTTTGAATGGGATCCCAAAGGATCATGAACCTTAAAAAATAAATAGATAAATAGTTAACTCATAAAAAGAGACAACTCAAATGTTGTAATACTGATTAAATTACAACTATTTTATTTTAAAAGGGAAAGCATGCAACGGTCGCATTCTGAACAAAAAAACATGAAGAACCTTTTTTGAAAACACTGTCTTAAAATCGCCAATCTGTGTGTATGAAATCATACAGCTTCACACTACTTACTATATAGGCCATAGAGATTTATAAACCTTAATAATTTAAAATGGCAAGTAGTGTAGAATGAATAACTAGAGGCGCTTTTATACGCTGCGCACCACAAATTCGCATGAAGTGATGATATTAAAAACAAAACCACGCCAAAGAAATTATATAATAAGACTTTCCAAAGTTCCGCGTAGTATCGCAACTGATGTCTTCTTTCATATATGATTTTTTATTTACCAATCACAATTACTCTTTCACATTAGAATACATTTTTTGGACATGTTTTCCTTGACTGCCTCTCGTCTTATTATCCGATTGCTGTAATACTTCAATGCGAATGCCGTCTATGCCTAGTGCTTTGTTCTTTGATAATGCTTTTAATGCTGCACTGACTTCTTCTTTCATCATCAATGATTCCTGATCATAAGGTACAGGTTCAAATGACTGTTGGTGCCTTAATCTTTATGGTATAATGACTCTGTAAATTCTTTCTACCTTTTCTTGATCTTCTCAGCATCATTCAAAATGGATCCTTGAGCATCTTGTAGCATTCCAATTCGAGGCTGGAATTTTTTCTTTAACTCTCATAGCTTTAGGACAGCTGATCTTGTTCTTTCCCTGATAGTTTCTGATTCTATTTCCCTGCATGTGTCATTGTAGTACTTCTCCTTGTCTTGTCGTGCTGCATGTTGGAAATCTCTGTTGAGTTCTGTGATTGCCTCTCTTTCTCCTCAGGCTTTAGTTTCTCAGGATTCTGAGCAATTTTCAGAGTTTCTTCAGTCATCCATTTTGGCCATTTTTGCTTTTTTACCTTTGTAGAGACTTCTCACTTTCTTCCAATACTAGTAGTTGGTGATCTGTATCACAGTCAGCTCCAGGTTTTGTCTTTGTTCATGTTATAGAGCTTTTCCATCATTGACTTCCACAGATTTAGTCAATTTGATTTTTGTACAATCCATTGGATGAAGTCTATGTGTACAGTTGGCGATGGTGTAGCTGGAAGAAGGTGTTTGAGATGAATAGATCATTGGTCTTGCAGAATTCTATCAGTCTTTCTTCGGCTTCATTTCTATTGCCAAGTCCATATTTTCCAAGAATTTTGCCTTCAGCTCATTCTCTATAGCCAGTTAGTGGTCCAGAGAATGTGACTTGATGCTCCAAAACACAAATTTAAAGAGGCCCACACTGGGTAAAAAAAACTACAGTCTGAGGTCCCCTCCCCCTGGCACTAGCAATGAGTCAGGCCCCCCCAAAGATAGTCCGCTATCCACACAGACCTGGCCCCTCAAATCACAGTAGAAGCCCCCCTAGGAGACTCCCATAATCTTTAAACTTCATATTAGAGCCTTCCTACTTTCAAAAGCCCCTTCCACCCCTTGAGGTCACCCCAGGCCTATCTTGAAGACTCCCTGGTGGTCTGGGGGAGCTGAACAGGTGCAATCCCCAATTATTCCTATCCAGCTAGCACTGGGTTAAAAATGGTGCCCATGACCCTTAACAGTAGTCTTACTGTACAACTGCTAGGGGTGAAGCTGCCATATAAAGGCCTTGTATGGAAGCTTGACCCCTTGCAGTGGTATTGTGAGAGCCTCACCTTGTCCAGACAACCTCACAGTGCTATTTTTCTTTCTTGGATTCAGTGACTATTATAGATGATTTGTAAAGAACTATTCAAAAAGTGTCTTTTGCTTGTCTGGATGGCTTGGAGCAGTTCTATACCAACCATATGGCCTATAAAAGTTGCAGTTTAAGGATGCCTAAAAAGAAAATTAGCCTGCTCACAAACTGGAGTTCTTAGCTTTTACAATAAATGGGTGATTGTGGACAAATTCAGAGATTATTTTTATGGGCTTGAATTTAAAGCTGAAATGGACAATACTCACTGACTCATGCTCTAACAACTGGTTGGCTACATTATCCCTTTCCAACAGAAGTCCCCAGACCTTTTGGGCTGAGGACTACATTGTATCTTTCTAATTGCTAGGTGGGCTGGTATATTTGTGAAGCAGGTGGAATTCCCCTCTCTTCCCCTACCCCCCTCTCCCTCACTAAAAATATAGTGCCTCCAATAGTTTGTAGACTACTAACATCTCTCCCCCCCCCAATTGTGTATCATGCAGTATCTCCCTCTATCTTTTCCTTCTCTCCCTTCCCTTCTCCCATTGGTTCATCATCTCTCTCTTCCCAGCTCACTCCATCCCCTGTGGTCCAGCTCCCCTCTCTTCCCTCCCTTTTCCCATGGTCCTCATACCCAAAATGTTGCTGGCAGTGATTTGCAATCGCTGCTTCTTATCAGCTGAAAGCCTCTCCTTTACCATGTTCAACCCTCTCTGACTCATCTTCCTGCTTATGCCAGGGGCAGGAGGCAGCAGAGGAGAGGCTCTCCTGCTAGATAGAGGGAACATCTGCAACCTGATGCCAGCAACACTCTGGCAATGAAAACATGTAGGAGGTCTGCAGGGGTACAGAAGAAAGAGAGAGGTGCTGGACCTCGAGGATTTGGGGGGTCTGGGAAAGAAGTGTGGATGATGGAATGGGCTATTTCAAGTATGGCCTTGGGAATAAAACTAAGGATATTATAATGCCTCTGTATTGTTCCATGGTGTGCAATTCTGGTTGCTATATCTTAAAAAGGATATAGCAGAATTAAAAAAGGTACAGAGAAGAGCCATCAAAATGGTAAGGGAATGGAAGATTACCCCTGTGGAGTATGGCTTAAAAGGTTAGGGCTCTTTCACTTGGTAAAAAGATGGCTGAGGGGAGATATGATAGAGGTCTATAAAATAATGAATGGAGTAGAACGGGTAAATGTAGACTGATTGCTTACTCCTTCAAAAAGTAGAAAGACTAGGGGACACGCAATGAAGTTACAATGTTGCCCTTTTAAGACTAATCGGGAAAACTATTTTTCACTCAACGCGTAATCAAACTCTGGAATTCATTACCGGAGGATGTAGTACAAGCTGTTAGTGTAGTTGGGTTAAAAAAGTTTTGGACAAGTTCCTGGAGGAAAAGTCCATAAACCATTATTAAAGTTGGCCAGGGAAGTCCAGTGCTCACCCTGGGATGAGCATCATGGAATCTGATGGGTACTTGTAGCCTGGCTTGGCCCCTGTTGGAAACACGATATTGGGCTTGATGGACCCTTGGTCTGACCCAGTATGGCATATCTTATTTTTATTTATTTTTTTATTTTATTTATTTATTTATTTAACTATTTCTTTTATACCGCCCCTTCCAGAGATCAAGGGCGGTTTACATATAACAGATTAACAGTCTTGTACACAATTTGTATACATTTTACATAGAACAGTAGAAATCAACTATTTACATTGAACAGTAAGTATAAACTTTGTAGGTATTGTAACAAAAAATGTTCTCATGCAGTGGCGGTGACCAGGTAAAACAAGTCCATGGGCTATTTTTGGCTGTTTTTACTTTTTGACTGTTTTCACTTTCACTTTCTCAGTAGATGCCGAAGGTCTAGTCGAGGTGCCTGATTTCTCTCCAAATTTTGGAAGATCTTCTGCAAACAGAGGTAAAGTTGTCATTTTCTTCAGTGTACTACTCTCAGTCTAACAATTAGACCGAGATGACTAACCAGATTTTGGAGCAATTCCTGTGCTGATATATTTCCAGTCACCAGCACAGTTGGACAGAATTACTTCTGTGAGCAGAGTTTGCACACAATAGTGCCTCCCACTCATCCATCAGGGCAGACATCCTAAGGCCTCTGTTCACACATTTGTTGCTACAAACAATCCTGCAGCAGATCTCAGCTCGCCCATCATTTGAGCCCTGCAGTCAGCCACGCAGAAAGAGAAGTAACTGGCTGTCTGACTTCAGCTGTTCAGGAGCTAATGTAAATGTGCGTAGCTAAAGTATGCCTATAGGTGCAAATTGTATAAACTATGTGCATATTTTGGATTTCTGTCCTCAAACTGACCTACTATATCCAGCTTGCATAAAAGTCCGCTCCTTCTTGTCACCTTGCATAATTATACATGTGGGGTCATTCTGTTAGAGGTATTTCATGCACATATAGAGGAATAATGATCAACTTGCCTTTGTCTCCCTATCTTGAGCATTGTGAAAAAGTACTTCTTCTCGCTAAGAAGAATACGGGCGGTAAAGCCATTTCTTGATAGAAATAGCAATATGAATCCACTGGAGGGTTTTTCAGTACCAGTGATGAGGGATGATAGAAAAGAGTGTTGGTGCTTATCGAGGGGAGCATGTTGATCAATGTGCTCCTGTAGCAGGATCTGTACTGCTTTTTCAACGAGTTTTGCAAGAAAGGGTATGTTGGTTATGAGGGTCATTCTGAGCCATGAATAGCAGGGATGGACATCCCGTTGGGACATCCATCCCCACTATTCGTGGCCTTTCCCGCCCCATCCTCCTTCCCCAAGCATTGTATGGGGAAGTTAGATGGGGATGGCATTAGGATGGGCAGTGGGTGGTTGCCAGCCCCAGACATAAAGGGCCTATCCTAATGTGTGCCCTGTACGTCCAGGGCCAGTGACTTGAATGGGAAGTTATTCCACCTCCGAGATGAAATAACTTCCCCAATGTAGTGGGATCGGTGGGCTTGGGGCTGGGATGGGGCGGCAGGGGGCAGAGGGCAGTCCTCACAGCCCGACCCTGGCCCTGGGAGGCCAGATCGGGGTTAGGCTGTGGGGAAAGCAAATTGGAGGCCGGTGGCCGGGAATCGCGGCTTTTAAATGGAGCCACGGTGCCATGGCAACCGGATGCCATGGCACCGTGGCTCCATTTAAAAGCCCTGAATGAGTTAGTCAGGGAAGGCCTGTACATGCAGGCCGGACGGAATCGGGGTCCGGATCTGCATGTACAGGCCTGTTGTGATTCTGATCCAGTAGGGCTAGATGGGCATACAGAGGGCCTGCACATACACTATGGAATCGGGCTCTATTGGTCTGTATGAGGTACATGACGTTGGGTCCAGGTGGGGTTTCTTCAAGAGGAGTCTGATTGAGGCTTGCTTGAGGGAGGGGGAGTTGGCCTGAGTCAAGGAAGCTCAAAGAATGAAGCATAGGAGCATAAGGAAGTGTGCTCTTGTGGTTTTCATCCATGAGACTGGGCAAGGATTCAGTGAGGAGGTGGTGGTGTTGATGTAGGAGATGCCCGGGAGACACCACAAATGAGGCAAGCAGCTGTAGACACAGTTGTAATTGTCTAATCTGAAATTTAGAACAATTTAGAAATAATACATTTCCATAATCCAAATATGACAAGATGGCGTTTTGCACCACAATTTGAATATGTTCTATAGAGAAATAGCCCCTTAATCTATGCAATTGGTGAAGTTTATAAAATGTTTTAGAGACAATCAAACTCACATACGTCTCAAATGTTAAATTTGTATCTATCAAAACCCCAAGAACTTTTAAGACCGGATCTAACTTCAGCCCTAATTGTGCCAAAGCACACATTAAAGAATCTGGTACAGGTTTATTATTATTAAAGAACATAACCTTTGTTTTTGAAATATTGATTTGTAAACGTAACGATTTTGACCAGATTTCCAAATTTACAATAGCAGCATTAATAGTTTTATAAAAATCTTTAGAAGAAGGGAAAAAGTCAACAGCAGTGAGATATCATCTGCATAAGTATAAAGTTTTAAATTGAATTGCTCAAAAGCAGACCCTAAGGTAATCATAATCAAATTAAATAAAATGGGTGACAATGGGGAACCCTGCAGGACCCCACAGCACGTACTCCACTCAGAAGAACAATCATGACCTAACTGCACCTGATATTTTCAGTACTTCAAGAAACCATGAAACCAACCACACGCTGCGCCATTTATCCCCATATACTCTAATAGGAGTATTAGCATATCATGGTCTACTAGATCAAAAGCTGAACTCCAATCAAACTGCAGAAGAACTGACAGATGCCCCTTTGCTAATGCAACATTTATCTGACACTAAGGGGCTTGTTTACAAAGCCGCGGTAGCGATTCGCGATCATTATCGGAGCCGCGGCCCCATTGAAATCAATGGGGCCACAGCTCCGATAACGATCGCGAACCACTACCGCGGCTTTGTAAACAAGCCCCTAAATCTCCTAATAACAATTCAGTACTATAAGCTTTCTAAACCCTAAATGATATACCATTGTCCAAATAGGAAATTAGCTGATTCGCCACAATTAATTCTGTAACCTTAATTAATAAAGGTATATTAGCTATAGGGTGAAAGCTAGTAATTTCTACTAAACTCAGTTTCTTATCTTTAGGAATAGGTGCCAGGGTAATATCTTCCAGAATAGCTGGATAAATTCTTTGAGTCATAAACTCAACCATAATACCATAAAACCATGTCTTAAAATCTTGCGGCGCTTGTGTAAAAAAATAAGTAGGACAATGGTCTGCAAGTGAAAATTTTCTAGTGTGTTTGTTGAAAAGGGGATAGTAAATTCAGACCACACGAAGTCTACAGTTATCCAGAATCCTATCATTTAACAATTTCCAGAAAACCTCTAAATGCATCTGCCCTTTATCAAAGCCATTTCGTACATTTTCTATTTTTTGTTTAAAATAACCTGAGAATTGTTGAGCCAATAAAGTTGGAGCTGGTTTTAACTTAATTTTGTCCCTTATTAAAGAGGCAGTTATTTTAAATGGAGAAGAAGACTGCAAAGAAGCAGTCACAATTATATTTGCATAATACTGTTTGCGTGCCTGACGAATGGCCGCTTTGTATCTTTTATACTTAATTTACCAGTTTTGTCTATCCCCAGTTTTATAAGATTTTCTCCATTTCCTTTCCAAAGATCTACATTCTTTCTTTAAAACTAAAAACTTTTAATGCAAGTGATGGGAGCTATATCTTCCACAATTGAAATTGCATTACTTATCCAACTAGTTGCAGAATTCATGGATAAGTTATCAGCACGATCACTGCTTATATGTTCAATGGCAGTACTTAGACATTGACACTAAATAAATACAGTGCACTGCAAAAGTATTCATCCCCTCTGTGTTTGTCCTGTTTTGTCACACTACAACCAGGTATTAAAGTGGAGTTTTGGGGATTAGCACCATATGAAATATACACAACATGCCTACGACTATGAAGGTGCAAAATATCCTTTATTATGACACAAACAATAACACAGGTACACTAAAAAAATTTTTTTTTAAACTGCCTCTAATGTTTCGATTGATTTTTACGTTTTTTGGTGCGCTGAATCCAAATCTGGTAACCAATTTGCTCCATCACGTACAGATTTTTTGCTACATTGGGTTAGCAGTTTGAGGTGAACGTTTCAGATTGAGTGCGATCGAGATAAAAGTTTCTTGGATGAATTCTTTATACTAAATGTTTAGTAGTTATTCAATAAAGAATAAAGAAAATTGTAACAAGGCAGCAAATAAGAATAGAGTAATGTCAACAAAACACACTGTGATGGTAGCAAAATTGTCTGCACTTAAAACAGCCACATACATGTGCACAAACATTGAGCATATAAGAGCGAGGTTAGACACAAAGCAAAGCAAAGAAATGTGCAAAAAATGTTATACAGGTATGTATGTAAGAATAGAAAACGCAAACCGCACCATTGCAATACATGAAGACAAACACCCGATGGTGTGAAAATAAAATTCTAATAAATGAGATCCGACACTGTGGTAATAACTAGCAAATTTTTATTTCAAAGATTAGTAAAAACACGATATTTGTCAACACAGTTTAGATTTTAAAGTCATTCTTGGGTCAATCAATCTCCTGGTGGGCCCGTTTCTTCTTCCCCCGAATGCTTCTCTTGGTGCGCTGCTTGGCGTATTTCTCATCTGGGGTTTCCCACAGCAGCAACCAGCAGAAATCAGCCATCATAGTGGTGTTCCATCTTCCTTGGTACCTTCTCTCTGCGTCCTTGATGTCCTGGTGAAACCTTTCACCTTGTTCTTCACTGTACGCCCACAAGTTTTCGGGAAAGTAGTTCACATGGGAGTGCAAGAAATGGACTTTCAGGCTCATGTTACAGCCTTGTTCTTTGAAGGCATTGAGCATCCTGGCAACAATATCCTTATAGTTCTCATCCCGCCTGTTCCCCAAGAATTTGAGAACAACATCCTTGAAGGAATCCCAGGCTTCTTTTTCCTTCTCAGACATCGTTTCAGCGAATGCTCCATCTGAAATGAGTTTCCTTATATCAGGGCCAACAAACACTCCTTCCTTTAGCTTTGCTTCAGAAAGTCGGGGGAACTTTGAGCAAAGGTACCGAAAGCACTCACCATCTTTTGGAAGGGACTTGATGAATTGCTTAATGAGACCCAACTTAATGTGGAGAGGTGGTAATAGAATTTTATCACGAGGTACCAAGCTCTCATGAAGAACATTTTTCTCACCGGGTCTCAAATACTCCCGAATTGGCCAGTCTTTTTTCCCCCAGTGTAGGTCGTGGGCCCGGCTATCCCACAAGCAAAGTGAAACCAGATTGCTGCCCTAATAGCATGGATAGAATTTTAAAGTCTCCACAAATCATCCACTTATGCTCATCATAACGAATCTTCTGAAGAATCAGGGCCAAATTCTCGTATTTTTCTTGGAGAATAACAGAGTGAGCAATAGGAACTGAAGCGAATGTGTTGCCATTATGAAGAAGAACACCTTTTATGCTGTCTTTTGACGAATCAATGAACAGCCGCCATTCAGCAGGATCATACTTGAGTTTAAACTTTTCCATCACTCCGTATATATCGTTGCAAAATACCAAATCTTCCTCTTTGCTGAAATACTTCAAAAATTGTGTCTCGCGGTTGCGGTACCAATAAAAAGTTGTTCCTGGTGACAATAGATTTTTCTGTTTAAGCCGAGAACCTAGCAGTTGGGCAGCATCTTTTGGGAGTCCTAAATCCCGGACTAAAGCATTCAATTCAGCTTGAGAGAAAAGTTCAGGTTTCGGATCTGGTTCAGTTTCAAACTCGGAAGTACTGGACTCATCGGGAAAAGCCATCTGATGAGTCTCATCATGATCAGAACCGTCCACACAAATATGATCCAAAGATTTTGGTGGTTCAGGCACAGGTACTTCGTTGCTATGAGGCATAGGCCTAATTGCTGAGGGAAGGTTGGGGTAACTTATTACGTTCTTATTTTTTAAGTTGTAATCCCTTCACAATGCAAGAGCAAAAATAGCAGTCACTGCTGTGGTCTCTTTGTTCACGCTACATCATAGGTATTCCGAAACGAAATGCTTGTTTTTTACCTTTCATCCATAAGCGTAGATCTTCCTCACATGTCTTGCACACTTTGTGAGGAGCCCACGGTTTGTCTTGATCGCCTAACTTCAAACCGAAATAGGCGAAATATACTTTTTTAATAAATGCAGAAATGTTCCTCTGCCGCTTTTTCACGGTATATTCCCCACAAATAAAACAAAAACTGTCCGGAGAGTTGATGCAACCTCTGGCTCTGTGAGCCATCACAAATACACAGCACTGCAAACTACAACTGTAGTGAACCACTTCGGAATAAAGCTGGATTACGACTGAGCAAACAAAAGGTAATAATGAACTTGCAAGAAACTGAAATTTGACAGGAACGTTCATGTCGCAACCACCGTGTTTGAGCGAGCGAACGAGGCGAGGCAAACAGGAAAGAACATGCGCCAACGCAAGTACTGGATTTAGCCCCCCGCCTCCCAATTGTCCTGTTAATGTATAAAATGAATACAAAACACTCTAAAATATCATGAGGGAGTGTTTCTAGTTAGTTAACCATTACAACCTCTATTTTGGGCCAAGAAAATAAACTGCAGTCGGCTAAAAAGAAATTATGTGAACATTCCTTATATGGGTAAGAAATCTAATTTTGCAAGAAAACGTGACGTGATGGAACATTTTGGCTATTTTTCCTGGATTCAGCACCCCAAAATCTATAGGAATCAGTTGCAAAACTGGAGGCAGTTTTTTGGTAGTGTACCTGTGTAATTAAGACAAAAAAACTGAAAGCAGGAGTGTGCATATGTATTCACCCCCCAAAGTCAATACATTGTAGAGCCACCTTTGGGTGCAATTATCACTGCAAGTCTCTTGGGGTATGTCTCTATTAGCACATCTAGCGACTAGGATATTCACCCATTCCTTAAGGCAAAGCTGTTCCAACTCCTTCAATTTAGATGGGTTGCGCTGGTGTACAGCAATTTTCAAATAATGCCACAGATTCTCAATTGGATTGAGGTCTGGGCTTTGACTAGGCCAGTGATGGCTAACCTTTTTGAGCCCGAGTGCCCAAACTGCCGCACAAAACCAAAGAATTTCCTCAAAGTGCCAGCACGTCAATTAAAGCCCCATTTGCATAAGGTGCTTCATTTGCATAAATATTTGCATAATGTTACCATACACTAACTTTTAGTAAACATGCCTCTTAATGAGTATATGGATAAAGAAAGACTAAAAGGTTTCTACATTACTATAATCCAGTACCAACCGCCAGGCACATTAGGAACTACTACAAACGCTGCCCATTTAGAACCCATAGCAAACCCGCCGTATCCTAACAGCACTACCAGGACTCACAAAGCACCATACTCTACCTATCAAAAGGCAACACTGCAAATATTAAACCAATACATCTCAGAGAACAACAATACATGACCTACTGGGGAAAGAACAAGTGGCAATGTCAAATAGGAATTATATAAACAGAATACCTCAGCTCAGTTACACATGCAGAACAGACCATCACCAAACAAGGAATCACAATTTAGAAACAGGAAGACAATAATTAAACTGGGAACCCCAAAAGCCAAACTTGGAATATACAACAACACTGTAGAAATAAAACTATATATTAATTTCCTCTTGTACTAAACAAAGCGCAAAAATTAATGATGCACATTTCCCAGAGCTGACATATTCCAGTTAATAAATTCAAAATAAAGAGATATTTTTCTAACCTTTTGTGCATTTTTTTTCAGTTGCAATTGTTCCAGCCACTTTCTTCTGGTTTCTTCGTGTCTTCTGCTAACTCTCCATCTGCTGTCCATTTGTCCTTTCTTCTGTCTTCTTGTTTTTTTTTTCCATTCTCTCTCTACATCTGCTTTAACATACTAATCTTTCTCCTTTGGCTCTTTCCTCATTCCTATTTCATCTACTCAAAATTTACCCCTCCATCCTCAATCCCCACTTACTCTCCCAATACCCGGCCAATTGTAGATTTTTTATCCCTCCCACACAAAATATTTTTCCCCTCTCCATTTTACTCTCCCAGCCCCATCCCATTCTAATCCTCCCCCAACACCAGCTCCCTTCTAGTTCCAGCCTCACCCAGCATCCATTCCCTTCTAGTCCCTGCATCAGCCCATTTCCAGTCCTAGCAGCCCCCCAACCCAATACCAGTCCTATCCCCCCCTCATCAACCCACTTCCAGTCCTAACCCCCCATCACCCCATTTTCAGTTTAAGCCCCCCCCTATAACCCATTACCAGTCCTAACCCCCCACTTCCAGTCAGCCCCCCATAGCCTATTGCCAGTCCTAACCCCCCCATCAGCCCACAGTCCATTACCAGTCCTAACCCCATCAGCCCACCTCAAGTCCTAACCCCTCCCCATCAGCCCATTTCTTGTCCCAGCCCCCCCATAGCCCATTATCAGTCCTAAACCCCCCCATAGCCCATTACCAGTCCTAACCCCATCAGACCACCTCCAGTGTTAACCCCCCATCAGCCCATTTCCAGTCCTAACCCCACCCAACAGCCCACCTCAAGTCCTAACCCCTCCCCATCAGCCCATTAGCAGTCCTAACCCCCCCCCCCAGCCCATTAGCAGTCCTAACCCCCCCTCTCTAGCCCATTAGCAGTCCTAACCCCCCCCATAGCCCATTACCAGTCCTAAACCCCCATCAACCCATTTCCAGACACCCACCATCAGACCACAGCCCCTTACCATTCCAAACCCCCCCAAGCCCATTAGCAGCCTAACCCCCCCCTCCTAGCCCATTAGCAGTCCTAACCCCCCCTAGCCCATTAGCAGTCCTAACCCCCCCCCTCCTAGCCCATTATCATTCCTAACCCCCCCAGCCCATTAGCATTCCTAACCCCCCCCTCCTAGCCCATTAGCAGTCCTAACCCCCCCCAGCCCATTAGCAGTCCTAACCCCCCCCTAGCCCATTAGCAGTCCTAACCCCCCCCTCCTAGCCCATTAGCAGTCCTAACCCCCCCCCAGCCCATTAGCAGTCCTAACCCCCCCAGCCCATTAGCAGTCCTAACCCCCCCCCCCTCCTAGCCCATTAGCAGTCCTAACCGCCCCTCTCTAGCCCATTAGCAGTCCTAACCCCCCCCCCTGCCCTTTAGCAGTCCTAACCCCCCATCACCCCTTTTCCAGACAGCCCCCATCAGCCCTCAGCCCATTAGCAGTCCTAACCCCCCCTAGCCCATTAGCAGTCCTAACCCCCCCTCCTAGCCCATTAGCAGTCCAAACCCCCCCCCCCAGCCCATTAGCAGTCCTAACCCCCCCCCTAGCCCATTAGCAGTCCTAACCCCCCCCTCCTAGCCCATTAGCAGTCCTAACCCCCCCCTCCTAGCCCATTAGCAGTCCTAACCCCCCCCCCTCCTAACCCATTAGCAGTCCTAACCCCCCCCCCCCCACCCCATTAGCAGTCCTAACACCCCCCCCCCCCCGGCAAATTTAAAAACAGAAACAGCGGGCTCTGGCTGCTGCCGCGGACGCGGCAGCATGCAGTGTCCCGCGGGGCCCCCTCCGCCCGCTAAGCCCCTCTGCAAGGGCTTTCAGATTCGCGAGGGAGACAGCGTCTCCCTCGCGTCTCTTGTTAAGCCCGCAGGGGCTAATGGGAAATTTCCCATCAGTCCCTCGCGTCTAAAGGGGCTGATGGGAAATTTCCCATTAACCCCTACGGGCTTAACAGAGACGCGAGGGAGACGCTGTCTCCCTCGCGAATCTGAAAGCCCTTGCAGAGGGGCTTAGCGGGCGGAGGGGGCCCCGCGGGACACTGCATGCTGCCGCGTCCGCGGCAGCAGCCAGAGCCCGCTTTTTCTTTTTTTGCGGACCTTCACGCGTGCCAGCTGCAAGGCCTTCGCGTGCCACAGCTGGCACGCGTGCCATAGGTTCGCCATCGCTGGACTAGGCCATTCCAAGACATTTAAATGTTTCCCTTTAAACCAGCTTTAGCAGTATGTTTAGGGTCATTATTTATTTTATTTATTTAACAGCTTTTATATACCGCACTTTTGACATCAGCGCGGTTTACATTTTAACAAGTTTTGTACATAAACATAAAAACAAATGTTAAGTTTACAGAGAACAGGGAATAAAAACATGGATAACAGGGATTAACAATTAACAGATATTTTCAATTATTTACAATAGGTTCTTAAATGCTTGAGTTTTAAAGGTAGGGTTTGTGAGGCCTGGTCTAGATCAAGTGGTAAGATTTCAGGAGCTTATTTGGCTAGCCGTGGTCAATGGTCTGTGTGGGAGGGGGGTCAGTATATTGAGAGAAGTGTTGTAGGAAGAGATATGTTTTTATGGATTTTCTGAACTGGGACAGGTCCTTTTGTGCTCTAATACTAGGTGGTAGCGTGTTCCAGCATCTAGGGGCGTCCTTCGTCCCAGTCTCAAATCTCTGGCAGACTGAAGCAGGTTTTCATTAAGAATTGCCCTGTATTTAGTGCCATCCATCATTCCTTCAGTTCTGACCAGTTTTCCTGCCCTACCAATGAAAAATATCCCCACAACATTTTATTTATTTATTTAGCTGTATAAATAAATAAATAAAATGTTGTGGGGATATTTTTCATTGGTAGGGCAGGAAAACTGGTCAGAACTGAAGGAATGCCACCATCATGTTTCACTGTGGGAATGGTGTTCTCGGGATGATGGGAAGTGTTGGGTTTGCGCCACACATGGTGTTTCCCATGATGACCAAAAAGTTCAGTTTTCGTCTCATCTGACCAGAGAACCTTCTTCCATGTGTTTGGAGGGTCTGCCACATGCTGTTGTGCAAACTCCAAATGTGTTTTCTTATTTCTTTAAGCAATGTTCTTTTTCTGGCCACTCTTCCATAAAGCCCCAGTCTGTGGAGTGAAAGGCTTAAAGTGGTCCTATGGACAGAAACTCCCATCTCCGCTGTGGATCTTTGCAGCTCCTTCAGTGTTATCCTTGGTGTCTTTGTAGCATCTCTGATTGATGCCCTCCTTGCCCGGTCTATGAGTTTTGGTGGGCGGCCTTCTCTTGTCAGGTTTGTAATGGTGCCATATTCTTTCTGTTTTGTTATAATGAATTTAATGGTGTTCCGTGGGATATTCAGAATTTGGGATTTTTTTTTTATAATGCAATCCTGATCTATACTTCTCCACAGCTTTGTCTCTGACCTGTTTGGAATGCTCCTTGGTCTTCATGTTGCTTGCTTAGTGGTGTTGCAGAGTCAGGGGCCTTTCAGAACAGGTATATTTATACAGGCATCATGTGACAGACCATGTGACACTGAATGCACACTGGTGGACCCTATTCAACTAATTATGTGACTTCTGAGGTTGATTAGTTGGACCAGATCTTATTTAGGAGTTTCAGAGCAAAAGGGATGAATATATATACACTCATAACTTTTCAGTTTTTACTTGTTTTTTTATATATGCAAGGTATTTTATTGTCATTTTACTTTGCCAATTTTGACTATATTGTTAGGTCCATTTCCTAACATCCAAATGAACCTCCATTTTCAGTCCAGGTTGTACGTAATGTGACAAAACAGGACAAAAACCAAGGGAGTGAATACTTTCGCAAGGCACTGTATATAAATACAATTATAACATTTCGTTAGTATTACTTTCAACTTAATTTTGGAAACTTTTAAATTTTTATCCCAATATAGAGGCAAGGCAATCACATTAACCTCTGTTTTGCTTCAAATCCAAACCCCCAACTGACCTTTTTCTCTAACTGCAATTAAATAAATATACATATAAAAATAACCACCAGGATTGAATATCAGGCCCATAACACAGGTCTGCGACTAAAAAGCTGTTTGATTAGTTTCTTCTAATTTCCATGTATTTTGGTGTGCTGAAAACAAATAAAATATTGAAAAAACTCCTAGACGTCATGATTTGCCACAACATGCAAAATTGTCTTCAAATTTATCAAATTTTTTCAAATCACTATTAATTAATTCAAATTACTACCAATTAATTCACATAAGTGCATTTAAGATGGTGGGAGGAGTGGCCTAGTGGTTGGGGCAAGGTACTTCGGGCCGGAAGGTCGGGGGTTCAAATCCCACTGGAGGACAGCAACCTTGGGCCGGAAGGACTGGGGTTTCTAGTCCCACAGGTGCTCCTTGTGGTCTTGGGCAAGCCACTTAACCCTCCATAGCCCATGTTCCCTGTAAAATAGTTCTGTGTGCTGTGCTTTCCTGTCTAATCAATGTGTTTATACCTCAAAAATTTCCTGTCATGATTTGACAATTTCCAATCTGTAATCAAACCGCTGCTGATCGCTGGAAGTAGCGGTATACAAATGTATACTAAATAAATAAATAAGATATAAAATTCCAAAAAAACCCTTAAAGGGGTTGTCCAAGTTATGTAAAAAAAATATAGCACTGTAAATCTGATGGTCAGCAATATATACATAAGCTAAGCAAGTTTTAAGTCTGTGCTTCTAATGGTAGAAGGGGTTAATCTTTACTGAAGAATCCAGTGGGAGGGAGACACAGGGCAGATAGCAGCAGCTCCGGTTCAGTGCAGGGGGGCGTGGCCAGCACTGTGACGTCTCGTGTACAGACACAGAGCTGCTCTCTCCTGCATGCCACACTTGTGCACGAATCATCATCAAGTTCTTGGTTCTAGTATGTTCACACTTTTTCATCGCAATTCGTGTTAGCTCGTCATTCTTCAACCGTTATGTTATGGCTCCGCAAAAGTGTATTAATTCGCCGGACAGTTTCTGTTTCATCTGTGGTGAATATACAGTGTTGAAGCAACAGCAGAATATTACAGACTTTGTGAAAAAAGTATACTTTGCATACTTTGGACTAAAAATTGGAGATCAAGATAAAGCCTGGGCGCCTCATAAAGTGTGCAAACGGTGTGTTGAGGACCTCCGAAACTGGTTCAAGGGTAAGAAAAAATCTTTCCATTATGGGATTCCTATGGTATGGCGAGAGCAAAAGAACCATAGTGATGACTGTTACTTTTGTTCATGCGATGTGAAAGGGTTTAATTCCAAATGGAAGCATTCCATTTCATACCCCAATCTTCACTCGGCAATTCGTCCCATCCCCCATGGCACAGATATACCAGTACCCAAGCCCCCTGCTACCTTGGAAGAGATACCTAGCTCCGATGAAGGTGAAATCATACCTGAACTAGATGACAAATCAAGTTCTGACTTTGAAGATGATACAAGACCAAAATTGTTTTCTCAAGAGGAGATGAATGATTTGGTAAGAGACTTGAATCTTCCCAAAGATGCCGCTGAGTTACTCGGATCAAGGCTGAAAAGCAGGAATTTATTGTTGCCAGGAGTGTCATCTTCATGGTTCAGAGATCGTGAAAAGCAGTTCGTTCCCTACTTCGCCCAGGAAGACAAGTTCGTTTATTGCATCGATGTCGAAGGTCTGATGGGTCAATTTAAAATCCAATATGATTCAGAGCAATGGCGTCTTTTTATAGATTCTTCAAAAAGAAGTCTCAAAGCAGTTTTACTCCACAACGGGTTTTACGCTTCCATACCTGTAGGTCATTCCGTACACTTGAAGGAAACCTATGAGAACTTGGAATTGGTTCTTCGTAAACTTAAATATGAAAACCATGATTGGCAAGTGTGTGGGGACTTGAAGGTCTTGTGCATGCTGCTCGGGCAACAAGCTGGGTATACCAAATATCCTTGTTTTCTGTGTCTATGGGACAGTTGAGACCAACAAAATCACTGGACCAAAAAGAGTTGGCAGCCGAGGGTGCTAACAGTCGGTAAAAAAAATGTCCTCCGAGAAACTTTGGTACCTTCCCATAAAGTTCTTCTACCACCTCTCCACATAAAATTGGGATTGATGAAGCAATTTGTAAAATCACTTCCAAGAGATGGAGAATGCTTCAAATACTTGGTCACCAAGTTTCCAGGCCTGTCGGAGGCAAAATTGAAGGAAGGTGTGTTCGTCGGACCAGATATTAGAAGGCTTATAGTTGATCAAGAGTTTGTCAATACCATGACGGATCCTCAAAAAGAAGGGTGGATTGCATTTAAAGAAGTTGTACAGAAAGTTTTAGGCAATAACAAAGATCTTCACTACAAAAAGATCGTCGGACGAATGCTGAAAGCATTTCAAGCTTTAGGTTGCCTGATGAGTTTGAAAGTGCATTTCCTCCAGTCCCACCTTGACTACTTTCCTGAAACTTTGGGAGCTGTAAGTGAGGAACAAGGTGAACGATTCCACCAAGACATTAAAGAGATGGAAAGGAGATACCAGGGAAAATGGAGCATTACAATGATGGCTGGCTACTGTTGGATGCTTCAGAGAGACATTCCAGATGCTACTCACAAGCGTAAATGCACCAAGAGGAGCCTCACAAGGAAGAAGAATTGAGTTTAGTGTGTGTAGGTGAGCTCATTTCAGTTCAAAAAAGGATTTACATGAAAAAATTGTAATAAAACTTTAATTTTATAAGTCTATTTCCATTTATTTTGAGGTATTGCCTTATTTAACATAGTTACCTAAATTGTCAGGAAACGTGATGTCCTATGACAAAATGGAGATCATTTTCGGATTCAGTGCACCAAAAAACATAAAGATTACGTGGAATAACCAAAACAGCTCTCGAAAAAAAAATTTTTGCAATTGCAATTTTTATAATTGTTTTAATGTCCTAACCAATGTTTTTTCAAGCAGGTCCTGATATGCCAGTCTGGTTTTCAGGATGCTCACAATGAATATGCATGAGAGAGATTTGCATGTCCTTTCTCCATTCCATGCACATCTGTTTCATGCATATTCATTGTGGATATCCCAAAAACCAGACCAGTGAGGGGTTACACCAAAACCTGCTTGAAAAACACTGTCCTAAAGGGTGAATTCCAGCATCCTGTAGACAATTTGCAGATGTAGACAGAGCATAGAGTTAAGTTTATGTGTAATTTATTTTATGCATGGATCATTTAATTTTTTTTGAATGAGGCATATGATTGTCGATATGTTTTGTTTTATGGGTGGATTTTATTTGAGAGAGATTGATTGTAACACATAACACAGAGCTGTATTAAATTAATTTAAATAAGCTGTATATGCTTTTTCTCTGCCAAAGGTATTTGAGATAACTTACACAATGAGACAGAAATACACTAAGGGAATGTTGCTGAGCGATTGCACCATTTTACTGTATATTAAGGAAGTAGAAAGGCTTTTTTTAAAAGAAGGAAAAGGAATTTGGTCTGATTTTCTTTAAAAGAGCCTTTTCTTTTCTTTTTAACAGAACGATGGGCAGTTGTCAGTTTGCAGCTGTAAAGGGGTATTTTTCATCTTGAGATTTTTTTTGTTTGTTTTTTTACATTAGCTATGTAGGAGAGCTAGGCTGAAAAACTTTGTCAGTAGTCCCAGGTCTGATTAAATGATTGAACCTGGAGGCAGAATGGCTCTGTGCCCATATGCACTAAGCACTGACGTATGCTGCAATCAGAAGCAAACCTAAGTCATAGTAGATGAGCAAAATGTTGCCTCCCCGAGGTAATAACTTGCTAAGTAACCTCATTTGGATCGAGTCAAGGAAGCTAAAAATCTAAATAAGAAGATCAAAATTTGAAACATTATCTTTTAAATAGTATAGAAATAAGGATCAACAAACCAATTGTAGATGATATCTTTTTTATAAGAGTAGCGTAATATGTTTGTGAGAAGCGAGAGTTCTCTCTTCATCAGGTTAATGAAGAAATAGCACAGCTACACTGGGTTTAGATAGTACTGTGTTATCCATCTCTTAGGCATATGCACCAGAACCCTACTGCCACATAGATCCCTCCAATAGGAGTGCATCCTATAATCATGTTAGTCTCTAAATAGTTTTATGATTTAATTCTTTTTGTTTCTGTGCTACGATTGTGCAGTTTCACAGTATGCCCTTCATCATATAACCTTTGCTCATTTTCTATGGAGTTGGGGTACATAAGCGTTTACGAGGAAATGGTGGGACAGTATTACTACAGACATTCAGCTGCACAGTCAGAAACTTAAATATCATGTCTAATCTTTACTCATCCACCTCAAACCCTCCCTAATATTGCTGCAACCAGCTTTTTGGCTGACCAACTTGCTCCATTATTTAAATCCTAAGTAACCTTATTTCTCTGGCTCAGAAACATCCTTATCCCTACATGGAACCCTTGATTTCAGAGCAGAATCCCCCAGCACTCAATGCCATGTGGTCCTCCTTTAACAAACCTACACTATGACGCACTGAGAAAACCATTACCTCTATGTCGTCTACCACCTCTCCTTCTGGCCTCTTACTTTCATTGCTACTTAAAGATCCAGTGCTAAACTTAATTCCTTTCATCTGTATCATAGTTGCACCTCTGGTCAATGCCTTGCTTATGGAAGAATCCAACCATAATTTTTTTTAAAGTGCTGTCAAATCAATGCTGACACAGCTGGCCCTGGGTTTCTTAGTAAGGTATGACCAGAAGTAGATTTCCAGGCCTTTTCTTCTGAGGCAACGGAGGATAAAGTGACTTGCCCAAGGTCACAAGGAGTTCTAGTGGGAATTGAATGCTGATCTTTTGGATACTAGGCTCTTGTGTTAACCATTAGGCTGCTACTCCCCCACTCCACGTAAGCAAAAACAATCAAACCTCAATCTGGCTGATATGCTAACCTTCTTTTCTATATCTAACCTGCCATTTCTAGCAAAGATCACTAAAAGTGTCGTACAACTCCACATAAGAATAGCTGGTCTGGTCCGTCCCTCCTCTGACACAATCATACATCAGAGGAGGAAGGGATCAGACTTGCATGCAAGCACTCAGTCAGAAAGACCCGAGTGTTGTTTTTTGCTTTCTTTTTTTTTAAATCGGATGCCTGCTACGCTACTGCTGCTACCAAGGAATCTTGAAAAGCGACGGCAGATCAAAAGAAGGCAGAGGGGCCTGTGTGTGCAGAGGGGCCCAGAGGCAATATACGGTTCAGGTGGCTAGCTGGATTGGACATCCCGTTGAGACATACAGCCCCGCTAGTCGCCTTGCTGCATCGGGCCTTGGAAATCTGAATAAACAAACTTGAACATAAAAAAAAAAAGAAAGAAAATGCACCGATCAGCGATTTTTTTAAAATGCTGACTGCCAAGATTAACAAGAATCCAGATATTCAGTGCCAATATACAGATACCAGCTGGTGCTGAATATCCAGATTCGACGGCCAGGGCAGTCACTATCCAGTTAGCGATGATATTGAACTGCTATCCAGATAGCCAAACTGCATACACTTTGGCAGATTTTCTGCTGTTCCAGAGAGGAGCACTGAAAATTGCTGCTAGTTGGATGACAATCAACTTTGACCCAACGCCAACCACGGACCACCCTGGCACTATCTGAATAGTGGCAAGGCAGTCAGAGGTAACGTGTAGCAGCACAATCCAGATTGATCCTATTGTTTTCCTGCCCACCTATTGCCCTTCTTTACATGATCCTATGAAAACCTCGCAGGAAGCATTAGAAAAGAAAATGATTACAGGTTTGCAGGTACTGTTAACCAGCTAAGTGCCTTTGAATAACGGCTCCTAGTGACCAAATTTGCTAAAGAACCTTGTATTTTAGACCTCTGCCTATGGATCTACTTAGGAATCTGTTGTGGTGTGGGCAGTTGCTTGCTACTTGGTGTGGTTTATGAATGTTGTGTTAGGGATGGGCTGTGGCCCTAAGCTTTGTGCCCCACACTGTTAACTCTGATTTAAGAATATTGGGTTGAAAGTAAAATCATATAAAAACTACTGTTCAGTTGCTAGTTTGCCCTTATGGGCTAAGCTTCTTGATCATTTTTGGTTTCTTTAATTGCTTTATGGATTTTACTGTTCTATTGTTGGTGTTTAATTTTGCAGATGCTTTGTATATTTTAGACTATTGCTGTGAGTTCTTGATTACTTGTGTATACATTTTTTATTACTATTTGCCTTGAATTCTGATGGGCTAAGAAGAAGATAAATCAGATTAGATTAAATTAATTTATCCTTCGTTTGTATTTGGAAAATATGAATAATTAAATCTAAAAAAAAATTCTAATTTATATTGACGGAGAGAAAATTACTATATAAAGGAGTTGCTATTATAATTTCTTTCTGTAATTCTTTATGCCAAGTTTTCATAAAATAATTTATAGAAGGGAATTAGGAGCACGTTTTAGGTCATAAGTGCTGTTGTTGTGTGCCATTAAGTTGCTGCCAACCCCGTGGCTAGTTGTGACTATCCCCTGGGTTTTTAATGGCAACGTATAACTGGAAATAGATTGCAAGGGCTTAAATCTGAGCAGTAAGTCTTCAGCAGCTGGTCTTCCATCCACATACTTACCAGGCCTGACCTTGCTCAGCTTCCAATATTAGGCTCACTGAGGATGGCGTGGTCATAACCCTAAGACCTATGGGACCGATATTGTATTGGGCAGGCTGTGCACTGCTACAGCACATAGTCCTGCCCACTGACCCTTAACACCAGATATTCAATGCCACGGTGAGCCAAAAGCTGGCCTAGATTTAGCCGTGGATCACTAAATGGCCACTACCTGGTTAGCAGCAGTCTCCATCTCCACTCTGCCCAAGAATGCCCCAACATGCCCCAATGCTAACCGCAGAGCATCGGGGCATATAGCAGGCTTTGAAGGGGATATTCAACGGCACTAACCATGTAAGTGCCATTGAATATCTCAATTAAAGGCATTTACATGGTCTATTGGGCTGTAAACTGTGTAAATGCCTTTTGAATATCGGGCCCTGCCTGTTTAACTGTATTTACTCTAGAAGATTCTGATTATCATTATGGTTAAAATTTTCTCCATCTCAATCCCAATAAGTCAGCAGTACTATGGTTCACTTTTGATAACCCTTCCCCTCCCCTGGTCCCCTCTCTCTCTGGGTTTACGATCCCAGTTGTCGATTCATTGCAGTATCTTGGGGTAACACTTGATTCTACCCTATCATTTCATGTGCATCTTTCTTCTTTGTTTCATCACTGTTTTCTCTCCGTTTTACAGATTCGGGCTGTCCAATCTTTTCTCTCTACTTCATCTATGACCACCAAGTTCCTAATTCTTGTCATGTCTAAGCTTGATTACTGCAATATTGTTTATCTTGGTCTTCCCCAATATCAACTTCACCGCCTCCAGTTAATTAAAAAAAACATTGTTCATATCTTGGCTCATGCTTTCAGATTTGAACACATCACTCTTCCCCCCCCCCCCCTTCTGATTCACCACCACCGGCTTCCTGTGAAATCCCGCATCCAATATAAACTTCTCACCTTGGTTCACCGGGAACTACACTCTGGCTCCCCCATTATCTCTCCGACTCCTTGCTTTTGCATTCCCCACATGATATCCTTGGGTCCATCCATGCTAATTGTTTACACCTCCCCTCTGTTACTCAGGCTAGGTTAACATTTACACATTCCTCTGCTTTTTACTTTACTGCACCTGCCTCCATCTCCCTCCCCACTGCCCTCAGATTAGAGACGTCGTACTCAAAGTTCAAGTCACTATTGAAGACTCATTTGTTTAATGTTGCATTTGATCTGTCCATGAATAACCTGTCTTTCCCTTATCCTTTGTTTCCTACCTCCTTTTTGCCTCTTTTCACCTCAGTATGCGTGATTCTTTTAGACTGTCCTATTTTTAAATGGAGTTCTGCTCTACCTTTTAATTTCTACTTTAAGTTTAATTTGTGCACCGCCCTGCTGCTTTGGTGAAGGGCAGTCAAGCAAATCTTAATAAATATAAACATAAATGTATGGGCCATTCAATGACATAATCTGGAAAGTTTTGTTGGAAGTGAAGAAAGTTCAGGGGGTGAAATATGTAGTGGACCCCTTGGGTATGGATGCTCCAAGGGCTTCGGTTGTGGAGGTAGAGAATCCTTCTTACCTTTGGTTTATGGATTCCAAGGACTTAATTCGGTACACATTTTATGTGAACACCAGTGGCTCACTCCTTCCTCATCCATTCCTTCGCTTACCCAAAAGATCCATAGTCCAGTCCAGTTGGGTTTTGTATATATGTATATATATATATATATGTAAGGAGCATATTCAAAGGGATTTATGTAGTTTGCAGACCTAAAAACTGCATAAATTCCACTCACTGGGATATTCAGCGACACTAAAGTGGTTAAGGCTGCCGAATATCCCCTCCTAACCCAATTAAATGCCCAATCCGGGGGCACAGCAAGGGTGGCACTACGAGCTTTGGCCACTAACTGGCTAGCTAAAATACCTGAAGTTAGGATAGGTGATCTTGCAATTCAGCTAGTGGCTGAATATAGCCACTGACCATATTGCAAAGTACCATTTGGGCAAACTGGATATTTAGTCCCACTCGCCAGTTATCCAGTTGTGTTTTAAAATGGCGACAGCCAGTCACTTTATCAGCACTGGCCGCTGCCACTGAATTTGCCCCCCACAGGGCCTGATATTCAGAGATTGGATATTTAAAACCTGCCATTGTCAGCCACGACATTTAAATATCATCCTGATATTCAGAGCCGGAGAGTGGCCGGCACGGAATATTTAGATAATATGGGACGCACTGGCTGCTATCTAGATATTGGCATTATTCAGCTGCTATCCAGACAACATATCCAGATGGCACTTAGGACAGCTTTTTTACCGTCCTAAGTAACGAGGATGGGCTATCCGCTTAAGAGCATAATTTATCCAGATAGTGACTGAATATCGCAGCTATCCAAATAGTCGCTTGTATCATCCTTTCCCTGTCTAATAGACTCCCCCCACACTATCCAGATAATGCCAAGGCAGCCTGTAATGAAATTCAACAGCACTATCTAGACAGTGCTGCTGAATATCTCCCTCAGCACCCTTCTGGATAACCTCTGAAGTTATCCAGATAAGAGCTTCGGAATATCGGCCTAGACTGCTGTAATATCATCTATCAGGGCTTACCAACTCAATCCATCTACCCTCTGCAACTTTTACAAAACACAACTGCCCGCATCATAACTGGTACATCAAGAACCAGCCACATAACCCCAACATTGGTATAGCTCCACTGGCTCCCCATAATCGCCAGAACTAGATACAAAGCCATTCTCACCATCTTCAAGATACTACACCAGCTATCCCCACCAATACTCCAAACACTTGTATGCAAAGACCCTGAAATCAGAATAAAAAGGAGAGACAATAAAAACCTACTAATAATACCCCAAAACAAAATTAAAGCAAAACAATCTACCTGTCACTGAGCCTTCTCAATCTATGCACCATACCTCTGGAATGCACTCCCAGAAAGGTTAAGAACCACCAATGACTTATGGGACTTTTGTAAAGAACTAAAGAAACACCTCTTTTCAGAGTATTATGGACCAGAAACAGAACCAATACAGGAAACATAACCTCTAAATATGACCCCATTAACAAAGCTAACAGTTATAACCCAAATCAATTTCTACCTCCTAATATCACCCTCAAAAAAGGGTTCCAGGGGTGATCCAGGAAACTACAGACCGGTGAGCCCGACGTCAGTACCGGGAAAAATGGTAGAAACCATCATAAAGAACAAAATTGCTGAACATGTAGATAGTCATGGCTTAATGGGAGACAGCAAACATTGCTTTAGACAAGGAAATTTAACATGGACAAGTTCAAAGTTATGCACTTAGGGAAGAACAACCCAAACTATGGTTACACGATGCAAGGTTCCACATTAGAAACCACCACCCAAGAAAAAGATTAGGCGTCATTGTGGATAACATTTTAAAACCCTCCGCCCAGTGTGCAGCGACGGCCAAGAGAGTAAATAGAATGCTAGGTATCATAGGGAAAGGAATGGAAAATAAAACAAAGGATATTATAATGCCTCTGTATTGTTCCATGGTGCAACCGAACCTTGAATATTGTGTGCAATTCTGGTCGCCGTATCTTAAAAAGCATATAGCATTATTAGAAAAGATTCAGAGAAGAGCCACCAAAATGGTAAAGGGGATGGAAGGATACCCCTATGAAGAAAGGCTAAAAAGGTTAGGGCTCTTTAACCTGGAAGAGAGACGGCTGAAGGGAGATATGATAAAAGTTTATAAATTAATGAATGGAGTGGAATGGGTAAACATAGATTGATTGTTTACGTCATCATAATACAGGGAGTGGATGCTGAGAATGTTCTTTCGTAAAAGAAATTTATTGTTTAAAGGTTCATTGATGCATATCTATCCAGATCTTTCAAAGGACACACAACAAAGTCAGAGAACATTTCTTCTCCTCTGTCCAGCAGTCCAACAGCTGGGAGCGCTCTTTTTCTTAAAGCATCCTTGTAAATGCTTGGTGAAATATCGTGCATCCTATACAGTATTTTCTATCTGTTCTCCCAGCTGCTGGCCTTTTGTGAATGCCTGGTGTCCTGAGATTGCAATTGATACTCCTACGGATGGTCTGTGAAAGCAAATGCTGATCACTCGCCTGACTGTTTTTCTCTCCCCCCTTCTTTTGTGGGCTTGAGAGAGCGAGCAATGAGTGCACTACTTTGAGCTTTGCTGGGTTATAATCTCTTTGTAATTTATTATGGTCTTGCTCTATTTCTGTTCAAGAGTTTGAATAATTCTTGTAATGAGTTGTATAATTTCATAAATATAAAATTAAACCAAAATTCTAAATCTCTCAGCGTGTGTACACTTCTCTGTCATACAACCACTCCTTAAAAAGTACATGTCATATGTGTATTAGTCAAGTTTACCAAAGTGCTTTGACTAAATGATAAAGTGGCATTAAAAACCTGTTAAATAAATAAATAAGGTGTGCTAATAGATAACGTTGGGTTTGCTGTGTGCTAAGCCTGTTGCAGTAGCCTGCTACCACACACTAAAAATGCAGCTGTGAGAAAAATCCCACTTAGTGCAGGTTGATGTAGAGACTGAGCAGTTCAGGGGTGGAAAGCACACATTACAGTTAGCGGGAGCATCTTTAGGGTGGCACTAACCAGCAGTGCTGCAGTTAGCGGGTGCACTTACCCTCACCTCAATGGGTTGCAGTGTGTACCCGCGTGGACTGCAGCAAATGGCTTAGCACGGGGGCAGATCCAAACCTGTGTTAACTGTATGAGGACATGCTCGGCATGTCCCCATCAGCTAGCACGAGTCCATCTCTATCCCCATGCTAAAAAATGGGCCTCAACACACACCAACTCATCGCATTTTAGTAAACATGCTCCTAAAGGCCTTTTAAGGGACATATTTATTAAATACTAATACTAGCCTGGAATTTAGCACATGCTAAGCATGCTGTGGTATCCATTACCACATACTAAAAATGCAGTTGTGATAAAAATTCCAGGCTAAGCACTTGGTGCAGGCTGGGACGAGATTGTGCAGTTCAGGGATAGAGTGTATGCATTGCAGTTAGCATGGACAACTTTAAGGCATTGATAACTGGCAAAGTTTAGTAGCACGGTGTACTTACTGCCACCTCAATGAGTGGCAGTAAGTGCACCCATGTTAATTACGTCAAATGGCTTAGCGCAGGGGCAGAGTCAAACCCACACTAACTGCATGCGGACATGTTGGGTATGCCCTCATCAGCTAATGTGGGTCTGGCACTGTCCCCGTGCTAATAAATCAGGCCTCAAATGCACTAACTCAATGCATTTTAATAAACATGTGCCTAAAAGACCTAACTAAAACTAGGAAAAATTAATTCTAAACCTTTATTTCAAGCAAATACTTGTCTGTTTTGTATTAAAGCTCTAAATATCCTAACTAAAACTGGGGCAAATTAATTCTAAATATTTATGCCAAGCCAATAAAGCGTAGTTACTCACCTGTAACAGGTGTTCTCCAGGAGCAGCAGGAATCAGTCCTCACTTATGGGTGACGTCGGCGCCGACGGAGCCCTCGCGGAGCAATTTTCCCCAGCTTTCAAAGAAAGCCTTTGGGAATTGCAGCGCGCATGCGCGGTCCTCTTCCCGCCCAAGGGTGCCATCTTAGCCAGTCAGATGACATAGCTAAAAAAGACAGCATAAAAATTTGCAAAAAAAGTAAAGCAGACGATTGCAACTCCAAGGGGAGGAGGGAGGGTTGTTAGGACTGATTCCTGCTGCTCCTGGAGAACACCTGTTACAGGTGAGTAACTACGCTTTCTCCAGGACCAAGCAGGAAGTCAGTCCTCACTTATGGGACTCCCAAGCTTAAGGCTACCGGAGACCCTAAGCACAAAAATGAGCTCCCTCTAGCTCAGCAGCACAGAAGGAAAGAATCTTCGCTGAATTATCACCCACCGGTAGCCCACATCCGGGATGGAGGGTAGGAGTTGCTCAGACCTCAAAGAGATTACGGAGGACTGCCTGTCCGAAAGCACTGTCCCTGCGGGACTCCCTCTCGAGACAGTAATGGACCGCAAAAGTCTGGCTCGAAGACCAAGTAGCGGCCCGGCAGATGTCTGCCAGCGGAACAGAGCGGAGGTAAGCCACTGACGTGGCCTTTGCCCGAACGCAATGAGCCGTGACTCGACCATCCAAGGAGAGTCCGGCTGCCCCATAAGCCCAAGTGATACAGTCCGCAACCCAGATGGACAGTGTACGCTTGGAGACCGGGAGCCCCAATTTATTGGGGTCAAAAGATACAAAAAGCTGAGCAGCTTTACGGTGCTCCCGCGTACGGTCAAGGTAGAAGTTCAAAGCTCTTCTACAGTCCAGGGTATGGAGGACCGTTTCAGCTCGGCTGGAGTGTGGTCTGGGAAAGAAGGTCGGAAGTACCACCTCCTGATTGATGTGAAAAGGGGAGACCACTTTTGGAAGAAATTTTGGGTGAGTCCGTAGGACTACCCTATTTTTGTAGAACCGAGTGTAAGGGGGATCAGACACGAGGGCCTGCAATTCACTTACGCGTCTAGCGGAAGTGAGGGCTATCAAGAACAGTGTTTTCCAAGAAAGAAAACGGAGAACAGGTAGCCATAGGTTCAAAAGGCGGACAGGTGATCCGCTGTAAAACCACATTCAGATCCCAGTCAGGCGCTGGCGGGCGCAGAGGTGGTTTAAGTAGAAGGAGACCTCGGAGAAACCTCGCTACAAGAGGGTCGCTGGAAAGAGGTCTGCCGTCCACCGGCACATGATGTGCTGAAAGAGCACTGAGGTGAACTTTGACGGAGTTGGACTTAAGTCCCAGATTAGAGAGGTAGAGCAAGTACTGCAGGATCACCGACACCGGGCAGGAGAAGGGATCCTGAGACTGTTGGCCACACCAAACGGAAAAGCGACGCCATTTAAGGGCGTAGCATTTGCGGGTAGAAGGTCGCCGAGAAGCTAGGACGACCTCTTCCACTTCTGCCGGCAGGAGAAGGGGAGCGAGAACTACCCTCTCAGCAGCCAGGCCATCAGGTTGAGAGACCTGAGGTTGGGGTGTAGCAGAGACCCCTGATCCTGAGTGAGGAGATCCGGTTGTAACCCCAGAGGGAATGGATCCTCCACCGCTAATTGCAGCAGGAGCGGAAACCACGGCTGTCTGGGCCAGCGAGGGGCCACCAGGATCATGAAGGCTTTGTCTCGGAGAACCTTGAAAAGAGTCCGAGAGACTAGCGGGATGGGAGGGAAAGCGTACAGAAGGCTCCCCGACCATGAGAGTAGAAAAGCGTCCGCCGCAACCCGAAGGGGGTGTGGCTGACGAGAGCAGAAGCGAGGAAGTTGCCGGTTGTGAGGACTGGCAAAGAGATCCATCGTGGGGAGGCCCCACTTTAGAAAAAGCTTCTGAACTACCAAGGGATCCAGACGCCACTCGTGCGGCTGGAGGATCCTGCTGAGTTTGTCCGCCAGGTAATTCTCTTGGCCTGGGAGATAAACTGCCTTGAGGAGAATGCCGTGACTGACGGCCCAAGAGCAGAGCTTCTGTGCCTCCCGGCAGAGGAGGAAGGAGCCCGTGCCCCCCTGCTTGTTCACGTAGAACATGGCAACTTGATTGTCCGTCTGGACAAGGACGGACTGGTGGGAAGTCAGGTGGGAGAAGGCCTTGAGAGCCAGGCGGATCGCCCTGAGCTCCAGGAAGTTGATCTGCTGAGCAGACTCCCACGTGGTCCAGAGGCCCTGAGTACGTGCCCCTTGGCAATGCGCTCCCCAGCCCAGGAGGGATGCATCTGTTGTCAGCACCCGGGCCGGCTGAGGTGACTGGAAAGGCATTCTGCAGATCAGGTTCGGCTGCTGAAGCCACCACCGGAGAGACGAGATCAGCGGCTCGGAGACGCGCACTAGGTCTGCTAGGCCGCCTGTGGCTTGTCGCCACTGCTGGCGGAGACACCATTGAGCAGGCCGCATATTCAGGCGGGCATTGGGGGTCACATGGACGGTGGAAGCCATATGGCCGAGTAGTCTCAGGAAGCGCCTGGCGGAGACCAGGGGCTGGCTGCGAAAACGGTCGGCTAGGTCCATGAGCCGTTGAGCCCTGTCGAGCGGTAGGTACGCTCGTGCCTGAGGAGTGTGCAGCCTTGCGCCGATGAACTCGAGATCCTGTGAGGGGAGCAAAGTGGACTTTGCGAAGTTTATAACAAAGCCCAAGTACTGCAGAAGAGTCACCGTGCGGCGTGCGGCGTTGGTGACCTCCGGAGCGGACGCTGCTCTGATGAGCCAGTCGTCGAGGTACGGAAAGACATATAGGCCGTGAAGCCGGAGATGGGCCGCCAGCACCGCGAGACATTTTGTGAAGACTCGCGGTGCGGAGGACAGGCCAAAGGGCAGTACTCTGTACTGGTAATGATTTCCTACCACCACAAACCTTAGGTATTGGCGGTGGCTTGGGTGGATGAGGATGTGCGTGTAGGCATCCTTTAGATCCAAGGAGCATAGCCAATCTCCCTGCTGGAGGTAGGGCAGAAGGATTCCAAGGGTAAGCATTTTGAACTTCTCTCGCACAAGGAACTTGTTGAGGTTGCGCAAGTCCAGGATGGGTCTGAGGCCTCCTGTTCTCTTTGGTATCAGAAAATACCTGGAATAAAAGCCTTGACCTTTTAGGTGGTGGGGCACCGGTTCCACCGCCCGTTCCTGTAGAAGACCTGCTAACTCCTGAAGGAGTAATTCCCTGTGCAGAGGGGGTCGAGGAGGTTCTCCCGGAAAATAGGAGGGAGGGACCTGGTGGAAGTGGAGAAGATAGCCTTCTCGCATGACTTGAAGCACCCAGGCATCTGAGGTGATGCTGGACCACCTGTGGGCGAAGTGAACCAGCCGGCCTCCGGTGCTGGGAGGAACCAGCGGGGGGGGAGAGGCTATGCTTAAGGAGTCAAAAACCCCCACCCTGCTGAGCAGGGGCTGGTGGTGCAGGCTTGGGGGCTTGCTGCCTACGGGACCCGTTACCCCGTCCCTTGGCCTGCTGGCCCTGTTGGGGAGCTGCAGGGGCCTGATAATGGGGGTATGGTTTGTAGGCAGCCGTCTTCCTCGGGTAAAAGGACTTTTTTCCCGAGCCCTTCTTTTTCTGGGAAGGGGCGGAGGTCTTCCTAGAAAGCCTGGTCCTGGTGAGAGTCTCCGTCTCAATCTGTGCAGCCTTTTCAGCCATGGGCTTGCCAAAGAGGTTTTCGCCTCGGCAGGGGACATCGACCAACTTGTCCTGCACCCAGGGCTCAAGGTCAGACGACTGAAGCCAAGCCTGTCGGCGGGCACCGATGCCGGCTGCGGCCACTCGAGCCGATGCTTCAAAGCCATCATAGGCTGCTCGGGACATGAATTTTGAGCATTCCCGAATGCCAGTGGACAAGGCCAGGAACCTCCGCAAGGGTTCCTCGGACAAACCAGCGGAGAATCCGGCTAGCTCTTTAGCCAGGTCTCGGAGATACATGCCCATGTATAGCTGGTAGGTCTGGACACGACACGCAAGCATAGAGCCCTGGAAACACTTCTTACCAAGGCCATCCAGGTTACGGGCCTCCCTGCCAGGAGGCACCGAGGAGTGCATCTTCTGGCTCTTAAGACGATGCATGGCCGATTCCACTACCATGGAATGGTGTGGTAGCTGTGCTTTTTGGAAGCCAGGGCTCTTGCGGACTCGATAGATAGAATCGACCCGCTTGCTCAGGACCGGCGAGGTGGCCGGACTCTCCCACATGCGGAAGAGTAGTCGTTCCAGCATAGGAGGAACCGGTACAGTAAAGTGTTCCCTTGCGGGAGAGTCATACTGGAGGGCGTCGAGCTCTTCGGCTCGAGGCTCCTCCTCGGGGTCCGCAGGGAATTTATTTTATTTATTTATTTAGACAGTTTTTTGTATACCGCCTTATCCTTCAATCAAAGCGGTCACAACACAATTGGGGGATACATTTAACACGCGGGGATATGAGACACATACACTAATACTTACAGGGCCTTGGCCATATCCCTGACGAAGTCCGAGAACCGGGCATCCTCCGGGGGGGACTGCTTCCGAGGTTCGGACTCCGGTGAGTCCGAGGGGACACACCGAGTCCGGAAAGAATCAGGTGACTCTTCCTCTTCAGACTCCCAGACCGACTCCGACGAGGACTCGGTGGGGTCGGCCCGGGCAGGGCGCGGCGCCTGCCGCCCCGACGCCGAGGGAGTCGGCGTCGGCGACCTCGGTCCCGAACGGGAGGCCGAGGGTGACCTCGACCGAGGATCGACTCGAGTTCGCATGGACTCGAGGATCGGCTCGGTCTCCGGGGTCGACTTGGACGTCGACGTCCCGGCGGTCGGGGCAGCGACGCCAGCGAAGCCAGCGAGCAGTGCCCGCTGCTGGTCCATGAAGGCAGACAGTCTGCTCTCCAAGGCCGTCAACCTGAGTCCGAGCTCAGGTGACCCAGCAGCCCCCGACTCGGGCCCTGACGGCGTCGGGCCCGACGTCGGCTGTCGCGGAGGCGAGTCCAGGAGGACCACAGGACTTACCCGTGCAGGCAGCTCCGACTCCAGGCGAGGTCGCTTCGGGAGGTGCTCCTTCTCCAAGGACCCGGGGCGGCTATCGGGGCTATGCGACCTGGCCCTCGCGGAGCCAGGAGCGTCCACCGACGCCGCCCTCGCGGGTTTCACCTGACGTCGATGGTCCCCGGAGGGAGAACCCCTGTCGGAGGAACTCCAGCGACGGTCCGAGCTGGAACCTTTGGACGCGGAGGTCTCCGACGAGGTCCGGGTACGGCTGGGGTCAGCGAAGATCCTATCCCGCTGATGCCGCCGACTTCTCAACGCTTTGGAGGACATTTTGCCGCAGGGCCCACAGATCATTTCTTCATGATCCGGGCCCAGGCAGCGGAGGCAAAAGTCGTGTGTGTCAGTTAGTGACATATTTCGGTCACACTGACCACACCGCTTGAAACCACTGGCAGCCATCGGGGGAAAAAGGGGCCCCGGCGAGGTCAAAGGACCGGGCTGCCAGGGAAAAACCGAAAACGAAAACTGACTAAGTCAGAAAAAACGAAAAGAAGAAGAGGACTCGTGACCGGCGTCGCGAGTCCGGGCGGGAAAAAGACCGGCGTCGAACCGAAGGAAAAAGAATAAAATAATGAAGAAATATCGACTTTTTCGCGGGGACAAGACGGGGACGTCTGTAGGGCTCCGCGGAAAAAAGAAGACTGGCTAAGATGGCACCCTTGGGCGGGAAGAGGACCGCGCATGCGCGCTGCAATTCCCAAAGGCTTTCTTTGAAAGCTGGGGAAAATTGCTCAGCGAGGGCTCCGTCGGCGCCGACGTCACCCATAAGTGAGGACTGACTTCCTGCTTGGTCCTGGAGAGCTAATTTATCCTTGTAAGTAATTTAAAATATAGATTTTCCAAGTAAGTGCACAATATCTTTTTCCCAAGCTATAAGTCACCAAGTGTCTCCAGCAACGTTGTGTTCATCTGCCCACAGAGGCTTCTACTCTCAGATTCTCCTCAGGAAAGCATATTCGCAATAAATATTTCTTTATTTAACAGGTTTTTAATACAGCTTTATCATTTTAGTCAAAACTGTTTACATTGTAACTTCAACTTCAACATTAAACACGAACATTGTTAACTTAGATTTTTCCGAGGCTATGGAGGGTTAAGTGACTTGCCCATGGCTACAAGGAGTGCTAGTGAGAATCAAGCACTGGTCCTTTGGTTCCCAAGCCAGTGCTCTAGCCATTAGTCTACTCCTCCACTACATAACAAAAACATTAATGTTAGTATATGCAAATCTATCATATGCACATTCACTGTGAGTATAGTTGAAACCAGATTTATTAGGTATGTCTTGAAGACTGGGATGAGAATCCCTGCTACCATGTGAGTTCCCTTGGACCCCATATCGATGGGTTTTGTCACAATCAAAACTCCTTTCTACTGTGTCCAGTCTATAATGCATGCTTCTAAATTCTTCTTTTGCAGTAGTATCACTGGTATGGTCTCATCGAGTGATGCTTGTCACCTGGTTGAAACTCAAGTTGACCATAAGGGAACTCTGGAATAGGGAGCAAGCAGAACGGACTCCAAAGAGAAGAAAAAATTGACTTCTCATCTGAGAAGATTTTCAGGGATGTCATACTGGAAAATATCTGGGAGAAGACCATGCAGGTAAAACAAGATTGCTCATACAAGTCACATTTCACCACACCGAGTGAAGCTGAAAGGGAAGTGACAATAAACTAATGAATAATAACATTATTAATGTCTTTAAATACCTATGTGTTCCTGTATATGGAGTAACTAAGTTGACTAGGTATATTAGAAGGCAACAGAGAAACTGAAGTGAAAGCTCTCTTAACCACATACAGTCTGGATTCTCAGACCTGGAAGAGTGAATCCAAATGCATGAAATAATTTATTGTCATTCAAATAGTTCCAAAAATTTCTGTTCAGTCAGTCTTGTCTGTCCTGACAGTGTAGAAGTTTAGATGCCTTATTTCAGTCTTTAGGAATGGGCATCTACCTCTGCTGAGATTTTCTTCTGGTGCACTTTTGTTATTTCTGGTTTTCCAGTGTTACTTTCGAACTCCCGAGGTGAGACTTGCCAGCACATTTCAGTGTTAACATTGGCCTAACAGGTCTCTTTGATCTGTTTTCTCCTTCAGGGTGTTCTGTGGCTGAAGTGCCGTGGGGAATAAGAATTCCAACACTGCGCTATATCCTTGGCTTGAGACGTGTGAAGGCACATTCTAATGTGTGCATCCAGGCCCCTGTGCGTCCGATTGGAATCGGGATGCACAGAGACAGACCCGATTCTGATCCCGCGAGGGCTAGATGTGTCCCACGGGATCAGAATTGGGTCTAAGGCCAGGACCCAATTCAGATCAGCCTGCACGTACAGACCCTTGCCCAGCTAACTCAGTCAGGATCCTGAATAGAGCTGCGATGCCATGGCGTTCCGTTGCCATGGCACCGTGACTCCATTCAGGAGCCGTAATCCCTGGATGCCAACTACAATCTTCTTTCTCCGCAACCCGACATCCGATCTGGCTTTCCATGGCCATGGTCGGGCTGCGGGAAACCCCCTGCACCTCCTCACCTCTCTGCTGCTGCCCAGGCTTGCCATCCCGCATCTAGATCCGAGGCCTCGAACATACAGGGCTGACTTCAGAATCAGCCCTGTACGTCCTGGGTCACGGACCGCCCATTGCCCGCCCTCACTCTGCCTCTGCAACATCCCCTTCCACCCCTGTCTAAGCCTCCCCATGCAAACTCCTTGGTCTATTACAGTAAGGACTGATTTTTGACCACCTGAATACTATTTGAATGACCCGATAGAATTTACTCTTAGTTGATCAAGAGCATTCCTACCTCAAAAAATCAATAAGGGCAGTAAAATATTTTTGTTTGTTGAAAGAAAGACCACTTAATTTCAGGTTCTTTGAGTGATTGAGGGTTGAATGGCACACTCATAATTTTATTTTTTATTTATTTTTATTTATTTGTGCTTATTTACCATTTTTTGTGAATCAAAGTGGTTTACAAGGAACGCAAAATTAAGAGGTTTACATTGAACAAAGCTTGATATAGTGCATTTAATAATATTAACAAAATTACCAAATTTAACACATTATACAGGGAACATTGGTAAAAAGGAATGATGAGGATTGCAAGGAAATAATATCTTGATCTCGCATTCTGCTGCCTTCAATTATAAACTATATTCCAGGAATGAAGTAAAGTCATATCTAGGGAGTGAAATATGAAATTTTGATTACAATGATCTTAATAATTATTGTGGATTGTGACTAGTAATTTTGGTGGTGAGCTGGATTTGTTTGGAATTGTTTGGTATTACAACTAGCCTTTAATAAACTTTTTATTAAGTAATTATCTCCCCGAAATGTTCCTTGAACAAATATGTTTTTGTGAATCCTGTATCATTAACATTATTTTATGATGCATGCAAAAATCAACATTTATTTCTTATTCATAAGCAAAATGGTTCCTAACATTCACAGAAGTGTAATTTTTCTGTATATGTAATTGATAGTCTCCTCCGGGACCTTTATAGTTACTTTTGGGCCGCTGCTGAAAGCTGGCTCTCAAGTCGCACTCTATTAACTCTGTATGCCTCTATGCAGTGCACTGATAGCGAGCAGCCTCAGCACCAGCTTGCAGAAAGGGGCGCATATGCAAATTAGCCATGCGTTAAACTGTGGCACAAATGGCAGCGTTAAACTAGGAAAGCAAGCCAAACACATGTGCACAGAAGTTGGCGCAAGTTTGCCATGCTCTCCCAGAGAAACAGGGGCACTGCGTGTCTAATTTGCATATGCACCCCAACAGTATTTTGGTGGCATCGGGTTTTCCCCAATGCCTGGATCATCTGAGATGAAGTGTCAAACTTCCCCTCAGATGATCCAGACATTGGGAAAAGCCCCCAATGCCATCAAAATACTGTCAGGGGGCTGGTGACCATGACAGAAATCAAATCCCTGATGGCCCAGCAGCCCCGATCCCCTCACCCATCCTATTAAAAATAAGCCTGATGGCCCAGGGGCCCTGATCCCCCCACCCACCCAAATAAAATTAAGTCTCGTGGCCCAGTGGCCCTGATCCCCCACCCAAATCAAAATAAGTCTGGTGGTCCAGTGGCTCCAAACTCACCATCCCCCTCTCGATACCTTTACAATGGAGTGGGAGCGTTGAAAAATGGTGGCACTGGCCACGCGCGGTACATCCTTATATGGCAGGATGCACTGCTCGGGGCCAGGTGCTGCCATTTTCAAGCTCTGTTGTAAAGGTACCGGGAGGGGGGTGGGGGTTTGGGGCTGCTGGGCCACCAGGCTTACTATTAATTGTGTGGGTGGGGGGATCAGGGTCGCTGAGCCATCAGGGATTTGATTTTTCTTGGGCGCACTGGCCCTCCGAAGTATTTTTATGGCACTGGGGGCTTTCTCCAATGCCTGGAACTTCTGAGGGGAAGTCTGACACTTCTCCCCAGCTGATGGTTTGCCATCATGCCCCTTTTGCACTGACTTCAGGGTCATAGGTCCAGAGAACTCCTGACTATCTTGGGAAGGACATTATTTTGTAACACATGCTAATTTCCTCTGAAGAATCAACTAGTAGACATAAACGGGCTGATGTGCCCTTTGCTCAAAGATAACGCAACTTATAAGCACAAGTTTCAACAGGCTAAATGCAGAAAAGAGACTGACGCACACGTAAACAGCAAAGGAAAAGTAAGCGCACAGTAACTCCGAGCGTAGTTAAATTATAGGCAAATGAGCTGCACATATTAAAATGAGATGCTAATAGTGTCTGCGTCTGATGCAGAGAAACGCATAGGGGATTTTGTAACCATCTGAAGCACCAATATCTCTACATCTGGGTCTGAGATCTCTTAAGCATCCTGCGCTCGGCACTGACAGTATTCTGATGACATCGATGCCTTACCCCGGTGTCTGGATCATCTGAGGGGAAGTCTGACCCTTCACATTTCACGTCTTAGTCTCTCCCTAAATGTCTCCTTTTCCCTTAAGTCCAGCATGTTATTCCAGTTGTTTGCTTTTCCATCACAGCTGGTTAGTTTCCCAGCCCAGTCTCTTCTTATAAGTAGTCTCCCCCATGTCAGAGTATAGAAATAAAGGTTAATTATAACAAGAATATAAAGTGATTCCTTTTTATTGGACTAAACACATTTTTTATTATTTATTTATTTAGGCAGTTTTTCTGTAGCGTCCCTTCCAGAAAGCAGGGGCGGTTTACATTAAACAAACCGTTTTACAGAGAACATGAGATAACTATGTACAGTGACAGAAAAAAATTAGCTTTCAGGAGCTAAAACTCCATTCCTCAGGACAGATGCAATGAGCTAAAGATGATAGGTCATACAAGTAGTGACTAGGGACAAAGGTACTGAAAAGGATTAAAAGGTGTGATCATAAGTCACATTTAATAAAAGCAAGAGCAGTACAGTTACAGTATTGTCTGTTTTAGAAAACCCAAGAGCTGGTTCCAAAGTTCCCTTTCACTTACTCTCTCCAAAGAATCCAAACGGTGCAACATGATCCATGCTAGAGGACGAAGAACGTAAGATAAACATAAAAAGAGATTTCTTACCCAGCTCTCTTTGATTGACACTTCATTGCCCTTAGAACCAAGCTACGTTTTGAATATAGTATTTGTGGTCAAAAATTAATATTGAATTATGTTTATATAATAAGACAACATTGAAGAAGGATTTTTTTGGTGAGTTATAGTTAAAAGAATGAAGTACATTGTTGGTGCATTCGCAGTTTATAATGCCCATTTCTTTACCATCTGGATTTTGGGCAGAGACCAAGAGGAAGGTGGTTTAGAAGAAAAAAAGGGGAACAAAAGTAGGAAAAGGAGGCCAAGAAAGTTAATTGAAAATGATCACTTTATTAACATTGAAAGCCTTATACACTTTGCATGAAATAAAATCTTCCCATATTACACTTAAGGCATTTTTGCTTACTACAAAAAATTGTGGTACTGTAATGGAAAGACAGCAATAGGCTGGAACATTAGTCTGGTACCTTCCCTTCTCTCTCAATATGTGGAACGGTAAAGACTATATTGTAAGAACATAAAAAAGCCATGCCAATGGCGGCCAGTCTGGGTCACAAGTACCCGTAGAAATGCCACTAAGCGTGATAGTCAGCAGCACTAACACGGGACCACTGCTACACCTCCTGTCGATGCTAACTGGTCAGCATCAGTGCGTTCCAGGGGCTTCACCTGAGCAATAACCAGTCACTGCAATATTCAGCTGCTGACTGGTTATCCCATAGCAGTGAAAGAGAGGTACAAAAAAATCTTCCTAACTTTCTCTGCCAAAGCAGCTGAATATCGTGGATGCCTGGTTAGCTTCCTCTTTCAGCAGCAAACTCGGATATCCAATGCTTGTGGTCAGATATGGTCCCAGCATTGAATATCCAGGTTTAGTGATCAGCAGTGGTGGCTATCTGCTGCAATTGTGCTAGCCGCTACCGTTATCAGGCCCCTAGTTCTTTGAGAAAAAGCACAAGCCATTTACAGAGTTTGCAGATTTGAAAACCGTGTAAATGCCTTTGAAAATCAGACCCTAGGATCCTAAGTGAATATGTCAGAAGATGACTTGCTAGGAATTCAACATAGATGACAGGATGGAAGATAATTAAATTGGGTTATCGATCTCAAGAAAGTTTGCCCTATCCACCCTGTAGCTGCTTGTGTACTGCAGGACACTGTCGGGCTTCTGAAGCTTCCTTCAACTAAACTCTCCAAGCTCTACAATCAGGGTTCTGGGACTTGTGCCAGCCAAAGTACGGATGCCTGTATCAAAGAAGAGAATTGCTCTCAAGTCCTGTGATATGCCTCCTTGCCCAGGGCTGCACCAAACCATACATTTGCCTTGTGTGACTTGCACATCGGACGCGCCTCCACGCCCCCCCATCACAGATTTGTCATTTGCCGCAAGCCCCAGCATCTCCCCTTCTTACCTTACCCCACACCTCCATGTCTAGCCAGCTCCCCCCTGCACTGCCTGTCCTTGCCTCACCGCTGGCACTTTTCATGTTCCCTTGGCGGCGGCGGAGCAAACCTCCAATTTAAAAAAAAGATACGGGTCTTTCCGACTCCATGCTTGCATGATGTAAGCTAACATCCGGGGAGGGAGGGATCAGACCAGCCATTCAAACGTGGGTATGTGTAACTCCGCACTTCAATGAATGGCTGGTCTGGTCCCTCCTTTCGCGGATGCAAGCATACGCCAGAGGAGGGAGGATCAGGCCAACATGCAAGCGCAGAGTCGGAAAGACCCACAGGGTTTTTTTTCAATTGGAGGTTCGCTCCGCTGCCACCCCCACCACTAAGGGAACACAAAAAGTGACAGGGCAAGAGCAGGCAGTGTGGGGGCAGCAAGACCAGCAATCCCAAATGCACCCCAGTTTCTTTGCGCCCTGTGTAGCTGCACCGCTTGCACAGGGCTAGGTATGGCGCTGCCCTTGTCTGCACTGAGTTCACCAGAGAACAGACAGTGTTGAACAGCAAGCAATTGTACTAGCATCCCCTTGTTAACCATAGCGAGTGTAATCGTATTTACAAGAAAATAAAATCTCAGATTAAACATTAGGAAGACATTAACATAAAGCATTCTATGTAGGCTCAAACAAAATGAAACTCTAGCCAAAAAGAGAGAGAATATAACCGCAGTCGTAGTCCCAGGCCCAGTCACTAAACAAATGCTCAAAGCTGGTAGTCAAGATGGCTGAAGCAGTTCAGAAAAACAAAACTACTCTGCAGGGTGTGCACACGGTCCGGATGGTGGCCACTGTTAGAAGGCTGGATTTCAGTTCTCTGCTATAAAGTTCTCTGAGCACTCTAAGGAAAAATAAAATTTGAATAGGATAGTTTTATAATCACACTGGCTCTATGTGCTCTTTGAAAAAAAAAAGACCTTTAAGATCCCTGCTTAATTTGAATTGGTTCCCAGAACTGATCTGGTTTCGCAATTCAGTTCACAAACTTCTCCCTACCTAAGTAAATGTTTTTCTGGTTACCTCTGGTTGTCTGTGGGGATTTTTCCCTTTTGGGGGGTCCCCCTGTATCTGTCCTTATTCTAAAGCAGGTTGCAGCTCAAGTCTATACAGTAGTTACTGCATCTTTCCCAAGAAGAGCCTTTGTCTACACTGTGCAGGTAAATGTCCTTTTACTGTTGACATTTCTATGGTGGTCCAATTATCTTTTTTCCTTTAGAGATCTTCCTGCTTGCTTCAGTCCTAGGGAATCTCCTCCCATGAGTGCTGAGGTCCAGCTCTCCACATCCTCTCCAATCTCCCTCTCGCTGCATGAGGGGCGTTCAATAGTGCTAGTAGCACGAGGAGATTAAAATATTCACTGCTAGCAGGTGCAAAGTCAGTCAAGCAGCTTCCTGTGAGTTCCGCTGGCATAGTCTAAATGAATCCAGCCCAGATTTTGCCAGTAGTTGCCTGAGGATTTACTTTATTCCCACAGCAACAGAACTGCCTCTGTTTCTGGTTTTACAACCAGCGAAAGAATATTCCAGATCTTGGTAAGTTTATTAATCAGTTTATTAAGCTCAGGGGGCTGGAACCTTCTTTAAGTAAGGCCCCTCAAACTGTGTATCTCACAAGACTATATTAAAAAAACATGGTCAACAGGAAGAAGGCTAGATGATATTCTGAGGGCAGAAGAAAGTGCTGGAACACCTAGAAGGCGGAGAACATAAGTGCTTATAGTCTAAGCAATAAAATTGCAGATTTGCAAGCCTTAATTGCAGAGAAACATCTAGATTTTGTTACCACTACAGCTGATTCTGCGATGTGTTAAAAATTCTGTGGTGCATGTGACCTACACTAACATTTCTCAAGAGTCACATATGGATGTCAAGTCCCTGGTCTTCGCTGTACATTATACTCCAAAGGAAGATGTGAATATAACCCTTTCTTTTCCCTCTGTTTTCTTAATATACAAAATACAATATATAATTTACTAATTATTTGCTTTCTATTTAAATCTCTAATCAATACCTACCAGAATTAATTCTCTGAGTACCCAGTAGTATAACAGAGAGGTCCAAATTGGAAGGATTTTTATTTTAATGAAGCCGTGCACATGATTCAGCACTTCTATAATATAGCATGCTTTTGCACAAGGAAGACCAGAAAGTCCAAAGGGAATAATATATATGGACAGCTATTATTGGTGGGTTTATTTGTGAACGTGGTAATCAAAATAATCAAGAGCAATAAAGGATTGGGTTACTTAGAATATTGGCAAACTCTCCAGCTGATTAACTCACAGCTAATTGCATAGTCATCCGTCTTTTTTCGAATTAACGAACAAATACACAGATGAGTGAAATATGGGCTAGAAATATTTAGTTCTACACTTATCAAAATGAAAATCTGGAAATGAATCATGAGGAAGACAGCCCATGGCAGCAGACATATATCTGCTCGCTGCCAAAACTCAGGGAGTTGCTCTCAGAAAATAACAACAATTTAATGATTTATGATGATTAGTTCCACAATATATTTCCTTGGCAAGACCTGGGCCTGCTTTCAGCATAACTGTGCAAATTCAGAGCTCAGTTTATATTGTATAATGACTTGAAACAGCACTGGCCCCACTGATACGAGGTTTCTAATCGGGATATATATCCATTAGTATTACTAATAATTTGTATAGCACTACAAGGCATATATAGCGCTATACCTATAGATGTAAGACACATTAGTGCATATTCAAATGGAATCTGTGCTGTTGAGTCAATGCTGACTCCTGGCAACCGAGCAAGCTTTGGTTTTCTTGTAAGGTGTGACTGGAAGCAGATAGCCTTTCTGACAAGGCAATGGAGGGTAAAGTGGCAGTGGGAATTAAACCCTAGCTTCTTGGTCACCAGACCACTGCTGTAATCACTAAGCTACTCCTCCAGAGACCCTCTTATTAAACCTTGGCAACTAGGTAACTTGCATTTTAATGCAACAGCGACCGGCATCAGGAATGCCAACATAAGCCATATCAGCGACCATGCGCTAAAGCTCATGGTAATTGGCTATCCCGCAGCGTGATGGGGAATGAGTGGCGTGTGAGTCTGGAGAGCACATTGCTGCTAGTGTGATAGCAACTGCCATGCACTCAGTGACAGGTTAGCAATTATAGAATTGCACCTTCTGGCAACTCCATGGGTGCTGTTAGGTGCACTGTATGTTAAGGTACTCAGCCTCGCATGACCTGCTGGGAACATGCTGGTCCCACCCCTGACAGCTAATGTGGAGGCTTTGTACTTAATGTACATTATGCGTGCAGCCTTACTGAGCTTTAGTAAAAGGGCCCCTCGGTTTGTTAGTGTGCCTTTAAAAAATTCAGTGTGTGCTAAATTAATTTCATGCACACTAATCAACTTAAGTCTCCTTAATCTGTCAGTTAAAGTATCCTAAATCAATTTGGCAATCACCTAAAATTCCCCTTTAAAAGAAATGTGTGAAGCGCATAGAAAAAACATCCCAAAAGGAGAAAATCATTTCTGAAAAAAATAACAATAAACCACATTTTTCTTGCTTGTTGACATCCCTAGTTTCTAGATGGTTCATCCTAAAATCTAGCCCGAGTGGCAAAATCTGATCCGCAAGTCTGAACATGTGTGTAGAGCCAAAAGTGAACCCAAGAAGGAAGCAAAGTGGAAGCACCTTGCTCATACGCGCACCGCTACAAAGAAAACAAAATTCTCTTTGCTAAAAGTCATTGGTGTATATTGTAAACAACGGCACAGCTAGAGGGAGGCCAGGGCGGGGGGGGGGGGGAGGGGGGGGAGGGAGGCCCTCCGTTTCCACTTCAGGCCTCTCCAATTCCCATGGCTTTCCCTAATTTGCAACCGGCATGGCGCGCGCATCCTGCCCATGCTGCCCATGAATTTTTACTGTGTGTACTGCGCCAGCTACAAATCGGGGGAAGGAAAGCAGAGCTGTCACTGAATGGGTGTGCGCCGTGCTGGTGGAGGGATTCTATATGTCTGTCGTCCCCCCATGTTAATCCTGGTTCCCCCAACAATTGCATTCTGGCTATGCCCCTGATTGTAAATAATAAGGAAAATGGCAAATCATCTCAGTGTTCTGCTCTTGCCATTGCCAAGACTGTATACTCTGAAAACAAAATACAAAATGCGTGAGTGTGTGCGTTGGGTTGTGATTGTCTAACCAGGGCATTTTGCTTCCAGAGGTAGGACGTCAACTTTACACCCTAGTTTAAATTTCAAAGACCAAAAGCTACAGGTCAGTATAGCGTTCACATATTTTTAACCACTTAATGTTGGAAACTGCAACCTTTCCTTTGAAATGTGTTATTTTAAGATCAATCAAGTTTAAATGGTCAGTTTCCTTTGACATCGGAGACTCTCTTAGAAAACATGAATTCCCCTCCCAGGATTTTAAAGGCAATAATGAACCAGATAAAGGTAAGAATAAAGCCCAGAGTGTAGGAGTGAATTCAGCAGCAGATGAAGAGAGCTAGCCAGACTCAGCCCCTCTAGGGCATATACAAGATGAGACAAATTTGTGAGACAGTTCCTGTTTTTAAACCCTGAGAGAGCCTTCTGGGGCAAAAGAGAAGATTTATTTTGACAGGTTACCTATTGCACTCTTTTACTTTAATGAAATATTAAGATTCCTTACAGCTTGCTTAAGTTAGTGTCAAACTCCTAGGGAGATCAGGAGATTGAAGGGTACCAAGCCCAAATAAGCCGAAAGGAAACAATGGCCAGCATTGAAAGAAAGATGTACACTGCAATATGAAGGATAAACAAGTCCAAAGACTATATATTCTAAAGCTCACTTAAAAGTATGACTACTACTATAGTGCTACAAGGCGTACATAGCACTTTACATATAGATGTAAGAGACAGTCCTGCTCATCAGAGCTTACAGTCTAATCAAGGCGAAAAAAAATCACCACAAAACTGGGGATTAGAGTATGGCAAGATAAACATAAGTACTGAGCAGGAGAATGAGGAGCATCAGGATCCAAAAGCAGCCTCAAAGAGGTGGTTCTTCAGCCTGGACTGGAATAGGGCCAGAGAAGGAGCCTGACGCACTGACTCAGGTAGTTTGTTCCAGGCATATGTAGCAGCAAGGTGGAATGAGCAAAGTCTGGAGTTGGAAATGGCAGAGAAGGGCACAGATAGAAGGGAACCGCCAGAGGAGCGGAGTTCCCAAGAAGTGTAGGGTGAGATAAGAAAAGGAAGTTGCTCCCTCTGCATACTGCAAAATATTGCAGATATACAGACAGTAAAATTAATTTTTCTGCTGAGTCATTAGTTTTCGAAATTCTACAACATGTTTACTGGCAAGATGTTTGCCACCTCATTGGCTAAAGTAATTTGTTGCTACCACGTGCACATGCTAACACCATAACCACACATTATGCTACCACAGATCCCACTTTATGCAATGAGAACCATTTACTAATAACATACTTTAATGGCATTAGTGCACACTAGACATGTGCATTAGTTTCTGTATGAATGGGAACATTGGTGAACATAGCGATTGCCAGTTTATTCCAAGGGCAACTAAGTGAAAACTCATGCTTGGAAAGTTTTCACAAATTGCCATTTGTTAACTTAAATTTGTAATGCGTGAAAGTGCTGCCAGACACACTAGAGACAATCTGAGAGAGGGAGAAGGTCAAGGAGGTTTCGCCAGTAGCCATCACAAGGTGCTTTAGCCAATCGTGCTGCAAATCCATGACAGGCAGCCAGAAAAACATATCCCTGCCCATAATCTGCAAATCCCATGGGCCATGAGGTTACAGCCAGGGCTGCAAGACACAGCCCAGCAAAAGCCCAAGAGAACATGTTCTCTGACTTTCAGAGAGTGAGGATGGGGTGCTTATAGAGATAGCAGTTGTTTCTGCAGGGAAGGTCACACTGGGGCTGGAGAAGGAGATAAGGAAAGGTAGACAGAGGCTAGGAAAGTTCTGCCTTCACAGTGTGCCAATAGGCAATTGCTTACTGTTTTAAGCATTGGTGGAAATTGTGCACTGTGCAGTGTCACTGGGGCAGGATCGTTTACTGTATCTAATCTATTTCATTGTAAAATCAGAAGATACAGTGAAATAATATTTTGTAACAAACTTGTTCACCTATTGGCATAATGGGCAGTCCTGCATCAGATATCATTGGAAACTGGGATCAGCACTTAAAGCCCCCTCAGTTACCAGGATTGGGCAAATACAGTATCATGCAGGTGACAGAAGTCCTAAAGCCCTTTAAGGATGCCATGGAGAACCTGAGTTCCACAAGGGCTACCCTGAGCCTTCTCATCCAAGTAATGAATATTTTACAGGTGAAGTTAGAAGGTTTATGGCAGCAACAGGGATTCACTGCAGAGGTTTTAGTGTTTGTGAACTTCTTGCATGGTAAAGTGGAAAAAAGTTTGCAACTCCTTATGAAAGAGAATGCTTATTAATGGGGTGCAGGCAAAAAAAATCATTTTGTTTAGTTTCCTGTGTCATTTGCAGATGTGTTTTTTTTGTTTGTTTGGTTTGTTTTGTTTCATTTTAATAAGTTCTAATTATGTTTTGTTTTCATACATTTTCATTTCAAGGCAACTTTATTAGTTAAAGAGGTAGCTGTGGCTGCTGCCCAAACAAAAAGCATAGCTGAAAGGTTACTAGAGGTTTCAGGTAAATAAAAAACCCCAACTGGCTTTCTTTTCCTCACAGTCAGAGACTGGCCTTGAACCAGTGGCCTTTGGATTAGAAGGCAGGCATCTTGCAAAAGGGATTCTGTATCTCAGCAGAGAATGGTTCTAGCCAGTTTGCTCTTAACTGCATCTTGTAGTTCTGGTGCTTGTTCCTGCTTCCTGATTGGTCCAAAGTTTGGTCTGGAGCTCTATGGAAAATGCTAGCTGAATTTGTTGCCTCATTAATCTATTGACTCCTATTTTAGAGATTTACTCCAAAGATTTTCCTTTTGCCACGTTATTGTGCCAGAAATTATGTACTTGTTTGGAGGTTCATGCCAGGGAGCTCAGCTACTGCTATCCCATGAGCAAACAATGGTATTTCCTCTATCACGAGGGAGGAGCCCGGAACACTCACAGAGGAAGGAGACACTGACCTAGTCAGCCTGATAAGTCATCCTAGCTAGCATGGGCTGACAGAATGCCCTCACATCCACCTTTCTTAATCACTGTATTTGTTGACTACAAAATTCTTAGCTTTTTTTGAATGACTGGAGGACACTCTATAAATGCTTCTTTCATGTTGATACCTCTTCTATCAAAAGGGATGAACATGGCATGTGAGAGAGGAAGGGCACACCCACCTAGCCAGCCTGAAAGCTGAATCAACCCTAGCTATCTTGGGGTAACAAACTGCCTTCATATTTGCCATCCTCCCTTACTCTATTTGTTGACTATGGTGGTCATTTTAAATTCTTATTTGTGATTTGGACATCTGAAAACAGGCAGGTGGACATCCAAATCATGAAGACATCACTGGAACCATTTTTCAAACAATGTCTAATGATGTCCCCAGTACGGGGACATTCAAATAGGAAAGGGGTGTGGTAGAGGTGTGTCCAGGGTCGGGTGATGGACTTAGATGTCCCTGCTCAGTTTCAGAAACATTGGGGATGTCTGTAACCTCATCCAAGTTTAGACCTCCTACAGGCATGAATAGGCAATGGGAAAGTGCTCAATTGGGTTGTTAAACATCTGGAGGCACACCACCATCCCCAGTACTCACCACAATCACAATGATATTTTTTGTGTTTAAACCCATTTTGTGTTTGAAACACTGCTGAATGTCTTTTAGACATCCCCAGTTTTGAATACTATTCCAGGGACATCTATGTAAATGGCTCTGCAGATGTCCATATCATATGTCCATGTTTGTGAAATCGTGCCTGAATATGGATTTGCCTGCCTTTTTTTCGGACTTCTGACATGGATGTCCCAGATTGTACTTGGTCATCATTTATTATTATATAGTTCGATTCTATGTAATCAGTTGAAATATACTGTCATGTTATGTTCTCTGTAAACCATCTTGAAGAAAGACGGTATATAAAAACTGTTATATAAATAAATTTCTAAAATACTTCTGCCACAAGTATTAGCTGTTCATTTTGGGGTAGATTCTGCCCTGCAAATAGCGGGGGATGTACGTCCAAACTGGATGTACATCCCCCACTATGCGCTTGGGCTCGATTCTGCCCCGTGAGCTCATCACACATACAGATGAGCTGTGCAGGGATCTTTGGATGGGGGCCAAAGGGGGAGGGCTGGAGGCGGAGCATGGGCAACACGGAGGTGGGTCCGTGACCCTGGACTTACAGGGCAATTCCGGTCGCAATCAAATATGTCCCGGAAGGCAGAGTTGGCCGGAAAACTTATTCCAAGTCAGAGGTGGAAAAAGTCTCCCCAGGGTTGGTGATCCCCCCCTCCCTCCCGATGAGATGAGGTACACAAGGAGGTTCCCCTCAGCACAATCCTGGCCTTGGCAGGCCCAATTGGGGTTAGGTGGTGGGGAAAAGGAACTTTAAAAAGCTTGTGGAGAATTGGGGATCCCGCATGGCATCCCAGTGCTATGGTGATGGGATGCCATGGCACTGGACTCCATGCAGGGACCTTGGGAGGCTTAGATGGGGAGGGAACTTTACGTGCATTAGGGTAGAATCGGGCCATGTCCAGCCCATCCAAGTGTCCTAATTCTGCTCCTGCAGGGCTGTCTGGCTCCCACGGGTGCAGAATAGGGATCCACACTGGCCTGTCCAGATTTTGGATGTCCAGAAAGGCCGGACATCCCCGGTTCAGAATTGGCCTCCACAAGGGCTTCCAGCCTTTCTTGCTGCTGTGTTGGTCTTCCTCAACTCTTATGGGCTGTCACCACCAGTGCTGCAGCCCCATTCCCACTGCTTTTGGGGACTTCATCATGGTATATCCTCTGATTCTTATTTAAATCCCTTAGTATGTCATCTAAGCAGTCTATGAATGCTTCTTTCACTCTGGTGTGTGTGTGTGGGAGATCTTCCTCTCTACTTAAGCATCCTATTTTGTGGGACTAAGTCCTCAGTGCCAGGACTCAAATTTCCAGGTACACAGCTTAGCTCAACTCACCCTACTCCTGCAGCCTGGACTCTTGCCAGCTCTTCCGCTTTCCTCTGGTGTTTTAGGGTTTTGCAGCTGATCTGGGTGCTATGCTGGTCTCCTTGCCCTTTTACTCTTCTCAAAGTGCCTTGGTGTGCTTCCACCAATTATGCTGCTGGTTTGCCCTCTTCCACTGTCTTGAGGTGTTCATTATGCCATTTGTACTGCTTTTTCATTCTGATAGCGGTTTTGGTATTCATCCTGCCACTGTACGTACTCTTTGCCCTTCTTCTGGTACCCTTAGGGGTTTGTAACACTCTTGATGCCTTTTAGTACTGTTACAGATGCATGTCATCAAATTTTGAGCAGGTCGGATTGAAAATAGATAGCAAGCCTCACTGTTCCATTGCAAAATAGTTTCCCCTATAGATTCTAATGGGGATGACTGAAACGAATGCATGAACAGTTCAATTCCCAAACACTAGCCGAAGGGGTATATTCTGGTGAACAAAAATGTGCAAAAAAACCTTTTGCATGCACATGCCTAGTGCACACTAATGGGATTGTAGATGTTAATAACTCTAGTTGTCAGTGTTTTTTTGCTGTAAAATTTTCAAATAACAATAACTTATTCTGTTTTCACATTTATCAAGGCATACAGTCCATCATTACTCACTCCACATATTCAACCATGATGTCAGTAGCTGCTTAAAATCCTTGTCACCTTCCATGGACTTAACTTGGTCATGCAGTCTTATCAATATTTTTAAGATTACAGTATGACTGTTGAAATAATTTATGAAGCTAAGCAGACAAAAATAGATGTAAAGAAAAAATAGGATAGTTCTTCTAAACACTCTCACGCACACACATAGACATAGAGAATATTGCATGAGTGATTTCCCACACCCCAGTAAGTCTCTCTTAATTGAACTCCACCCAGTGCTTTGAGCCTTTGCTAAAGTAATATATTTTTTAACCCTCAACTTGAAACATAAAACAGTGGTATATAAACTTGAAGTCATCATCTAGTATTGTAACATCGCATGCAAGTAATTAGGTTGTGATCCACACGTTTTCTGGCTTCTGAAAGGAAGCACTGTGTATACAGCAGCATTCTGTTGCCTACTGATAGCCACATAGAATCTTTAGTCCCATAGGGTGAGATTCCGACATCGACGTGTCAGCATTCTGTGCGCACGGTCGGAACCGGACACACAGAGGGAGCCACAATTCTGATGCCACGGGACACGTCTAGCCTCGCTGGATCAGAATCGCAACCAGGCCTGTATGTGCAGGCTGGGACCCCGATTCAGTCTGGCCTGCATGTACAGGCCTTGCCCGGATAGCTCAGTCTGGGCTGTTCAATGGAGCCGCAGCGCCATGGCGCCCGGTTGCCATGGCACCGTGGCTCCATTGAAAAGCCGCGATCCCCACAGCCTGACCCCCGATCTGCCCCCTAAGGCCTCCCTGATCTGCCCTCTCTGCGCCCTGGGCCCACATTCCTTGCTGACTAGGAGAACGTATTCCACCTCCGAGGTTGAATAAGTTCCTCATTCAGGCTGCCGGCCCTGGACGTACAGGGCTGACATTGGAACCGGCCCTGTACATCCGGGGCCGACAACCGCCCATAGCCTGCCCTAACCCCGCTGCCGATCTGCACCTTTCCTACCCCCATCTACCTTCCCCATACAATGCGCAGGGAAGGTACACGGGGTCGGGAATGGGCCTGAATAGCGGGGATGGACGACCCAGTGGAATGTCCATCCCCGCTATTTGTGCCTCGGAATGACCCCATTACTTTGTTTTTAATGATTGCCAAGATTCATAGAAACACAAGACAACTATGGCTCCTTCTACTGCCAACCAGATTTTGAATCTTGATGGTTGAATCTTGAATCTTGATGGTTGTCAAATAGTTCTTTTTCATCCAACATTAAGACTTGGGTTTGATACATTGATGATGTTTTTATGTTCTGAGATGGGACTGTGGAGACTTTGCTTGCTTTTCACACGTGGTTGAATACTTGTGATTCATTTATTCAGTTTTCTTTGAGTTATGATATTCTTTTTTTCTGGATATTCAGATCATTAAGAAGGATGGTGCACTTCAAACTACAGTTTATCAGAAAGAAATGCAAAGACATACATTCTTACATTACTCCAATCCTCACTCCTCAAGGCTAAAACAAGGTCTATCTTTTGCACAATCCCTGCGATATAGGAGGAACTGTTCTGCAGTGCAAGAATCTCATCAACAAACTACAGTTTTAACATCAGCTTTTCAACAGAGAGGCTACCCTGATCATGTGATTCAGAAAGTGGGCTCAATATAATGATCGATCCTGGCTTTTGCGTTCTTCTGCTAAGAGTAGCTCTGGAGAATATGTTTATTTCCATTGGGTCATTCATTATACCCCTCTTAGCTATCTATTGTCAAAGATTGTTCAGCATTATTTCCATATTTTGCATATAATTCCTGGCCTGGAAAGGGCTAAAGCTCAAATTGTATATGCCAAGGGATGGAACCTGAAAGATCTGCTGTGCCCAGCTAGATATACAGATACAAGTACAAGATAAAATACACAGATACAAGTAGTTTCCTTCCTGGCCATATGGCCTGTGGTAGCTGTTCTTTTTTTTTTTTTTTTAAACTTTTATTTTCATTTTGGAACATCGAAACAAAAGGACATACAGAATAGAAGACATGAACAAATAATATTATACAATCACGGACAGTAAACCCCCACCACCCCCCTCCCCCCCTGCTTCTTCTCTGGGATACGTAACAATCCAGTATCGGGTGTATATACACAGTACTATCTTTCGAGATAATATAGTTATCTGCAACATGATGAGTGTAGCTATACGGCTATATTGGAGCATCTGGCAATCTGAACATAGTCATTAAGCATCTGCCACTTAGACAAGTGAGAGCAGTCCTGAACCTGGAATGCCATCCGACGAGGTATCTGCTCATATGTACTATATAAGCAGACAGAATTCCACCATTCGGTAAAAGTTAGGCGGGAGCCATTCTTCCAATTTTTCGTGACTAAGCATACAGCCATACCCAACATAAAATCCAGGAGGAAGCGGCCTGTCTTGGGAAGAGAGGGGATCCCCGCCACAGAGCGGAGTCCCACAATCTTCCAAGAAAGGGGCTCCCGGAAGTGTAGGATACTTTGTATCCGGTCCCAAACCCGCCCCCAATATTGCTGTAGTGCTGGACATTCATAGATAACATGGGCGAAGGTACCCACCGCTGTATGGCATGACCAACATCGATAGCTTGTATTGACATTCCATTTGGCCATCTTCTCAGGAGTATAAAAGCATCTGTGGGCAAAATAGAAGAGCGTTTGAGTGACAGAGGCGGATCTAGAGACCCGCACCACTTTGCTCCAGACTATCTTCCATTGCTGGGGAGTTAAAGTGATGTGCAATTCGCGCTCCCATGCCTGCTGGGCCCTAGGGGTGTCCCTGCCTGGACTATGAGTGAGTATTTTATAAAAGTTAGATGCCACCCCTGGTAGACTCCCGATACAACGAATCACCTCTGACAGCCCTTCCACGCTAGTATCAGAGCGCGGAATGACCCGAGCGCCTTTAAGGCAATGTTGGAGCTGCACCCATTGAAAGTAATATTTCGCTGGTAGACCAAATTCCGTTTGTAAAGCATTAAAGGTTTTCCAGCGATCCCCAGCAAACAGCTGCTTAGGTGTCCAAATCCCCCTGGAGTACCAGGGTCTCCATGCTATCGTTTTTTTGTTAATTTGAAATCGAGAGTTATGCCATATCGGGAGATGGTCCAGGGGGCACGCCTGCGGACCCAGAGATTGAATGAGGGCATTAAAGGCCACTAGAGTGTCTACAACCATTGGTGAATGGCGGGAGTCTGAATGATGGCACATTCCGGGGAAGTAGGCCAGCGGAACTGGTCCACTAAGCTCTTCTTCAATATCTAGCCACACCGGGCGGCCTGCTGCCGGGGTATCCAACCAACGGGCACCTTGCTTTAAGAGGAAGGCTTTATGATATTAGAGAAAATCTGGAAATCTAGCTCCTCCTCTCGCTTTATCAGATTGCAAGTGTTGTTTAGCTATCCTGGGTGTTTTACCCTGCCATAAATAACGGATAAGAAGGCCTTCTATATCTTTGTAGATGTGTCGGGGCAGTAAACATGGTAGCATTTCGAGAATGTAGTTCACTTTAGGAACTATCATCATTTTCACTGTTTCCAAGCGGCCCCACCATGTAAGGGTTAGTGGAGACCACCGATTGGTAAGTTCACGGACTTTGGAGATTATCGCCTTGGCGTTGAAACTAATAGTGTCCTCTAAAGGATAGCAATAATAGACCCCGAGATATTTCACCATACTATGCTGCCAGAGAAAGGGAAAGGCTTGCATGTCGGCCGCATGTACCCGGTGGTTAAGTGGGAAAGCAACCGATTTGGTCCAGTTGATCTTATAGCCCGAGAGCTGTGAATACCTGTCTAGTAATTCTAAGACTACTGGGACAGAGTCCAAAGTTATAAAAAGCATAAGATCATCTGCATAAGCGGAGAGTTTGATCTCTCTGTGTCTAAAGGGGGCACCTCGGATGTCTGCGGACTGCCTAAGTAACAGGGCTAGAGGTTCGAGCGCTAAGTCAAAGAGCAGAGGAGATAGGGGGCACCCTTGGCGTGTACCTCTTTGAAGGCTGAATGGCTGAGATTTGATAGCATTCACACATATACTGGCTGTGGGTTCGGCATACATGACTTGAAGAAACCGGAGAAAGCCCTCCCCAAAGCCGTACCAACGGAGAACAGCAAATAAGAAGGGCCATTCTAGACGGTCGAAGGCTTTCTCGGCGTCTAGGGAGAGGCCAACTAGTGGTAGATCTAGGCTTGCAGCATTAGTCAAAACATGACATAAAGTCCTAGCGTTGTCGGCAGTGGATCTTCCGGGTATAAAACCACATTGATCAGGGTGTATTAGTGTAGACATTTGGTCAGATAGTCGAGAGGCTAAGATAGTCGCAAAAATTTTATAGTCTGCGTTAAGAAGGGAGATTGGGCGGTAGTTAGCTGTTGACAGCGGATCCCTCCCTTCTTTTTCAAATACTACCACATTCGCCGCCGAAAAGGATCCCAAGCAAGATGTGTCTTCAGCCAGAGCAGTGAAATAAAGTTTTAGGTGGGGGGCTAGATCAGCACTGAACGTTTTATAAAATTCGGCCGGAAGACCGTCAGGGCCTGCGGCGCGTCCCGAGGCCACACGTTTAAGGGCAGAGTGAATTTCATTAGTAGAGAAGGGTTTATCCATCGCAACCCTATCCTCTTCAGAGAGGGTCGGCCGTTGGATTCCGGATAATAATCGCTCAAAAGCCTCTGACGTGAAGTCACATTCTGAGTTATAAAGACGAGTATAAAAATCCCGGAAAAGCTCTACTATCTCTGTATTATTTGTCACTATGTCCCCTCCTACCGGGTTTCGGAGAGCCGCTACCCGTTTGGCTTCTTTTTGACCTTTCAAGGCATTAGCTAAGAGTCTACCAGCAAGGTTGCTTTCCCGATAGTACATCCCTTGCTGCGATGCGATATTTTTAGAAGCTGCAGCAGACAGGATTGAGTTATATTGAAAGCGTAGGCGTTGCAATCGTAACAACACACAAGGATCAGTGCGGGAAGTAAGAACCCGTTCCCCAGTTTTAATTTGTTGCTCTAATATTAATAACTGTTGCTTACGCTGTTTCCCCAAGCGAATTTGATAGCTAGTAATGGTTGCACGAATGGCAGCTTTAAAGCCCTCCCACCAAGCCCAGCCCATGGTATCATGTGGTAAGTTAAAATGGAAATAGTCCTGAATGGCGGCCCGAATGTCTAACTGAAACTCTTGTTGCTCTAGCAGGGTCCTATCAAAAAACCAATTTCCCGGATTCCCACTGGGCAGGTTAGCGTGCAACTGGAAGGAAATGGCAGCATGGTCTGAGATATGTAATGGGTGAATCATCGCTGTGTCTACCTGGGATACCAGCACTTTAGATATTAGGAAAAAATCTATTCTGGACTGTGATAGATGGGGGGTAGAATAGAAAGTAAATTCCAGTTCAGCAGGATGCAACAATCTCCAAAGATCCACTAAAGCGAGATCTTTGATCAAGGAGGTGAGTGTGAGGGAGCTCTTGGGCAGGCCACTCGTTCTAGGCGGTTGCCTGTCTATCAGAGGATCGACGACTTGATTAAAGTCGCCACCTATTATCAGTGAGGTGCTAGCAGAGGCCTGCGCAACCTGAGCAATGGTAGCAAAAAAGGCAGGATTATCCACATTGGGGGCATATATACATATACATGTTAGTTCAAGGTGTCCAATTTTAAGATGGACGCGGGACCATCTGCCCTCCGTGTCAGAGCTAGTGGCAATAATGGTGACAGGCAAGGATTTCCTCACCAGAATAGCTACCCCACATTTCTTAGAAACAGCCGGAGAGTAGGCAGCTACCATGTAAGGTTTAATATTGAGTTTCAGAGTTTCGGTAGAATTTAAGTGCGTTTCCTGAAGAAAAACCAGATCCGCCTTTTCATGACTCAAATAACTAAGGATTTTCTTTCTTTTAATCGGGTTGTTGATTCCCTTTACGTTCAATGAAAAAACCTTACATAGGGCCATAAGACATTGTCATACATTTGAAGTAAAAGCGCAGGCGAGTATGGAATATATACCACATCTGTACATCTATATCACACACATCAATTAAGATACCAGATACACCCCATATGAGAAAACAAGCACCGAAGTGCCCCAGAGAAGAAGCATAACCCCAAATATAAATGGCGACCATATGTCTGCGGGAGGAGGCCCAAGAGAGTGCGATTGTAATATTTGAACCCTTCTGTTATTATAGTCTCCGATCTCCACCGAAGTAGCTGTGGGCATGATAGAGCAGGGCCATCAAGGCTAGTGAAAGCCAAGGCTGTGAATTGCCAAGGCAGTCTCTAAGGTAGAGAGCGTCCGAAAACAATATGGCGGGTTTTACCAATATAAGGTCAATTAGCTAAGTGTTCCTTGGATCAACGCATCTGATCTGCCTCTTTGGACTCCAAAAATTCCGCAAGTAATTCAGGATCATCAAATGTTCTGGTCTGGTTGTGCAGCGTTACCCTGAGTTTAGCCGGGTACATCAGGCCATAGCGAGCTTGCAGTTGTTGTAGCCTCGGTCGAAATTCCAGGAATCGCTTTCTACGATCAACCGTGGGCTTAGCCAAATCAGGAAAGAAGGATATCCGGTGGCCCTCAAACTCGATGGGGCCTTTTGCGCGAGCGGCATTCAGAATTTGCTCAACATGTTGGTATCTTAAGAGCCGAAGGATAATAGGCCACGGGGTCTTCCGATTGAGCGCCATATTTGAGGGCACTCGATGAGCCCGGTCAATCTCCAGGTCTTTAGCAAATGTGATCCGAAGTAGGGAAGGAAGCGCCTTACAAAGAAACTCCTTCATGTCTCCAGACTCAGCTCCCTCCGGTATGCCCACGAGCCGTATGTTATTGCGGCGGGCCCGATTGTTGCCATCTTCCACTTCTTTCTGAAGGGCCCGTATCTGGCGCTCTACTTTGTCAAGTTTCGCCAACCGGACCGTGTGTGAGTCCAGTATGCCTTCCATTTTGTCTTGTCGTAGGGAAAGCCCTTCAAGTTTGCTTTGCAGTATGCCGAAATCTTCACGCAGCGCTCGGAGTGACTCCCCGTTGGATTGCACAAGGTCTTTTACCCCTCGTATTTCAGTGAGGATCTCCTGCTGCATCTCGGGACCTTCCCGAGGTGCGGGCTGCTTCTGCGGAGACGGGGGCTCGGTTTTGGAGCGTTTACCATGGGAATTCGTTGGGGTCCCGAGATCTAGACGTGCTGGTTTGGTCCCCGCCATCACCCCAAGGTACCCCGGTAGAGTCAAAGCAATATTCAGAATTAAAACGGTTCAAAATTCAGGAGTCTTGGTAGGCCTCTCGGGAGCCTCAGCGCTATGCGACTATCCCGCTGGACATCAGGCTCCGCCCCCCCTGTGGTAGCTGTTCTTTATGTATTATAATGTTGAACATTTCAAGTTTTTCCTACCAGGACTATACTTATTTGTTACGGTGGGCGACTATTTGCATTACATCATTTGTAGTATATTGGATTTTTTGCCCTTGTGGGCTGGCTTATGTAAGCAAAACCCAATGCCAGTTTCGCATACGCTTAATAGAACATCAGGGCAAGTTGAAACATCATACTGAAGGGGCACCTTTAATTATTCATTGCACAGCTTTAAGTCATTTTTGAAGACTTACATTGTCTAATTATTGATCATGTTCTGCCCCCTCGATTAGGAAGTAATCAAGATAAAATTCTGCTACATATAGAGCAACAGTGTATCTTCCATCTATGTACGATACAGCCTTTAGGTCTAAATAAATCCATTGACTGGGGTGATTGCCAGTGATATATAGCTGTGGTTTTAAGCTTGAAAATTGATCTGTTAGGTTTTAGTAGGGTAGACGAGTGGTAGTTTTTCCAACTTTGTAAATTGCCTTAAGTAGTCTCTATGTATATGCTGAGGATCTCTTGATCTGTGGTTGTTTAAGAATGTGTTTGTTTTGCTTGATGTATAACTTAGCTTTGGCTTGCTGATTGGACAGTCTAGTGAGCTGTAGAAAGAACTTCCTTAACATTTGGGATTTCCCTCTGATGTCATCATAAGAGAGAGTAATTAAGGCGCATGCACAGCGTTGGTTTAAATGACTGGAGCCGGTGCAAAGTGGACGGCAATTCTTTTTCAGTTTAGCTGCTACTTCAGGGCATGTAAGTTCCAAAATTATTGTTAGCTGACCTTCTTTTTATTATAGGCGGGGATTATCTGAGCTAGGCTGAATTAATAGAGATAATAATTTTTACCGTTCTCGATTGAATAGATTTTACCGTTCCGCTTAGATTGGGTTGCTTTGTTGATAGGGTTATCTGCTTTTTGGGCAGTTTGTTTGTCTTGGAGTAGCTCCTTGGCTGTCAGTGTATTTAAAGAGAGTTCTTTAAGAATAACTATTGATATGCATTCCATGTGTTATAGGAGACAAGCTGACTACAATCGTTAGCAGTCCTGCTCCCTGACAAAACATATAAGCGAAACGCCAGGTGCTGGAGTGGGAATGAATGTATTTGATCATCCAAGCTAAGTGCTCTTTTAGCCCTTGATTCATAGTATGTGAATGCCAGTTGTTGAAATAATAAGAGTAAGAGGCTTTTTATGACCAATGATGTGTATGTGGTGATGCCCAATGCGAACTGGCTAAGTGGCTTTACAGTCATAATGAAGCTATATAATTAGGGCTTTTGAGAGCCACTGAAGTTGTTTTCCTTATCTCTTTTAATAATTGATTATCAATTAACTCTGTCTTTATTTAAAGAAAGAGCAAGATTTTGTCATTTTGCTTGGGATTACTGCAGTTGAGAGACATATGCTTATGTGTTTCTTTTTGCACCTGCCAGTATGTATTGTATCATTCATATTACAGTCATTGGATTTTTCACATTATTCTCTCAATGTTGCTTAAGCATTCTGCTTTCCTCACCAACCTTTCATGTAACCATTTGGTACCCAGTATTTTTTTTTTTGCATCCATGTAGTTGCATTCTTTCACTCTCAGTAGTAAGGTTCATTGTTGAATTCACATGACATTTCTTATTTTTGGATTATCTTTTACTAGATATATCAGTTTAAATTTTTTTTCAAAATGTGCCAGTTTAATAGATTGATTTTTAAAGTGGAAGCATGAGAAAATAATGTCTTTTGGTGTTAATTTCTGAGTCTATGCAATGTAGATATGATACATCATAGACTAATTTAAGACAAGTAGTTTTTATTTTGTTTAAACTGATTATATAGTTATTTGTTCACAATGCAGCGGTTTCTGATAAGCAACTACGGCAAAGATTCCCAATCTTTTTGGTTGTATGGACCTCTTAACCGCCAGAAAGTTCAGAAACCAGTTCATCCTTAGCACTTTTTCAGCGCCCCTCCCCTCAGCACCAAGCCGGTTCCCACTAGCTCTCTTCATCTCCTTTCCATTTCTTATTTTTGCCAGTTGAGTAGGCTAATGGTTAGCACAATGGGCTATAATTAGGAAAGACAGTGTTCAATCCCACTACTGCTGTTTGTGATTTTGGGCAAATTGCTTAATCCTCCATTGCCCTAGGTACAAAATTAGACTGTAAGTCCTCTGGAGACAGGAATACACCTGAATGTAATTTGCCACCTGCTTCTGAGAAAGGGTGTGAGATAAATTTACTGCTGCCCCCCCCCCACCCCAGTTTCTCTTTTTCTCTCCCTTCTCCCAGTCAGTTCTCTCCAGTATCTCTTCTCCGCAGCCAATCCTCACCAGTCTTTCTCTTTTCTCTGTCCTGCAGACCCCCCTCTAATGATCTCACGGCTCCCAGAGGTTCATAGCCCACAGGTCGGAAACCACTGTTCTAGGATTCACTGCAATATTTACGTGCTGCCATTTTCTAGGTAGGCTTCTTCTTGTGTGAGTTTTGAAATGTAGTGCTGTTGTGGAATGGTAGATTTGCTCTATAGATCCTGTGGTTCTCGCATTTTCTTTTTGTTCTTTGTTTGGCATCAACTGTAGGGTGTTGGTAGAGAGTAGTGACATATGGATAGTCTTTGAGATTTGAAGTGTTGAGTTCTTGATGCTGACAGTCTTACATTTAAAATATTTTGTTAGTTCAAATTCAAGGAAATATCAAATTTTAAGGGAACATCTCAGTTTAATTTTTTTTTGTGGCCTGAAAGTTTCACTACTGCTGGTTTCTGGACTTTTCCAACTATGGCACAGTCCAATCGAGCCTGCACACCATGATCTTGAATTTACAGCTGCAAGGATGATTTTCTGGTATGCAAATATTTATGTAAATGAGGCCCAGTGGATATGCAAATATTTATGCAAATAACACCCCACATTGACTCTCCAGACATGGCCCTGCATCACTCTTAGGCCACCCCTATCTACACCATCTCTACTGGAAAGCTGTTTCAGTAATCCACTACCCTTTCCATGAAGAAATATCTTTTAATGTTCTTCCAGATTCTATCCCCTAAACCAGCGATGGCGAACCTATGGCACGCGTGCCAGCTGTGGCACGCGAAGGCCTTGCAGCTGGCACGCGTGAAGGTCCGCAAAAAAAGAAAAAGCGGGCTCTGGCTGCTGCCGCGGACGCGGCAGCATGCAGTGTCCCGCGGGGCCCCCTCCGCCCGCTAAGCCCCTCTGCAAGGGCTTTCAGATTCGCGAGGGAGACAGCGTCTCCCTCGCGTCTCTGTTAAGCCCGCAGGGGTTAATGGGAAATTTCCCATCAGCCCCTTTAGACGCGAGGGACTGATGGGAAATTTCCCATTAGCCCCTGCGGGCTTAACAGAGACGCGAGGGAGACGCTGTCTCCCTCGCGAATCTGAAAGCCCATGCAGAGGGGCTTAGCGGGCGGAGGGGGCCCCGCGGGACACTGCATGCTGCTGCGTCCGCGGCAGCAGCCAGAGCCCGCTTTTTCTGTTTTTAAATTTGCCGGGGGGGGGTTAGGACTGCGAATGGGCGAGGAGGGGGGGGGGGTTGGAATGCGAATGGGCGAGGGGGGGGTAGGACGGCGAATGGGCTGTGGGCTGATGGGGGCTGTCTGGAAATGGGGTGATGGGGGGTTAGGACTGGTAATGGGCTATGGGGGGGGGGTTAGGACTGCTAATGGGCTAGAGAGGGGGGGGGTTAGGACTGCTAATGGGCTAGGGGGGGTAACGACTGCAAATGGGCTAGGAGGGGGGGGTTAGGACTGCTAATGGGCTAGGAGGGGGGGGGGGTTAGGACTGCTAATGGGCTGGGGGGGGGTTAGGACTGATAATGGGATAGGAGGGGGGGTTAGGACAGCAAATTGTCTAGGGGCGGTTAAGACAGCAAATAGGCAGTGGGCTCAGGGGGTCGGTCTGGAAATGGGGTGTTGGGGGGTTAGGAATGGTAATGGGCTATGGGGGGGGTTAGGACTGCTAATGGGCTAGAGAGGGGGGGTTAGGACTGCTAATGGGCTAGGAGGGGGGGGGTTAGGACTGCTAATGGGCTAGGGGGGGTTAGGACTGCTAATGGGCTGTGGGCTGATGGGGGCTGTCTGGAAATGGGGTGATGGGGGGTTAGGACTGGTAATGGGCTATGGGGGGGGGGTTAGGACTGCAAATGGGATAGAGAGGGGGGGGGGTAAGGAATGCTAATGGGCTAGAGAGGGGGGGGGTAATGACTGCTAATGGGCTAGGGGGGGGGGTTAGTACTGCTAATGGGGTGGGGGGGGGTTAGGACTGCTAATGGGGTAGGAGGGGGGGGGGTTAGGACTGCTAATGTGCTAGGGGGGGTTAGGACTGCTAATGGGCTAGGGGGGGGTTAGGACTGCTAATGGGCTAGGAGGGGGGGTTAGGACTGCTAATGGGCTAGGGGGGGTTAGGACTGCTAATGGGCTGTGGGCTGATGGGGGCTGTCTGGAAATGGGGTGATGGGGGTTAGGACTGGTAATGGGCTATGGGGGGGGGTTAGGACTGCTAATGGGCTAGAGAGGGGGGGTTAGGACTGCTAATGGGCTAGGGGGGGGTAGGACTGCTAATGGGCTGATGGGGAGGGGTTAGGACTTGAGGTGGGCTGTTGGGTGGGGTTAGGACTGGACATGGGCTGATGGGGGGTTAACACTGGAGGTGGTCTGATGGGGTTAGGACTGGTAATGGGCTATGGGGGGGTTTAGGACTGATAATGGGCTATGGGGGGGCTGGGACAAGAAATGGGCTGATGGGGAGGGGTTAGGACTTGAGGTGGGCTGATGGTGTTAGGACTGGTAATGGACTGTGGGCTGATGGGGGGGTTAGGACTGGCAATGGGCTATGGGGGGCTGACTGGAAGTGGGGGGTTAGGACTGGTAATGGGTTATAGGGGGGGGGCTTAAACTGAAAATGGGGTGTGGGGGGGTTAGGACTGGAAGTGGGTTGATGAGGGGGGGGATAGGACTGGTATTGGGTTTGGGGGCTGCTAGGACTGGAAATGGGCTGATGCAGGGACTAGAAGGGAATGGATGCTGGGTGAGGCTGGAACTAGAAGGGAGCTGGTGTTGGGGGAGGATTAGAATGGGATGGGGCTGGGAGAGTAAAATGGAGAGGGGAAAAATATTTTGTGTGGGAGGGATAAAAAATCTACAATTGGCCGGGTATTGGGAGAGTAAGTGGGGATTGAGGATGGAGGGGTAAATTTTGAGTAGATGAAATAGGAATGAGGAAAGAGCCAAAGGAGAAAGATTAGTATGTTAAAGCAGATGTAGAGAGAGAATGGAAAAAAAAAACAAGAAGACAGAAGAAAGGACAAATGGACAGCAGATGGAGAGTTAGCAGAAGACACGAAGAAACCAGAAGAAAGTGGCTGGAACAATTGCAACTGAAAAAAAATGCACAAAAGGTAGAAAAATATCTCTTTATTTTGAATTTATTAACTGGAATATGTCAGCTCTGGGAAATGTGCATCATTAATTTTTGCGCTTTGTTTAGTACAAGAGGAAATTAATATATAGTTTTATTTCTACAGTGTTGTTGTATATTCCAAGTTTGGCTTTTGGGGTTCCCAGTTTAATTATTGTCTTCCTGTTTCTAAATTGTGATTCCTTGTTTGGTGATGGTCTGTTCTGCATGTGTAACTGAGCTGAGGTATTCTGTTTATATAATTCCTATTTGACATTGCCACTTGTTCTTTCCCCAGTAGGTCATGTATTGTTGTTCTCTGAGATGTATTGGTTTAATATTTGCAGTGTTGCCTTTTGATAGGTAGAGTATGGTGCTTTGTGAGTCCTGGTAGTGCTGTTAGGATACGGCGGGTTTGCTATGGGTTCTAAATGGGCAGCGTTTGTAGTAGTTCCTAATGTGCCTGGCGGTTGGTACTGGATTATAGTAATGTAGAAACCTTTTAGTCTTTCTTTATCCATATACTCATTAAGAGGCATGTTTACTAAAAGTTAGTGTATGGTAACATTATGCAAATATTTATGCAAATGAAGCACCTTATGCAAATGGGGCTTTAATTGACGTGCTGGCACTTTGAGGAAATTCTTTGGTTTTGTGCGGCAGTTTGGGCACTCGGGCTCAAAAAGGTTAGCCATCACTGCCCTAAACCTTTATAGTATGACCTTTTACTAAAATACTCTTTTTGCTGAAAATAGTTGCCTTTCTGTGTCAGATTTATACTATTGTGGTATTTGAATATCCTGATCGTATCTCCTTGTCTTTCCTTTCTTCTCGAATATAATGTTTAGGTCCTTACGTTTCATCTCATACAGCTGTAAGAGGCATGCTTCCTAAGCACCACACTAGCAACACAATTGTGGGCTGCATTACGAGGGCAGGGCACTGTGGTAGAGGCAGAGCGGCAGGGATAGCTGTCCCCCTGAATTTAGTTTGGCTCACCGTGTTAAAACCACCGCATTGTGTTGGTAGTGGTTGCTTCCCACTAAGCACCAGCAGCTTGGGTTTTCAAGGCCCGCACTAGTGGCACTTCAGTGGGAACACGCACACCCTGCCCAGTTGGTGCCTATATGTATACTAACCAGACAGCATGAGTTTCTTACCCTTGGGCATTGTGCTTTTAGTGCAGTGCCAATAACACGCACTTACCCTGCGCTACTTATGTAGCATTCTTTAGTAAACATGCCCCAAAGTGTAGATCCTGCATTATTTTGATAGTTTCTACGGACGGCTTCCAGCCTGTCTTTGTCCTTATGGAGGTGGATACAAAGAAGTACAGCATTTGGTATTACTCTTCATGTTTTTATTTTTAAATTTGTTTATCTGACTAAAAGTGTTCAGTAATATGCAGCATAGAAGGTGTTAGTAACCACATTGGTCCTGGAAACAGCTGAAATCTTTTTAGGCTGTGATACCTTTTCAAAGGGTAAACAACAGAGAATATATCTGATGAAGTTTTGAGACCTCATAGACTCTTTCTTCAAGGATATGAATACAAAGAGTTACTCACACAAATACTAAATTTGGCAAACCAGTCTTTTCCTCTTCCCTTTCCCTTTCCCCCCACCACCAACATAAAGGCAACCAAAACCTACTGAAAAGTTATAGAGCTTGTCAGAAGGCTGGATAAAATTTCAGAGTCAGTTTCAAATCAATAGATGCAGCAGCTTCTTGTCTTACTGACCTTCTTGATTCAGTAGACGTTCAGTTTTACAGCAGGCTTATTTTAGCATGTATTCGTTGAAAAGATACTCCTTCATACAGTTTGATCTGCTTAATGAAGGATTAATCTCTTTGATGTGTTTCTTGCATTAGGTATTATTTTATGGAGACTAACCATACAAAGGAATGTCACAGCCATTCGGTCTTACTGATCTATGCTACAGCGCATGCAATCAAGATTTTTCACAGGCTTTGGTTTAGGAGAAGGGGGGAGGTCAAAATCAGGGAAAAATATTTATGGAAAAACATCATTGCACAGAGAATTAGAAGGCCGCAGGGGCGCGTCCCCGGGGCCGCCACTAACCGGGGGGGCGGCAAGCTGCTTTAGCCCGCGGGATCCGGCGGCGCGCATAGCGAGGGGAGGCCGCGCCGTCTGGCGATCTCATTGGCTCCCGCGGGGTGTTTTCAAATGCGCGGGAGCCAATGGGTGCCGAGGACGGCGGGCCGCGGAGGGGGGGAGGTGCGGGGACTCGGCGCGGCTCCGGCCTTTCTGTTGGTGGGCTGGAGGCGACGGACGTGTTTTTTCTTCTGCGCGCCGGCGGCCGGAGCCATCCTTAGTGCCTGGAGTGCTGGACCTGAGGCACGGCGGCGGCGGCGGGTCGGAGCGGCGGCGTGCGGGTGGCGGTTCCTCTCCCGGCTGTGGGGTTTTCCTCCGGGCTAAGGTGACAGGCCCGGAAATTGCCAGGCAAGTGGTCCGGTTTTGGACAGGGGTTGGTTGATTGCGGGATGCAGGGCTAACACAAAAAAAAAAAAAAAAAAACGAACGAAAGCAGGGAGCTGTGCAGACGGTTTCCCTAGCTGCCTCTTGCTAGTGCTGCCTATTGCGAGTGCTGGGCATGTCGCCAACAGGAAAAAAGGGGGGACCCAAGCCTGGGAGGAGGTCTGGCCAGGCTTCCCCGAGTCAGCCTGGAGCCTGTGGGACAGCTGCTACAAGGCCCGAGAGGCAGCGGGCGCGCAAAAAGAAAGGAGGGGCTGGGTCGGGTGTGGAGCCACAGGAGCCACCTTCATCAATTACTCGGGGGCGGGAGGCCCGGGGCAGGGCTCCTAGCCGGAGCAGAGCTTCCCAGCGGGGCTCTGGCTCTTTAACGGGTGCGGGGCGCGACCGGCAAGCGCAAGGTGTGGGTCCGGTTGCCCGGGGGGGGCGGGGTGGTCGGGGTAGGTCTAGGGGGGCAGTGAGAGGTGCACCAGGAGTCCGTGGGGCTCCCGGGGGGGAAGGGGCCAGCCAGCAGAGAGGCGGTACTTCTTGTGGGCCAGCTAGGCTGGGGAGTGTCTCGGCCAGTGCAGGTGGGGTTTCCCTGCCTGCTTGGGAGCACTGGCAGAGCGGGGGACAAGGCTCTTCTAGTGCAGAGTGGCTAGGGGCGTGGCAGCCACCATGGGCGTTGCCGGGTGTTCCTTCGGCGTTTTCTGTTTTTTCTCCGCAGGTACCTGCTGGATGGCACTACGGGGGACACCCGTGGATGATGGCTGCTGGACAGGCAGACGACAGGCCGGTGGTTGCTGGCGGTAGTCCCTTGCCTAGTGGGGCAGGTGGTGGAGCGGCTGCAGCGGATGCATCGCAACGGGAGTCCGGAGTTCCTGCTGCGACAGTCGTCTCAGCGGCAGGTGAGTTGGATGCGGGAACAACGCCGGATGTTGTTGTCGAGGTAGCGCCCATCGCTAGTCGGGCGAAGGGGATTGATGCTCCGTCGGGCGAAAAGGGTCGGAAGCGGTCGAGGAAGAGGGGGCGGCATTTGTGTCGTCGTCATCGACGTTCGGAATCCTCCTCGTCATCAACTTCGGATTTTTCATCCAGTTCTCTTTCGGACGGTGGCGGTCGAGGGCGCGGGGACAAGGGGGAGTCGGATAGGGCTGTGCAAGTGGGAGCGTCTCCTTCCGTGGTGGCTTTCTCAGAGTTATGGGAGGGCGTGCCAAAGCATCTGCGGAGAAGAATTGTTAAGCGTCGTTACTTGGATATATTCCGTTTGCTTGAGGGTCGTAAACGGTCGGGGGATAGTCGGAGGAAGCGTAAGGAGGACGAGAAGGCAGGCAGGGTTCGGAGGGTGGCGCGGAATGTGGTCAATTGGACGCGGGCCTTTCTGCGATTAGCTAGTGTGTGGGGTAATGCGCATCCGGACCAGTATGGGATGCTTCTGGCGTATGCGGATTCCATCTTAGAGGCGTCGCAGACTCACGAAGGTTGGGCTTGGCTCAACTATGATGAGAAGTTCCGGGATAAGATGGAGGAGAATCAGCTGCTGTCCTGGGGAACGCAAGACATTAATCTGTGGCTGACGCAGATGGCGATCAGACCTAGTGGGGGAGTGCAGGCCGCGGTGGACTGTCGGGTGCTACGAAGGTGGATCGGCCCTTTCGATCCGGCGTGCCCCCTGCTTTGCAGAGACTCCAGGGGGGGGGGGGGGAGTGCAGGTGACATGTGCTGGCGGTTCAATAAGTCTTCCTGCCCCTTTCCGGACTGCAAATTCCGGCACGCATGCACCCTCTGTAATGGAAGCCACTCAGCACTTAAATGTGTTAAAAAGAGTGGTGGAGGGGCCGCCCCCCTCCCTCCCCGATAGTAACAGCTTGGTGAGTCTGGCTCCCACTCCGATTGAGATTAATGTTCTGGGTCCTTGGCTTCGGCGCTATCCTCGGAGGCGCGTAAGCCGTAGTTTGGAGTATGGCTTTCGGGAGGGGTTCCCTATACCAGTGGTAGGCAATGTGAGGGTAGCCAGGGCTCAGAATTCACCGTCGGTCCGGCGTTTCGCGCCTTTCGTCAGGGATAAGTTGGCATCGGAGATTGTTCTGGGTAGGGTAGCGGGTCCGTTCGACCAGCTGCCGTTTGCTGACCTTGTGCTATCTCCACTGGGTATTATTCCAAAGAAGGAGCCGGGTAAGTATCGCTTGATTCATAATCTGTCCTTTCCCATTGGTTCCTCGGTTAATGATCACATTCCTAAGGACTTGTGTGCGGTACGCTATGCATCTTTTGATGATGCAGTCGACCTGGTGAGAGCCTGCGGGTCTGGGTGCTTGTTGGCAAAAGTGGATATTGAATCCGCCTTCCGGTTGTTGCCAGTTCATCCGTCGTCCTTTCCTTTGCTGGGGTTTTCCTGGGAAGGGAAATATTATTTCGACAAATGCATGCCGATGGGCTGTTCGGTTTCCTGTGCGTATTTCGAACAGTTTAGTTCCTTTTTGCATTGGGCGTTTGTCGACTGGATGGGGTGTGGGGCGGTCGTTCATTACCTGGATGATTTTTTTTGTTTGTCGGGCCGGCGGCTACTGGACAGTGTAAGGCGTTGTTGGACGGTTTTGTTCAACTAGCTCAGCTTTGGGGGGTTCCCCTAGCGTCTGGTAAGACGGAGGGCCCGGCGACTATCCTTACCTTTTTGGGCGTGGAATTGGACTCAGTGGCGCGGGTCGCCCGCTTGCCCTGGGAAAAAGTTGTCAAGCTGCGTGTGTTGGTGGCCAACGCGTTGGTTTCCCGCAAGCTAACGTTGCGTGAGATGCAGTCCTTGGTTGGTTCGCTTAACTTTGCTTGCAGGGTTATTCCCATAGGGAGGGTCTTCTTGCGTCGGCTCGCTGGGGCCACTACGGGTGTGGAAAAGCCCCATCACCGCATTAGAATGTCTCATAGCCTCCGGGCAGATCTCAGGATCTGGGACGCATTTTTAAGTACGTTCAATGGGACCACGGTGTTACGGGACCAGGAGGTGACTTCTGCTGATCTGCAATTGTTTACTGATGCGGCTGGGGGAGCGGGCCTTGGAATTTATTTTGGAGGCTCTTGGTGTGCGGCGGGGTGGCCGCAGTCCTGGAGAGATAGTGGCCTTACGGATAACATTACCTTTCTTGAGTTGTTCCCCATTCTCGTGGTCATGTCAGTATGGCCTAGCCGGCTTCGCAATCGGAGAATTCTGTGGTGGTGCGACAATGACGCCCTGGTGTCCGTGGTCAATCGCTATTCCCCCAAATGTAGGCCCGTCGCTAACTTGATGCGCCAGGTTATTTTCACCTGTTTACAGTTGAATTTAGTGATTAGGGCTCGGCACATTCCGGGTAGTCATAACACCATTGCTGATGCTCTTTCCCGTTTCAAGTGGGAGCAGTTTCGCGCCTTGGCGCCCGATGCGGACGAGGAGGGCGCAGCAGTCCCGGAGCACCTCTGGCGCATTGGCCTAGTGACCTGATGGAGCTGCTTCGCCAGTCAGTCTCTCCGGCAACCTGGGTTGCTTATCAGCGCGGCTACAGCTGTGTCGTATCCTTTCTGGTACTTCATGGGTGGCAAGAGGGTCCAGTCTCTGATCAGCTGTTGGGTCAGTATGTGCTGGAGTCCAAGTCGGCAGGCTTGTCGCGTGCTACCGTGCGGCGCCATCTAGCGGGGTTTTCCTTTTTTGCCCGCGCTCTCGGGTGGGGGGCAGCGGGTGGGGGATTTTTGACGCGTATGCTGCTGCGTGGTTGGGAGCGGTCCTGCCCTGCTTTGGGGGATTGGCGGCGCCCTATCACGCATGATGTGTTGTGGCGATTATGCGATGCTTTGCCTCATGTGGTTTCCTCCCACTATGAAGGGGCGCTGTTCCGCGCGGTTTTTTCCGTAGCATTTTTCGGAGCTTTTCGGGTCGGTGAGTTGGTGGCGGAATCGGGAAGGACTTGCGCCGGGAGGGAGTTTCAGCTTCATCAGGTGCAATTCCGTGGGGGCGGGGTTCGTATCCGCCTTGCCCGTTCTAAGACGGATCAAGCGGGGCGGGGGGCATGGGTAGAGTTGTCAGCGGTGCCTGGCTTCCCTTCGTGTCCGGTGGCGTTATTGCAGGCGTACCTACTGGTGCGTCGGGATATCGGAGGTAGCTTGTTTATTCATCGGGATGCGCGGGTTCTCACCCGCTTCCAGTTTGCGGCGGTGTTGCGTCTGGCATTACAGCGTGTAGGCGAGGACCCCGCGGCATTTGCCCCACACTCCTTCCGGATTGGGGCGGCGACCAGCGCGGCTGCTGCTGGCCTGTCGGATCCGGAGATCCAACGGATCGGGAGATGGCGATCGCGGGCGTTCCATAGCTATGTGCGTCTTTAGGGTTGGGGGGGGGGTATGACTAACTACTTTGTTATTCTTTCTTTGCAGGGCAAAGCCTGGGATCGTGTTGCTGTTGGGTGATTGGCCACTCCTTTGTGTTCTGGGCTGGTCGGCGAGCAGCGACACGGCCGATGGGGCTGCATTTGGGACTTTCGGAGCTTGCAGTAACCGTCTCATGGCTGGGCGAGCGCGGGCTTCGGTGGTTCCAGCTATTGCCTTTGCTGCGGCATCACCAGCGTTCCCGATGTGCACCGGACATTTTACTGATACACTTGGGTGGCAACGATTTGGTTTCCTGGACTTGCCGACAGTTGATTCGGGCAGTCAAAAAGGACTTGGGGGTGGTGTTCGGGATGTTTCCGGGAGTGCTAGTGTTGTGGTCTGATATCATTCCAAGGCCGTCCTGTTGGGCTCAGCGACGGTGGTCCCGGGGTGTGGCGAAGATTAACTGTCAAATTGGCAAATGGGTGGGGGACAAAGGGGGCTGTCAAATTCTACACCCTTGGGTGGAAGTGGGGTGCTCGGGCCTTTACCGGCCTGATGGCGTGCACTTGTCCCCAATAGGGTTGGATTTACTTCTCAATGATTGGCAGGAGGCCTTGGAAGATATTAGATTAAGGGCCCGGGCTGGTCGCAGCTTACCTTTGGGGGGCGGCTCCGGTCGTGGCTGACCTGAGCCGGTGGCGGGATCCCGGAGGTTTCCGGGGTCCGGAGCCGGAGGCAAGCAGGAGGGCGGGGGTAGGGTACCCCCGACCCGGTTAATCCCTCAGGTTTTTGCTAATGATATGGCGAAGCCGGAAGAGGGAGGGCGTGGATAAGCAATTGGGCTTGTGCCCGAGGGGGAAGCGGAAGCAGCGTCACCTTGCTCCTAACGTGGCGGGTGAGGGCTCGCTCTGCTTGGCGGGGGGGGGGGGGTGGGGAGATTTATGATGTTTTGTATTTGTATTAGATGGTTTGTTAAAAGGTTATTAAAGCTGCGACCAGTTTGAAACCCAAAATTGTTGTCATGTGATTGTTAACAGGTATTGGGTGGAAGGAAAATGGGGGTGGTAGGAGGGGCGGAGGGCAGCGTGTACGCCGTACCCGGTATTAGAAGGCCGCAGGGGCGCGTCCCCGGGGCCGCCACTAACCGGGGGGCGGCAAGCGGCTTTCGCCCGCGGGACCCGGCGGCGCGCATCGCGCGGGGCGGCCGCGCCGTCTGGCGAGCTCATTGGCTCCCGCGGGGTGTTTTCAAATGCGCGGGAGCCAATGGGTGCCGAGGACGGCGGGCCGCGGAGGGGGGGAGGTGCGGGGACTCGGCGCGGCTCCGGCCTTTCTGTTGGTGGGCTGGAGGCGACGGACGTCCCGCCCTCCCTCCCTTTACAAGGACGTGGGGACGGGGGTATGGGTTGTTGCAGCTTGGGGGGGGAGATTGGCGGGATCCCGGAGGTTTCCGGGGTCCGGAGCCGGAGGCAAGCAGGAGGGCGGGGGTAGGGTACCCCCGACCCGGTTAATCCCTCAGGTTTTTGCTAATGATATGGCGAAGCCGGAAGAGGGAGGGCGTGGATAAGCAATTGGGCTTGTGCCCAAGGGGGAAGCGGAAGCAGCATCACCTTGCTCCTAACGTGGCGGGTGAGGGCTCGCTCTGCTTGGCGGGGGGGGGGGGGGGAGATTTATGATGTTTTGTATTTGTATTAGATGGTTTGTTAAAAGGTTATTAAAGCTGCGACCAGTTTGAAACCCAAAATTGTTGTCATGTGATTGTTAACAGGTATTGGGTGGAAGGAAAATGGGGGTGGTAGGAGGGGCGGAGGGCAGCGTGTACGCCGTACCCGGTTAGTGGCTTTCAGTGAAACCGTGTGAAAGAGTCTCATTTGCACAGTACATGACACCTGCCAATTCAGTGGGAGATTGAACATATGTAAAACAGACAAATAGCAGGGATCACACCTTCTTGCCACCTCTTTCAAATAGAACTAATTGTCGTCTTTTTGAAGTGCTCTTCTACTGACTTGGAGCAGATTATGTAGCTCTGGAAGAAATGCTAAGGGTGCTCCTCTGCGGGTGATATTGGTCTGCGTTGACTCCGCACAGCTGTGGACAGTCTTTCGTAACTGAAGAGAGAAAGAAACTGAGGAGCCCAAAAGGCTCGGTGAAAACCAGCGCCGGAATATTTTATCACATATTACCTGTGAACAATAACAAGTGCTGGTTATTTGCAGTTTATGAAATCATTATAACCCACTCAAGTCATTTCAACATACAGGAAGTCAAAAGCCCTACACATGCCTTAACCCTTTCCAGGCCGAGCCCAAAACTCTTGGGATCCAAAATTCTGACTAAATATTCCTATCAAATGGTATATAATACATGACATAGCAGAAGGAAAATCACTATTAGAACATATTGAATAAGACGGGTACAATTTTCCTGAAATATGCAAAAATTAACCCGGCTGCAGAATGTGGATTAAAATTTTAAAGTAGGCCTCAGTTTTGGAAAGCTGCAATTTGTGTATGTGAAAATCGCAGCATGCACAGTTTGGAATGCGCTGTGCTGTGGGCATGTGTTGGGTGGCTCAGAAAAGTATATATGCATTTTCAGGTTTATGGCAATATACGTATACTTTAGATAATATTGATAGTGGTATCTACTAGGTGTTCCCTGAAAAGCGGTGTATTAAAACATAAAGAAAAAGGTATAGGGGTCAACTAACTGCTTCTGTGGACCTCGGGGCTTCTTCACTCCTCCCCTAACTCAGCCCACAAATATATAGATACCATCTAGCCATTTAGTGATTTAACTGGCATGATAGTGTCCATGTATTTTTGACACTCCATAGATAAGGGAGTTATGCATTGGCCACCTAGCAGCCAACCTCTAACTCCCTTCCAGTAACAGTCTAATTACTTTTAACACCTAGTCCTCTCCTGTCACTTTGTGCAGCCAGCATAGATAGTTTCATCATGTGCATTTACAACTTGATGGAGAGAAGAGTGATGCAAAGGTCAACATTTTAAGTGGAGAAGACAGGCTTGGAAATGGAAGTCACTCACTTGCAGATTGTTATTGGTTCTCTCTGCCCCACACTTGTTGATTCTAAGGTCGCACTTTGAAAAGCAATCAAAAAAATTGCAATCTTCATCCTGTGTACAGTTCTGCTCCAGGATGTCTCTCATTTTTGGTTCAAAAAAAACCATATCCATGTCAATTACCACCACCTGCAAGCAAAGAAGTCAGAAATGACAAGTTGCGAGACCAGTATTAAACTGTAACATCTCAGCACTTCTTGCACCTATTTTCTAAGCTCTTAATTTAGCTTTATTTAAAACAGCTTATGTAACTCATGTTTATATCAATCATTAGAAAATGGACCTCAACCTAAAAATGACAATCCTCGGAGCATCATCTTTAAAAATTACAAACCATACTCAACACAGTATTCCCAGAAGTTAAGTTAACTGCATATCAATCACATCAGTTCTGTACTATAAATGACTTAGATTTCTAGAGGGCATTTTGTTCAATGTGCTTTATTGTCTTATATTTCTGTTAAATGGATGAAAACGCCTCTATGGTGTGGATAAACTCTTGCCATATTCTTTGCAGCAGGATCTTCTGGAAGACTCCAAACTAGGGAGAGACTAAGTTATGCTAATATTATTGAACTATGGGAGTCCTTTTACTGAAGTCTACAAACCAGTTGACATGTATTTTAGTGAATGGTAACTGAAGCCCAGAACGCTAACTCCTGGGCTTGGCAGCTACCGCCAGCTAAAATGCATAGTGATCAGCCATAGCATACTAGCACTAAGATTCAATGGGTTGGGGCAGATTGTAGGCATGGAGAGCACAGTACCCTAGCACAAGGGCAATTGCCGCATGCTCAGTAGCACTCTAGTAACCAGCATGAGGGCGCATAATGATACTTCTATGCATGTCATTAGGTGCATCTGCATTGATCGCGCCACAGAGGACCATGCCAAGCTAGAAAAATGCCCTATGCAACTCACAAACCTGGTGCCCCCTTCCACCCTCTCCCTCAAAAGCAACATGCAGGAACTCATTCTTTTTTAGCTTCCTGGAAGCCCAATGAAGATATTAGCACCCCTTTTGCCCTGTGTGGCCGCACCGTTCACACAGCTCTTGGTATGGCCCTAGTGCCACCCAGTGTTTACAATCATGCAATAAGTGCCAGGCAAATGCCAGGCAGGCCCCCAACAGTTAGTGCACTTGGAGTGCGCTGACCATGCAATGGCATTGCTGCTAACCACATCGTAAGTACACATCTTTATTAAAAAGGCTCCTATATTTAGGTAAGCTGAGACTCCGAGCAAAATAAAGAGTGGGGGAAATTAGCACGGAGAGTCGGTGAATGTGGGGATTCATCACCATTCCTCAGGTGTTCTCCTGATAGCTAGTTTAAAGGTTCTCTCCATTAGACTATACCTTATCCCTAAGGCAAAGCCATTGAAATATTTTAAAAGCTATTACCATGCAACTAATTATAAAGTGTCAAGAAAAACACATAACTAAAAACTAGTTCCTTGAAAAGATACCGCAGCTGAGTGCTGAGATTGACAAAAGAGCTTGCAGCCTGGAGCTGTGAGTTCCTCAGTTCATTTACTACGTGCGTCACCATTATGTACCCTTCATTGTAAGCACGGCAGTAGCTGTGCGAAAGCCCTGCACTTGCAGTTTCTGTTAGTGATCTGCTTCATTTATTTTTCTGTTGGTACTGTATTTGATCCCCTAGCATGCTGCTAATTCCTATTTGTATTTTTTTTTACTTCTGTTGACGTGTTTTGTCGTCTTTGTAAATGCCTGAATATTCACAAATATACACATCAAAAGTGCATAATAATATATAATAATTAAAGTGATAAAAGGCAACAGAAAATTGTAGTTACACATCACAACAGGAGCATGGAACGAGGCCCTAGTTGTTTACAACATTTAATATGTTCTGTTAGTAAAATGTTGAACTGTTTCAATGGTTAACTGTTACGCTGTTCCTTGTACAGCATATGTTTACTGTAAAATGTTCTGTTCTCTGGAAACTGCTTTGACCCGGTGAAAAGTGGTATATAAACCTAGCTAAAGAAATAATAAGAATCTCTATACTTCATTTACACATCCACAGCACTGGATCAGCAAGGGTTTCTTAAACCCTCTATGGTGATAACTGCAACTGACTTTGATTAAGAGAATTCCTTTTACCCTTGTATCTGAAATCCTATTTTTCCTACAGTTCTCATGTTGCACTTTACTAAGGAAAGTTTCCTTTCCTTTTATTTAGTACTTTTTTGGCACAGTTCCCCTCTTTTTACTATGTAGCACAGATTACATTGACTAAATAAATCAGTTTACTCTTCTTCACTCTTAGGATCTTAGCAAGTTGCTAATAAAACACAAGAAGACTTCTGGATAGCTCTGTAGAACCCCCTACATTCAAGGGTTGGGTCTTTCCCCTCCCTTAAGATTCTATAGGCAAGAGCTTTCTCCTCTCACTATGAGGAAACTTTTATGCTTTGGAGTAGCCTAGTGGTTAGAGCACTGGCTTGGTAACCAAGCAACCAGGGTTCAATTCCCACTAACACTCCTTGTGGCCTTGGGCAAGTCACTTAACCCCCCACTGCCTCAGAAGAAAGGCCTGGCAATCTACTTCTGGTGACACTGCCAAGAAAACCCAGGAGCTTCTGGGTCGCCAGGAGTCAGGACTGACTCCAAGGCACTCATTGCATTTGCATTTCTACCTTGGGACATTCAAAAATCATTTTAGGAGGCGAGCTCTTGTTCAAAAAATCCTTTTCAGGGACACCTTGAACAAGGATACTCACTGGGAAAAATCATGTTCCTTCTTCTACTCTAAAGGAACATCTCAGAATTCTCTTTAAATTCACTAGGGCTCTTTCTGTCCCCTTTTACAGTGGTTCCCAACCTGGGGTCCTTGAAACCATCACAAGGGGGTCCTCTAGAAGGGAGAAAACCAAAATGTAGCTGCTGAGAAAAAGAGCAGGCAGGCAGGTTTCACCTCTGAGCAGCTGCTGCTGCCTTTGCCAAGAGAGAAATGTTGCAGTCATAAGGAGCTCAGATCTGTGCAGAGAGGAAAGGGGAAGAAGACATCTTATTATTGTTACAGAGACCCTGAAACCTCTGAGAACAAGTGAGGAAGAGTGAAGCTGATTGCTGCCATGAGAAGCCAAAATCATCACAGAGTGAATGATCACCTCTATCATGAGCCTGAACAGGGTGGAGAGTAGATGGGGAACAATATGGCTGATCGCCCTCACCAGTAGCCTGACGCCATGCAGATAGGAGGAGGAAATCTATGTTGCCACATTAGGTGCTGCTCCATATGACCAGAGGCAGACCTAAAAAGCATTTCTGGACACCACTGCCTGTGCTCCAGCGGCTCTGCTGGCTTGACGGTCAGGGCGGAAAGCTGCAGTGAGTGAGTGCTACGGCTGTATGGTCACACAGAGCCTAGGAAAGCAACAGTGGGTAGAGGGAAAGAGGGAAACAGCCAAGCAGGCTCAAAAACACTTAGAAAGGAATCTTCAGGAGGAGGAAGGCAGGAAGGAGAACATTTAGGAAGGGGACATGAGATGCAGCTAGGTGGGGTAAAACTGAGGAAGGATCCATAGTGGAGAAAGGGCGTGCAGTCAAGAAGACGTCATAGATGAGGTGAAGCAGGGAGGCATTGAAGACAGGGCCATGAGGGTCAGCACTCAGGAAGGGGCCATGGAGGAGTGAAGAAAGTAGGAAGTGCTGAAATGGCCATGAGGAAAAGGAGGGCAGGGGAAAGCACTTAGAAAGGAGCCATGGAAGGAGAGTAGGAAGCAAAGGGCCAGAGAAGAAGCAGTTGAAAAGTTAGTTGGGGAATTTACATAGTAACGTACTATATGACAGCAGATAAAGACCAGTATGGTCCATCTAGTCTGCCCAGTAAGGTGGCTAAAGAAGGTGTATCCACTGCTCAGTACAGGTCACCCCTCTCAGTACCTTTGTTTAGGCTTGTACCGGCCACTCCATGCAGGACACCCCCCTCTATTTATTGAAGCATAAAATAGTTATGTTTTAATTATAAAGGGATCCGCTGTATCTGTCCTATGCCATTTTGAACTCCGTCACTGTATTTGCCCCCACCACCTCCATCGGGAGGGCATTCCAAGCATCCACCACCCTTGTCACTGAAGAAGTATTTCCTAACATTGCTTTTCAATTTACTTCCTTGCAGCTTCATTTTATGACCTCTAGCATTATAGCTTCCCCATCTTTAAAAAAAGGTTTGTTTGTTCACTAATACCCTTTAAGTATTTAAATGCTTATCATACCTCCCCTGTGCCTTTTCTCCTCTAGGGCATACATATTTAGGCCTTCAAGTCTCTTCTCATACATCTTCTAGTGCAGGCTCAAATTCTTTTTGGTCACCTTCCTCTGAACTGTTTCAGATCTTTTTATATCTTTTGTGAGATACGGTCTCCAAAACTGAACACAATACTCCAAGTGAGGCCTCACTTAATACCACCTCTTTTCTGCTGATAATTCCTCTCTGTATGCAACCCAGCATCCTTCTGGCTTTGGCCACTGCCTTGTCACATTATTTCACAACCTTGAGATCTTCAGAAACAATCGTTCCAAGTGGCTTGGCTGGGGAATGGAGAGAAACTGAGGGGAAGGGCTCAGCAGGCGAGAATGAGACTAGAAAGGAGAAGCTGGAGCAAGGGAGCAAAATTGGTAGAGAGAGCGGGAGGTCCTTTAGATTCTGAAAGGAATCATTATACCCAGAAAGGTTGGGAACATCTGCTCCTATAAAATCATTTTTGCTATAATACGTTCACAAAGGAATCCTTTCAGAAATGGTGCAACTCACTCCTCATTCCAGACAAGTCCATGATTTAATGATTCCATACATTCCAATAATGCAAGATGCCCTAGGGAGTAAGACAGGATTGAAGTTTTTAGCCCAGTGTATCATGGCTACCACAAAAGCAAGGAACTATTTGAGCATGAACGGAGAACAAAAATGAGAACATCATTATGCCTCTGTACAGGTCCACGGTGCAACCTTCATCTTGAGTACAGTGTGGAATTCTGGTCTCTCTGTCTCAAAAATGATATAGGGGAACTAGAAAAGGTTCCGAAAATGGTAACGAAAATGATAAATGAATGGAATATTCCCTTATTAAGAGAAGCTAAACAGGTTAGGGATCTTCAGATTGGAAAATAAATGCCTAAGAAGGAATAAGACAGAAATTTTACATATTCATGAGTGAAGTGGAACAATTATTATTTATTTATTTTGCCATTTTTATAGACTGCTTTATCTCAGAGTCAAAGCAGTTTACAGATCAAGAGATCAACTGAACTTTAAACTATTTCATAGAGCACATAAAATTGCTAACTTCTAATGTTAGGTGATTTACAGATAACTGAATTTTGAACTATGACAGAATGTATAGAAACATAGAAACATGATGACAGAAAAAGACCACATGGCCTATCTGGTCTGTTCTTCCATATTAACCACTACAATATTCTCCTTTTTTTCCTTTAGAGATCCTCTGTGTTTGTCCCATGCTTCTTTTAATTCAGATACTGTCCTCATCTCTACCACCTCCACTGGGAGACTATTCCATGGATCCACCACTCTTTCCGTAAAGAAATATTTCCGCATATCACTCCTGAATCTATCCCCTTTCACCCTCATCCCATATCCCCTCATAGTAGAGCTTGCTTTCAATCGAAAGAGGCTCTCCCCCTGTGCATTTATGTCACGGAGGTATTTAAACCTCTCAATATTATCACCTCTATCCTGCCTTTCCTCTAAGATGTACATATTAAGATCCTAAGGTTTATCCTCATATGCTTTATAATGAAGACCACTAACCATTTTAGTAGCCACCCTCTGTACTGACTCCAGCCTGTTTATATCCTTTTCTACCTGTTTAGCTACTTTAAGATCATCAGACACAATCACGCCTATGTCCCGCTCTTCTTTAGTGAACAAAAGTACTTCACCCCCTCGTTCCCTTGGATTGCTGCAGTCCAAATGTATGACCTTGCATTTTTTAACATTAAATCTCAGCTGCCAAATTCTAGACCATTCTTCAAGCTTAGCTAGATCCCTCCTCATGTTATCCACACCTTCCTAGGTGCCTACTCTATTACAGATTTTGGTATCATCCACAAAGAGGTAAACCTTACTCGACAGCCCTTCCACTATATCACTAACAAAGATGTTAAAAAGAATCGGACCAAGGATAGATCCCTGGGGCACACCACTGGTAGCCTCCTTCTCCTCAGAGTGAGCTCCATTTACCTGTACCCTTTGTCGCCTCCCACTCAAGCAATTTCTAACCCAATCAGTACCTTTAGGATCCATCCCTAGAGTACTCAGTTTGTTTATAAGTCACCTGTGAGGAACGGTGTCAAAGGCTTTACTTAAATTTAAAAACACCACATTTAGGGCTCTCCCTCAGTCCAGCTCCCTGGTCACCCAGTCAAAGAAAGCAATCAGATTTATCTGACAAGACCTGCCTCTGGTGAATCCATGCTGCCTCGGATCCTGTAATCCGCTGAACTCCAGAAACCTCACTATGTTCTCTTTCAGCAGCGCTTCCAATAATTTACTCACCACCGAAGTTAAACTAACTGGCCTGTAGTAAAGGGACCACATGTGCCTCTCTCCATTCCTTTGGCACCACTCCTGACTCCAATGAGACATTGAAAAGGTTAGACAGTGGAGCTGCTAGAACGTCCCCAAGTTCCCTCAGTATTCTAGGTGTATCCCATCCAATCCCATTGCTTTGTCTACTTTAAGTTTACGAACACAGTCTCCTGAAAATTGTTCATGATGCCCCTCGCTTCTGTTCCTGTTTATGGGTGCTTTCTGAGGTCCTGCTCCTGGTTCTTCATCTGTGGACACAAAACAGAAATATTTGTTAAGCAATTCTGCTTTATCCTCATCAGTTTCTACATATTACTCCCCTTCACCCTGAGTCTGACAATACCACTTTTGCTCTTCCTCTTCTCACACCTCAGTCTCCTTCCAGCCAGTCACTACTACTGAGCTGGTGCTGGCCATTCCAGCCACTCAGAAGACCAATTGTCCTCTGGATACCATCCCCTCCAAATGGCTCTCTGAACCCTCCCTCGCCATTCTGCCACCATTACTCACAATGCTCAATTCTAATCTTTCCACCAGTCACTTCCCTTCTCCCTGGAAACACGCCCTGGTCCTTTCCCTTCTCAAAAGGCCATCTCTGCTCTGCAACCCTTGGAAAAGCATCCCATGGTCCAGGAAACCAAAATGCTCTTGATGACACCATCCATGCATCCATGCATTCATCTCCAGGATGCGATCTTCTCTACCTTTTGGGCTTTACCCTCAGCAGGTAGGATTGAAGAGAACACTACCTGCACCCCTTTCTGCTTCACCCTCTGTCTCAGAGCCATGAAGTCACTTTTGATATGCTCAGAGGGATACCTGGCAGTATCATTTGTGCCAACATAGATTAGCAACATTGGCTAATAGTCAGTGGGCTTGATGAGTCTCTGCAAACTCTCCATAATATCTCAGATTCTGGCACCTGGCAGACAGCATACCTCTCTGGACATCAAGTCTGGTCAGCAGATGGATGCCTCAGTACTCCTCAGAAGAGAGTCACCAACCACCACTATCCTTCGCTTCCTTGTAGTCACTGATTCTGCAACTTTGGGGTGCTCGAGCTCTGGTTCTTCCCTTTCCAGGGATGCTTTCAACTTATCCACTTCCAGGGCTGCATAATGGTTCTTCAATTGAAGGGCTAGAGAAGTTGGATTGGTGATTCTACAAGCCCTAGTGACTTGTGTCCAACCTTCATCATTCTGTAGGCTCCCATCTTCTCCTCTGCTGGAGAGCTTTGATGTTGCAAGAAGTATCTCATCAATGTACTTCTCACTCTCTTGAATGCTCCTCAGCCTCGCCATCTTCTCTCTAAATTCCTCCACTTGTTTCCTGAGAGTTTCTTCCTGCAGACATCCTGCACATGGAACTGGTCCTTCAACTGGCATTGGGACCTCTGTCTGGACAGATGCAGAAGCTGTTACGGGGGCAACAGCTTTGGCAATATGATTTTTCCCAGCCATTGTTCAGTCGGTGGAGCTTAGGTATCTGTTAAAGCAAAAGAGAGAGACCACCAAAGTATCAATTGGTTTCCCAGCTGTCCTTTCAGAGAAAAAACAGTTAAATCTCTTTAAGTGTGTTCAAAATATGCTGTTCCAAGTCTCTGTGTTAGTTAACTGGGAAGGTGCCCTATAAAGCAAGATGCTCACTAGGGGTGGGTGAGAGTTGGGCGAGGTGGGTAGGGAGAGAACTAACACCTGATGAGGTGTCAGTAGCTTCAAAGAGTTGAGAAAGATACTAAAGCAGAGTTTTAAACATACCCCACTAAAGAAAATATTTCTCCTTTTAAACTAAAGCACCAAAAAGAATGTAACTTTCTTTTATAAATGTACTAAATACTGTTAATTCTAATATTAATTAGGGGAAAGGATGACAGCCATGTATAACTGTTAAAAGTAATTTGATATATATCGATAACTTTGGCAGGGGGAGATGTGGGTGTGTGGCTGGTAAAGATGTTTTAGTCCTCGCTTCTGAAATATTCACAGAAGAATTAGTTTTTGAGATTCTTAAGGTCGTGGATAGCTAGTATATTGTCTGGTTGCTGCATAAAGTGAGAAGGCTCAGTTGTCTGTGATTTGGCTGTTCTTCGCTTTCAGAATGGGGATGTTGAGGGTGTTTTCTGTATTGATTCTTCTAGTTCTTTTATTTGGTAATATCAACTGAAGGTAGTCAGAGGATAAGTTGTGGAATATTTTGAATATGATCAATAGAACTTTGCATTTTGTTTGGTTTATTATGGGGAGCCAGTGTGACTGTTTTAGCTTTGGCGTTGTATTCTCAGTTCTGGATGTACTATATAGAATGCGAGTGGCAGTGTTCTGAGCCATTTGCAGGGGTGAAGTGTGTACTTTGTTAGGCCCTGGAGGATTATATTACAGTAGTCTATATGTGGGAATACTAGAGTTTGGAAGACTGTTCAGAAGTCACTGATGTCTAAAAGTGGTTGTAGGTGTTGTAGTATTTTCATTTTGTGGTATGAGTGTTATGGTGTTGTTAATGTGAGTTGTAAGGTTAGGTGCTGGTCTTGGATTATTTCCAGGTAATGTACTTTAGATTTAACCTATAATTCTGCTCCTGGAATTTTCAAGGTTGTCAGAGGATGAAAGGTTGTATCTCTGGTGATATGCAGAACTTTGCTCTTGTAATTTACAGATGGTTGGATAGTCAGTATGTGATTGTGTTAAAGCATTTGGCGAGAGTGGTCTGTAAGGGTTTAGTAGTAGAGAAAGTACATATAGCATTATATCATCTGCATATATTTGATAACACACATTATGAGCCTGTATGATTGCGCAGAGGGGCTGTAGGTAAATGTTGAATAATAGTGATAATAAAACAGAGCCTTGGGGGACTCCTTGTTGTTGTCATATGGTGCAGATTTCAATGATCCTATTTTGAATTGTTGTCTGCCTGTTAGGTAAGAATGGAACCATTTCAGGGTTGTCTTGCTGATTCCTACGGATTGTAAACATGATAATAGTATGTTGTACAGAACTCAGTCAAAACTGAGGCAATCTCAAGGAAAACTAGGATGAATCCTTGATGCGGCTTTGCAATGCCTTTTATGAGTCTGCCCATGAGTGCTGTTTAAAGGGTCTTGACTGAAACCATATTGTTGTGGGTCAAGGGAAGCATGTGAAGTAATATAGTCTTGAAGATGAATTTGTACTATCTTTTCAATAACGTTTGCTAGGAATGGTAGGCTTGCAATGGGTCTAGTTGATCTGGGGAGTCTTGGGTCCAGTAGGGATGTCATGCTCATTGATTTGAAGTTTCCCAGATCACCCCTGGAACCCTTTTTAAAAATAGGCAATACGTTGGCCAATCTTCAGGTATTACAGATGATTTTAATGATATTTCCCAGATTACTAATAGTAAGTCTGCAATCTCATATTTCAGTTCTTTCAACACCCTTTGATATATACCATCCAGTCCAGGTGATTTGCTACACTTTAGTTTATCAAATAGTTGTAATACATCTTCCCAGTTTCTCAATATTTCCTTCAATTCTTCTGATACATCACCTTTAAATAACATTTCCGTTATGGGTAACTTCCCTACATCTTATTCAGTAAAGACCAAAGGAAAGAATTCATTCATTCTCCACTATGGTTTTATCCCCTTTTACTGCCCCTTTTACCCCTCTGTCATCTAATGGTCCAACTGGCTCTCTCACAGGTTTTTTGCTACAAATGTACTTGAAAACCTTTTATTATATGTTTTTGCTTCCACTGCAAGCTTTTTTTTCAAATTCTCTCTTTGCCTACTTTATCAGTGCCTTGCAACTAACATGCCAGTGCTTATGTTGTTTCCAGTTTTCATCATTTGGCTCCTTTTTCCATTTTTCTGATCTCACCTTTGAACCATGTTGGCAGTTTTTTGTCTTCCTTCCATTTTTCTTATGCTTCCAAGGTAGTGGAGTAAAGAGGCAGATGGAATGGACCTCAAAGGAAAGAAAGGAGTGAAACTGAGGCAGAACGAGGGGTTGAAATTGGCAGGAGTGAGAATATAGAAACCCAACACCACCGCCACACCCAGCGGAGCAAGGGATATGGGAAAATCGGTAGCCCCCAACAACTGAAGTTGAGTCTTCAGGGAGAAACCAGATCTCAGAGCAAGAAGATACAGAATATTAGAGATAAAGAGGTCATGGATGAAGGTGAGGTATGCATTCCACAAGGTGCATGAGAAAGGAAGATAGAGAAAGGAGAGGGGTATGAATAAGATTCGAGGGTTACATGTGGATCTGCCCTGGGAGTGGTGGGTGTATTAGGCATGTTTACGAAGCCCCACACTGGTAACGTGGATATGGGTCATGTTACTAGCATGGGGTTCATGCTAACTGCAGGGGGCAGGAAGAGTTGCTGCAGTAAACCCTCTACAGAAGCAACAAGCGCCACCCATCGAGGTGGCATCAGTTGCACCATTGCTACCAGCACTGAGTGCAGGCAGTGTGGACTTCAAATGCCTGCGCTAGCATACTGAGATGGGAACATCCCTGTCCTGCCTAGTCACTACTCATACGCCCGCTACTAAGGTAGTGCGGGATTTTTAGCGTGGGGGCCCATGCTACTTTTTAGCACGGTACCTAAACCGTACAGTAAACCCCGTGCCAGCGTGCTTTAGTAAACATGCCCCTAAAATAGAAAATGCTAATGTTGATATTTAAATCAGGTCATAGAATGAGAGCAAGTAGTGTCTCTTCTGTGTTATCGCCTTATGTTTTGAAAGGTGTGTGCAAGCATATTTGCACAAGTTGTTTGTTGTGACCAATCTTAAAATTATTAGAAGCCCTAATCTCCTTTCTTTAGCTGGATTTCTATACCACCTTTCACTGGCAATGGCTTCCACAATAACAGATCCCACCCTTTGGAGCACTCTCCAACTTGAAATTGTGGAGATTTCTGTCTTGATTGCTTTCAGTAAGAAGGCGTGAACATTTTTAGTTTTGCAAACTTTTCATTAATTACGGTATGAAGCCTATTAATATGTTATGTGATTGAATTTCTCTGTTTTTTGCTACCTGCCAAGTACATTATGGACTGCGTGGGATCGAAATGTATTAAATAAATAAATAAATACTGGTAGAAGAGGAGAAGGAGGAAGAGGAAGGGGATGAGGGATGCTGCAAAGGCAGCCAATATTCTTTACATGTGACCGAGAAAGTTATAAAAGACAGCAACATGAGACTTTCTTTTCCAAACTGTTGACAGGCTGGGTTTACTTGTGTGTAGGAAGGAGCACGCTCAGATTTAAGATTAGGTAACATAGGCAATTTCTTCCAGTGCCAAATTTTGATCAGTGTCAGAGCATTGCCGTTATGTTCCCCCATTCAATACCTGCTTATCTTAACAGTCTGACAGGCACTAGGGCACCCTGCTGTCTTGTATGGGTTTCCACACAGGAGATGATGATAGGGCACCACGGGGACTGTTAGAGCTCTAGGACGGACAGCACCAGCAAAGGATTTTTATTTTAGCTCTCTACTACTCCCATGGGGCAGAAGTGAAAAAGGCAAGAACAGACCAGATGGTGAAGGGGGCCAAGGGGAGGATCTGGGCAGTGGCAGTTAGGGGGAAAGGGATAGGGTCTCCTCCCTATGCCTATCGGCAGTTAAAACTTGCACTGGAAGGAAGTCGGAATAAACTTTCCAGAGGATATGTTAAACTGCTACCAGAAACTCTTTTGCAAGCTGTTTTTTCCTGGTTGCATTTGTCTAGAAGGCATGTTTACCAAACTGCATTAGCTGTTAACATGGCAGCCTGGGCTACGTGCAGCATTGACAATCATGCGGGAAAAATGTAGATAGCTTGGTGATTTTCCATGATGAGGGTTGGGGAGATGGCCCGGTGACAGGAGGCGGCCAGCATGCAAGCAAGTGTCATGCGTTGACCGCCATAATCACCAATAGCGTAGCTGCACTTAATGACACCCGAAGAAGCGGCATTAAGTGTGACCAAGCCAATGGTGGCACCACTGTGGGGCTGCAGTCAAATGGCAGGGGCAGCAGCGGTGGCATGCCACTCCGGTGCAGCTTCCTCCGAGCCCCCTGCTGGACAAATGGTGCTGGTGCCATAGATCACAAGATCCATGGCACCAACACATGACCTGTGAAACCCCTTCCTTCAGAACCTACCTCCCTGGACAGCACCTAGCCCCTGGGATTATGTTGTCCAGGGGAGGTCTTCAGGCCCCCCCCCCCCCCCGGCATCAAATGACCTGGCTAGTTAGCCAGGCCAGCCCGAACCCTCCCCCCACGACACCCACCCCTTACCGTCTCTGTCCCTGGTGGTTCAATGGCCAATGGGCAGGAGCTCCTGCCCACGTCTCCAGCACTAATCAAAATGGTACTGGTATGGCATTGCTGCCCTCTAGCAACAAGACATCCTTATGAAAGAATATACTGATTGGGCCTTTTCAGCTTGGAGAAAAGATGAGTGAGAGGGGATATGTTAGAAGTCTACAGAATCATGAGTTGGGTATAATAGTTATGTTTATGGTTTATTATTGCTTAATACTGTATGGCCTGCCAGTGCACAATTTCTGGCTTACCCCATACCTTCATTTTCAATAGGCTACAACCCAGCAGCACATGCCGAGATCATCACTATCAGCACGTCAGTAAAGATGGACATTCTGGGCACTGAACAATGACATCAGTCGAGCAGCCACGGGGGCACCAAGGCTTTCTCTGCACCACTGGAGATTTTACAACTTTATTTAGCTATTGGGTTCATACTTTTTACTTCTGTAACCAGCGCTGGAGCTTTGTATATTAGATCCACATAACTGAATATAGAAATCTTGATTTTTTTTCCTCAGGGCATTCTACAGAATTCAGCTTCTCCCTCCTCCTCCTAGATTTTTGTGGCTTCTATTCCTTCCCTAATATTAAGGGCAACCCCTCCCCCACTCTTCACTATTCTGCCCCTTCCAAGGAAATCCTGTCCTAAAACAATCACATCCCAATCCTGATTTCCATTAACTCGGTGCTTAAACTTCTTCCAAATCTGTCTCTGCCATGGAGATCTCCCACACTGTGATCGTCCAAACAAAACGTAGTGCAGTTATGCATCAGACTCTCTAAGATGCTGCTTTTCCACTCTGTCTTTTGATTTCATTTTGTTCTTTCCCTACTTTTCTTTTAACCAGAGCCAGCTCAAGCTATAAGTTACTAAGAAATTGTGCAGGGCCCCAAGCCGCTATAGGGGGGGGGGGGGGTCTCTGGACACATGTTTTGTTATTACTACAAGTCCCTGCATGCAATGGGGTAAACCCTGGGCTGGATCCAATCTGGAGCTAGTTGGCAACCCTAGCTGCTCACTCTCTTTTGCTCTGTATCCTAATATAGCTGTGCTTGTTATCGCTTGGTTGATCTGTGGCTTTTATCCTCTTTAGGACTTACCTTGCATATGTCAATAGCTTTTTTTAAATAACTCATCATGAAATGATTACATTTTATAGAGAGCACAATTATTTCACTCTGTGTCTACAAAGAATATGGATACCACTCTATCAACAATGAGCCATTGGGCTGAAGACTGAATAAAGTTTAGGTCAACTATCCAGAGGGTCACCAGGAGTCGATACCGACTCGATGGTACTTAACAACAACTGACATTGTTTGTAATAAGAGTGACCTTTTGAAATAGCTGCTTACAGCAGTCACTATTTTCTTTATTATGGAGAAAAGTGCTAGGAAAATATGACTAATATCTGGCAAATATTAGCAAGCATGTTTTATATGCCAGCTCAAAAGTCATATTAACATAGAAATGCATGTCTTTTACAGTGCAAATCTGGCCTGCAGTCTGCCAAAAAACTCTGGTCACCCTAAACGGAACATACTTCTGTAAAACACTCAAGTCTGTCAGAAAGCGTTATTCTTTCAGTTTGGCCTGGGGTGTTGCAGACATTTCGCAGCTTTATGCAGGCTGGCAGAAGGTCTGCTTTTGAGTCTTTGATTAGGTTTCAGCTTCTCAGGTTTTGCAGTGGTGGGAGTTATGTTTTACAGAGTAGTCTTCTTTTTAAGCGAGCATTTAAATTAGAAACAGCGGTTTATCCCAGACAACCACCTAAAAGCAAACTTGTTTTAAGCATCTTTGAAGATGGAGTGATACATGTGAAATAATGTATTCATTGGATGGAAATGAAGAAAGATCGCTGCTTGTAATATCGTTGAAGATCTTCTAAGCAGGGGGGGGGGGGTTGTTTGACTGTTTCATTTTGAGGGAAAAGAGTGGGATAGTTTGAGGAGGGGTGACATATTTGTATATTTATTTGCATATATATACAGGGTGGCCCAAAAAAAGTGAGAACATCTCGTAGCATATCAGTTATTTAAAAATTCAAAAAGACAGATTAAACGATTGACAAATTTAAAAAAAAAGATGGCGACCGGAAATTGTTGAAATAAAGACGTTATATAGCTAAAAAAGGTAAATAAGTAAACTATTTAAGCTTTCAATTTATGAGATGTTCTCACTGTTTTTGGGCCACCCTGTATATCTATATATGTACATACACACCTCATGCATATTCATTATGGTTATGAACAAAAAGCTTGGATATGAAGCCAGTATGTCAGACAGGAAAGCATTTTAATGACATATGCCAATGTCGTGAAAAGTTTCTTTCATGATGTTCCCGCACTCAGATTCATGTCAGCCAGCAAGGGGAGAGCACACTTCTCCTCATCCCCTTCTCTAGACCTCACATCAGCACGCTCCCATTCCCTCCCCCCCCACACACACACACTCCAGCCTTCTCTCCCTTTCTTCCCCTCCAAAGCCCAGCTCTCTCCCCTCCTCCAGCTTCCCATTACCCGAGCACTCAGCTGAGTGGCGTTGGAGCCTACGGCAAAAGAAGTTATCAGCATAGTGGTGATTGCCGTGTAGGGAAGCAGGAAACCAAGATTTAAATGATCTGCCACAAATATAGCAGCCCCTTCACTAGTACCACCATCTTCCATCTCCCGGGGATGGCTCAAGGCAATCTATTGCCTAAGACGCCAACCCCCCCCCCCTCCCAAAATAGAGGGTCTCCTCAGAGCTCTAGTCAAGGAGGAGGGTGTCACTCAGCACACAAGTCAGGTGATTGCTCCAAGAATAAGCAAACCAACATATTCCTAAGTTATATAAATTAAAAATAATATCTTTGCAATATTAATTAAACTGCTGCAATTTTTGCAGCATATAACCAAACTAACCTCTGACACTGTGCACTTGACCAGCATGGTATTAAAAGTAAATATATATTCTGCAGAAAAAGGAGATGCAAGGTACTTGCACAGCAAAGAAAAGGTGAGAACCACAGCACAGTGTATATCAAAATGAAATTATTATAACTAATTTTATTTTAGTGTTATAAACTGTACTGTGGTTCTCACTTTTTTTTAACATATACCCTTCATCCAAAGAAATCCCTCTTATTAATGGGAGAAGAGCAGAACTAGGACATTTCCTCATAGAGTTTAACATACCAAAAGTAATTTCTGATTCCAGTGTCATCTCAGCAATGAAGAAAGAAATAGTGGCAGTCTCAAAGGAACCAACTCAATTCAAAACAATAAATACATTTTAATATACATGCATAAAAATACAGTACAGTGTCTTTCAGTCTGACATGTTTCAGCACACTGCCTGCATCAGGGGCATACAAGATTCATACCCAGTACAATGTCTGTGTCTTGTATCCAGCTGTTATTAATAGGATGAGTCTACAAAATAATAACATAAAAACAAAAAGGACAATACACCTGAGAACCATCACTGAAAAATATGAATATATATATGTAAAAATATGTATAAAAAATATATAGAGCTGTGTTATAAAATAAATTTCAATGAGATACGTATAAAAAAGGTGGTAAAAACACTAGCCCAAAATGGCCAGAAGAGGTAGCACTCCCCTTATTCACTTCCAGGGACAAAATGATGTAAAAAACAAACAAACATATATCCACATTGCTCAATTAAAGTTCCCATAAAAAGCCTCCATAAAGTGCATATGCCTTTTTTTAAGAGTAAAATGAATAAAATAAATAAAACCAGGTACCTAATAAGATTATTTATATCAGCCCAAAACACACAGGCTTCATAAATAAAAAAGCACAAAGGAAAGCTGTCAGCTCTCACATCACAGCTCTGAAACTAGACCTACGGATGATAAAAAGAAAGAAAAACACAAAACATGGACTCAGATACTACATGTTGCAAATTACATTATAGCCCATATTGCTGAAAATACGGTATACTTCAAACTGAAGGGATACATACTGACAAGCAAAATCATCTACAAAAACAAAACTAAAACTCCACAACCCTCAAGTGAAGAAATACTCCCTTCAAAGGTTTGCCACATATAAAAAAAATCTATTGACAGCCCCACTTTGAAAAAGAAAAAACTAATAAACTACCCTGCAGTCCAACTCATGCCTGTCATCCGATATTACACAGTGCTGAAAAACAGGGAAGACAACCCTAGAAACAAACCAACACACTGACAGTCATCAGCCACAATCTCTGTCTGCAAAGCCAAAAAGAAACTTGTCACATACTTACCCAGCCATGATCAGGATTATATGAAAATACTAAATAGTGTCCGAGCGGGTGACGGGCTGCCTTTTAAACCGGCATTCCTGCCAGAACCAGCTGAGTGACAGCGGCACTAAAACAAGGCTGTCCTAACTTGAAATCATCAGAAAAATGTTTTTAAACCCAAATTAAATTATTATTTTTTCAAAAGGGCCCTTTAAAAAAAAAAAAAGGGGGGGTACCAGGCGAAGACTCTGCAAAATGTTGATAACATGCATAGAATCTCTTATATAAGATGTCATTTTGGCACAAAGGTCGCAAAAAGACATCCACAAATTTAGACAACGGCTCCAGTACAAACTCTATTGCAGATACTGTAGGTCTGGCTGGAGGGGTTGTCAAAGACTTGTGGATTTTTGGTAATACATAAATCATTGGGATTACCAGATGACACATTTTTAAAAACAACCTCTCTTTTCAGTCAAAAAAACCTGCAAAGAAGCCCAAATCGACCAACTGTGCAATTTCCTGTTGCAACCCCAAGTAGGATCAGTTCATAACAGGATATAATATGTTGTGTCACCTAACTGATGCTGAATTTCATTCACATAATCCCCTCTATTCAAAACCGCAACTGTACTCCTTTGTCTGCTGATCATTTAATAATGCCCTCATTCTCTTTGAGTCTATTGCCTGTCTGATATTCTGCCTTAGACATATTAAAAAATGCCTTCTGTCTCCTGCATTCCAAAGCTTCAATGTCTTTTAACGCTAACATTTGAAACGTATATATCATTTGAGCCATAGCTCCCGGTGTAACCATCGGAAATCATTTTTAATTACTGATACATCTGAATAATCAGCTGTGATATTAGAAAAAAATTGTGTAATCCTCACCTTCCCTATACATTTAACCAAGTCCACACTAGTTTGAAAAGTGTCATATTTATGTGTCGGAACAAAAGACAACTCTTTCATAAGTACATCTTCCTTAATCTAGGATAGATAAACATCAGACAGGTTGACTATTCGTAACTCAGCTAATGGTATCTTTTCCAGGGGCGACCCCCTACTTCTTCCTCTCCCACTGTAATGCTACCTCCGCATCTCCCACTTGGTTTTCTTTTCCGTTTCTTTATAGTAAAAAAAAACGTAAAGAAGTAGAAGGAGATGGGATATCTGTCTGCTAACCTCTCATATTTCTTGAGTCACGCAATCAATTTAAGATGTGCCTATCATTCTGTTATTTTTCGGTATGATATACGAGTATATTTTCTCTTGCTTGTGATATGGGGTCTTTTCTTGCAAGACTATTATTTATTTTACAGTTTGATTGCCAGTATGATGATAGTCAGACACCAACTCTCTGGGCATGGTGGGTGTGTGAGCATGCTCAGTATCAACTCTGCTTCTTCAGTCTTCAGGTCACATGACAGCTAAGACAAGAGGAGAGCCTGACTGAGCTCATATTGCAAGGGCTCAAGTGACAGCGATGGCAGAGATTGATGATATTCATATACAGCATTGCATGACCCAGAGCTGCGTCGCAGGTATGATAATAATAATAGACATTTATAACTCGCTTTTACCCATCATGCTTGAGACGGAGCAAAACAAAGAGCAGTCAAATCCTCTCATTTATCAATTTTCCCACCCTCCCCATAAGGTCCAAACAGCATCATAATCCTACTCAACAACATCTCATCATCATAAACCCTATGCCCCTATATCCCTCTCGTCATTTTCCCACTTTAAGCCCTTAAGACACATTGATCTCCTATGCACAATCAAGATCTATTTTAAAATTATGCTAAAAAGTCAATGCTTTGCCAGCTTCTACCCCTCAATTACAATTATGTCAGATTCTCATAACTGAAAACCCCAAATTCCCTATTCAGGATTTTTCATGGAGGTTTTACAGTACTAATAGAAAACTGGAAGCCCAAAAGGCATGCACAGTAGTTTAGTATGGAGTGGATTTTCTCCTTTTAAATTGTTTAAAAGGAAAACAAATCAGGATTTAGAAAAATGTTACTACAGGTTGAAGAGCACATTGCCATCCTGACAAAAATGTTGTAAATCCTGCTTTTGTGTGCAGTTACTGATTATTAATTCATTAAACTCATTTTGCTGTGATAAGTTTAATTCCATGTAAAATCATAACCCAAATCTCATGCAAAGTAAAGCCCATACTGCAGTCAGTAGCAGAAATGCTATTCTATACTGAAACATATGACAAGTAGAACCGAGACAACTTACTGTGAGGTCGTTTCTAATAGCAAAATTTTCTGGTTTGATATCACAGAGGTGAAGCCGGTGAGAGAAATCATTTTCAAAGTGATTCACCATGTCTAAGAAACTCAGTGCAATATCATATATTGCCCTCTTCTTGTTTTTGTCTCCTGCAAACCGAAAGCCATCCACGTCCTCCAAAGAAAATATAGTCTGGTGCCAGGCATGTCCAGCACTAAGATACTCCACTGCATAGAAATGGCCGCAGGTGCCGATGACGCGGAGCACATGCTTGCTGATGTCTTGTAGCAGGCTGAAGTAGACATATTCCTCCTGCTGCAGTAAAGACCACATGCTGGCCATTTGGGCCTTCCAGTGTGGACTTTGCCTTTCCTCGGTCCAAAGAGGTATAGATGTGCTGTTGGACAAATCCAGGCCTAGGACATTCTTAACCTCCACAGCCACCCAGAGCAAAAGCTCTGCCTCAGGAAATTCCTGGTTATCAGTTTCCCCCAGCAGGCCAAGTCTCTGATAGCTTGAGAAAAGGTCATTTTTGGATTTGAGAATTGTGGGATGGCCACGCCAGTCAACCTGGATGACTTTCTTGCCTCTATCACAGTAAAGACAGCGCTTGTAGACCAGCTTCTGTGCCACGCAGAGGTCTTCACAGAGATCTCCCGTCAGGGTCCCTTCAAGGTAGTCCTGGCACTAAGGGGAAAAAGACAGCAAAAAATACGTCATAAACAAGAGGAACATTTCCCACCAGCAGCCCAGCGAGCTAAAAGGTGATGTATGCAGAGTATAGTAGTAGCCTTAAACACAATCATTTCTGTTAGCAAGGAACTGAATTTCCTGTTCCAGAAGGAATACTGAGGCTGGGTGATCACATTCTTAGAGACAAGGTGCTCCATTTCCGCATCTTTAGTAAATGGTTTAAACATATATGCCGTTAGGGGATTCTTAGTCCTGTTAGGCCTGGTTGTTTTCAATATGACAAAAATGTTTTTAGCATTTTAATTATAAACATCTGCTTTTAATAATTTTAATATTTTAATAATTTGATTAATGCAATTGTTTCATTTTAAATTTAGAATCTTTTGTGGCAATGGAGCGGGTTCTATATTCCAGAGCTGCCACTGCACAGATATTATTGGCATTTAGGAGCCTTTTTACTAAAGGTTAGCGTGCATTAATAAGGTTAACGTGCGTTAATAAAATTAACTTATGTTAAGTGCCATTGTGCCCATAGAAATAAAAGGGTTGTGGGCACTTAATGTGCATTAACTTTATTAATGCACGTTACAGTCTTTAGTAAAAGGACCCCTTAGTCATTCAAAAGAACAAACATCTCTTCTCATCTCTTTGATCTACAGTACTGTCTCAGCAAACAATATATTATACTACAAGAAAGTAAGTTACTATCGCTAGCAAAATCAGGTATTGTGTTGATGTAACCCTGCCTACTTCATCTCCAGTCCTCAACCAAAGCACTTTAACGGCTTTGTCGCTATTCTCCAGTATTACTACATTACTGCTACCCTGTTATCAGTTTGTTTGTATTGTACCTTGCTGCATGATATACATTGCATTGTACCTACACTCTTTGTTCCCGACCCAAAATGTAAGTTGTTTTCCAACTTGCAGCCTACTAGCCACTAGTACGTCTCCTATCAACTCTCCTTGGTCAATCACCATTGCTACCACGTGGCTTCCGCCTTGATGTTCTCGATCTAAAGATAACCTGGTTCCCAAGCACTGCTGCCATAAGTATTGTGATTTCATTCTGCTATTTGCAATTCTGACTGCTCGCACATCTTTGTATCAGACTTGAAGCTTATCCTGATCCTAGCACGGCTCCCAGGGTATTGTTGATGCCATCCTGTTGACTAACCCTGCTCACACTCGACTCTCACTAATTCTTTCCAGATTCAAAGTTCTCGTCCTCTACACCCTGTTACCACACCGCTACCTAACACTCATGACCACAAGATTCACAATACTTATATACAGGCCATCTTAATACTAGCATTGTTAACATATAGCCTGCTTCACTCTCCTCTGTCTGATAGCACTACTTTGTACCCTACTGCCCGGTACAGCTAAATTACATTCAGAAATTCTTTACTTCATTTAGCCCACAGACGAAAATGGAAATCAAATACACTGCAATTTGTGCTCTCCACATCATATTACTATTGACAACACTGTCCAGTGCTCTGCTGAACCACTAAGAACCACGCCTTTCCTATCCCATCCCCATCATACACCAACATCCCAATTATAGCCAAATATACCGCACCCACAGACATGATAACCCAAGAGATACCCACCACCACAGATACAAACCACATCACAGACTAATCTACATAAACCCCTTCCCTAATACACAATTCCTAAAATTAACAGACACCACAATTCCATTAAAAAGCATTCTAATAAATGCAAGATCCATAAGAAATAAAATCCCGTTAATCTGTGAAATTCTAATAAATGAATCTCCTGATCTACTCTGTGTCACTGAAATTTGGCTGACCGAGCATGACACAGTGCTCCTAAGTCAACTAAACACAAATGTTTATTCAACTGCCCAAGAGACTCTAAAAGGGGTAGTGGAGTCCTTATATTTATCAAAGCAGAATTAAATGCTTTTGCAAGCATCTGCAACAATTGTGACGGGATAGATTTACTCAAGATTGAAAATAAAAACCTAGCAATCTGCCTCCTTTATAGACCACCCTCTAGCAACCACCTTAACCTCACTTCAATATTAGAATCAGCCTGCACCTCTCCCACAAAGAAACCCCATATTATCCTAGGGGACTTTAATCTAGCATATAGATGATTGGTAAATCTCTAAGCATATGTAAGAGTTCAAACTCCCGTGTAAATAGTTAAAATGTTATCTGTAAATACTGTTGAGAACTGAATATTGTGTGCATCTGTAAATACTGTTGAGAACTTGAATATTGTGTGCAATTCTGGTCGCCGTATCTTAAAAAGGATATAGCGATTCTAGAAAAGGTTCAGAGAAGAGCCACCAAAATGGTAAAGGAGATGGAAGGATACTCCTATGAAGAAAGGCTAAAAAGGTTAGGGCTCTTTAACCTGGAAAAGAGACGGCTGAGGGGAGATATGATAGAAGTCTATAAATTAATGAATGGAGTGGAACGGGTAAACATAGATTGATTGTTTACGTTATCAGAATAAGAAAGACTAGGGGACATGCAATGAAGCTACAGGGTAAACTATTTAAGACTAATAAAAGAAAATATTTTTTCACTCAACGTGTAATCAAACTCTGGAATTTGTTACCGGAGGATGTAGTAAAGGCTGTTAGTGTGGCTGGGTTTAAAAAAGGTTTGGACAAGTTCGTGGAGGAAAGGTCCATAAACCATTATTAAGAAGTAACCGAAGATATCAATGCTTGACCCAGTACAAGCATTGTGGAACTTGTGTCTCTTGGGGAAACTGCTAGGTACATATGACCTAGATTGGCCACTGTTGGAAACAGAATACTGAGCTTGATGGACCTTGGTCTGACCCAGTATGGCATATCTTATGATCTTATGTTCTTATGTTCTTATGACTTTGTAAATAGTTTTGATGAAAAGTTCCATGTAAACAAAGTTATGTTCACTGTAAACCGCCTTGAGAACCTGAAAGCGGTATATAAAAAAATGTTTAATAAATAAATAAATAAATTGCTCCCATTGTACAAAGCCTCGACCTTTCTAGAATTTATGGAAGATATGGGCTTCCAACAAACAATAAACATCCCCACCCACACCAAGGGTAATATACTTGACCAATTTTTCCTCCTAAAACCCCTTACTAAACACCCTAAATACTCCCCTGCTAGCTCTAGCCAGGTACCCTGGTCTGTCCATTTCATTCTATGTATAGACCTGCCAATCTCCTACACTTTTCAGAAACCACCTAACACTCCTTACCAAAAAAATCCTTTCAGACATTTTGACAAAGATACATTCCTCAACGACATAATACCACAACTTGCTTCACCCCCTTGTGACCTCAATGAGTCAATAAATAGCTGGAATACCATAATCAACAAAGCAGCCTTGTCCACAAACACCCATACAAAAATCACCCGCAGATCCTCTGAAAAATGGTTTACCCACGACTTGTACACCCTAAAAAAAGAGCTCCATAAGCTTAAAAAAGATGGAGGAACAAAAAAACAACTGAACAGAAAGCACTCTACACAGCAGCCCTGAACAATTATAAGGAATCTATACACAGAGCAAAGAGGAATTACCACACAAACATACTGAATAAAGTCATTAATTGTCCAAGAGAGATATTTGAAATTGTCAAATCCTTAACCAAAACCCATCTAAATGATCCGACCTCAACATCCATTAATCCTTACTCCCTAGCCAACCATTTTGCAGCCAAATTCAAAAATAAAAACCTAACTACCATTCCCCCCCTCCTAAATATCAAACTTCACCCAATAACTGGGATACCTTTCACCTTATTGGGGAAAAACCAACTACTCAAAACAATCACAAAAATCAACACTACCACCTCTCACTTAGATCCATGCCCTGTATCATGGATAAAAGCAACAAAAACAGAATTGGTCCCTTTCCTACTTAACATCGTCAATCATTCTCTCTGCTTGGGCTTAATGCCAAATGAATTCCAGCTCTCCACCATCCGCCCCATACTCAAGAACAAAACCCTTAACAAAGATGACCCCACCTCGTATAGGCCAATTGCTAGAATCCCGTTTCTAGCAAAAATAATTGAAAAGATAATGCAACACAGCTCCAGGACTTCATAGACCTTAATGCGTCACTTGATGAACAACAGTATGGTTTCCGCCCATTCCATGGCGTTGAAACACTACTCCTGGTACTATTCGACTCCCTTATCTGTGGGATGGATAACACTAATAAGACCTTCATTATGGTCTCTATAGACATTGCCTTTGCCTTTGACAGTATGGACCATAACATCCTATTGACAAGGCTTTCACAACTGGGAGTAGTGGGAATAGCCCTGCAATGGTTCAAATCCTATATATCCAATCACTTTCAATATGTAAAAATCGAACAAGAAACATCCCCTATCTTTCCCCATGAACAGGGAATCCCGCAAGGCTCGGCGTTATCTGCCCTCCTCTTCAATCTCTACCTTCAATCGATTTGTGCAATCTTCAAAAAACACAAAATAAAATATCACATCTAAGCAGATAACATTATGGTATACACCCCAATAGACATAAAAAAAACCCTACATACTACAACCTCTCATAATGCATCAATGAAGCAGAATCCTGGCTAAATGAAAATAACCTGCACATCAACTTCAAAAAACCTGAAATACTTTTCATAATGAGAAATCAAAACTTCACCCCCTGCTCCCCCAAACAATCCACATACACAACACCCTTCCGGTAAAACAGGAAGTGAAATAGTTAGGTATCACACTTGGCAGATCCCTCAGTATGACATCCCTAATCACACAGACAGCTAGAGCTATATTCTTCAGATTAAGAACCATTCAACACCTTAGACCCCTCCTTTACACCCATGACTTCAGAACAGTAGTCCAAGCTCTAATCACGCCTCACCTCGACTACAGTAACAGCTTGTTACAGGAGTTACCCAGAAAGAACCTCCACACACTACAAATAGCATAAAATGTCATGGCTAGAATCATAGCCAAAGTGTGCTTAACCGATCACATCACTCCCATCTTCCACACTCTCCAATGGCTCCCCATAGCAAGTAGGATATCATACAAAACAATAATAACCACTTTTAAGTTGATCAACAAAATCTCCACATATTTCCTTGCACCACGATTACAAACCCAAACTGATATTAGGAGCAGAAGAAAAAGCAACCAAAACCTCCTCTCAGTTCCGTCATCTATATGCAAGACCAAACAAACAACCCCCAACAGGGCATTCACTTACGTAGCACCCACTCTGTGGAATTCTCTACCTCAGATCAATAAAAGATCTCCAAACCTTCTGAAAGGAATTAAAGATCTTGCTCTTCACTGAATATTATAACACACCAATTGCTCTAGCTAATCCTTAGTCCCCCCCCTCCCTCCCCCTTAGAATCAATAACCCTTCCCGCAGCCACTATACAGCTACATCGGCACATTACCCCCAGGACTGGTATATAAGCTGTGATCCTGAAAATAGTCAAATGTTTTAACTATCTCCAACAATGCCTTTGTTGGATAAGTTAAATAAATAGTAAATCGTTATTATGTTACTTTGTAAATAGTTATTGTACCTTACTACAGTGTTCTCTGTACCTGGTTTGTTCAATGTAAACCGCCCCTGATCGTTGGAAAGGGCGGTATAGAAAAACCGTTCAAATAAATAAATATATGAATAAAAATATCCATAGAAATAAATTAGACAAATAAGAGCCAGGTGATTCCAGGTTTGTTGGAGCTGCTTATCTGCCATTATCACAATGCTTTCCATTGTCCTTTGATAGTCTTGGCCAACATGTCTGCAGCGGCACTGTGATCACCTCCTTGCCAAGGCATCTTTAAATGGAGCCATTGCTGTTTATTTAGTAGAGTATTTGAAATAGATAGCACAACTCCCTGTCTTTCTCTTCTCCTAATAGCAAGCATGCATTGATTTTTGTTTACTGCTCACACAATTAATGCATATATAATTGGATGGGAATAGCTAGAAATCAATATCCCAAATAAAACAAGCCTATTTCACTGCCCAGTTCCACCTCTCTATATTTTTAGGATTGGGTGGAAAGAATTTGACTATCACAGTTGTAACTGGAATTTAAATTTTTTGGAAATATTTGGATAATGTTATGGACATATGGGGAATATAGAGACCTGATGGCAACATAAAGGAGGTAATTTTATAAAATCATATTTGTGCCTAAATAGCCATTTATAAAATTTTGACCCACATTGACATGATGATGTGTACTTTGCCTGTAGACATGTACATGGTGTGGGTGCAAGTGGATTTCTAAAGTATTTACATAGATTATAAAATATATTAATTTACATGCATACCGTAGCTGCTGTTACTGTATCCATCCACTGCACTGCCCCATTATTCACCTTCCTGAATCGGGACCATAGTGAATTTACAAAGAGACATTGCAGGCACTGTCTATTTCTGTGGATGGAATTAAACTCTGGATAATAGGCATGCACATTCTTTTTTGTACAAATGGTAAAACTGATGAAAATCATCATTTTTATATCATCTGGGCATCAACTATCCGAGGGCACATGCTTCGCAAATTTTCACTAATCATCATTCATAAACTTCATTATTGTCATGCATGCATGTCTGTCCAGACATACTTTAGCCAATCTGCGTGGCGGAAGGTCAAAGAGAAGTCACCAGTAGCCAGCACAAGGTACTTCAGCTAATCATACTGCAAAGCCTTGACAGATAGCCAGAGAAAGTTATCACTGCCTGAGTTCTGCAGATCCTATGGGCCATGATATCACAGCAGGGCTTGAACAAGCTGCCCAGCACAAACCCAAGAGAACCATTTTCTCTCTGGCTTTCAAAAGAAAAGAGATAAAAAGGAGTGAAACAAGCAGTACCTTCAAATTAGTTTTAAGGATGTGGGACAGGGCTTACTTGGGAGTGGGGGCTCCTTAGGGCATTGGATTTCAAAGCAGAAAAACAGAGAGAGATTGAAGGCTGACTGGTCCCTGCCAGTACTTGCCAGTGAAAAGCACACACAAAAAACCCCATTAAAGACAAACTAGATTCAAGGGAGCACTCGTGAGCTTCCTCCTCTCAGCCTCTCCGGTGTCTTTCTGGGCAGGGGGAAGATGATCAGCAAAGGCAGAGAGAGACTAGGGAAACTGTCGGTACTCTCTGCCAATTGGAAATTGTTCTGAGCATTGCTGGAAGGTGTGTGTGTACTGTGCTGTCGCACAGGGAAGGACAGGTTATTGTATCTAATTCCATTGCACAACCAGAAGATACAGTAGCATAATTTTTTTGTTATAATCTTGTTCAGCTATTATCTTTAACAGCAACTGTGAGGGTAGGGGAAGTGCACCTTACTGTATTTATCTATTCCATCACATCCTTATTGATTAGATAAATAAATATCTGAGGCAGTGCAATGAGGTGATGAACAGTGGTATGCTGCATCATTTGGAAAAACAGCGCCATTTCCAGCTCAATACAAAGGTGGCTGCATTTCACCACTGACATCTGGATGAGTCAGAACACTACAGATGCCTACCTCTACCTGACAGCACACTGGTGGCAACTGGCTGAAGCAGAAGCAGGCTGGGCTGGGCTGCACAGCCAGATAATGGATGACAGTCATACGTGGATCTATATCTTAGCAGAAATAAGAGCAAAGCTGCAGAGGTGTCCCTTTGTTTTTTCTTTTTCTTGTTCCTGGAACATAGAACAGGAATGGAGCACTGTGCATTTAGGTTTCTTTATAACAGACAGTGAGACAAACATGAAAAAGGCAATGAAGGAGGGGGGCTTTCATCTGCTGTATCTGGTTGTCAAAGACTCCCTTGGACCAAGAAGCAAGGTAAGCAGCAGCCCTGTCCTGATGGAACTGATCAACAAGTGCTGAAAAGTAGCTAGGTATTTTCACCAGAGTGTGAAGAGTGGGCAGGAAGCAAGAGGAACACTTCCACACCAGCTCAAACAAGATAGGTCAGCAGAGCAAAGGATCAAATGTCATTGGAGACCAAGATCGGCACTGACAGGTCCCAGGGTCACCAGGACTGGGCAAATATCATACATATCATGTCACATCTAAAGTCCCTTCTGAGAGTGCAGAATACAGTGGCACGTTTATTGACAGGTGCAAAGTTTCAAGAACATATTTCCCATTACTTGTACTTGCTTCACTTTCTGCCCTTTGAATTTCTTATCTTTTTTCGACAGGTCATGTTAAGAATTATGGTGCTAAATGTTGGGATACAGCAGACATCCCAATGAAATTTCCCTGAAAGGTTCTTACTTCCTTATGTTCATTGAGATCTCAGGGAACTGGACATCTAAATGTCCAGCTCCTCCATCTAGCTACAGAGTATGAGTTTTGAATCATTTAGTGTCCATAGTTGGTCTGCTTGTTTGGAATGAGCTTTTCTTAGAACTTTGGGTTTTACAGGATGATCTTGATTTTAGGAAGAAGGTGAAAGCTTTTTATTTTAGGAAGGCATGTGATTAAGAATAGCATTATGATTTTTGTGGTTGGGAAGGATAATTTAATCTTGATGTTGCTGCGAAGTGCCATCAAGTCAGTGTCGACTCATGGCAACCCTCTGGATAATATCCAAAACTGTATTCGGTCTTCAGTCAGGCAGCTCATTGTTAATAGACTGGCACCCATAGCTACTGTTATTGTATTGATCCATCTCATTGCTGGCCTTCCTCTTTTGTGTTGACTTTCTACCTTGCCAAGCATGATGCCTTTCTCTAATGATCTCTCTCTCCACATGATGTGTCCAAAGTGTGAAAGTCAAAGTCTTGTCATCTAAGCTTCTAAAGAAAGCTTAGGTTTGATCTCCTCTAGTACTGACTGGTTTGTTCTTTGGGCAGTCCGTGGGAAACATAGTATTCATCGCCAGCACCATAATTCAAAGGCATCAATTTTCTTCCTTTCTATCTTTTTCACTGTCCAACTTTTGTATCCATACGGCATTATTGAAAATGCCATGGTTTGAACACCTCGAGTCTTGGTATGGAGAAAAACATCTCTGCTCTTGAGAATTTTGTCTAGGTTCGTCATAGCCATTCTGCCAAGAACAATGCATCATCTGATTTCTTGACTGCTTGTTGTTTCTTTACTAATAGTTGATCCAAGTAGATTAAAGTTGTCCGCTATTTCAATTTCTTCTCCATCAACGATGAACTTATTTATTTTGCAGATGTCAGGATCTTTGTCTTCTTTACATTAAGGTGCAGAACTATTTTAAGACTATGTTCCTTAATCTTAAGAAGCAAATGTTTCAGATCATCTTCACTTTCAGCCAGTAATGTGGTATCAGCAGCTTAGAAAAGGTTGTTGATGAGTCTCCCACCAAGCTTCACACCTCTGTTTTTTTCATACAGTCCTGCTTCTCTGAAGATTTGTTCTGCATATAAATTAAACAGGTAGGGGGGAAGTATGCAGCCTTGTCATACACCTTTGCTGATTTTAAATAATTCTGTTTCTCCTTGTTCCGTTCAAACTGTTGCTTCTTGATCAATATAGAGAATGTAGAAGAGAACGATCAGGTGTTCTGGTATACCCATGCTTCTTAAGGTGGCCCAGAGTTTCTCATGGTTTACACAGTCAAAAGCCTTGCTGTAGTCAATAAAACAAAAGATATCCTTTTGGTATTCTTTTGTCTTTTCAAGGATCCATCTCACATCCGCAATGATGTCTCTCTTTCCTCCCCCTTTCCTGAACCCTGCTTGCACTTCAGGCAGTTCTCCTTCCAGGTATGGTTGTAGTCTCTGTTGAATAATATTCAGTAGAATCTTGCTGGCATGTGGGATCAGAAGGATTGTGCAATAATTTCCACAGTCAGTTGGATCACCTTTCTTCAGTATTGGTATAAACACATATCCTTTCCAATCAGTTGGCCATGTTGTTGTCTTCCAAATTTCCTGGCAGAGCCTTGTAAGTATGGTAACAGCTGCATCAGATTGTTGTAATACTTCAGTGGGAATACCATCAATGCCTGGTGCTTAGTCCTTTGATAAGCTTGCAATGCTGCTTCGACTTCTTCTTTCATCGCCATTGGTTCCGGATCATAAGGTACAGGTTGAAATGGCTGTTGTTCCACTTCATCTTTATCATATAATGACTCTGTATATTCTTTCCACCTTTTCTTGATCTTCTCAGCATCATTCAACATGGATCCTTGAACATCTTGTAAGATTCCAGTTCGAGGCTGGAATTTCTTCTTTAATTCTCGTAGCTTTAGGAAAGCCAATCTTGTTCTTCTAATAGTTTCTGCTTCTATTTCCTTGCATGCGTCATTGTAATACTTCTTGTCTTGTCTTACTGCATGTTGGAAATCTCTGTTGAGCTCTGAGATTGCCTCTCTTTCTCCTCTGGTTTTAGCTTCTCTGTGTTTCTGGGCAATTTTCAGAGTTTCCTCGGTCATCCATTTTGGCTATTTTTGCTTTTTCACCCATTGTAGAGACTTCTCACTTTGTTCCAACACAACCTTCTTGATGTCATCCCGTAACTTTTCTGGAGCTCTGTCATTTATATCTAAAGCAGCAAATTGATTTTGCAGGCAGTCTTTAAATATTGGTGGTATATTCTCAAGGTCATATTTTGCTATATTCATGAGTGGCTTGCTCTTTTTCAACTTTAGCTTGAGTTTGCATACCACAGTGAATTCCTGATTTTGTCTTTGTTGATGTTATTTATTTATTTGAAGGTTTTTTTTATACCGCTTTTACAAAGATCAAAGCGGTTTACAATGTAACAACATTATACATATAACATGAGGTAAAATACAAATTAACATATTGAACAGTACAATAAATAGTTGTAGGAGAAATAAAGAAAATAATGGAGAACATATAGCCGTAAGAGTTCTGGCTGCTTAACTTATATGCAAACTATATACACTATATACAGGAGGTTGATATCAGCATATGTATATTTGGGGAAGCTGAGTATGAGTGGTGTCTTGGGCAAAAAGAGTGCTGGTTTAAGTTGGGAATATTTGATGCATGTCAGAATTTCCAAAGTGTTCAATAAAGAGATAAGTTTTAAGTCCTTTTCTGAATTTTGCAAAACTGTTATAAAACTTTTCCATCATTGACTTTCACAGATGCAGTCAATTCGATTTTTGTATAATCCATTGGGTGAAGTCCATGTTTACAGTCACTGTTTGTGTTAATGGAAGAAGATGTTAGAGATGAATAGATCATTGATCTTGCAAAATTCTACAGCTTCATTTCTGTTGCCAAGTCCATATTTTCCAACAACTTTGCCTTCTTCTTTGTTGCCAACTTTTGCATTCCAGTCACCCATGACTATCAGGATATCCTCTTTGCATGTTCTGTCAATTTCAGCTTGTGCTTGTTCATAGAACTCATCAACTCCATCGTCTTCTGCAGCTGTTGTTGAGGCATATATTTGAAGTTTAGTTGTGATGATGGGCATTCCTTGTAAATGAATAGAAATTAAATGTTCACTGATTGCATTGTATTTCATTACAGTTCTTGCAAGTTTCTATTTAATTATAAATGCAGCACCGTTTCTTCTTTGTCTTTCATTTCCAGCGTGGTAGACCATGTGATCATCAGATGCAAAGTGCCAGATGCCAGTCCATTTCAATTCGCTGACACCCAACAGATTGAGTTGTACACATTCCATTTAATTCTTGACCACCTCCAACTTCCCTTGGTTCATATGTTCCATGTCCCAATATATAAGACATCTTTGCAGCTTTTGACTCTCATTTCATGTGCAACTACATCAGCAGTCAGACATCCCAAGGGCTTTGATCCAACCACATCATAAATGCTGGCTTTACTCTGAAAAGTCTTCAGCTCCTTCCCAGTAGCCAGTTGAGTGCCTTCTGACCTGGGGGTCTCATCTTCCAGCACTGTAGTGCAATTTGTTTTGTTGTGACTATCCATTGGGTTTTCATGGCAAGATACGGAAGTAGGTTGCCATGTTTTTCTTCCATACAATTTCAATTTTAGTGTTGTTGCCGTTGTCACAGAAGCATGATCCTCCACCGCCAACACCATCCCATTCTGCTGCTGCCCAGATGGGTGGTTTGTCTTGGTCTGATACCTCAGCTGAGACCTGTCCATCTTGGGAGACCCTGCCAATAGTTAAGCTACCAATAGCTTAGCCTTCAGCATTACTGATACACACAAGCCCTCACAGCATGACAAGCTGCAAAGCAAGTGAGGGAATTTAATCTTGTTTCCTTTTCATTTATATCTTAATTTAATTTACTGATTTGTTACTATATAATGTTTTATGTGTGTGATTTTGTTTTATCTATTTTTGTTAAATTTTATTGTTTTTTTATGTTTCTAAACTGCACATGTTGTATAGGATCTGCGAGATGTGGAAGTAAATAAATAAATAAAAATGATAGAAGTCCTCGAGCCCTTTAAAGATGTCATGGAGGAAATGAGTCCCACAAGGGCTTCCCTGAGCCCTTTCATCCCAGTAGTGAATATACATGAGTATAACTCACCTTGATCTACTACTGGAATGGTGTGAGCTAAATACTACTAAATAAATAAAATAAATAAATTGCCAGCAAAGCTAGAACATTTTTTGCAGCAACAGGGATTCCCAGCAGAGGTTTTGATGATGATGGACTTCTTGCATGTTCAAGTAGGAAAATGCTAGCTAGGCTGTGTGACCCACAGATGAAAAATGTTTGCACTGCAGCGCAGCACACTGCCTTACTGGAAGAAAAAGCTAGGACTGAGGTGGAGGACAGGGAGGACCAGAGACAGGGGTGGTGATGCAACAGGGGACATAGCAGGTCAGCAAGCAGTACTAGTACCATGAATACCACCATTCTGTCACCTACCTCTCCCCACCACCCCTTCAGCTTTACTGGTCCATGGCCCATAAGCCCCAGCCAGGGAAAATCTTTGGTGACTGAAGAGCTTAGTTACACTGCTAAGCTGCCAACCACAAACTGGACTCCTGCCTGTATTTTAGTGGCATGCTCTCTTGCAAAGTCCATGCACAGATGCCATGGTATACTGCGCACACAAGTCGGCAGCATTTCCTGTCCTACCCTCCAACCAGATTGCCCAGTGAATGTTTATTCTCCATGGCAGGGGATACACCCCTCCCTCAACACAACAATAGCAAACAAAAACACAAGTGTAAATAGTTATTCGATTACACCATCTAGCCTCACTGTTTGTATATAGCACCATGGTTTATAATATTTATAACACTTAGCATGGTTGTTAACAGTTGCAACAGTTTAACATTTTGCTATTGTTCTTTTCCTTGTATGACATATGTTTACTGTAAAATGTCCTGTTCCCTGTAAACAGCTTTGACCCAGTGAAAAGTAGTATATGAATAAATGAATAAATTCCAGCGAATCTGGGCTTTGTACTGTGCTGTGCTGGTCCTGGAATAAATTAAAGCTTTCCAGGCAATCAGGGTGCTGTGCTAGTTCTCCCTTCAAAGTGCCTTGGCATGCTTGTAACAACTGTGGTGCTACTTTGCCCCCTTCCATTATTCAAGCCGCTCATTGTGCTCTTTGTACCACTTTGCCTTTCCGATGGTGGTTTCTGATACCCATCGTGCCGTTGAGAGTACTTTTTGTCCCTCTTATGGTATCCCTGGGGGTATTGCGGCACTCTTTATAGCTTGGAATGCTGTTGTAGATGCCTGCCATAAAGTTTCAAGCAAGTTTAATTGCCAATAGATGGCAAACCTGCCTGTTCCATTGTAAAATTACTTCTCCCATAGGCTTTAATGGGGACAAATGGAACAAATGCAGGACTGGATTGGTTCCCGAAGACTAACTGATTGAATATAGTCTGACGAACATAAACAAGCCCAAAAATATTAGATCTCATATAACCACTTTCCCATCCTGTTCTCCCTCCTCTCTGCTTGGAAATGTTCAGCCACTGTATTGCAGAACATCCTGTAGTTCAGGACTCACCCCATTGCCAAATATTATGTTAATAAAAATCAGATACTCCTGAAGCAGCTGCTGGGTAAAATGCACATCAAGCTTTTTCTCGCCCTTTTTGGCTCCTTCATTTCAACCTACAGTTTACTGTTTAGTTGAACCATAAAATATTCATTTTAATTCCCTTCCCTTTTCCTCGTATGTGGTTATTCGGGCATAGCAATTTTCTGTTACTTTGTTTTAGATATATCTATACCAGTGATGGCTAACCTTTTTGAGCCCGAGTGCCCAAACTGCCGCACAAAACCAAAGAATTTCCTCAAAGTGCCAGCACGTCAATTAAAGCTCCATTTGCATAAGGTGCTTCATTTGCATAAATATTTGCATAATGTTACCATACACTAACTTTTAGTAAACATGCCTCTTAATGAGTATATGGATAAAGAAAGACTAAAAGGTTTCTACATTACTATAATCCAGTACCAACCGCCAGGCACATTAGGAACTACTACAAACGCTGCCCATTTAGAACCCATAGCAAACCCGCCGTATCCTAACAGCACTACCAGGACTCACAAAGCACCATACTCTACCTATCAAAAGGCAACACTGCAAATATTAAACCAATACATCTCAGAGAACAACAATACATGACCTACTGGGGAAAGAACAAGTGGCAATGTCAAATAGGAATTATATAAACAGAATACCTCAGCTCAGTTACACATGCAGAACAGACCATTACCAAACAAGGAATCACAATTTAGAAACAGGAAGACAATAATTAAACTGGGAACCCCAAAAGCCAAACTTGGAATATACAACAACACTGTAGAAATAAAACTATATATTAATTTCCTCTTGTACTAAACAAAGCGCAAAAATTAATGATGCACATTTCCCAGAGCTGACATATTCCAATTAATAAATTCAAAATAAAGAGATATTTTTCTACCTTTTGTGCATTTTTTTTCAGTTGCAATTGTTCCAGCCACTTTCTTCTGGTTTCTTCGTGTCTTCTGCTAACTCTCCATCTGCTGTCCATTTGTCCTTTCTTCTGTCTTCTTGGGTTTTTTTTCCATTCTCTCTCTACATCTGCTTTAACATACTAATCTTTCTCCTTTTGCTCTTTCCTCATTCCTATTTCATCTACTCAAAATTTACCCCTCCATCCTCAATCCCCACTTACTCTCCCAATACCCGGCCAATTGTAGATTTTTTATCCCTCCCACACAAAATATTTTTCCCCTCTCCATTTTACTCTCCCAGCCCCATCCCATTCTAATCCTCCCCCAACACCAGCTCCCTTCTAGTTCCAGCCTCACCCAGCATCCATTCCCTTCTAGTCCCTGCATCAGCCCATTTCCAGTCCTAGCAGCCCCCCAACCCATTTCCAGTCCTAGCAACCCCCCAACCCAATACCAGTCCTATCCCCCCCTCATCAACCCACTTCCAGTCCTAACCCCCCATCACCACATTTTCAGTTTAAGCCCCCCCAATAACCCATTACCTGTCCTAACCCCCCATCAGCCCACTTCCAGTCCTAACCCCCCATCAGCCCACTTCCAGTCAGCCCCCCATAGCCCATTGCCAGTCCTAACCCCCCCCATCAGCCCACAGTCCATTGCCAGTCCTAACCCCATCAGCCCACCTCAAGTCCTAACCCCTCCCCATCAGCCCATTTCTTGTCCCAGCCCCCCATAGCCCATTATCAGTCCTAAACCCCCCCATAGCCCATTACCAGTCCTAACCCCATCAGACCACCTCCAGTGTTAACCCCCCATCAGCCCATTTCCAGTCCTAACCCCACCCAACAGCCCACCTCAAGTCCTAACCCCTCCCCATCAGCAGTCCTAAACTCCTCTAGCCCATTATCAGTCATAACTAACCCTCTCTAGCCCATTAGCAGTCCTAACCCCCCCCATAGCCCATTACCAGTCCTAACCCCCCATCACCCCATTTCCAGACAGCCCCCATCAGCCCACAGCCCATTAGCAGTCCTACCCCCCCAGCCCATTAGCAGTCCTAACCCCCCCTAGCCCATTAGCAGTCCTAACCCCCCCCCCTAGCCCATTAGCAGTCCTAACCCACCCCCCATGGCAAATTTTAAAAAAAAAAAAAAAGCAGCTGGCTCTGGCTTCTGCCGCGGCAGCGGCAGAATGCAATGTCCCGTGGGGCCCCCTCCGCCCGCTAAGCCCCTCTGCAAGGGCTTTCAGATTCGCGAGGGAGAGCGTCTCCCTCGCGTCTCTGTTAAGCCCGCAGGGGCTAATGGGAAATTTCCCATCAGTCCCTCGCGTCTAAAGGGGCTGATGGGAAATTTCCCATTAGCCCCTGCGGGCTTAACAGAGACGCGAGGGAGACGCTGTCTCCCTCGCGAATCTGAAAGCCCTTGCAGAGGGGCTTAGCGGGCGGAGGGGGCCCCGCGGGACACTGCATGCTGCCGCGTCCGCGTCCGCGGCAGCAGCCAGAGCCCGCTTTTTCTTTTTCTGCGGACCTTCACGCGTGCCAGCTGCAAGGCCTTCGCGTGCCACAGCTGGCACGCGTGCCATAGGTTCGCCATCGCTGATCTATACTATATCAAAAGTTTTACAAGCCTTGCTGCATTAGACATCATATATCATCATCATTATATTTGCTAAAACACTTTTCACAGGAAAAGCAAAGCAGTGTACAGTTAGTTCAATCTTTAACAGAAATAAGGAGACAGTAGAAAGGAGAGACTGTGCCCACTGCTGCCCAGGACTAGCAACCACCCACCCGCCAAGGGCCAAAGTGAAAAGTAACGTGCGTTCAGTGCAAAGCTCCCACGGTAACTCGTGAGCATGACCAGCACGCACGGATGTGTACCCTAACATAGGCGCTATTACCACACGTGCACATACCACCCATGCTAATTGCGGCATTGAATTAGCATATTTGACACTTAGCAGGTAGGAGTGTTGACATTCTTCATGGTATTAAAGTCTGAGGAATTTTCTCTTGACAACGAACCTCTCAGCCCTGTGGACTCTGCCCTCAAGGAGGCACAAACCATAATGTACCAAAGACGTCTATGCTTGCTGGCGTGAGAATGAGAATGAAGGACTGCTACTGAGGCTAATGTTATAACAGGGTGCCTACGTTAAGTGGGCTGGAAGATGCATATTTTGCTAGGGGTCAGCGGCACTATTTTGAAGTGACACCTGTCAGACGGCTGCCTGGGTGAGAATCTTCACAGTCTTGGCAAGTGCATATATCTATATGATTTGCAAGGGATTGTGGGCAATGCAGTTCATTCACACCAGACACAGCTGCTCACAATAATTAGTTGTGCTTTTGGGTAAAGCCAATAAGATATTTATTTATGGGGTTATTTCTCCCAACACAGATATGCTTGGTAGCACATAAATCAGGTTACTTGCTTTCAGTGTTAAACTTGAAAAAAAACAAAATCAGGAAAACAACCTTTAAACTTGTCAGGCAATCAAAGCAAAAGAAATAAGACCTGGTTGATAACAAACTGATCTTTTCTGTAGGCTTAGCTAATATTTTCTTAGCATGTATCAAACAACAAACCAAAAGCTACAAAGAAAGAAAAAAACTGTTCTTTTCAGGTTAACTTCTTATATCTTCCCACATAGATTCAGAAGTGATTCTCTCCTAGCTCACAAGCAATTAGGTAAGGCTCAATTGCTAGCAGTTATCCAGCTGAAACCCCTTAGCTGGCTTGCTTTCTACTGCGTGGCTAGAAATCTTACTCAGGAGCTTTTCTGAGTAGATTAAAGAACAAGTTTGTATTTCTTTGTGATGGTTGCTGTACTTTATAACAGAAAATCACCAAAGGAGTTTAGACAGAGAGCAGTCCATATAAACAGATTCTTCATCTGCTATCACCCCCTCTTCTTCAACAAGCATGGGTTCAATATCATGGATTGGCACAGATGACTCTCCCAATGGAGCACTTTCAGGAGAATACTTGTTTCCCTGCTGTCTTTCAAGGTTATAGCTAGGGCATAGATCAGTGTTCATACCTGAGCTTCCATTGCTGTTAGAGTTCCTCTCTATATAGCCTGGCCAGTATGTAGTCCAGTTCTTATGTCTAGCCTTCCAATCCAGATCCCTGGACACTGGATCTCTCTTCACATACCTTCTGGCACGGGTCTTAGGGTCCCTTCCACGTGCAGCCGTCTCTCTCACAGGTATCGTCTGGAGATTCCTAGCTCTGCAGCACCATTCCTCTGGTTTTCCCCAGTCCAATGGTGTTTGCTGGCCCTTGGAATACCTCCCAGTATACGTACTGCTCTGGACTCTTCTAGACCTCTCAAAGGCTTTTCTCCTCCTTCTTCCAAAAGGTTTCTTTCCCTCTCTGTCCATCCGGTTTGGCTTCTGCTTCTGATGATCCTTCAGATGAAACTGATCAAGCTCAAGCTGATTCTCAGGATAATTCTCTGTAGAATAAACTCTACCTTTATTCTGCCTAGATGAGTGCTGCTCCTCCCTAACACAGCGCAGCTGTGCTGAATCAGGGCCTGCCCTTTGAGATGAGTGCTTAGGGATTACCTCATAGCCCTCCTGATTGAACACACGTTTCCCCACTTCAGCTCCTCTAATGGCTTTTGGAAACCTGGTGCATTCTGGGACTGGTAGTCTTTTATGGGAAAATTCTGTTTTCTTATTTCTACCAGAACTGACAGGCTGCTTGTTCAGAGTCACTTCACCTTTTCTATAGCTCCTTCTTGAGCTATGATAAGCTTCCTTATCACACACCTTGTGCCGAGCAGGAGCGAGTGGGCTATGCTCCTGCTCCCACTGTACTACCAATGGTCCTGGTAAGCCTGGGGGCTTTGATTGGTGAGTGGGGAGGTCTTCAGGGGGGTTAATGGGGGGGAGGCCCAATTTGAACTGTTCAGCAGCCTTCAGGGAGAGGGGGAGCTTGTCACTGCTTTGGGGGGGGGGGGGTTGGAAGGGGGGATCAGCTCGCTGCTTCAGGGGATGTGAGGGGATTAGATCGCTGCTTCATGGAGGGTGGGGGCTGCCAGGGGTTGTTCCTGTGCTTGGGGATATGAGGTGAGGAGGGGGGCTTGGAACAATAGTGCTGCACCAGTATGCCTCCGTGCTGGTCAGCGATTTTAAGAGGCTGTTCCCATGTCTAGGTGGGGGGGGGGGGATTTCCATGTTTTTTTCCCCCATGCAGCCTCCTAAAATCGCTGTCCTACCAGATGTGCAGGAGAATACCCATACAGTCCTGCAATGACATGTATTTTAAAAGGGGCTCTATATTTAGCAGAACCTCTTGTAAAATAGTGGTGTAATTCCCATGTCCTTTTTAAGATTCCCTTTCACATGTTCAACTTTACTTTTATTTTTTTACAACTAAGGATCTTCTGTAATTCCACATTTTCATGAATTTGTTTACAATTTTTGCCTATAACACCTTCACTGGAAAGCTGTCCCATATACCTATCATGCTGCCCCCTCGGCTCTATCTTTATCCTTTTTGAGGTACAACCAGCATAACTAGTTAACAATATGCCAGATGAGTACTCACTATTGACCTATAGAGCGGCATTATTATCCATAGATCCTTGCGTGGCATAGCCTAATTGGCCTAAGAAGCAGGAAAGTGAGATTCAAATCCCACAGCTGCTCCTTGTGATCATTTAACCCGCTATTGCCTCTGATACAAGCTTAGGTTACAGACTCTTGTAGAGCAGGGAAAATACCTTTGTACCTGAAGGTAATTCACCTTGAACTTCTTTGAAAAGTTATGAGATAAATCCAATTCCATTCTCTTATTTTTTTCACTCCATAAGACTTTTGTATTCCTAAGTGCACAATTCTGCGCATTGAATTTTAGCTGCGAAGCATTTGACCATTCCCTAGGTTTTCCTAGGTCATGCTTCATTTTGTGTACTCCCTCAAGAGTATCCACTCATTTGTGAGAAAGGCCAGTATTTCCTACTAATTCCTCTGCTATATTGGTTATATAAACATTGAACAGGACTAACCAATCCTTTTCCTAAGAGTGAAAAAATAATTAAGTATCTCTATCAGATAACAGAAACAAAGGGAAGCTGGACAGGATAGGACATATTACAAATGACGTCCAAGTGCAATCTGGGACATCCAAGACAGAACGTCTGAAAAAAAATTAGGCATGTCCAGTGCAGACACAATTTCACAAATGTGGACGTGCCCAATATGGACGTCTCCAGGGGTGTCTACACAGACATCCCTAGAATAGTATTTCAGAACCTGGATACGGTCTCTAGGAACAGCCTAATGGTTAGAGTAGTGGGCTAGGAATAGTGAAGCAAGGGCTCAAATCCCACTGCTACTATCATTGTGATTGTGCAGAGTAATGGGGATGGTGGAGAGCTGCGTCTCTAAATCCTCTGGATGTTTTCCAACCAGAACAAGCACCTTCCCAATTCCTATTCGTGCCTGGAGCAGGTAGAACCTTAAACATGACTCCAGACATCCGGGTTGTTTCTGAGATTAGTCAGTGACCGCCGGGTCTTTGGGAGCGCCCCAGCCATGCCTCCCCTCCTCCCTGCTCAGTCTTGGACGTCCGCAGACTTGGCTTCTAAAATGCTTCTGGAGAGATCTCCGTTCTTTGGATGTCTCTATGCCCTTTTTCAAATGTCCAACGCACGAATAGGGATTCTAAAAAACCGCCTAGTCTATTGTTAAAATGCTCAGTGCACAGGCCGTGATATAATCACTTGTGTCTGACGAAAGAATTAAAACCTTTGGCACATAACAGAATGCAGATTCATTTATGAGGGTCACTGTGAGCCACGAATAGCGGGGATGTACGCCCTGCCTGGATTCTACCTCAGAGGTGGAATAAGTCCCCCTGGACGCAGGGTAGCAGCAGCGGCCAGCGGGAACAAAACCGGAAGACATGCAGGAGATTCCCCGCAGCCAGATCCTGGACATGGGAGGCCGGATCAGGGGTCTGGCTGCAGGGAAAGGAAATTCTCGGTGGCGGCCGACATTCAGGAGCCACGGTGCCATGGATCTGCGGTTCCATTCAAGAGCCTGACTGAGTTAGCCGGGGATCTGTATGATGTGCGGCCTGTGGGATCACAATTGGGTCTACCACTGAACACCTCGATTCTGAGGGGCCATACGGGGGCTGGACGTCCAGTAGGGAATAGGCCTCCACCAAGTGTAACTTGAAAACAACCCATTTTTTCCCTACTGTTCAAAGTAGGCACCAGGGGATTCTGATTCCAATAACAAAACCCCTATTTGCTTGGCAAAAGAATAGTGTGCTTTCATGGCTCTGAAGGGGAGCAGGACAGAGACTACAAACACTACTGCTGAATGACCAGCCACGTACTGAAAGGATGGGAAATTCCACCAGCTCCACTTTTATTTCAGCAAAGCAGAGGTCTTGACTCATGAAGCGATTTCACATTTCACACAATTCTATGTGGAACACTATAGGAAGATTTACAATAGAGTGAAGATGATCAGCCGGAGTCAATTCAAGAAGCTAAATATTTTGTGAACAAATTTTATTTAGGTAAAAATGTTCCAGATATCACCAAGGAGGGATAAGAGCAAATTGCATTGGTATAAAGTGATGGATAAAAGGACCGATGATTAGAATAGTGAGGAAAGAATTTGAATCACATTTCTATCTTTCCTTATACATAGTGGTTCATTAATTATTACATTAAAGAATTAAGAATCAGAAACGAATGCACTATTTAGTATAAAATACATGGGACTGGTAGATGATGCCTATGTGTCTTGATAGAATAGGCAAAAAATAGGCATCTTCCGGCCCACATAACCTGGGCAACCAGTTATAAAATTACCCTCCATGTGATGGGTTTGCACCTGTAAATCTACATGCAAATATAAGCAGCAATTTTAGAGAAGAAAGTAGATAGACTTATATGCCACCATACGCGGAGATTTCAGGGAAGCATGTTCCGGGTGTGGCTTGGGAAGTCCGTCAAAGAATACATGCATTATATATTTTAGACAGCAGTACACATGTATCTAAGAAAATACCCCCATGGGCGTTTCAACCTACATTGAGTCCTGCATAACTGTTGGCTATCTTCTCATCTGAAATATTTTCCTTTGTAAACTGGCTTTTCCTGAGGGCTGGAAACAAATGTCCAGTGGAATTCGATTTCAAGGGGCATGTGCAAAGCACCAAAAAGCAGAACTCTTTGCTGCCACAAGCTATATAAGTTAGCGGGATGGTAGATCTTACAAAAACTCCTGTGAAGACTACAATGCCCATGACGGCACATGGAGAAAAACAACTAAATACTAGGATATAGCACCATACAGACATCTAAAGACCAATGACAGTGCTTTGTCATAAACTTTTCATTAACAGAACAGCGCAACACAGATGTAGTTGCCCCAAATATACCAAAACAAGACAGCCTGATAAAAAAAAAGTGAAAGGAAGGGACTATATTCACTATTCTACTGGAAGCCAACGCAGGTTCTGCAAGATAGGAATACAGGATTCCTACTGTGAACAACGTTTTCTTAAAATTTTTACTTAAATTAACAGACAGCAAGATACTTCTATCTTCCTCATCCAATACATTTCTTCATGTTTTTTTTTTTTTAGTGCCATCAAGTCAGTGTTGACTCATAGTGACCCAGCTACCTCTGGGTTTTCTTGGCAATGTATCACCAGAAGTAGATTGCCAGCCTTTTCTTCTGAGGCAATGGAGGGTAAAGTGACTTGCCCAAAGTCACAAGGAGTACTAGTGGGAATTGAACCCTTGATCTTCTGGGTACGAGGCAGTTGCTCTAACCACTAGGCTACTCCTCCAATTCATTGGCCTACTGTAACTATTAGTGCACTTCCTTCTTGCCCAATAATATACATATGCTTTCTCTCTGCGGGTATATATTAGCTTCTCAATCAAAGCTATTTCAGGTAACTCTTTCCTCAGGTGCAATATTCTAGGAGATTTTTTCCACATAGTAGCTATACTGTGTCTGGCAGCGTGAATGTAAGGATTAGCAAACACTCGCTCTTTGGCGCTTATATCAACATCCTTTCCGTCATGAGGGAAATGTATATGCTACAAGTATTTGAATGACAAATGAGAGGCAAAGAATGTCTAAATGGAGACTTCCTCTTGCGTGTACAAGGTGAACTTGCATGGAATCAGTAGCAGTTGCACCTTGCTGTCCGTCTCCTCTTCCCATCTTCTAACAAGCAGGACACCTCAGAGTCCAGAAGAAGGGTTGTGGATGAGAAGGATTCATGTGCCACAGAACTATCATTGTAACCAGGGCCCTTTCAGAGCCAGACTTTTGCGCCTGCATTCATATAGCTGCCACAGAAGTCACATAGAGTCAAGTGAATATTTATGTTAACTAAATAAACTGGGGGTTGTTTGCTCCCCATGACAAACCAACCTGATCCATGTTGCGTTACATATTACCAAACTGTACTGTCCTCATTTAACTTTCCTTCAAATAATTTGCAGCGTGTTTTATTTGAGTTCCAAATATGGCTGTTCTGACTGAATTCAAATGATAGAAGGCAATGCTCTCTAATAAATTTGCATGAAGGTTTAAGGGGACTATATTGTTTTCATAGGTGTAACACAGTTTAGCTATATTTTCTGTCTGGGAATGTTGTCACAATTTTATACCTTCTCTCTATACCAGTGGTTCTCAACCCAGTCCTCTGGACATATCCAGGCAGTCTGGTTTCACTGCAATGTGTGCCTTTGAGTCAGTCCTGACTTCTGGTAACCCAGAAGCTCCTGGGTTTTCTTGGCAGTGTCACTGGAAGTAGATTGCCAGGCCTTTCTTCTGAGGCAGTGGAGGGTTAAGTGACTTGCCCAAGGCCACAAGGAGTGCTAATGGGAATTGAACCCTGGTTGCTTGGTTAACAAGCCAGTGTTCTAACCACTAGGCTACTCCTCCACTCCAGTTTGGTTTCAATATACCCACAAAGACTGTGCCTAAGAGAGACCTGCATACATTGCCTCAGTTGCATGCAAATCTATCTCGTGCAAATTCACTGTGGGTATCCTGAAAACCAGCTGCCTGGGTGTATTCTGAGGACTGCATTGAGGACGCCTGCTCTACATTGTTAGTTTTCCTCAATAAGACTTTAAACTTTGAAGTTCAAATTACTTATACGTATAGATGTCTTTGTGTTTTATCTGCTCTTTCACATTCTTCAGGCTTTTCTTGTTTTCACAAAATTATTTAACCCACTACCACATCTCTCCATAGAGCAAAAACAAACTTGCAAATAGAGTATAATAACTGAATACTGAAAATTACATTCCAGCTCTTGGATTCTAGACCGATTTTCAAAACCTTTACTAAATTCATTTATGAATAATCTAAAACCATCGGCCGCCAGTCAACATATAACTTGCTTATCTTTATTTTAACCCTTTCGCATCCACATAATTGTTTTGTAACTGAAAATCTTTTTGCTGTTTTTTTATTAAGATTTGAGCTAAATGATGCAGAATATAAATTATTTTGAAAAAAAATTATTTCTAAGAAACAATATTTACTGTTGCCATATGGCAACTACGGTCCTGAATGGCTGAAAATTAAAAACAGTCTTGGCATCAGTTTCATTTACTGCAGGGTGTGATAGTTTAAATAACAGTTTTTTTTCAGATGTCAAGCACAGGTACATATCACATTTCGCACACAGTGTGCCAATGTTTTGGAAATATAGAATCCGGTGGAAAGTTTGGGGGAAAATTTGAAGGTTGCCATATGGCAACAAGAGCCATGAAAATAAATTGCTAAGTAGCCTGCTGCTAGCTGTATATTTCTAGGTTGGGTTTGGGGCAGAGTGTGGGCAAACTTAAAAGTTATACAGATAGAGGCAATTTTCAAATGATACATGGATAATATATTGGTTTAGTTTAGCCTGCTCAATAGTGCCAGCACAGGGACCACCCTGTCCCTATATTCAGCCCTGCCAGCTATACAGATAGAGGCACTGAGCAAGTAAAAAGCAGCTGCCGGGCACCACACCAGCTCAATACTGACCCTATTGTATGAAAGCTTTTGAAACCACATAGGGCCTATCATAAATATCATTATTCACGTCTGAAGACCAGATTTAGGTAGTTTTGATTACTCATGTACATTACTATTCTGGGATAATACTAGTACTGAACCAATAAATGCCAACATGGCCTCCAGAGAACCCGATATACTCCAGGAGTCTCACAGTTATCAGATCATTAAACTGAATAGAATTGGTTTTCTGTCTTTGTTTCTATCCTTTTTTTTAAGTGACATTCCCTGCTATTGTTTCTGCTTTCCTGTTTGTCTGCTTTCTGTTTTGCATTTTACTTTTCTGCTCTCTCCTGCCTTCGTGGCTTCCTCCCTTACCCTGGCATCAGCGTTTTCCTTTCATCACGTCTGTTTCTATTCCTTTCTCCTTGGAATGCCATGCTAGGCAGACGGAATACAGAGAAAGAAAGGTCAACCCACAAAGCCATCCCGCGGCATTCCCTTCCTGGGGCCGAACAGAACGAGCAGAAAATAATACTGCCTAAAACTATAGGTGAATCCAAAAATGCATTCCTTTTTCCGACATAAGGGGGCTGAAAATTTTCAAAAGGTGTTTTTTTCCATTTATCCTTGCAAAACCTTTGGATCGACCCCTCTGTGTTGCACAACCTATGGCTCTTTCCTGCTGGGAGGGACAAGGATGAGAAATCAAAGGCCGGTGAAGGGCTTGATCTCAGAGAGCTCACTCTGTATGCCAGCACCTCATGGAAGCACTAGAGAGTGCTGTCTGTAAGTGATGCCATAAGAAAGTGAATATTAGTGCCTAATCCTATCATAAAAACAGTAGCATATTAAACATCCAGGACAAAATGACATAGCAGAGAAGGGGGTTTGATAAAGCAAGTCTCTATTGTTGGCTGGATGTGACAGTGATAACTATAGGAAGACAAGCTGTTTTTCACATAACCCCTCTACTTGACCTGGTGTAAGCCTGTCTGAGCTGTCAGGCTGTGTAGCACCGGGAAGCTACACTGACAGTTCCCGAAGGTGTGCTAAAGGTATCCTTTGCTTTCTGAGGAGTCACTGCTGCTCTTTTGTAGTCATGAGAACTGTTCACCATGTAGGGCAAAAGTAGAGCACACACAGAGAAATAAACTTCTTCTATGAGGTTTGATACATGTTTACAAATCAATACTAAAACTTCTAAGGTTTTTGTTCTTGGGTGAATGAGTGTCGGGGTCTGTATCACTTCATTTTCTACACATACACGTATCTAGTTGAAGTCTTTTTGCCAAATTAAAACGGTTTTTGTTCCATGTAAAACAGCTGTAAACATACTGTTGCTTTTGTTCACTGTAAACCGTTTTGAATTGGAGAAAAAAGGTATAAAAAAAAGAATGTTAAATAAATAAATAAATACATAAATTATATTCTATGGTGTTGGGCCAAATAAGATTTAGGGGTATGTTTACTAAACAGCGTTAATGTCACCCATGTTAGGTTCCGCAGTAATGGTACAGATACCCATATAAAGGCGTGGGCAGTGCATCGTTAAGGCAAGCCGTATCAGCTAACACGTATTACAAGGCGCCTTAGACCAATGCGCATTACAAGGTGCCTTATAAGTAAGGTGTCTTATAAGGTGCCATGTAAGGTGCCTTATAAGGTGCCTTGAAAGGTGCCTCATAAGGCACTCTGTAAGGTGCCCTAGAGGGCTCCTTAGGCTAAGCGCCGTATTAGGAACCCCTGAACAAGGCACCTTAGAAGGCACCCTGGGTTGTGGAACCATAGGTTAAGGTGGCCTAACGAGGTGATGGTGCCCCAGGTTAGTATGGCCTAAGGGCTGCAAGGTGCTTCAGGATGACTTGCATGACCTGTGATGCATAGAGACAGATGTAACTCTAACACTTGATAGAGCACCGAGGAAAGGCAATGAACAGGTGAGTGAAGGAGGGAGAGCTGGGAGCTGCTGGACCTGCCATATCTGTGGGCACTCCATGTGGCTGCCAGTACTGATGACAAACATGGTGGGGGCAACTGTACCACAGCACAGGGTGTTGGCAATGTAAAGTACTGGAAAGACAGTGGGTGGCAGATGATGGGAATACGTGTCTCCAGTGGAGGCCGAGGTGGCAGGATAGTTACAATGATGGGTGGACAGAGGAGTGGTGGTGCCATGCAGATCAGGCACAGGCGAGGCAAGCACGAAGAGGCGTAATGCAGGAAAGGGTAGCAGTACAGGACATGTGGTGGCAGCCTGCACAGGCAGACAGGACTCTACACAGCTGACTGACACAGATAGACGGACCGAGGGAATGTTGGCAATTGTGGTGAGGATATTATGGACTGCCAGCACAGATCTGCAAAAATATAACAGGCATGCAAACTATTTGAGTAGGACAGGCATGAAAGGAGGGAACAATGAGGAATTGAACCCATGAACACTGCTGAGGATGGCATTGTACAAACCAGTAGGCTATACCTCCATGGTGTATCTCACAGCAATGTCTAGGTACAGAAGGACTGCAGGTCACCGCACAAACTGTCTGCTCTGAGTGCCATGATAGGGTAACCCCACCAGTACCCATAGTGCAATGCACATGGTGAATAGCTGTCCACAGCTGATCACCAAATGGGACCTGCACCTCTCCGGTACCTCAGCTTGGAAAGACGAACTGACAGTACGTGATACTGGCACAGAGTAGCTACAGACCATGCCATTGTGCAGGTTCTGTGTTCACCCTGAGGGATAGGATGGGCACCCAGCACTAGGTCCACAGTACATATGGCGCTAGAAATAGGTCCTGCTGTACATCCCCATCGCTACCAGTGTGTGATAGGTGTTCCTTGCAGTGCATCTGAAGGTAATTTGGTGTCCATCTGTATCCTGCAGTCACATGTGGCCCTCTGGGACCAGACACCACCCATATTAGTACGTACCCTGTGTTAGGATCTGGCTGACATGGGCACCTGTTGTCAGGGCAGAGGGGTTTCTAGACTTGCATGAGGTTTGTGTAGTAGTGCCCTTACAGGTCAAAGTAGTATACACTATATTCCCCAAAGGGCCCACAATCATCCTTTTTGTAGGTGAGGGACAGGTGCCTGAGCCCCAGTGAAGCAACCTCCATCCTGCTGTATAGGACAGCCCTCCAGGGTTGGTGGGCCAGAGCCATACCTGTGACTGGGGCAGGGGCAGACCAGCAGTAATGCTGGGGTTAGGTCTGGAAAACCTCAACTGCCTCACACCACCCTCTGCCAGTCACCAGCAGACAGCACAGTCAGACTGCACCTGCAGCACCTTATAGGTGTTCCAACCATGCACAGGCTAACTGCAGACAATCCACTAACCAGTACGTGCTTACAGAAGAACTATGTGCAACAAACAGGTATCTCAGTGATTGGACCCCCCAGCAATAGGAACACACAATTATCACTGGAGGCAAATAGTGTAGCACACTATGTGGGAACCTAGACATGCCATGGTCACTGCTCGGTCAGAGTGGGTGCTCTCCCAGCATGCCATGCTGTGGCCACCCTGTCCTTGCAGGCGGTGGTCAGGCACTACAGTGTCCCAGCCAATGCCCCACACCCTGTGAAGATGCATCCTGGCCAATCTGCCCTGTCCGGGCCATACCCACAATACCTTGCTCCTCATTATGCACATATTCAGGTTAACGCTGGTAACAGTGGGACATTGTGGGCCCAGTGAGGTTTGGGCAGCCACAGAACAATGGATAGACATACACACACACACACACACACTCCTATTGCAGCATTGTGCAAAGATAGGGGTGGTTGGCAACCCTGCCCGCCACACTGGTCCCGATCACAGTGCCGACATTGATAAACTGTGCAGGAGGTGCTCTGGTGGTAACTGCAGCTCAGTGTTGGGGCCAACAGCCTGACTCTCCATGCAGCTTTGGATTATGGAGCCTGTGTGAGTGGGTGTTTGTACCCCTGTTTGCTGCTGCTTTGGGCTTTGCTGTTGTATCTGCACTGTAGGGTAAAATATAAGGACATGCTTTGCAGGAACCCCAGCTTGGATTTGAACCTGTGACCCTCTGCTTCTGGACACACTGGCTAGGTGTACTGCACCACACATGCATGGTAGTCCCTGGAGCTCCCTGTAATTTTCCTCAGCCAGACCTTTTATGTTGCACTGCACACCACGTACTGGTACAGGGCATGGCCTAGGTCCACTGCAGGCAGGTGCCACTGCCCCCTCCAGCACGGGCACACACCTCCCTGCCATTCTGACATGAACATATGCTGTCGGTGCGGGTAGTGCGCAGTCCCAGGCCATCCACTGTGTGGGTGGCGGTCGCCTAGGGAGCGGGGTCTGGGGTGGGAGGCATACATGGGCATCCTCACATCCCCCCCCCATCACCACCTACCAATAGAATGTCCCTCCGCTTGGGGGAGGGTTGGCTGGGGGGATGTCAGGTCAGTGCCCTGGCAACTGTTAGCTAGGGTGGACCAGGTAGATGTAGGTGGATTGTGTTTGGCCTTTGTCAGCTGCTGTCTTGCTGATTTCCGGTTTCTATGTTCCTATGTGCCACCTACATGGCCACCTAGTCCATCCTGTGCCCCAGCTGCCCCGCTACATGTCCTGCCTGCAGCTCCCTATGCCCCATTTGCACCATCGCCATAGTGGCCTTTCATACTTGGGCACTATGCTGTTGCTGCAAATGGAGCACTACTCTCACTTTTCTTGGGCTCCCTGCCTATGCTGTACATTGCTGACACTGAAATGGTTTCTCTCTCCTGCAAATGTGCATCTAACGACAGGTTTTTGTTCGCGGTAGGATTCAGCCCTTCAGTTCAGTGTGTTAGTGTGCAGGGAACCTCTCCCCGCCCACTCCCCGCCCATTGACCCCTGCTCTCCACCCTCTCTCCTCCCTCTGCGGTGTGTACCACGCCACGGAAGGCTTCCGCGCGGGTTGTAAAGTTACCGCACAGTAACATTACCTAACACACGGTAACGTTACCTAACACGCGATCTGTAACATTACCGCAGTTTAGTAAACATACCCCTTAGAGAGAATATGCTAATGAGCCGGCTTGCAATTTAAATATGTGTCGGCATTTTTTATTTCTTGTCCTTTCCGTGCATTATCTTGGGTGAATATACTCATGTGTATTTGATCTCCTTCTTTCCATGGGGACCAACTTCCCCAAAGTGACATTCAAAGAGGGATAATGGGGTTCGAGCATACTGTGATGAGGCTTGCATTAAGCAGCTTAAAGCACACTCAACCCCAAATACCTCATTCTATGCTGTCATACTTTTTGTCACTGTTCAGCTTTCTAAGGCTGACAGTGTCCAGCTCAGAAGTGCATTTTCACAATTTGGATGACCCTCCTGTATAGCTTCTCTCCATGGCCTCTTCTCCAGTCTCTAAATGAGTGAATCAAGTCCATTACCAAGACAAGTTGTTGTATTTGTATGAAATGTGGATGGTGAACCCCAGTTATTACATTTGATACCCCAGGATGGATATTTAATATAAACTTGCAATAAATAATCAGTTAGGAATAAACCATCAAGATTCCAAAGATTCGCTATTTCATGCAAAAGACAATTAAGAAGGGAATCATGGAGTTCTTTTGTTTCCTCGCTAAAGCCAACTGGTAGTTTCCTCTTGTGAGTACAAAACTGCCATGTTACGCTAATATATTTTCTACTACACACACTGGAGCTATTTTTACATATTTTGCATTTTCTATTTCCTTTCCTTAGTTGATGCTATATAATTTTTTTCTGCCTTTCTTCTCTTGTACTATAGCAGTGGGGAGCACAGGTTCAGTCCTCAAGAGTGGCAAAGAGGTCAGGTATTCAGGATATCCCTTACGAATATGCATAAGACAGATCTGCATACATACTATCCCCATTTAATACAAACCTGTCTCATGCATATTCATTAGGGATATCCTAAAAACCTAGCAGGTTTGTGGCCTTCGAGGTCTGAACTTGTGTACCCCTCTCCTACAGTCCTTTCTTCCAGCTTATGAACTACTCATTCAGATAACAAGACTGTCTACTTTCAAAATACAAAACTGTAGACCAGCTATAAAAATAGAAGTCATTCAGCTTGTCTATTTTGGACATGGCTGTTTTCTTCTCGTTTCGGCTTCTAACTTTGCGTGATGCAATCATGATCCCCTAAATCTGACCATTAGAGGTTGCTATTGCACAGTGACTGTGACTCCTCCCATCTATCCTCTTCCTGCCTCCACCCTCCCTCAACATATCTGCAGCAGTCTCTAGCTTTGGCCGAAGCAGGGAGCAGAAGCCCTCTGTTGGGAATCAATTCTAGGACCATCCATATGGTGGCAACCAAAATCCAGTAAAATAGTAACATAAAGGCAAAATTAAAGTTCAGCTAATAAACTGTAGACAATAGCTTTTTATGGACTAGTTTTATAGAAAGCTTTGATACTAGCTTGCAAGAATAAAAACTTCTTTCATCTTTCACTCCTTAAAAGCCATCATAAATCTCTTAGTTTATGCCAATAAAAATGGTTTAATTTGCAGTGTGTTAGCTGATCTAGACCTCTATGTGGCCTGACATGGAAACTACATGACTTCAGCAAGGTATGTGCAGTCTCCAGGAGAAAAGGGATCACAAGTGACTACAGATAGGACACGTTTGATCCCAGCAAAGTGTTCTATGTTGCTCCCTAGAGGCCATAAAAAATATCATTGAAGGATCGTCAATTTGAGATGTTAAAGTTAAAAAAATTCTGTACAGTAACATGCAAAGCTGAAAAAAGCCCTCTCAGACCTGCATGTTTAGAGTTTATTCAGCATGTAGTGGTAGCCAATATTTTAGTCTCTTTCAGAAGAATTTCCTTAGAATGTGGGATTCAGACATTTAGAGCAGGAAAATAACTGGTGAGTAGCCCTTCTAGAAAAAACTCTCTCTCCCAGCTCCACAGGATGCGAGTGAAATAAACCTATGGCCAGTTTTCCCTATCAATTAACATTGCATTAGGACTAGATTTACTGAAGTATGCTACCAGGTTAGTGTGCGTTAATGCCATTAACTCTCCTTGGAGCATGTTTACTAAATGCGCACCCGAAAAGTTATAGCAGGGGGTAATGTAGACCTACGCTTTTGGGGGACATGCCTGGCATGTCCCCCTGCAGTTACCGCAGTGAAGCACACTTCACCGTGCCAACTGGCAAGCACATCTAACTTACCACCATCCACTGAAGTGCGGCCATGCTGACAACAGTCACAGGCACCTGAGATTGCCACGTTAAGTGCAATGTGCCATCTATGCCCTCAATTTGCCCCAACGCACCCAGTCACCACCCCATCTTGCGCTAAGTGGTTAGCGCAGGCCATTAACTGCACTGCCACACGCTAACAGGAAGGCATGATTAGTAATAGGTCCCACTGCATAAAATGGGACCTGTGATAAAATAATGCATATTAAGGTGTGCTAGTGCATCTAACAGGATAGCTCACTTAAGTACATTTAACTTTCCACAGGTTGCACCCACAACATAGTCATTTAAAGGTTCGCCTTTGCAAACCCACAATTGAAAGGAGAAAAAGGTATGGGGGAAACCGAATGAAAAAAAAAAACAGAAATGAGAGAAAAGGAAATTGAAAAAGAAGTATGCTCATTTTTATAGATTTTCTAGATTGATTTTTCCAGATGCGTAGTGTCCTATCTGCCATTTAATGTATATCCACATAAGAGCCATTACAATTTTTAAATTCAAATAAGTCAAGAAAAAAAATCATCACATTTTTTAATACTGATAATGCATCATCTAATAATTTTCATCTAATAATCTAATAAGAAGCATACAGAGTATGAAAAAGTGCTTAAAGGACCCTCTTTATTTATCGCGTGTGAGGTGCAAAAATTAGCACATGGTAAGTGCAGAACCTATATGGTAAATGCCGGAGGTATAGCCAGCATCTGTCCTGCATTTACTGCACAGGGCAGACACCGCAAAATAAATGCATTGGCAAATAATACGGTAAATGCATCTTAGCTATCTATCTATGCAGTTACCAAGGCCCATGCATTCAAACAATGACACCCAAGCATCATCTCCCCACCCTTCTGATCCCCAGCATCCTTAAGTTCCCACATCCCGATCTCCTTCCCAACCAGTATCACTCCCTATGGCCCTGATCCCCTTCCCAATGAGCATCACTGCCCCACCTCTCCCCCGCCTCAGCCATCCCTCTGCACTTATCGGGGGTGTACATGGTGGGATAGTGGCAAGGTAGGAGTGATTTTTGACCCTTTGCAGACCAAGGTTCAAATAGAAACTCTGATCCCTAGTGGTAGTCTTGCTACAAGATCGCAGCATTGATAGGGAGCTCTTCAGCTCATTATCCAAAGTCTCCGTGAATTTCTTCCTGGCTAAGTCCAAAGGCCTTTACTCAATTCTCATTCTTCATAACCTTTCTGCTGCTTTTGATACTATTGACCACCACCTCCTCCTTCTCGAGACATTATCCTCTCTTGGTTTTAGGGGCTCTGTGCCATCTTGGTCCTCTTCTTACCTTTCTAATCACTCTTTCATTGTCTGTTCTGGTGGCTCCTCCTCTACTGCCATCCCGCTTTCAGTTGGTGTATCCCCAAGGGTCTGTTCTAGGCCCTCTCCTTTTCTCTTACACCCAGTCCCTTGGTGCCCTTATCTCTTCCCATGGCTTTCAATATCATTTTTATCCTGATGACTCTCAAATCTATTTATCTTCACCCTACATTTCTCTCACACTCAAAGCTCGTATCTCTGCCTGCTTATCTGACATTGCTGCCTGGATGTCTCATCGCATCTGAAACTGAGCATGGCTAAAACCAAACTTCTTATCTTTCCCCCTAAACCCTCATTCACCGTTCCTCCTTTCTCTTCTCTATCACTGCTGACAATACTCTACTTCTTCATGTTCTCTCAGCTTGCAACCTTGGGGTGATCTTTGACTCCTCCCTTTTCTTCTCCACACATATCCAACAGATTGCTAAAAGATGATGTTTCTTTTTCTATAACATTAACAAAATTTGCCTCTTCCTCTCTGAACACACAACCAAAACTCTTGTTCGCTCTTTAGTTACCTCCCGCTTTGACTACTGCAACCTCCTCCTTGCTGGTCTCCCTCAGAGTTATCTCTCTCCTCTTCAATCTATCCAGAACTCTGCTGCACAGCTAATCTTCCACCAGCCCCGATACACTCATTTAACCCCTCTTCTGAAATCACTTCACTGGCTCCCCTTCCGTTTCCATATCCAATTCAAGCTTCTCACTCTACTACTCCTCTTTATCTTTCCTCTCTTTTCTGCCCCTACACCCCTCCTCATAAACTCCGCTCCTCCTCTGGCCTTCTTCTCTCTATACCCTTTTCTTCTACTGCAAGCTCCAAATTTCAGTCTTTTCACCTTGCTGCTCCCTATGCTGGGAACAAACTTCCCGTATCTGAACACCAAGTCTCATCCTTCCCCCTTTTCAAATCCATGCTAAAGGCTTACCTCTTTGAGGCCGCCTTTGGATCCAAATCTCTTGTTCCCTTGGGTCTTCTCTCCCTATCGAACCCCTTATTTCTCTTGTATTGTATTGTGCTGTCTGTCTTAACCAGCTTGTAAGTTCTACGAGTAGGGACTGTCTTCTATACGTGTTTATACAGCGCTGCGTACACCTTGAAGCACTTTATAAATGAATACCGCTAAGATTCAAGCTGCCAAATAAGGACAGATAATTATCAAGTCAATTATAATTGAGTTAAGCAGTGCAATTTGCATGGTGCATGTAGCACTGTAGGGATCTGCTGTCATTTTGAAATGAAAGCGGTAATAATGTGACCTAATGTACAATAGCACGCACTGTTTGTGCATGGGCGAATAACACAAACTTTTGGTCATGTATGAACAGTGCTCACTATTGTGAAATAGGGTGCACTATTTAAAAAAAAGATACAAAAACGTAAAAAGCAAAAAATAAATAAAATGAAACACAAATTTTCATCTGCACATCCCTACAGCAAGGTTCATTGGCAGTAGCCCAAGAGCGCATGGTTCGGAAGAATGTATCCTTGAAGGATACTACCAAAAGCAGAGAGGTTCCAAAAAAGAATAAAGTAGCCCAAATGCCCTCAAGTATAGAGCAGACAGAGTTTAAAGATACCAAATTACCCATGCCTACCAATAGCCAGATTAATATGAATAAAATACAGTCTCTAAAATGCTTCTATGCAAATGCTAGAAGTCTAAAAAATAAGATGGGAGAGTTAGAATATATAGCACTAAATGAGAGGTTAGATATGATTGGCATCTCAGAGACAGGGTGGAAGGAGGACAGCCAGTGGGACACTGTGATACCTGGGTACAAAATATATCGTAATGATAGAGCTGATCAAATTGGTGGAGGGGTTGTGCTCTATGTTAGAGAGGGCATTGAGTCAGAAAGGATTAAAGTTTTGCAGGAAACAAAATTTGCTGTAGAATCTCTATGGATTGAAATTCCATGTAAAAAGGGGAAGGTGATGGCAGTTGGGGTGTACTATCGACCGCCGTCACAGCAGGACATGCTAGGGAGATAAAGTTACTATATGAAATAAATGACTGCTTCTTGGAGCAGCTGGTTCATGAACCGACCAGAGGGGAAGCCATATTAGACCTAGTCCTTAGTGGAACACCAGATCTAGTGCAAGAGATAAGGGTGTTGGGGGTCACTTGGCAATAGTGATCACATTTGATTTAATTAGTGGAAGAGGGATAGTAAGGAAATCCACAGTATTACCTTTTAACTTTCGAAAGGGAGACTATGATAAAATGAGGAAAATAGTTAAGAAAAAACTAAAAGGAGCAGTCGCAAAGGTTAAAGACTTACATCAAGCTTGGGTGTTCTTGAAAAATACTATCTTGGAAGCCCAGCCGTATTCCACGCCAGCCGTATTCCAGACCAGCCGTATTCCACGCTTTAAGAAAAGTGAAAGGGGGGGGCGGAGCCTGATGTCCAGCGGGTAAGACGCTTTGCGTTGAAGCTCCCGAGAGGCCTACTTAGAATCCTGACTTAATACCTATACAAACTTACTATTTCGCTCCGAGCTGACCGGGGTACATCGGGGGGGATGGCGGCCCATAAATCAGCGTGCTTGGACTTCGGGTCTCCTTCTTCTTCTCACGGAAAACGCTCCAAAACAGAGGTGTCCTCCCCACAGAAGATGGTTCCATTTCGTGAAAACCCCGAAATGCACCTGGAGATTTTGGAGGAAATACGCGGCGTGAAGGAATTGGTGCAGTCCAATGGAGAAGCGCTTCGAGCCATGCGAGAAGACTTTGGAGTGCTCCAGGACCGACTTGAAAGTCTCTCATTACGGCAGGACAATATGGCGGGGATCCTCGACTCGCACGTGGTGCGCTTGGGCAAACTGGACCAGGCTGAGCGCCAGATACAGAATCTTCAAAAGGAGTTAGAAGATAGCAATAATCGAGCCCGTCGCAACAATGTGAGGCTCATTGGAATACCGGAGGGGGTGGAAGCCGGAGATATAAGAGAATTCCTGCTCAAAACTCTTCCCTCCTTGCTGAAGATCACTTTTCATAGAGAACTGGAAATCGATCGTGCGCACCGTGTTCCTACCCACATGGCGCTCAACCGAACGACCCCCCGGCCTATTATCTTTCGCTTGCTACGATATCAACAAGTGGAACAAATTTTAAATGCTGCCCGGACGAATCATCATTTGGAATTTGAAGGTCACAAAGTCTCCTTCTTCCCTGATTTTACAAAGCCCACCGTTGACCGTCGGAAGAAACTCCTTGCTTTTCGCCCTCGACTTCAACAGCTACAGGCTCGCTTTGGCCTGTTGTATCCAGCGAAGCTCCGCGTGACTCTTCACAACCAAACCAGGACATTCGAAGATCCTGATCTACTGTCAACATTTTTGGACTCCAAAGAAGCAGAGCAGATGCGCTAATCCAAAACTTGGACTTTTGTCTGCCGGCTCTGTCCGCCATTTTGAAGGGCCCGATGCGGCGGTCATAGCCAAGCACAGAGACTACCTGGACTTTCTTTCTTTCTCTATATGACCTTTTGTTTTTTGGTCTCCTATCCCTCCATGATGTGTGCCTCGGTCGGATTCGGAGCACGTACAGTCCTACAGGTCATGTGTTTTTTTTTTTTCTCAATTTTGGCCTTCTCTGGGGTTTCTCCCCGCAGCCACATGGTCGCCAGTAATTTCTGGGGTTTTGCTTCTTCTCTACCGCACTGCGGTTTTCTTTTTTAATGCGGGGCGCTCCATTGTATTATCTTAGCCTATTTTCTTTCATGTCATATGTACAGCCAGATACAGTCAATATGAGGGATATTGTGAAATTATGTGCGCTATCATGCTCAGAACTTTTAATTTTCTGAATGGCTTTCTGTAAAATTTTATCACTCAACGTAAAAAGCATTAATAGTTCAATCAAAAGGAAGAAACTCCTTAGCTATCTTAGCCATGAGCATGCTGATTTTGTGTTTCTTCAGGAAACGCATCTAAACTCTGCTGCAATACTGCGACTCAATGCTAAGTCTAACATGGTGGCTGCCTATTTCCCGCCGTTTCCAAACGGTGCGGGGTAGCCATTCTGGTTAAGAAGTCTCTGCAAGCTACTGTAATAGATACTAGCGCTGACAAGGAGGGTAGATGGGCCCGTGCACACCTTAAGGTTGGAGATAGTGAATTCATGTGTTTTTTGCATCTATGCCCCGAATGTAGACGACCCTGCTTACTATGCAAGTATTGCGCAGTTGGCATAGGCCTCTGCCAATGCTCCATCAATACTTGGTGGTGATTTTAATCAAGTGTTCCATCACTCTTTTCTTCTCATGCAAGGCGCTCGTTGGCTGGAAGATCCAGTACCGAGTAGACCTGTGTGACTAGACATAGAAGTGGATCTTTGCAAACCGATTCCTCTTACTTTTCTCCCTGTATGACTTTCCCATCAGACTCCCACTATCCCCCAATGCTTTTAGACACTTTAAGTGCCTTTAGTACTCTAATGCACTCTTTAGACTCCTGACTCTGTCCGTTTGACAGGCTCCCGCTTTGGTACACTACTTGATTTCGAATACAACATAAGTCGATAGCGTGGAGCCCCTGGTACACTAGGGGCATTTGGATTCCTAGTCAGTTGTTCCATGATGGTCGCTGGAAAACTTTTAGTGAATTGCAAACTGAATTTAGTCTCCCAGCAGGGCACTGCTTTCAGTCGAAGCAACTTCGGCATTGCCTTCGGAGTGCTAGGGTACTTCCGCCATTGGCATCCCCTATACAAGGTTGATCGGAGACTATCCGATCTATCGGTAGTTCCCCGGGTGTAGCATCCAATTTTACAAAACCTTATGTAATGCTATAACTAGCGATACCCCTATTGCGTAGAAGCATGGGAGAGAGAATTGCATGTGACTTGACCTTGGAGCAATGGAGCCTTGTCTGGAGTAGAGTGACACGGGTTTCCCGATCCGCCTCACTTACTCAGACACTCTTCTTTCTAGCCCACCGGTGTTTTTACACTCCTGACAGATTAGCCAACTGGAACACTACTCAGGGCAATAGTTGTTGGACATCCCATGCGGCCATTGGCTCACTACCTCATGTTATGTATGAATGTCCCGCACTACAGTATTACTAGCGTCGGGTCTGGGGTCGTATCCAGTCTATTTTGTATTTTGCACTTTCAGGAGCCCCTTTCTTGGAGGATGGTGAGACTTCGCCCAGTTGCGGGGATCTCCTCTCTTTCAAAAACGGCTTACTTCCTTTTGGACTTTATGCTTGACATTGCTATTTCCCTAATTAAGAAATACTGGAAAATAGCTCCCATCTGAGCCCCAATGCATGGTGGAATCATGTTTGTCTCTACAGTACATATGAACAAATACCTTGTATGTTTGCTTCCCCCGTTCAGACTTCTCATTATTGGTCTAAATGTAAGATGCTCAATGACTATGTACATTCTGCTAAATGCTCTCATCTGACTGTCTAAATTTGTATATATTTTGGTCCCATGATCATTCTGTATCGTAGATACTCTTTTGACCGTTTTGATGTATAATCATTGTTAACTGGAAGCGCTCACATGCTGACCTAATCAGCTAGAGAAGAAGCATGGGGGTGGGGGGTAATTGGGTTTACTTTTCCTTATTGTATACTTGTTTTGTCTCCTTTGGTGTGTTGTTTCTTTTGTTTGTTGCAAAATGAAAATAAAAGTTTAAAAAAAAAAAAAGAAAAGTGAAAGGAAGTCCAAAAAACTGCCAGCATGGTTTAAATGTGAGGTCAGAGAGGCTGTCGTTGCCAAAAAAGCATCTTTCAGGAAATGGAAAAAAGAGCCAAACGACGAAACCTGGAAAGAGCACAAGCACTGGCAAGTTAAATGCAAGGCATTGATAAGGCAGGCAAAAGGAGAATTTGAGAAAAAGCTTGCTGTGGAAGCAAAATCACGAAATAAAGACTTTTTCAAGTACATTCGTAGCAAAAAATCTGTGAGAGAGTCAGTTGGTCCATTAGATGATAGAGGAGTTAAAGGGGCACTAAGAGGCGACAAAGCGATAGCAGAGAGACCGAATGAATTCTTTACTTCGGTCTTTACTGAGGAAGATGTAGGGATGTTACCCATGACTGAAGTGGTATTTAAAGGTGCGGAAGAATTGAAGGAAATATCAATACATTGGGAAGATGTATTACAACTATTAGATAAACTGAAGAGTAGCAAATCACCTGGGCGGGATGGTATACATCCAAGGGTGTTGAAAGAACTGAAATATGAGATTGCAGACCTGCTATTAGTAATCTGTGACTTTTCATTAAAATCATCTGTAATACCTGAAGATTGGAGGATCGCCAATGAAACGCCAATTTTTAAAAAGGGTGATCCGGGAAACTACAGACCGGTGAGCCTGACGTCAGTACCGGGAAAAATGGTAGAAACCATCATAAAGAACAAAATTACTCAGCATGTAGATAGTCATGGCCTAATGGGAGACAGCCAATATGGCTTTAGACAAGGAAGATCTTGTCTTACTAATCTGTTATGTATTTTTGAAGGTGTGAATAAACAGGTGGACAAAGGTGAGTCGGTTGATATAGTATATCTGGACTTTCAAAAAGCCTTTGACAAGCTCCCTCATCAGAGACCTTTGGCAAAACTAAAGAGTCATGGGATAGGAGGCAGTATACTATTGTGGATCAGGAACTAGTTAAAAGATAGAAAGCAGAGGGTAGGGCTCAATGGCCAATTTTCCCAATGGAAAAAGGTGAGTAGTGGTGTACCCCACGGATCTGTGCTGGGTCTGCTCCTTTTTGACATATTCATAAATGACCTGGAAAAGGGAATAACGAGTGAGGTTATCAAATTTCCCAATGACACAAAACTATTTAAAGTTGTTAAAACCCAAGAGGATTGTGGAAAATTGCAAGAGGATCTTGATAAATTGGAAGACTGGGCATCAAAATGGCAGATGAAATTTAATGTGGACAAGTGCAAAGTTATGCACCCAGGGAAGAACAACCCAAACTATGGTTACACGATGCAAGGTTCCACATTAGGAACCACCACCCAGGAAAAAGATTTAGGCGTCATTGTGGATAACATGTTAAAACCCTCGGCCCAGTGTGCAGCGGCGGCCAAGAGAGCAAACAGAATGCTAGGTATCATAAAGGAATGGAAAATAAAACAAAGGATATTATAATGCCTCTATATCGTTCCATGGTGAGACCGCACCTTGAATATTGTGTGCAATTCTGGTCGCCGTATCTTAAAAAGGATATAGCATTATTAGAAAAGGTTCAGAGAAGAGCCACCAAAATGATAAAGGGGATGGAAGGATACTCCTTTGAAGAAAGGCTAAAAAGGTTAGGGCTCTTTAACCTGGAAAAGGGACGGCTGAGGGGAGATATGATAGAAGTCTATAAATTAATGAACGGAGTGGAACAGGTAAACGTAGATCGATTGTTTATGTTATCAGAATATAGAAAGACTAGGGGACATGCAATGAAGCTACAGGGTAAACTATTTAAGACTAATAAAATAAAATATTTTTTCACTCAATATGTAATCAAACTCTGGAATTTGTTACCGGAGGATATAGTAAAGGCTTTTAGTGTAGCTGGGTTAAAAAAAGGTTTGGGCAAGTTCCTGGAGGAAAGGTCCATAAACAATTATTAAGAAGGGACCCAGGATATCAATGCTTGACCCAGTACAAGCATTGTGGAACCTGTGTCTTTTGGGGAAACTGCTAGGTACTTATGACCTAGATTGGCCACTGTTGGAAATAGGATACTGGGCTTGATGGACCTTGGTCTGACCCAGTATGGCATATCTTATGTTGTTATGTTATGTTCTTACCAAATGCAGAGCCAGAAATATGCTTGCTTTGGCAAACACAGAGATGTTGATTGTCTGAAAGTGAATTTAAATTGATATTTAGTACCCATTTTTTATCATATAAACTCATAGTATTGCTCATAGATTGTCTCAACATTTTGGGGGATTATTTTACAACTGCAGACTTTTTACTGTGCAGCCTGTACTGAGTTTCAAAGCAAAAGTATGTGTGGCCCATTGGTGACTAAGTGCCTTAGCAGACACAGGTGTATTTTATACTGACCAGGCAGGAGTATTGCTTGCCCTGGTCTTTGCATGATGGTATATCATTCTAGGAATTTTCTAGCTCAGAGGTTCCCAGTCTTTTTCATTTTGTAGACTCCTTGTTAACCTCCAAAAGGTTCAGGGATCCCCAATTCATCTCTACCATTCTTCATCTCCCCTAAATACCAAGCTTGTTCCCACTAGCCCCTTTTATCTCCCTCCCACTTCCTTTCTCCACCAGTGTCTCTTTCTCTCCCCCAACCAGTCCCCTCTAATCTTAGGGGCATGTTTACTAAACTGCATTAGTGTGATTCGCGTTAGGATCCACGGTACAGGCAGAAATCCCAAATAAGGACATGGGCGGTACATCGTTACCGATAACGCACGTTACAAGGCGCAATAAATTAACGAGCGTTACATGGCACGTTACCGCGCGTTAATCTTAAGAAGGCGTACAGACATGAAACAGAAATAGAGCTGTAGCACAAAGGTTACTACACGGACTGCTGGTACAGGGGTCATGGGTTCAATCCCCAGTGTGCCCATTGCATAAGGCTGGCTGAGGCAGCACCCTTTATATTTAAGTAGTGATTGTGGAGGCATTTTACGTTTAGTTTCAGTAGTGCTGCCAGCAAACACACCCTCACAGTGGCGTAACCTAAGGTGCCGCATAAGGCACCCCATAAGGCACTCCATAGGGTACATTATAAAGTGCACTGTCCACCAAGGCACCCCATAATGTCCCCTATAGAACACCCTATAAGGCACCTTATAGGGTGCCCTATAAGGTGCCTTATGGGGCGCCTTATGAGGCACCATAAAGTTACAGTACCCTGAGGGTGTTTTTGCTGTCAGCACTAATGTACATCAAAAATAGACAATGCCTCAGACAGCCCTATCAAATAACCCCACCATGGGTATGAACCCATGACCTCTGGCCGCACAGGCAGTGAAGTAACCAGTGGGCAACAGCTCCATAGCTGCTAACAAACCCCTGGCTGGCTGCAGAAAGACTGCACGCCACCACATAAACTGTCTGCTGTGGCTACCAGGATACGGTTAACCCACCCGTACCCATGATGCACTGCACATGCAAATCAGCAGTCCACAGATGGGCACAGGATGGGGTATGCACCCCCACAGCACCTCGGCCTGGTAGGAGGAACTGACCGTATGTGGTACTGGCACAGAGTAGTCACAGACCGTCACAGGCGGTGGCCAGCCGCTACAATGTCCGAGCCATTGCCCTATGCTATGTACAGATGGATCCAGGCCAGGCCATCCTATCCTAGCTATTCCCACAGTACCTTGCTCCTCATTATGCACATTGGCAGGCCAATACTGGCAACAGTGCAAGCAGTGTGGGCTGTGGAGGGTGTTTGCAGCCACCACACACTGGATAGACAGACACACACTCCCCACACCTATGCCAGCATTGTGCAACTATAGAGGTGTTTGGCAGCCCTGCCCACCACACCAGTCTTGGGCAGAGTGCAGGCATGGCTATGGTAAGCAATACTGTTGGGGGTCACTCCCCAGGGTGGTAAACACTGTCAGACACCAGACCTGAAGCACACTCCACAGACATCAGAAAGGTTGCTATGATGCAGCTCAATCAGCAAATTGTGCTTAACTTAGGAATTGCTATCTGCCAGTAATCATAGCAACCTTTTGATAGATGTGTACCGTATTCCCAGGTTTAGGGTGGCATTGCTAAGGTATGCAAGTGCTAGTATTGGGAGATGCCCACAGGGCCCAAAGTCCTGCCTCTCCAGGAGGCTTTGGATAATGGGGCCTGTGGGTGCGGGTGTGTCTGCCCCTGTTGGCTGCTGCTTTACGGCAGAGGTTCCCAACTCCAGTCCTGGTGTGCCAAACACTGTTCGGGTTTTCATGCTGTCTCTCATGAATATGCATGAGATACATCTGCATACCACGGGGCGGTGCATAGAAATGCAGCACAGGCATCTTTATTAGAGGCAGCATGGAACCTGAATGGTGTTTGGCCCTCCAGGACTGCATTTGGGAGACTCTGCTCTAGGTAATGCTCATGGTTATGGTGTCTGTGCTCTGTAGGTAAAGGTAGGTGTTTTGGGCATGTTTACGTCATCTGCAATAAAGGTTCTGTCTGTATTAGCACGTTTTAGTAGTGGGTAAAATAAGGGGACTGGGTTGGCAGGAACCACAGCTGGGATTTGAACCTGTGACTTTCTGTGTCTGAATACACTGGTTTTGTGCACTGCACCACCACGTTCTCACAGAGTCAGCACATTCCCTGGTGATACCATGACTGTTCGTCAGACAGGGCCTGTCTGTTGCCATGCATGGCACCCACCTACACAGGGCTAGGCCACGGTATGCTCTGGGCAGCTGCCACTGCCCCCTCCACCACCAGTGACCCTCTGCCACCATGCTGACAGTCCCTTCTGCTGGTGGTGCTGGTGGAGCGCAGTCTCAGGCCATCCAGTGTGCGGGTAGGTGGCTGCCTATGGTACGGGTTCTGGGGTAGGGGTGCCTGCATAGGTGTCCACGCTACCCTCCAGCACCGCCTGCCAATGTTCCGTGCCCTTGGGGGTAGCTGCTGGGTACTATCCCCTGTGACACTGTGGGAAGCACAGTCATGCCCATGTTGGGCCTTCAGCAGTTGCTGTCTGGCTGCTCTGCTGTTTCAGCATTCGTATGGGCCAGCTAGGCATCACCCTAGTCTGCACTGTGGCCCAGCTGCACCACAGCATGTGCCGCCTGTGGCCCTCTGTATCCCCTTTTCCGGCATCTGTCCAGTTGCCATTTCAACATGTCTGCCCTGCTGTTGCCGCACATGTGCATGCCATAGGACACCTGTCCGATGGAAAGGAAAACCCTGCACAACGCAATTTCACTGTGGCTCATTCACCTTGTATGGGGACGGCGCATAGACCCTTCCACGATTTATATCTTTTATATGGGGCTTTCTTGGGGGGGTGATGTTTCCCATTCATACCACTATTGGCCAGCTTGGTTATGTTTTTTTTCCAGTTTGTTGAGGTCATTTTCAATGTTTATGTGCCCTTTTGTTCTGTGCACATGTATCACACTTATCACTTATTTTAGGTTTCCCTGCCTATGCTGTACGTTGCTGACACCTAAATGGTTTCTCTCCCCTGAAATGTGCATTTAATGGCAGGTTTTCAATCGCGTTAGGATTCAGCTTTTCAGATCAGCGCGTTAGTGTGAAAGGAGCCTCTCCCGCCCACACTCCGCCCATTGACCCCTTCTCTCTGCCCTTTCTCCACCTTCTGCGGTGTTTTACCGCGCCGCGGAACTTTACAATCGTTAACGCACGTTAACGCGCGTTATGAGACGTTAACGATCGTTAACATATCATAACGCGCGTTAACGTAAGTTAACGATCATTAACGTTACATAACACGCGTTCTGTGCCATTACTGCAGTCTCTACTTCCCTCCCTAGCATGTTCCCTTCAGTCTCTCATCCCCTCTCTCTCTCTCTCTCCCTCTTTCCCTAGCCAGAATCTACCAGTCTCACTCTTTGCCACAGCCAGTCCTACCCAGCGTGCCTCTTTTTTCTCTTTTCTGTAATCTGCGGACAAACCAGGGGAGGAGCTAGATGGATGCCAAAAGGTATTTTGAGGGGAAAAGTGTCTTCTGCCAACCTGACAGCTGGGAGTCAAGGCTCCAATCCATTTATTACATCTATATTTGCCAAGCACTTTACACTTTTTGGTGATTATAGCAAACAGTAATACAGATTACAAACGAATCAAAGAATATAGTATCTCTAAAGACCAAAGGCCTTGCAAAACAAATAGCTTTTGAGACTCTTTCTAAGGGACTAATAAGTTTGAGGCTCCCTTAATGATGAGCAAGATCCGTAGCAAAGGAAGAGAGAAGAATCTTGGATATTGCTCTAGCCCTTAACAACCTATGAGCAGGGCCGGTCCAAGGGTTTCTAGGGTAGCAGAAATCCCCCCCCCCAACTGTTGCTGCCACCCCCCTGCCCTCCTAACTGCCGCCACTGCCGCCTCCCCCCCCCCCCCCAGCTGCCGCCAATTTTGTTTCAGGAGGGTGATAGAGCAGAGGCAGTGGCAGTGGAAGTATTTCAAAAGATGACAGCATTTTGCCGCCGCTTTCTTGCCCGTGGCAGGTCATGTCCTTCAGCATACATGTCCTACCACAGGCAAGAAAGCAGCGGCAAAAAGCAGCCACTTTTGGAAATATTACTGCTGCCTCTGACCGCCTCCCCCTCAAATGGAATTGGCGGCAGCTGGGGAGGGGGGGCAGTGTGGCCGATTATGTGTGCCGTTGCTGCCACCCATCCCGGCCAGCCGTCCTTGGTAGCCACCTAGCTCACATAGTGGACAGGCCGGCCCTGCCTGTGAGAGACATACCACTCGTGGTGCAATTAAACAGGTTGAGGCACTGGAAAGCACCAAGACAGCTGAGAAGTTGAGGAAAGAAAATCCTTTCAGGGAAGAGACTGAGGATGCCTTACACTATGGGAACAGCTTTATATCTGGAAGCGTAGGTTCAGAGAGCAAGTGTGCACCTATTTGTAGCCAGGGCTGGCTAAAGAGTTGGTTGAAGGTGATGGCACCCTAGGCAGACCTTAAGCCTTACGCCCTCACTGGCTGCCCTGCTCTTTGCTGCCCCCCCAGAAGCTGCCGCCCTAGGCAATCATCTAGTTTGCCTGGTGGTTGGGCCTGCCCTATTTGTAGCCTCTTTTATAAAGCCACATAGGCACCTCTGTGTCTTTATAAACACACTGGTACAAATCTTACAAAAATCACAGCTAGCATGCATCTCCATTCAGGAGCAGGGATACTGTAAATGTACACAGGAGAAGTAGACGTGCAGGTATGCACTTTATAACCTATGCATGTAAGAAAATAAGAACATAAAATATGCTATATTGGGTCAGACCGAAGTTCATCAAGCTCAGTATCCTGTTTCCAAAAGTGGCCAATCCAGGTCACAAGTACCTGTCAGGTTCCCAAAAAGGTACACAGATTCCATGTTGCTTATCTCACAGTGAGCAATGGATTTCTCAGGTCCTCTTTAATAAAGGTTTATGGACTTTTGCCCCAGGAACTTGTCCAAACTTTTTTAAAATCCAGCTACACTATTAGCTTTTACTACAGCTTCCAGTAATGAGTTCCAGAGTTTGATTACACATTGAATGAAACAATATTTTCTCTTATTGGTCTTAAATGGGCTATAATGTAGCTGCATTGCATATCCCCTAGTCTTTCTACTTTTTGAAGGAGTAAACAACCAATCTAGTTTTATCTGTTTCACTATATTCATTCTTTTATAGACCTCTATCATATCTCCCCTCCGGGGCTGTATCGACTTGCACATTGGGCATGCGCCCCCCCCCCCCACCCGCACCTCCATCTAGCCACTTTCTGGACGGCGGCGGGAAAGAAGAGGCGCAGCCGATGTGCAAATTGCTGGCACGCTAAGCAGATCTGTCCCTCCCTGCTCTGATGCTGCGTCAAAGGAGGGAAGGACCAGACCTGCTTAGTGTGCCGTGAGAAGGCTTAAGGGGCGCACTTCAGCTGTCTGCCGTTGCCTGCCGCTGCTGAGAGAAGAAAAAGTGGTGACAGCAGGCAACGGCAGACAGCTGAAATGTGCCCCTTAAGCCTTTGCACTCTGCACGGCTGCACCGCTCGCACAGGGCTAGGTACGGTCCTGCTCCCCTCAGCCGTCTCTTTTCCAAGTTAAAGAGCCCTAACCTTTTATGCCTTTCCTCACTGGTGTATCCTTCCATCCCCTTTACCATTTTGATGGCTCTTCTTTGTACCTTTTCTAATTCTGTTATATGCTTTTTAAGATATGGCGACCAGAATTGCACATGTCACATTTCAGCCCATGCCCAGCCGAAAGTCTGCCCCAGAAGATGCCTACACCATATGCATTCTTACCACTATGCGTACTTCTATGTGTGTATCCTATGGAGTAACTTTACAAAAACCCTTTTACAGGCACAACACTGCGTTTTACACTAGGAAATCGTTTATAAAATTGTCCCCTAAGATAATTTTATAACAGTTTGCCTTGTGTGAAGGCCAAATAGGTACCATGTGTAGCCTGTTTTGCAAAGATATAGAGGCGCCTATGGACCTGATTCTAAGAGGCATATAGTGGGGCAGCACGTTCCGCTAGGATGTGTTACCCTGCTATCCGCCTTGCCAGTATTCCACCTCAGTCCCCCACTACATGCACAGAGCCACTGTACATGCTGAGGGGGACGGATGTGTGACAGGGGCAGAGAGTGGGAGGGCCGACCCCGGACATACAAGTCAGATTCCAGTGATGGCCCTGTACGTCCACGGATCGCCAGGGGGATGCCCTGCTTATTCCACCTCTGAGATGGAATAAGCACGGGGAGCCCCCCCCCCAGTACTGGCTGGCAGCTCTCCCCCCCCCCCGAAACTCAGAAGACCCCCCCTCAGTGCCGCAGGATGCACACAGTGGGTCCCCACTGTCCAATCTGAGCCCTGGCTGCCCCAACTTGGGGTCAGATGGCGGGGTTGCAGGGGCAGCAAACTGGCAGGAGGATCAGCCCACGGAAACGACGTCCCTGCGGCGCAGCAGGGGCATGCCGGGCCGTCCTCAGGCTCAATTCTCTATGCCGTGGGAACACTTTGCTCCTGCATAACAGAATCAGGTCCTAATGGGTGCCTCCTTCTCTGGGCCTTCCAGACAGCCCAGACATGCCCCTTCCTAAATCAGAATTTATGTTTCTTTATAAAACAACTGCACAAATTCAGCACAAATCACAGATAAAATGAAGCCACATTTATTTACACCTGCTTGGGAGTAGGCATAAGCAAAACACGTGGATACATGCACGTAAATCAGGACTCTGCCAAGGCTCTGCCCAAAATCTGCCTCCAAGCATCTGCCACCCTAGTCATATAAAAGTATTCACAATCTCATCATGACACATGTTTTTATGCCGTGAGTAATTTTATACAATAAGAGGCATTTTGCACACATATGGTGGCATATACGCACACAAAGGCCTTTCTAACTTGACTCTATAAGGGAGGGGACAGTGTTCCTGGAAAGGAGTTGTGAATACACTAGAGCGGCTGGGGTCGGTAGAAAGACGCACGAGTTACTGTGGTGGCTGTAGAAGTGTACTAGTGCCATGGGGACAGGGGGAAAATGAGGAGTGCGCATTTCTCATGGCTGATTCCGTTGGTTGAGGTGCCTATCTAATGAAAGTGCACACAAATCATTTCTATGCATGTCTGCCTATAAACTGACAAGCGTACAATCAATCTACATGCAGAAAAATGTTCTAGTGTGCCTTCAGCGCATACACAAAAATGAACAGATGAACATGAAAAATTGTACCATACAAATCAATGAGCACACATTTACACATGCTATTTGGCACACACACATTTTTTTCGGGGAAAAGCACATGTGCCTGGGAACGAGCTCTGCTCCTAGGGGGAAAAGTGCACGCCTACAGGTTCCACACACAGGCTTAGAAACATAGAAACATAGAAATATGACGACAGAAAAAGACCACATGGCCTATCTAGTCTATCCTTCCATATCAACAATTACACCAGTCCCCTTTTTACCTTTAGAGATCCTCTGTGTTTGTCCCATGCTTTTTTGAATTCAGTTACTGTCCTCATCTCTACCACCTCCACTGGGAGACTATTCCACGGATCCACTACTCTTTCCATAAAGAAATATTTCCACAAATCACTCCTGAATCTATATCCCTTCACTCTCATCAAATGTCCTCTCGTAGCAGAACTTGCTTTCAATTGAAAGAGGCTCTCTCCCTGAACATTTATGCCACAGAGATATTTAAACATCTCAATCATCTCACCTCTATCCCGCCTTTCCTCTAAGGTGTACATATTAAGATCCTTAAGTCTGTCCTCATATGCTTTATAATGAAGACCACTAATCATTTTAGTAGCCACCCTCTGCACCGACTCCATCCTGTTCACATCCTTTTGAAGGTGCGGTCTCCAGACTTGCACACTATACTCCAAATGAGGTCGCACCAAAGACTTATACAGAGGCATTATCACCTCCTTTTTTCTGCTAGCCATTCCTCTCCGTATGCACCCAAGCATCCTTCTAGCTTTTGCTGTCGCCTTTTCTACCTGTTTAGCTACTTTAAGATCATCAGACACAACCATGCCTAGGTCCCGCTCTTCTTTAGTGGACAAAAATACTTCACCCCTTATACTATATTGTTCCCTTGGATTGCTGCAGCCCAAATGCATGACCTTACATTTTTTAACATTAAATCCCAGCTGCTAAATTCTAGACCATTCTTCAAGCTTAGCTAGATCCCTCCTCATGTTCTCTACACCTTCCTGGGTGTCTACTCTATTGCAGATTTTGGTATCATCTGCAAAGAGGCAAACCTTACCCAACAGCCCTTCTGCTATATCACTAACAAAGATGTTAAAAAGAATCAGACCAAGGACAGATCCCTGGGGCACACCACTGGTAACATCCTTCTCCTCAGAGTGAGCTCCATTTACCTGTACTCTTTGTCGCCTCCCACCCAACCAATTTCTAACCCAATCAGTAACTTTAGGGTCCATCCCTAGGGTGCTCAGTTTGTTTATAAGTCACCTGTGAGGAACAGTGTCAAAGGCTTTACTGAAATCTAAATACACCACATCTAGGGCTCTCCCTCGGTCCAACTCCCTGGTCACCCAGTCAAAGAAATCAATCAGATTTGTCTGACAAGACCTGCCTCTGGTGAATCCATGCTGCCTCGGATCTTGTAATCTGATAGACTCCAAAAACCTCACTATTTTCTCTTTCAGCAGCGTTTCCAATTTACTCACCACCAAAGTTAAACTAATCGGCCTGTAGTTTTCAACCACATCCTTACTTCCGCTTGTGTAAAGGCACCACATGAGCCTCTCTGCAGTCCTTTGGCACCACTCCTGACTCCAATGAGGCATTGAAGAGGTCAGTCAGTGGAGCTGCTAGAACATCCCCAAGTTCCCTCAGTATTCTAGGGTGTATCCCATCCAGTCCCATCGCTTTGTCTACTTTAAGTTGAGCTAGTTTCTCACAAACACAGTCTTCTGAAAATTGTTCAAGATGTCCCTTGCTTCTGTTCCTGTTTGTGGGTGTTTTCTGAGGTCCTGCTCCTGGTTCTTCATCTGTGAACACAGAACAGAAATATTTGTTAAGCAATTCTGCTTTATCCTTATCAGCTTCTACATATTCCTCCCCTGCATCCTTGAGTTTGACAATACCACTTTTGCCCTTCCTCTTCTCACTAACATATCTGAAAAATGTCTTATCCCCCCATTTTATTGCGTTGGCTATTTCCTCCTCCTTTGAATCTTTGCCTTCCTGACTACTTTGCTAGCTTCTCTAAGTATTTCCAAATATAGATGCCTGTCTTCCTCTCTCTCTGATCTCTTGTATTTCATGAAGGCCTCAATCTTTTTCTTCACTTTTTCAAATACTTCTTTCGAAAGCCATAGCGGTCTCCTTTTCCTTTTACCTTTATTTACCATTTTAACAAAAAGGTTGGTTGCCCTTAAATATCCCCTTTCAGTTATGCCCACTGTTTTTCTACATCCCCCAGATGTTCCCATCCCACTAATTATGATATCTAGGGTTGCGCTCAAAAATAACAAAATAATACATTAATATATATCTCAGCTACTTAAGTGTTTACTTATCGTATCTTCAGATTTCCAAAGGTCTCAGTTTCTAGCCAGCCGGGCTAATAGAGTATACTCTCCACAGCTGTAGCTGATAATCACATCAATGACCTCTTTATGGAAACCTATTTTTTAGAACATCCCCCGCACTACTAAAAATAATAATATCAGTCTTTAAGGCTTGGTGTCATAGAGCTTATATGCCAGAATCATTCATATATTCCAAAAAACTGGCACTTATCTGGCACTTAGCTGTTACAATCCAAGCTCTCTGAAGTATTGCATAGATTGGAGTCTGTATGCTAATTCTACTGAGTTCCCGACGCTCTCATTGGGGTCCCACTGCGGCGTTTCACGGCCTGTGGTTTCATCAGGGGAGCCTCATTGCCTTAAGTTCATGTACAAGACGATGCTGCCGACCTTTCGTGTCTTCCTATATTCTGTCTCTTTACTTGTTTAACCAGCTGTTGGAAAAGCGCCGCGCATCCCATCCCACTAATGACTCCCTGAGGTATTGGCCCATCTTGGCAAAGTTAGTCTTCCTAAAGTCTAAGATCCTCGCCTTTGAATGGATTCTAACAGCCCTAGTCCTAATACTGAACCACACCATCTGGTGATCACTGGATGCAAAATGATCTCCCACTACAACATCAGAAACACTTTCACCATTGGTAAGCAGCAAGTCCAGTATCGCCCCTTCACGTGTGGGGTCTGTTACAAATTGCCTGAATAGATCTCTCTGTAGAAAATCCAGGATCTCCTTACTTCTAGATGATACTGCAGCAGGAATGTGCCAATCAACATCTGGCATATTGAAATCTCCTATCAGTAGCACTTCCCCTTTCCTAGCAATGCTGCGTATGTCTTCAATTAACTCTCTGTCCACCTCTTCCTCTTGTGAGGGAGGTCTGTATATTACACCAATGCAAATAGATTTCTCTTTCCCTCTTTCTAGTTTAACCCACAATGCCTCCTCTCTCCCTTTTAAGCTTCTGCCACCTATCTGGCAGGCGATTTCATAGAAGCGTCTTTCTCCTGGCAAAGCACAGATTTAGCTGTGAAAACGGCTTTGAAATTACCCGCCGTATGATAATAGTAACTACTGCATTGATAAATTCTAGCTTGTGCTTTCTATTGTACCTGAGAAAATGTGCTTTCGATCACTTTTATGCATTCGACTCAAAACAAAGGACAAGAAATCTTCCTAAATAGTACCCAAGCCGTGCTTATAAGTGACCTTCTTCAGATGAAGTAGCCTAAAGGTTAGGGCAGCAACCTGGAACTGGAACAATCAGGGATCAAATTCCACTGACTAGCTGTTGGGCAAGCCACTTAACCCTCCATTGCCTCAGGTACAAACTTACGTACATTGTAAGCCCTCTGAGGATGGGGAAATATTTTTGTACGTAAATGTAACTCGCTTCAAACATCTACTAGAAAGGTGTGAGATAATTATAAATAAATAAATTTAGATGTGCTCTTTTTCAGAAACCTAGGGGTATGTTTACTAAGCCGTGGTAGTGGCTTCTGTGCGATATTTTAGCTTTGGCTTAGTAAACATAACCCCTAGTTGATCTGCGAAACTCAAGCACAGCTATAGCAAATGAAGTGCAAGATCCTGAGATGGAAGACAATAGACTGGAAGGTTTTTCAGATCCCTCCAAATTCATTCTGATCAAAGTATATTGGTTTATATAAGCTTCTCTAACCCAGAAAGAAAATCCTTAGACACATCTCTTCCTTGATATATAGGGTTGGCAGATACCTTTGGTCTAAAATCAGGACATTTTTTCAAAAAAAAATCCTTTTCAAAAATATGTTTTATTAGGCATCGAACACAATAAAACATTAGATGTATTTACTGTTTGACAATAGTTGATTTAGCAGATTTTCGTCAGCCAAAATCTTTTTGTACATTTCACCATAAGATAATGAATAGTTTATTTTAACTTGAAGTAAGCATTTTACAGTCTTAATAGCTAATCGATTTCGATCATCCGTCAATTGCTTCTTGCACACCGAAAATATTCCTTCCACTAGTGACTTTATACATAATTGCAAACTAATTTATATTGTAACATTACTATGATGACAAAAATTGAAAAATGTTAACAAACGATGAACTATGATCAAGACTTTGTGCTTCCGAAAAATTTATATTTTTTCCTCCTCTTTACATGCGTCTTAAATTCACTATATTTTGTATGTAAAATGGAACCCAAACTTTCCCATTTTCAGGAAAGAGCCAAAATGTTTCCCCTTTTTCAAACAAACACTAAAAGGAATGTTTTTGGGCAAAAGCACTGAGTCACAGTCACACGTTGAAAAAGAAAAAAATGTTTCATTTCTCCATTTTATGTACTATAAGCAAATAAAAATAACTTCATTTGTATTATAATGTTCATCTTAATCATCTGTCAAAATCTGATAGAAATTCAGGGCAAGTCAGGACAAAATCAGGACATTTTTCTAATCAGGACAAGCTTTCAAAAATCAGGACAATCCTGATAAATCAGGACATTTGGCAGCCCTAGTGATATATGATAAAAATATGAGAGTAGATATACTTTTTAAAAGCATAGGGGGAAGGGGGATTTTCCAGACCTGCAAACCGTGTAAATGCTCTGACGCTTCTACACGTCCCAGTGCTGACTGCTTAGCATTGGGGCATGCTGGCGGTGTTCCGGGACGGAGCGGAGATGACACTGATCGCTAACCGCGCAGCGGCAATATTGAGCTGCCGCCCGGTTAATGATATGCGGCGAAAGGTGGCCACAGAAGATCCTGGCCTAACTTTCTTCACATATCGCTAAGTGGACAGCAGCTCAATATCCCCACTGTCGGTTCGTGAGCGGCAAATGCAGCTATCTTGGATATTCAATGCCGGAGCCTGATATGACCCCGCCATTGAATATACGGATTTAGATTTTGGTGCATGCAGCTAGCCGCATTAGCAGCACTAGCTGCCGGCACTGAATATCCCCCTCCCCCCGCCCAATACTGCATAAAGACAGTAAAGGTTTCAGCATGGATCAGTTTCATTGCAGTTGGATCAGCAAGCACTGAATACAGGAACAATAAAACAGGAGATCTGTTTCACTGCACTCCAGCCTGCCTGTGCATCAGAAACAAACCTGTATCTGTGACACCAGGAAACATCTTTTCTAAAGGGTTTGTGTGGCATCAAAGGCTCTAGAGAATCATCTGACAACCTCTAAATCCTATACCACACCCAGGCCTCTAGTCACTCGGTAATAAGAAAATAGTTGCAGCTGTCAGTATGTCTGAAATTATAATCCGCTCCCTAAGCTCTGGGCGTGATCAAGCGTGCACTTCGTCTTGGTTTAGGATTTCTATTATTTTAAATTGTTTTATGAAAGTATATATCTCTAGATGCCCCTTAAAACACTGCACTGGTTAAATCATGCAGCAGTGAGATGGAATGGAACAAGACGACTGCTAGGGAGCAAAGCCGAAACTTCTTCAGGCCCTGCTTTATAAATGCCGGAAACTTTGGTCTTCTATAACTTAAATGCAGACCGAGATGTTTTCTTACCATGTATTATGAGCAGACTAGGTATAAGAGGATACTTTTTCAAAAGCTTACTTGGGACTTTGATGCATAACAGAAGTCGACGCACACATAAGCTAATTGAATGCACATAAACTGCTTTTCAGCTGCCTAATGTGCTTCAAATCCATCTATGCCAATGCTGTTCTTCAAACATTACACTAGTAACCGGCTTCTCATTATACAAATAGCTTTATGTCATCATTTTGAAATGGCTATTTCCATATATTTATCCATGTAACAATTGGTTTGTATTGCATCATATGCTTCTCAGGTAGGTACACCATGGAAAATCAACCCTAGGATGCCCTTATTAAGCTATAGGTATTGCCCATGACTAAGTATGACCAGTAAGAAAAGAGGGAACCTGATCATGTGACTAACTAGGAGGTTCAGAATTACAGGGCTGGAGTTCTAAATAGACGCCTTCACACAGATACTATTTCTAAATCTTTCTTCCACCACGTTCCTAATACTTTATTGTCTTCTGTCAATACAAATGTGGAGAGAGGGGGCCATCAAGTATCATGAGATACAACTGAAGACAAAGAAAATATGGCAGAAAAGAACAAAAATAGCATCAGTTGTCTTAGGGGCTGCAAGCCTGATTAGCAAGTGCTTCCAAGTTCACCTTGATATGTTGCCTGTATGTATCATATCTCACAAGCTCCAGAAGGAAGCTCTCTTTTACAAGTTGTGTTATTCATTTTGCATAATAATGTTTGCTTTGCATGTATTTGCATTTTTGGCATCTCAGTATTAACATGCATTTTGCTAAGATGTCATATGTTAAAGGCAAATAATTCACAATTTTACTATTTAGTGTACATTATTTGGCAAAAACACATGTATTATTTCCTTAATGTGTATTAGTAACTATAGCCCTTAATCTGGCAACTGATATGTCACAGTCACAGAAGAATCAGAACATAATAAAAATTTAATAACACTATTGTCTGTTCAGGAAAACACACAAGAAATTAGATTTTGTATCTGGATGTTCTTTCGGTGATTGATTCAACATGTGGCCCATAGCATGCGTAAATTGGAAATTAACTAATTGTGTTAATCTAAATACAGTCAAAGTCCTAATAAGTCCCTGTGGAGGCTAATTTTATAACAGGTCGCCTAGGTGGGAAGACCAAAAAGCAAGGGCGGCGTCAAAGTGATGTGGGGCCACGTGTGGAGACTCATTGCGAGGCCTCATTTGCATAAATATTTGCATACTGAAAAATAATCTTGCTGGCTGTAAATTCAAAATCATGGTGTGCAAGCTGTATTACATCATGTCAGATCTGTAAAAGCCCCGAAATCAGCAATAGTGAACTATTAGGCCAAAAATAAAATTAAACTAGCAGTAAGAACATACAGTTGTAAATTTATTTTTTATTTATTTATTTATTTATTTAACAATTCTTATATACCGCACTATTTGTTATCAGTGCGGTTTACAATTAACAAAGAATACTCAGATCAGTGAAGACTGATAGAGTTTACATCATAACAGGGAATAGAACTTGGAGAACATGGGTAACTATTTACATATTGACATAGGCAGTATACTAGAAACTATATACATAAAGATATGGGATAATAATAAAAGAAGGTTCAGGCTAGCGAGAGAGTGCTTGGAGCTTGAGCTTTATGTTGTGAAGGGGACTCAGGTAGTGGAAGGGGATGTTTTCTTAGAGTCGGGGAAGCAGATTGAGAGAAATGGAGCAGGAAGAGGTGGTGTTTTATTGCTTTACGAAATTGTAGAAGGTCTCGGATCGCTTTGATTTCTGGAGGGAGGTCATTCCAACATTTTGGTGCATAGTGGGCAAAGGTTCTTCTCCTGGTTGTTTGTGAGCACTTTATGGAGTCTTTAGGGATAGATAGAGTGTTGTCTGTTGCTGTCCTTCTGGATCTAGTTTTTGGAGTAGGTGTGATGAGTTCGTTGAGAGAATTGGGAGCGATGTTGTTGATAATCTTGAATGTTATTAGAAGAATCTTATATGTGAGCCTGGAGTGTATCGGTAGCCAGTGGAGATCCTTGAGTATTGGTGTGATATGGTCTGATCTGGCTCGACCGCAGAGGACATGGGCGGCAGCGTTCATGGCTTGTTGGAGAGGATTGAGGATGCTCTTTGGTAGGCCATACAAGACTAAGTTTGCGTAATCTAGATGTGGTAGTATGAGGGCCTGGAAGATGGTTTGGAAGCAGTCAGCAGGTAGCATAGGTTTAAGATGTCTCAGTGTTTTGATTTTGTTATAGATGGACCTGGTGATGTTTTTTACATGTTCCTTGAAATCGAGATGCTGGTCAAGGGTAATGCCGAGATAGCGTATGGCGTTACGGCTTGGAAGCTCCGCATCTCTTACTCTTAGGCTTGAGGGAGGAGAGAAGCTTTTGTTCCTTGATATAAAGAGTACCTCTGTTTTCTTGAAATTAATGCGGAGGTTTTGGGTTGTAAGCCAGTCTGTGATTGCATTGAAACAGTTGACAAGGTTGGTGAATTCCGGGTGTTTGACTTTGAACGGGGTGAATAGCAGCACATCATCGGCGTAGATTAAGGTAGAAATATTGAAAGAACGGATGATGTTGCGTATCGGCTGCATATAGATATTAAACAGCAGGGCTGAAAAGGAGGAACCTTGTGGGACACCTTGTTGTTGGTGGAATGGTGCTGAAGTTTTAGAACCAACCTGGACTTGTTGCCAACGATCAGATAGATAAGATTTACACCACTCCCAGGCGAGGCCGTGAATGCCCTTTTCCAGGAGGCGGGCGAGTAGCTGATTGTGATTGACAGAGTCGAAGGCAGCTGAGATATCCAGGAAGATGAGGGCGAAACCATTTTCTGCGTTGTCAATTCCTTTATTCAGGGTGTTGGTGAGGGTGGTGAGCAGGGTTTCTATTCCATGCGATTCTCTAAATCCGTGCTGGCAGGGGTCGAGTGGAGCTGCTATGTCTATATGTTGTTGGATTTGCCTGTAGACGACTTTCTCGATTATTTTGGCGAGTAGAGGAATGCTCGAGATGGGTCGGTAATATTCTGTCTTTGCTGGGTCAAGTCTACTGTTCTTTAGGAGGGGTCTAATTGAAGTTTTTTTGAGTAAAGAGGAGAATGAGCCAGTTGCAAAAGATAGACGGATGATGTTCATAAGGACTGGGCTGAGTTCAACTCGAAGGGTCCTGATCCAGTGTGCTGGACAGGGGTCGTTTGGGGCTGTTGAGGTGTTGATGCTGGCAATGAGTTCTTGGATATTCTTCTCAGCAGGGGGGGTAAAATGTAAGAGTGATATTTGTGGGGTGGGAGATTGGTAGGGAGGAGATACAGTAGGTGCTGGCTGATTACTTGCTGTGAGTGATTTGGATTGTAGGAAGTCTGCATATGACTGGGGAGGAATTGGTACAAGTTGAGTTGGGGAGGGTTCCTTGATTAGAGATTTCGCTAGGTTGAATAAGTCTCTAGGTTTATTGATTGAGCGTTGGAGGAGCTGAGCGTGGTATTCACTCATTCTGAGGTATATCCTCTCACGGTGGGACTTCAGGAGTTCAAGGTAGGCTGCTTTGTGGGTCTGGGATCGGGAGCGTCTCCACTTCCTCTCCAGCTTTGCAAATTGCAAAGACTATTCATATTCCAGTACCCCCACCATCTCCCCACTCCCAACTCCATCATCACCTTACAGTCAATGCCACACAAGGAACACAAAGAGTGAAAAGTAAAGCACAGAACCTATAGGGCATATTTACCATTGCATAATAACACTAGCTTCCAAAACTTACACAAGGGCAGTAGTGTAAATATTGCAGTGGGCCGTAGAACAGCCGTATACCAACTGGGAAAACTGAAGAAGCCAGATTGCTACAGAGAATCTCCATGCTAACACAGCACCTGGTCTCAATCACGTCCTTAGAACACGGGTGCTCTCGTCAAGAATAGCGCAAACTAAGAAGAGAAACATAAAGAAACTATTAAACAGGACTCTGCATGCAGTGCAATATCAGAGAAATAGAAAGAGATGCATATCAAGACAGCGCATGTAAATTTCAAAAACTGACATATTCCAAACACAATGTATACTGAAAATTTCGGGGGATATTTAATGGCATTTAAGCAGTTTGCAGACCCGCAACCCACCTAATGCCACTCAGTGGAATATTCGGAGACACCAGCACAGTTAGTGCTAGAATATCCTCGGTTTCGGCACTAGCAGGCTGGCGTTGGGGCATTCGGGGGGTGGAGCGGGGGGGGCAGCTGAGGATAACTGACTATCGGCAATATTCAGCCACTGCCTGGTTATCATAAAGCGGCTAAAGTCCGGCACTTTAACGGCTGGCCTATCTTTAGCTGTTTTAGCTAAGTTGCTATCTGGTCGACCCGGATATTCAGCGCCGGTTGCCGGATATGACCCTGGTATTAAATATCCAGGTTGAACGTGCAGTGGCAAGGGCTGGCCACTTTATCAGCCTCACCCATGGCCTCTGAACATCCCCGCTAAATTGCTTTTCTGCCTTTGATTTCTGGACATTTTATTTTGAAATAAGAGACAGGAATGTTATCTTGGATGATCCCTCTTGCACACCATTCAAGAATGCAAATATGCTATACCCCCACACTATGTCAAGAATGTAAATACCATTCCCTCCCTGGTGATCGTATCTCCCTCTCTCTCCTGTACATGCAAATAAGCCCTGTTCATTTTACCCTCCCCCCCCCTTGTTTTTTGTAAACCGTTTTGACCCGGTGAAAAGCGGTATATAAGCACAGCTAAATAAATAAATATTTGTTTAACCATCTCTTGTCTCTGCCTTCTTCTATTTTCTTCTATTTTCTCTTAACTCTTCCCATGGTCTCAAGTCCATCTGCCACTTACTCTCACCCCTCCTATCGTCTTCACTTTCTCCCCTGCATCCATCTGACATTCCTCCCTCCCTTCTCTCTCCTCGCCCAGCCTCTTACGTCCCAGTCTTTCGCTAACTCTCTCCTTTCTCTCTTCCTTGCTGTGTCTCACATCCTCCTCTCTCTCTTCTCCAGCCCCCCCCCCCCCATCCTGCATCTGTCCCATCTCTTCCCCTGTCCACTGTCCTCTTGGCATGTTCAGCATCTCTCCTCTCTCCCTATTTCCATCCATGTCCACCATCTCTGCTCCATCTCCCCTTTGTCTCCATCTGCCTCCTTCCTCTGCATCCAGCATCTGCTCTTCCCTCCACATTCTTCCTGACCCCCCTGCGTCTAGCATGTTCTTTCTGTCTTCCTGTCACCCCCCTGTGTCAGCAAGACTCCTCCATCTCCCTGTCCCCTCCCTCCCTGTGTCCAGCATCTCTCCTTCAGCTCCCTATTACTCCCTCCCCTGTGTGACAGCTAGGATGAGAGAGAACGAGAGGAACAAAGTGTGGGGAGCAGGGGAGGGTTTCCTCAACCTATATTAGGGCCTTGCACAGACGTGTCTGATTTTATATACAGTGCAGTGGAGAAGAAAAAGAGTATAGGAAACAATTATCTGCTGGCTCAGCTCCGAAGGTTGCACCATTGCAAAAATCCAACCAGTGCTGCTGGCCTGCAGTCAGAGCAAGCAGGCCGAGGCCGGGCTGAGGTATTGTCTGGACTGGACGGGTCGACAATCAGTGAGAGGGAGGTCTCCGGTCCCAGGCCTGCCTCGGCTCTCTCAAGTCAGTCAGTTGGCTCATGCTCGGGAGACAGTGTGGCTGCATGTTCAGATGGAGCCACAGTCGCGGATGGGTGGAGGGGGGGGGGGGCAGAGCAGAAGACCACTAGTCTTCTGCGCCTCTCCTCGCTGTGCTCCGTGTCTGTGACGGCATGCAGCACAGCATGGGGATGTTATCACGTTGACGTTGGCAGCATCAGGAGAGGGAGGGAGGATGGCAGAGCAGCACATATAGCTGCATGGTAGAGGCTGGAACTTATTAGATCAGACCAGCTGGCAGCAGCAGCAGTAAGTCAGGGATGTCACTGGGTAAAGGGAGGCACAGGACAGGCTACAGTGTAACCCATTTAAGACTAATAAGAGAAAATGTTTTTTTCACTGAATGCGTAATCAAGCTATAAAATTCGTTACCAGAGGATGTAGTAAAAGTATAGCTGGGCTTAAAAAAGGTTTGGACAAGTTCCTGGAGGAAAAGTCCATAAACCATTATTAAAGAGGACCCGAGAAATCCACTGCTTACCACAGGACAAGCATTGTGGAACCTGTGTGTCTTTTTGGGAACCTGCCAGGTATTTGTGACCTAGATTGGCTACTGTTTGAAACAGGATACTGGGCTTGATGGACCTTGGTCTGACCCAGTATGGCATATCTTATGTTCTTAAGTGGACATTCCGTGGCTGCAGCATGAAGTTAACGAGGGGCCCCCTCTTCAACAGAGCCTTGAGGCAACAGCATGGTAACACATTACAGCCCTGCAAAGAAGGTGCCTAGGTGTCTATATAATACTAGCATCCATTCATCCAAAACTGGCTACAATTCGGCCGTGTGCATTTATGTCAGCTCGAAAACAGGTAGAAAGGTATGTGGCTCAAATACAAGTACAAGTATATTGTATACAAGTACATTCCTACTTGTCATATCATGTACTTGTATGCAAGGAGAAGTAATTTTTTTGATAGACAACATTTCATACCTAAGAAGAGATAAAAGCTAAATCTTATTTTGCATGATAAGTAACACATGCATTTTATTTTTTTACTTCACCCAAAGATGTCTTTTTCTAAAAATTTGAAGCAGAAATTCAATAAAACAGAGAATGCCAAAGGCAATCCATATACCTATATTCACAATGGGAGCCCTTCCAGAACATGAATAAGAGGTTTGTATGTGAGGCAGGGACGTTTATGTGCCGAAATCATTCCCAACCATTTTCTGAAACACTGCTGACATGCACATCCATGGCGCTAGCACAGGGATCTCAGAACATGGGTGGGAGAGGGCAGAACAGGGGCGTAGCCAGCTGAGGAGATGTATAAAGCGTATTCCGGAAAGGCCTGTGTATGTTTTAAGTGTTTCCCGGACACATCCACATTATTTCTGCTGAAACGTGGAATAAGAGCAGGTCTTAAATATTCTGCTGTGCTCTGCAATGCGTCCCATAGAGAAGAATGATTGTGACAAGTATGTTTTGAACTGCTGTGAGTGCAGTCTAAAAAAATACAAGATGCAGTCTTAAGGTACAGGGAGCAGAGGTGAGGCCCTACCACAACTACAACTACTACTGATCATCTGTATAGCTCCACAAGGCATATGCAGCACTGCACAGACACATAACATATTGTCCCTGCTAAGCAGAGCTTACAGTCTGGTTGGGACGGCCAACACAGCAGCTGTGAGCAGGATACATCTGGGGAAATGGTCAGGAAACACAAGGGAGCTTAGGCGGATCTGATCCAATAGCGGCACCAAATGGGATGAGTACTCAGCCAGGATTTGAGAGGGGCCAGGGACAAAGCCTGACATACAGACTCGGGTAGTTTGTAACAGGCATAAGGAGCAGCAAGGTGCAAGGAGCGATGTCTGGATTTGGCAGAAGAGGAGAAGGACACAGATAGAAGCAATTTGACAGAAGAGCGGAGTTCACGGGGAGGGGTATAGGGAGAGATAGGAGGGGAATGGTAGTGCAGAGCAGCAGATTGACTGCACTTATAGGTCATAGGCACAGAAAAGGCATACATTTGTTGTTCAGAGATATTATGCATCCGTTGGGGACCTGCAATGTACACTCAGGGTTTTGTGCACTTAGTGAGGGTCCATCCCTAGCAGTTTAAGGCATATTTGAAGAGATTACCTAGGCAGTTATCACAGGGGCCAGTTCCTAATGCCACGTACCTTTGCTGCTAGGTATATCCTGACATACATGTTCACATTTGCATTCTGATATACCATATTGGTCTGCACTAGGTTAAGGATTTTTCAGGGCATGAGGGGACTGGTATATGGTCTGGATTTCAGCAGCCATCATTTCTCATTGGTATTTATGTCAACTATGTATCAGCAAACTACTGTCTGTGATGAGCAGCCTAGGAGATGCACGTTTTTCCTGAGGGATGTGGCGTTCGCGGGTACATCGCGGGGATGTGGCAGGTTGTAAAACGTGTAATGTTTCAGAATACGGTAGGTGTGGGGCCAGCTGATTAGCACTTGCACGTGCCAGCCAAACACGTCTTGAGGAAAACCTTTTCTATCTGCCAGAGATTTGAGACTTTGATGAAGGTTCACCTTCCAAAAGGGTAATGACCCTAAAGCTACACTGGAGTGGTTTAAAGGGAGACATTTAAATGTCTTGGAATGGTGTAGTCAAAGCCCCGATCTCAATCCAATTGAGAATCTGTGGCATGACTTGAAGACTGCTGTACACCAGCGCAACCCATCTAACTTGAAGGAGTTGGAGCAGTTTTGCCCTGAGGAATGGGTGAAAATCCCAGTGGCTAGATGTGTTAAGCTAATAGAGACATATCCCAAGAGACTGGCAGCTTTAATTGCAGCAAAAGGTGGCTCTACAAAGCATTGACTTTGAAGGTGGGGGTGAAATACCTATGCACACCCCTGATTTCTGGGGGGGGGGGGGGGTTGTCCAACTTCAAAGTGGTTTCAAAGTGGTAGGCAAATTGTGTAAATCACATGGTGCTAACCCACAAAACTCAATTTTAATTCCAGGTTGTAATGCGACAAAACAGGACAAACACCGATGGGACTACTTTCACAAGGCACTGTACATCCCTTTTCCCACCTCTCCTCTAGGATATGCATATTTGGATCCTCAGGTTTCATCTTGTATGTCTTTTGTCATTGATCGTGCACCATTTTGGTAGCTTTTCTCTGGACCACCTTTAGCCTCTTTATATTCTTACTAAATTAAGATCTCCAAATTGGAATGCAGCATCCTAAGTAAGGCCTCACCATTTTCACCTCCTTTTATCTGCTGGTTATGTCCCCATAAAGCCTAGTCTTCTTCTAGCTTCAACTACCACCTTATCACACTGTTTCACTACCTCGAGATCATGAGACGTGGATGCCCCACGGTCTCTCTCCTGGTGCATGTACCTCAGCCTCTTGCTCAGTATTGCATAAAACTGGATATTTATTTTTTTATTTATCTATTTCTTTTATACCGCCCCTTCCAGAGATCAAGGGCGGTTTACATGGAACAGTTTAACAAACTTGTACACATCTGTATACATTTACATTGAACAGTAGAATGCAACTATGTACAGGTAATAATACAAACAACTGTCAAACTATTTACATTGGCTATTTACAGAGGCTATGTATAGTGTGTTACAGATTTGGATAGTTATTGGGCATGTGTAGGTATTGGAATTAATTTCCTTTTTTTGTCGTAAGTCAGGAGTGTGTGTGGCTGGGGGACTGTTATGAGTTAGTTAATTGTAATTTCAGGGGTTTTGTGTTTGTGTGACTGTGGTTGCTGTGGAGCTGGACTTGGGGGGTAGGGGATTTCAAAGTGTTCAGAAAATAGGTAAGTTTTTAGTTCTTTCCTGAATTGAGAGAGGTCTTTTATGATGCGAAGGTCTGTTGGGAGATCGTTCCAGAGCGTAGGGGCAGCGAATGAGAATGCTCTGGAGCTTGTAGTTTTCTTAGACTTCCTGAAGGCTTCTGGTGTGTTAAGGGAGTGGGCTGTGTTTTGTCTGTGAGTTCTCGTTTCAGTTGGAGCGTGCAGCAGTGTGGACAGATGTGAGGGGGCGATGCCGTTTATGAGTTTGAAGGTTGTTAGGATTATTTTATATCTGATTCGGCTATTTATAGGGAGCCAGTGTAATTCTAGCAGCATTGGGGTTACGTGGTCAGTTAGGCGAGCTTTGGCAATTACGTTTGCGCAGATATTCTGGGCTCTTTGTAGCAGGTAGGTGTTTTTTTGTGGAAGGCCAATTAGGAGACTATTGCAATAGTCGAAGTGGGGTGTGATGAGTGTACTGACTCCAGATCTAAAGTCATGTGTTTCGAGTAGAGGCCTTAGGTGTTGTATGGTTATGATACATTTAGGGTGGATATCTCTACCCTAAATGTATCATGGTGAACTTCTTTGCATTAACGATTAACTGGCAAGCATTTGAAGGTTTTCTTAGATGGCCGAGTGTGGAGGAAAAAGAGCAGCTCTGCATGAAAGAAAGCCTGGGAAGCATGAAGACAGAGAGTCACATGTAGAAAAAAAAGGACTAGGGATAATTCAGTATACCAGGCTGGCCATGGATGTTGCTTGGGACCTAAAGTAGGGTCATTGGACTGGGCAGACAGTGATGAAAGAGCACTTGTAAAGAGTTGAGCTTTGTTTTTGTGTCTTATTTTGGAAGCGTGTTATGTGCCCCTCTCCCATCTCTAAAATAAGGCCATCATGAAAGAAGCAATAGCTGGAGAGTGCTGTGCAAACGAAGACAGTTGCCCAAGGCAGTGAGGACAACCCCTAATAGTGATAGAGAATTCCAGTTCAGTTTTGCTCACAATTACATTAGCCCATGGATACTGTGAATGAGATTAGCCTTCAGCCTTGCAGACAAGCACTCCTTGCTCTGCAGACTTCCTTCCAGCTGTAAGCATATCAAAAAGTGCTCTATTCTGCACCTCAAGGAGAATGACAGGCTACTGCCTTTAGATATGTAACCAACCACCAGTCATTAAAACAAAATCAATACTGTTTAATTTTGAAATAAATTGCCAATGTCTTTATGTGCAATTAGTCTTTAGGTAATACGAATTAAATCAAAGTAACGACCCTCACATTTGTGCTATTAGGAGATTAGTTGGTTGCCAGTAGTTTGCAGTGTAACTCACATTGGGGTCTATTTATCAACCCTCAGTGTGCATTAAAAGGATCGATCCAGCTAACATTTGGAGTTAATCAGAGAAACCTCAAGGTTTGGAAATTTCCCCGTGCTTCCTGGCAAAACTTTGTCCTGGTAAATTAGTTGCCCGGAAAAAATTTACTCACTGAAAAAGAGGCCATACTGAAGGAGCCCCAGGAAATGGTAAAATCCAGCTGGACAGCACTATATGGCTAAAGATATGTGGGTAAGTCTGGGCAGGCCGAAAGACTGTTCTAAGGTTAACCAAATAACTCATTAAATATCCTGATAACTTCATGAGCTTGCTGAATGTTGGACTCTTTGTAACCAGCCCCATCACAAATGATGGAATCCATGGTAAGCTCTTCTTGAATCCACTTGAAATTGCTCAAATATTTGTGCTAGCTATTTCTGTGTAAAATTCTCCATTCAACAAGTCCCTTATATCAAAAGGGACCTTATATCATTTTCTTTTTACTTTATTTCCTTCAATTAATGCACAATATCTTGGAAAGTAATAAATCAATGAGAGAGACCCATTCTCATTGAGTGATTGCAAATACCATATGAATGCAATACATAAGCTGCAGAGTGAGCAAAATAGAACATACTGAGCAAGCAGCACTTGCATGATTAGCAACTAAGTGTGATATCGCAACACCTCCACTATTGGCAGTAGGGCGAGTGGATGATTCCTGCACAGCTTCACGGAAACTTTAGTCTCCACATAACCGGTCTGATTAAAAAAGAAAATGCAAGCAGTTTTCTAAAATAAGACTGCATCTATCCCCAGGCTTGATTCCAGAACTCAAGCAAAATCTCTCCCTCCAGTGCCCCAAAGGAAAAGGAGATAATGATAGATGGGAAACCTAATGAAAATGAGAGAGATAAATGGCTCAGAAGGAAAAGCACCAAAAAGGATAATTAAAGGCAAAGTAAAGAGGGAAACAGTAAGATCATTGAGGCGAAAAATCTATGAAAGCTGAGGCAGCAACAAGGCTCACAGTATATGAGCCTGTAGAATATGATTTTAAATCTATCTGCAAGAAGGTGCACTTCTTGAAATCCTGAAAATCACTTGAATGTTTTCATGGTTTATTTCTAGAATTCCATAGTTCTTGCTTGTGAGCTGGTCTCATATGTAATGTTAAATTTAGTATACATAACAAGTTTGGGAGTTTTAAAAAAAGGCCTTTTTCATTGTTTAAAATGCTTCCTCATCTTGGCACATACAGCTGTGGGCAACATTATAGGCACCCTTGCAGTTCAACCCCTTAATGTCCAATATCTCCTAAAAATGTGGCCAATGGCTTTGGACTATATATTTGACATATAAAAAAAATCAAATAAAACAAGACCAATTAGAAAAGGAAATAGGATGAAATAGTATAAAACTGGAACATTGCCAGGACATGATTATTGCCGCCCTTATAAACAATTCAAATCAGTTTGAACAGAAGAACCACATTCCCATTGCAGTAAAATTAGATGCACCTGGGATCAATTGTCAGTACTCACATGACTTGAATCAACCAATGAATGATGGCTGTAATGTTTAAAATGGCCACGTTCATTCCCTGTTCCATTTCACAATGGTAAAGACAAGAGAGACGCCTGAGACTATCACAAAAGCCATTATCACCAAATATCAAACTTCAAAGGGGTACAAGGCCGTCTCCAAAGACCTCTACAGTTTGTAATGTTATTAAGAGGTTTTCTGCTCATGAAACTGTCAAGAACCTCCCAGGATGTGGTGGGAAGAGGAAAACTGAGCCAAGAAGTCTTCAAAGGTTAGTACGAGCTGTTGGAAAAACACCACATATAACATCCAAAGAGCTTAAGGCTGACCTGGAGCAATCTTGAATGGTGGTTTCCACCTGCACCATACTCCATGCACTATTTTAAGAAGGACTTCATGGGCAAAGGTCAAGGAGGACCCCACTGCTCAAAGAGAGGCATAAAAAGGCACGCTTGATCTTTGCCCAAACCCACCTTGAGAAACCACAATTTTTCTAGGAAAATGTTCTGTGGTCAGATGAAGCCAAACTTGAACTCTTTGGCAATGCAGACCAACGATACATTTACAGGCAAAGAAACAAATCTTATAAGGAATAAAACACCCTTCCTACAGGTGAATATGGTGGAGGTTCCATAATGTTGTGGGGCTGTTTTGCTGCCTCAGGAACTGGAGGCCTGAAACATATTGAAGGAATCATGAAGTCAGAGGACTACCAAGGTATTTTGCAGAAAAATGTGCTACCCGGTGTCAGAAAGCTAGATCTGGGTCAAAGGTCATGGGTCCTCCAGCAGCACAATGACCCAAAGCATACATCCAAAAGCACAAAAGAATGGTTAAAAGGGAACTATTTGACTGTTTTAAATTGGCCAGCAATGAGTTCTGATCTCAATCCAATTGAGAAGTTTTGGAAAGTGCTGAAATCTGCCATTGGTAAAAGGAATCCTGGAAACATTCATGAGCTGGAACAAATTGCAGTTGAAGATTGTGAGAAACTATCAGCAGACAGATATACAAAACTTATAGATGGCTACAAGCAATGTTTGGGGGCTGCCATTACTGCCAAGGGTTGTGCAACCGAGTATTAGTGAAGCGTGCCATTAATCCTTTCTACCTCATATTTTGTTTTTTTCTCAGAAAATTATTACGTCTAAGTTGCACAGACACCTTTTTTTGTTGTATACCCTTGAACATACTATTAAAACATTATGATGACATACAGTTGGAATATTTCCAATTACTTCTCAAGATATTGTACACAACATACCTAAAGTGCAAGGGTGCCAGTAATGTTGACCATAAAAAGTTTCAATAGGTTCCTTACTGAACAGAGCCAGAAATACGTAGTTCCACTGTTTAAAAAAACATATATTTATGTGCATGCTCAATTAGGAACCAGTTCAAACATTCTGTATACCACCATGAATAAGGATACGGGGTGTTTGGTTAGTGGAAATAGCAGATTTTGCCACTGAATGATTTCAGTTTTTTACTATAAATCTGCCTATGGTAACAAAGTAGATGGCTTCAACTGGCTGCCTGATGGAAAAAGGAGCCAAATGACAAAAACTGGAAACAACATAAGCACTGGCAAGTTAGATGCAAGGCATTGATAAGGCAGGCAAAAAGAGAATTTGAGAAGAAGCTTGCTGTGGAAGCAAAAATGCGTAATAAAGACTTTTTCAGGTACATTTGTAGCAAAAACCCTGTGAGTTAGTTGGACCATTAGATGATAAAGGGGTAAAAGGGGCACTAAGAGGAGACAAGGCCATAATGGAGAGACTGAATGAATTCTTTGCTTCGGTCTTTACTGAGAAAAATGTAGGAATGATACCCATGACTGAAATGGTAATTAATGGTGATGCCACAGAAAAATTAAAAGAAATATCGATACACCGGGAAGATATATTACATCTATTTGATAAACTGAACAGTAGCAAATATGAGATTGCAGAACTACTATTAGTAATCTGTGAAATATCATTAAAATCATCTCTAATACCTGAAGACTGGAGGATGGCCAATGTAACGCCAATTTTTAAAAAGAGTTCCAGGGCTGATCCTGAAAACTACAGACCGGTGAGCCTGACATCAGTACAGGGAAAAATGGTAGAAACCATTATAAACAATAAAATTACTGAACATGTAGATAGTCATGGCTTAATGGGAGACAGCCAACATGGCTTTAGCCAAGGAAAGTCCTGTCTTACTAATCCGTTATGTTTTTTTGTGAATAAACAGGTAGACAAAAGTGAGTGGGCTGATAGAGTGTATCTGGATTTTCAGAAAGCCTTTGATAAAGTCCCTCATGAGAGACTTTTGTCAAAATTAAAAAGTCATGGGATAGGAGGCAGTGTACTATTGTGAATCAGGAACTGGTTAAAATATAGAAAGCAGAGGGTAGGGCTAAATGGCCAATTTTCCCAATGGAGAAAGGTGAATAGTGGAATACCCCAGGGATCTCTGTTGGGTCTGATGCTTTTTAACATATTCATAAATGACCTGGAAATGGGAATAATGAGTGAGGCAATCAAATTTGCAGATGACACAAAATTATTCAAAGTTGTTAAAACCGATGAGGATTGTGAAAAATTGCAAGAGGACCTTGATGAACTGGAAGACTGGGCATCGAAATGGCAGATTAAATTTAATGTGGACAAGTGCAAAGATATGCACCTAGGAAAGAACAACCCAAACTATGGTTACAGGATGCAAGGTTCCACATTAGGAACCACCACCCAGGAAAAAGATTTAGGCGTCATCATGGATAACATGTTAAAACTCTCTGCCCAGTGTCCAGAGGCTGCCAAAAGAGCAAATAGAATGCTAGGTATCATAAGGAAAGAAATGGAAAATAAAACAAAGGATATTATAATGCCCCTGTATCGTTCCATGGCGCCACCGTACCTTGAATATTGTGTGCAATTCTGGTCGCTGTATCTTAAAAAGGATATAGCGTTATTAAAAAAGGTACAGAGAACAGCCACCAAAAAGGTAAAGAGGATGGAAAGATACCCCTATGAGGAAAGGCTTTAAAGGTTAGGGCCCTTCAACCTGGAAAAGAGATGGCTGAGGGGAGATATGATAGAAGTCTATAAATTAATGAATGGAGTGGAACGGGTAAACATAGATCGATTGTTTATGCCATCAAAATATAGAAAGACTAGGGGACATGCAATGAAGCTACAAGGTAACCTATTTAAGATTAATAAGAGAAAATGTTTTTCAATCAACGTGTAATCAAACTCTCAAATTTGCTACCAGAGGATGTTGTAAAAGCTGTTAGTGTAGCCGGGTTTAAAAAAGGTTTGGAAATGTTCCTGGAGGAAAGGTCAATAAACCATTATTAAAAGGGACCCAGGATATCACTGCTTGACCCAATACAGGTATTGAGGAACCTGTGTCTTTGGGGAAACCTCTAGGTACTTATGATCTAGATTGGCCACTGTTGGAAACAGGATACTGGGCTTGATGGACATAAGAACATAAGATATGCCATACTGGGTCAGACCGAGGTCCATCAAGCCCAGTATCCTGTTTCCAACAGTGGCCAATCTAGGTCATACGTACCTAGCAATATCCCCAAAAGACACAGGTTCCACAATGCTTGTACTGGGTCAAGCATTGATATCCTGGGTCCCTTTTTAATAGTGGTTTATGGACCTTTCCTCCAGGAACTTGTCCAAACCTTTTTTAAACCCAGCTATACTAACAGCCCTTACTACATCCTCCGGTAAACAGATTCCAGAGTTTGATTACACGTTGAGCGAAAAAATATTTTCTCTTATTTGTCTTAAATAGTTTACCCTGTAGCTTCATTACATGTCCCCTAGTCTTCCTATATTCTGATAGCGTAAACAATTGATCCACGTTTATCCGTTCCACTCCATTCATTAGTTTATAGACCTCTATCATATCTCCCCTCAACCGTCTCTTTTCCAGGTTAAAGAGCCCTAACCTTTTTAGCCTCTCTTCATAGGAGTAGCCTTCCATCCCCTTCACCAATTTGGTTGCTCTTCTCTGTACTTTTTCTAATAACGCTATATCCTTTTTAAGATACGGTGACCAGAATTGCACACAATATTCAAGGTGCGGTCGTACCATGGAGCGATACAGAGGCATTATAATATCCTTTGTTTTATTCTCCATCCCTTTCCTTATGATACCTAGCATTCTATTTGCTTTCTTGGCCGCCGCTGCACACTGGGCGGAGGGTTTTAACATGTTATCCACGATGACTCCTAAATCTTTTTCCTGGGTGGTGGTTTCTAATGTGGAGCCTTGCATCGTGTAACTATAGTGTGGGTTGTTTTTTCCTAGGTGCATAACTTTGCACTTGTCCACATTAAATTTCATCTGCCATTTGGATGCCCAGTCTTCCAATTTATCCAGATCCTCCTGCAGTTTTCCACAATCCACTTGGGTTTTAACAACTTTAAACAGTTTTGTGTCATCTGCAAATTTGATAACCTCACTAGTTATTCCCTCTTCCAGGTCATTTATGAATATGTCAAAAAGTAGCGGACCCAGTACAGATCCCTGGGGTACTCCACTATTCACCTTTTTCCATTGGGAATATTGGCCATTTAGCCCTACCCTCTGCTTTCTATCTTGGCATATCTTATGTTCTTATGTTCTTCTGTTATGTTCTTAGTGGAAATAAGAATAATGCTTTGCAAATAATTCTGTTTGTACCAAAAACTAAATAATGATGGTTTTTCACTTTTACTCGGAACCATATGTTATCACCAAGAAAATATCCCTCTGAGATTGCTGAAAGCGGGTTGTTATGTGTGCATCTCATGGATACTGTAAAGTAGGGTTCTGGCACAACACGTGCAGAATGGAGCCAAGGAAGGCAGAAGGGCTTTCATATCACCAAAATAAAAAGTCCACGCATTTAACCTCAATGCAGCTGAAAAATACAAGATGTAAAATAAAGCAGACTAATAAAAAGGAGACTTAAGCATGCGCACAAAGAGACCACACTAGGCATCAATACAGTAGAAAGGGGAGGGTGATACTCAGAATAAAATACTTTTGCTACTGCTTTCGTGCATTTACATACATCTAGAATTGTTTTAAGGGCACAAACTCTGAACGGATTGTAGTATGGAAGCTAAGGGAAAAAGAATACCATCTTTTACTTTGCTGAGGAAACGGATGAAGTCAAACAATTCTGATGTGACAGTACAACCCTTTCTTAGCCATAACGCAAACACTCTACTCTTCCTTACCCCAACCGAAAAATTGAGATTTATGTTGCTGAGGGGGCTGGAGATTTGTTTCTTCATACTTCCATTGTTTCAAAGTCACATTTTCAGAAAGAGAAGGAAACTCTAGGGTAACATTGTCTCCTTCCCTCAGCATGCTTGGAATTCCCATTCACAATCAAAACATGTCAAGGAACTTGGGGCTCGCAGGGAAATCCGAAGGAAAACAAGAGAGAGCTGTCAGCGAGGAAGTGCATCTTCAGTTTGAAACACTGATGTTTTTCTTTCCCAAACCAACTTGATCCGTAAATCTGATGTCTTTCCCGCTGTTTCTGTATAGCCCTGTGTTCCTATTTACTTAGGAAGCGTATGAAGAGGGGCTGCAATATAGTCCAGCAGCTGCATTTTCCTCTCATTTAGTGGCATGTTTACTAAGAATTTAACACACGTTAATAAAATGAACACGTGTTGTGTCCACACATAATCTGTTTTAAGTTCATTAATGCGTGTTAACCTTTAGTAAACATGTCGAAGGCAATCCGTAGAACCAGAGCTAGATTCACTTCTCGCAAGCCAAGCTTGTACGCCCAAGGCTTCAGCACCTTCTTTCCCCAGCACTGCCAGTAGGAGACAGAGAGAAGCAATGTCCCTCCCCCGAAAAAAAAAATCTTACCGCGGATTCCCATTATTGTCAATGTGTAATTTTTAAAAGAAGCTGACCAACTCACAATTAACCCATAGTGTCCTGTGCCTTACAGGCATCCCTGTTTGCTCTGGGTGATGGGACATCCAGCTCTGATTAAAATATATGATACAGAAGTGGGCGGAGGAAGAATTTTTCATGGGTTTAAAGGAAGGTAAGTTATGAAAGTTGTTTAAATGGATAATAAACATTTTTATTTATTATAGAGAATAATATTTGCCAGACCTATCTGGCAAATATTACTCTGTATAAGGAATAAAAATGACCTTATAATATGTCTTTGAACTGCCTTTCTCCCTTCTCCAGTGTTTTTACATTTCACTCACAGAGAAACTAATGAGTGAAGCAGCTCAATCATCCATTGCACTGTCTCTTTATTCAGCTGTCACCACACCTCCAGAGCAGAGTTACTCATTGGCTGCCAAGAAGGTTCCTCATCCTGCGAGCTACAGCGCACAAAGTATTTGTCTCTTGCAATGGGTGTTTCTACTTCTGCCCAGTGCATAAACGGGGAAAAGTTATTTGAAGGCACCTTGAGGAATGCCACAATAAAAAGCAAAGTTAATGCAATCGCCTCATGTTTTCTTGATATTTAAAAGACATGCAAGGTCGTGCCTTTGCTTTTATGGTCTGTACTCAGTGAGCAGGGAACAGGGTTGGACCCAACAATAGGTAAAACTAGGTGGCCGCCTAGAGCAGCAGCTTCTGAGGCGGCAGTAAAGAGTAAAAGCAGTCAGAGCAAAACAGCAGATCCTGGCAGCCCTATGAATTCAAAGAGCCACCAGCACATTCATTTACCTGCAGGGAGGGCGGGCACACATTCGTACAAAGCAAAGTAGAATGTCCGATCATGCAGCTTTATAGAACTGTTGTGGGACAGGTGGGGTTTGGATGATCATGACTGCCGAGTTTAACTATAAAAATCATGAGGGGGAGACATACTGTAAGGCTGAGGGTTCGCCTACATGTCCAGTGTCCTTGCACCAGCCCTGACAGGACAGTCCCTGTCCCACTTCCACCCTCAATCCAAACTATTTTTATCCTTTAGAAAAGGAAGGGGATCTAAAATATAAGATTTTGTTTAATGCTCTCACTGAGTTATTTCTTTCAGCTTAAACAAAAACAAACTCTGAAGAAACCCTGTAATCAGATGAATGCACATACAGCATAGACATGGCTACTGCAAGAACGGGGAAAGGAATGGATTCTAGGGGAAAAGTAAGTCATAACAGCGTGACCCCATTTCAACTATGTCAGCTTCTTCCTGGGATATTTTATTGATTCAGTGGCCAGCTCCAGAACAGTGTTATTTGACATACCAGCCTGGCCAGAATCCTCCTACTGTTCTCGTCAGTGCAGTGCTCCGAGAAGACATTCCTGTGAACCAGCAGCAATGTGCTGACAAAAATCCAACAGGCGACCCAGAAGAGCAGAAAGAAGACGGTGGCTCTCCTACAGATCCTTAACCTCAGCCTTTCGCAAAGAGAAACTCTCATGGTAAATCCTGTCCGTGCTGCAGGGTCCACGAACCCGGGCTGTGGCAACGCATGAGGCTAATATCCGATCAACATCCTTTCCCTCCTGCAATTAGGCGTCCCAAAAAAACAGTCCCAGCCAGTGACTGGTCACATTTCTCATCTTCTCTCCCCCCCATTCAGTAGCTGGTCCCAGGTCCCCTCTTTGCTCAGCATCTCCTCTGAGTGCAGTGTTTTCTCCTCTGAGTCATTTCCACAGAGTCCTTTCAGGATGCAACACAGGCTCTTTCTCTCTCTCTCTCTCTCTCTCTCTCTGTCCCTTTCTCTCTCTTAATTCTTTTCCTTTTGACAGTGCTAGATGCTTTTGCAAGAAGACTGAGATCTCTTTTTAAATTTAAGCCACGTACAATAGTTCCGCCTTCTTTTGTCTGCAGTCTCCTGTGTCAACCAGCCCTTCTAGTTACTAGGCAGCCTCTCTTTTTATTTCCTTTTTTTTTTTTTGGTAAGTTCACACACAGAATAAAGGGGGTTTTGAATCCCCAGTTAGAGTTGGTCTGATGAATCTTTTTAACTTAGGCAACTGCCAGAAAACATTCCATGATCCAGCACTTAAATTCACTGTTCATTCAATGAAGTCCTTTTAGGAAATTTTTACAAAATGCTGAATGCACCCAACCATTCAGAGTATTTTTGTTTCAGCTTCAACATAAATGGGAAAATAAAATATTATAAAATACAACCATAACATAATATTTCATACAATAAAAATAATACAGTGTCTAATAAAATTATTCTTGGGAACTATTCAGGCCCATGTAACAGCTCAAACAGCCAGATTTTTACAGAACTATGAAAGAACAAATGATCAATAAGAGAACAAATACTAGCAGGCTAGCAATGTGTTTCACTCTTACAGTGCTGAACAAGAAAAAGCCCTGTTCCAAGTGTGACCCAAGTGGATTTCTTTAAAAGTGAGAACTTTTTAAAAAACAATCACCTTGGGACCTTAATGAATGATTAGGAAAATAAACACTGACTTGCTCTCAGAGATAAACAGGTTCGAGACCATGCAACCTAAACATTATTTTGTTTTAAGCATTTCTAACGCACACATCTAGCTCATGACTATTCTCTGTAGCTTACAATAAAACACCCATAATAAAAATACCTAAAAGGAGCTGACAGACATGCACAGACCTAGATCACAAGACCCAATTCCTACCTGAGTTAATAATATCACAGGTTAAGAAGACAATGATTTCAAAACTGAAGCTGAAAAAAGTTCGGCCACATTCTGAATTTACAAATAATAAAGAGCATCATTTAGGGGCCCCTTTTGCTAAAGGTTTGCACTTACTGCATGCTTAGTGGCCAAACTAAAGTGTGATAAATGCAACCATTGAGTGCTACCTGTCAGCAAGTTCCTGATTAAACAGCTGAATGTGTGGTGCACTTGCCGTGGGTGTATGTAACGACTCTCACAGAGGTATCATTAGTGAGTGCAATGTGCTCTCCACACCCACACTCGACCCCTAACTTGCCCACTCTCCTCCCTAGTGCACAATGCAAACGTAGCATTCATTTTAGCGGGTGGTAGCTGGCATACATGTAAGTTATCATTCTCAGCTACAGTTACCACCCACTAAAATGCGCATTAACTGCTTAGCAGCCTTTAGTAAAAGGGCCTTAGTCAATTAATCACTGTCGTCTAGTACATAGTTTTCCAATCAGAGATTGAGCTCAAGCATAATCCAATCAAAACAAATGTGACTTCAACAAACACATGATTCATACAAAGTTAGATTTCAAATATTACCCTTTTTTTTGGAAGCCAGTGGAGGACTTTCATAATGGGTGTAATAGGTTCATAAACAGAGCAATTGGGCAGCTGCATTTTGAAGATGCTGCCTTGGTTGGAAGCCCAAGGTACAATACATTGCAGTAATCTAACTGTGACATTATAGTGGCATAAATGTGCAACCCCTACCAGGATTTATATTCCTAGCTGTGGCTAGAAATGCTCTAAAACAGTCCAGGGGTACAATATTTAGGAGCCAGATTCACCCTGCAGATCTCACTCCGGGGCTTTGTATGAGGTTCTTAGGGATCCCTGGTGCTTGGAATCCCCTTCTGCACCGTCTTTTCTTTTTCCATCATGTCTTTAATTTTGTCTTCAGAATCACTTTCTCTGTAAGACCTGCTGTTTCTAAACCTTGGATAATTGTCTGGAAATGGTCACTTTTATAATTTGTCTGATTACCATGTATGAATATGAAATAATTTAGATGGATTACCTAATTTGGAATTTGGTCTTTGGATAACTTTGCCTTTCCATTCATTTTTTTTCCTTTGGATTCCGATGATTGTCAGAACTTAATGACCCAGGAGAATCTCAGTTCTGAGTGTCACAATAGATAGAGAGTGCAGGCAAAGCAGAGAAAGACAGAAGTGATATGAGATGAGATTTCATGATCTAAACAGAGTCTCCTACTCTTGAAAGTGGACCATTTATGGGAAATTTTGAATATCTGCTATCCTTGCTTGTTGGTTCTCTTTACTTCCTCTATCTCTCCCTTCTCATCATATACTTTCAGACTCTCTCATCTCTGCACTCTTTGGATTCTCATCGCCAGTCATTTCACACTTCCTTTGTAGATCAGTTTGGTACATCAGGACCCATTCCCTACTAAGCCACTGTTCCCCAAGTCCTGTGTTTTGTAAAAAGTAGCAGAAAAGATGGAGTAGAAAATGCAAACATCCCTCCACTCACTGGGTCATTATTATTATATTTGCATTTTACTCACGCCTTTTGATTAGTGGGTCAAGGTGAGTTACATTAAGGTACAATAGGTATTTCCCTATCCCTAGAGGAGGGAATTGGAATTATTTATTTATTTAGCTGTGCTTATATACCGCTTTTCACAGGTCAAAGCGGTTTACAGATATATGCTAACAGGCACCATTTATTCCCTTGTCCTTGAAGGGCTCACAATCTAAGTGTACCTGAGGCAATGGAGGGTTAAGTGGCTTGCCCAAGGCCACAAGGAATGGCCATGGGACTAGAGACCCCAGTCCCTCTGGCCTGAGGTTACTTGTCCCTACATGGGAATTGAACCATGGCCCTCCAGGCTGAGGTAACCTGTCCCAACTACTGATCCACTCCTCCCTAGATTAGATTTAGTTCATGCTTTTTTCAGAAGTTCAAGGTGAGTTATGTTCATGTACAGTTGGTATTTTTCCTGTTCCAAGAGGGCTTATAATCTAAGGGGAGGGATACTCAATGCAATTAACATGATTGGCAGACCTGTTAACTGTGTTAATCGTGCTCACTGGGATATTCTGCTGCACTAATGTGGTTAATGCCGCTGAACATCTCCAGGTGCCATCGCTACCTGTCCCGGTGCTAGCCAGCCAGCATCGGGGCGTTATAGGGGCAGAGTGGAGGTAGTACCAGGAGTTAATCGAGTAGCAATGATATTCAGCTGAATAGCTGTCAGAATTTTAGCCGATTTTGCAATCTGGCCAGTGGTTGAATATCTCCACTAACCAGATTACAAGATTGCAATCCAGGCAACCCAGATATTCAATGCTGGGGCCCAGATACAGCCCCAGCCTTCAATATCTGGGGCAAAATTAAAGTGCAGCTAAAAATCCCCCCCCCCCCCATCCAAAAAGATTTGTACCGGAGGCAATTGTGAGCTTAAGTGACTAGCCCAAGACTACAAGAAATGTCAGTGGGATTGGAATCTTGGCTTCCCTGGTATGTGACATCATCTCTGACTATCTGCCCCCTTGGCATCTCGTATATGCTCTCACATACTACTACTAATACTACTTGTACTATTTATCATTTTTATTAGACGTACACAATACTATACACATGGTTAATGATTTATTACAATTTTTTTTACCACCTTTCGCGATCAGTAGACAGTCCCAGCTCTATAAAGATTACAATCTTTGTTAAAGATAGATAAATAGGACAAATAAGAGGATTGGTGAGTTTCATTTATTAAAGAAAATTGTTTAAAATTACCTTTTGCAATTCTGCCAGGTACTTATGACCTCTTCCCATTTGTAATGAACCAGATACAGTATGGTCCTCTCACATGTGGATTCTGTTACCAAACTTGACTACATCAAGTTTATCATGAAAATGTGGTGAAAATGCTCCATCTGAATTATAAAGGAAAGCTAATTCTAAACATTAAGATCAAGTGAGGCATATTCAAGGGTGCTTCCCTGTCACCACTCTTGTGGTATCTGGCACAAATGTTCTGAACACTCTTAACTGATTGGGCTATGTAGTTAGCCATAATCCTAAAGGCACTGATGACCTTCCAACAAAATCACACATACTATTTGTGGATGATTTGAAGCTGTATGGATCCTGTGATCAGCATTTGATAAAAGAAGTCTGAGTATTGAAGTATCTCTGAAATGACATCAAGATGACTTTTGGGCTTCTTCCATAATGGAAAACTGAAAACATCTCTCTGACAGAAGACTCAGGAATCAAAGCTTGAGTAGGAAATCGTATATAAGTATCTAAGAGTAGAAGAAAGTCAATAATCCAGCACAAATTGAGAGAAAAGGTCAGAAAAGAGTATTTCAGAAGACTGAAATTGATATTGAAAGTGCTTTAACAGCACAGAATAAGATACAAGCTGCCAATCAGTTAGCAGCCCCTATGCTCTTATGCCGCTTTGGAATTGTGGACTGTCTCATAAAAATATTGAAAAACTGAATGTGAGAACCAGAAAGCAGCCCCATGCTTAAATGAAAACCTTGGAGAGTCAGTATATGCCGAGACGCTACATTCTAGGAGCTGGAGGAAGATTGCGGCTCATAGAAATAGATAATACATGCAGCTACTGTCATAGGCATGTAAGCATACTTAACAGCTTGACCAGACCGAAATATGCAAAAAAGTACTGAAATACTTCAATAAATAGAAGGGGGTGACCTGCACAGAGCGGCGGGTACAAACCTAAACAAAGGCATGGAGGGGGGTGACTTCCATGGAGCGGTGGTTACAACCACTCTCGCCACCTTACTGGGCAGACTAGATGGACCATACTGGTCTTTATCTGCCATCATATACTATGTAACTATGACTTGGAATAGCCAGTATTGGAAAAAGGATGCTGGACTTGATGAACCTTTGGTCTGACCCAGTATGGAAATTCTTATGTTCTTAATACAAGTATTAACAGGAAAATAAGGGGTTAAGATTTAAAAGCAGCTTCAAAAAGCTGTTTTATTTAGCCTGAATTTGAAAAAGGCCAGAGAAGCAGTAGAATGAACTGACTCAGGCATACAGTGCAGTAAGGTGAAAAGAACGGTGTCCAGCATTCATGGGGGAGGGAGAAGAGCACAGATAATCTTGACTTTCTTAACATGGGCGGTTCCCAAAGAGCGGTGTAGGGAGAGATAAGAGAGAAAAGGCTATGAGGAGTTGAGAAATGAAATGATAATTACACTTACCTGGTAATTGTAGTTCCTTGAGTGATGACAGTTCAATCCTCTACCTTTGGGTTGTCAATCTCCTCCTGCAGCTAGGAGACTGGTATGTCAGAATGATGACATCACTGGATATAGCCTGCTGCACTCCTATTCCATCCCAGTGTGAACTATTAACAAAGCAGACTCAAAGGAGCACTAAATAAGTAGCTAATCATAGATACTGTACTATAACTCATAATAACCGCAAAACCATCCACCCCCTCCGGCAAGGCTTTCTTACCCCCTTCCTTGCCACAGAGAAAGTGAACAACCTAACCAATTGAACTAAGCCAGACTTACCTGTAACACCCTTTTGTGCGCCAGCATAGCCGGCTCCCCTCGAATCCTCTGGGTGGGAAGGAGGACTGAACTGTCGTCACTCAAGGAACTACAATTACCAGGTAAGTGTAATTATCATTTCCTTATCGTTCCTCCAGTTCAGTCCTCTACCTCTGGGATGTACCAGAGCAGTAATCATTGGGAGGGACCCCTCCAGCCGGCAGATAATACCGCCGACCCGAAACGAGCATCCGAAGCCGCTGCCACATCCAGTCTGTAATGCTTGCTGAAGGTATGTAGAGAAGACCAAGTCGCTGCCCTACAATTGTCCCCTGGCGGAACCAAACTGTGCTCCGCCCAGGAACACGCCTGCGCTCTGGTGGAATGCGCCCGCAACCCCACGGGCACAACCCAACTTTGAAGCAAATAAGCAGAAGCAATCGCCTCCCTAACCCACCGGGCGATGGAAGCCTTAGCCGCTGCCTCCCCTCTGCGCACGCCTCCAAACAATACAAACAACCGATCAGACTTGCGGAAGGACTCCGTTACCTTCAAATACTGACGCAATGCTCTCTTCACATCGAGACGACGAAGACTGCGATTCGACTCGCCATCCCCCAGAGACCCAAGAACAGGCAAACACACCGACTGATTCAAATGAAAGGGAGGTACCACTTTAGGCAAAAAGGACGGAACTGGATGTAAAACCACCTTCTCCCTGGAAAAAGATAAGAAGGGTTCTCAGCACGACAACGCTTGCAACTCCGAAACCCTCCGAGCCGAACAAATTGCCACCAGAAATACCGTCTTTAACGTCAAATCCTTTACCGACGCATGTCGCAATGGCTCAAAGGGAGATTTGGCTAGCGCTGCGAGGACGAGATTGAGGTCCCACGGCGGAATACACACTCTATGCGCCGGTTGTAATCGAGCGACCACCTTCAGAAAGCGAACTACATCAGGGTGAGTCCCTAAAGGTACTCCATTGACTTTGCCCCGATAACAGGAAAGGGCTGCCAACTGGACGCGCAAGGAGCTGGCTGCAAGACCTTTATCAAAGCCGCCCTCCAAGAAACTCCAAGACCAACGGAATGGACACCGTAGCCGCCCGAACCTGACGTCGCGAACACCAATCTTCAAAAATACGCCAGACCCGCACATACGCCAAAGATGTCGAGTGCTTCCAAGCTCTAAGCAAGGTCGCCACGACCGCCGACGAATAGCCTTTCTTCCTCAGCTTAGCCCTCTCAATGGCCATGCCGTAACCGATCCACCTGAGGCATGAACAGCGGCCCCTGCAGCAACAGATCCACCCTTACCGGTAGCCACCAGGGGTCGCCGTTCAAGAGACGCACTAGGTCCGCGTACCAAGGACGTCTTGGCCAGTCGGGCGCCACCAGAAGGACTTTCCCCGCGTGTGCTCCGATCTTTTGAACCACTCGGCCTATCAACGCCCATGGAGGGAAGACATATAGGAGACCGTCGGCCAGCCACCATCGTAACAGCGCGTCTATGCCCTCCGACATCCTTTCTCGTCTTCTGCTGAAGAACCGGTCAACCTTTGCCGACTGGAAGGTCACCATGAGGTCCATCACCGGAGTGCCCCAGCGATCTACTATCTGTTTGAAAACGTCGGGATGCAACTCCCACTCCCCTGCATCCACTTGAACTCTGCTGAGGAAGTCTGCTGTGACATTGTCCTTCCCTGCGATGTGTGCCGCTGATATCGCAGACAACCGAATCTCTACCCAGGCGAACAACTCGTCCGCTTCCTCCTCCATTGCAGCACTCCCAGTGCCGCCCTGGCAGTTGATGTATGCCACAGTCGCCGAGTTGTCAGAGAGCACCCGCACGGGCTGACCGCGAACCACGTCCTCAAACACCTGAAGAACCCGGAAAACCGCTCAAAGTTCCAGACGGTTTATCGACCAGGAGGCCTCCAGGGGAGACCAAATCCCCTGCGCAAACCAGCTCCCACAGTGGGCTCCCCATCCTACTAGGCTGGCGTCCGTCAGCAACGGGAGCCACTCTGGCTGTTCCAGCGGCATGCCGGCTGACAGCGACGACCTGAGGAGCCACCAACGAAGAGACCACCTGACTTTGGTCGGCCAAGGGAGTTGCTTGCTCAAAGAATCGGCCTGATGCGACCAGCGGCGGAGCAGCGCTCTTTGGAGAGGCCACATATGGACCTTGGCCCATGGCACCGCTTCCAACGTCGCCACCATGGTGCCCAGCACCTGGAGATAATCCCACGCCGACAGCACTGGCACGACAGAAACTTCCGAACCAGGGACCTCAAGCCCTCGGCCCGTTTGTGTGGCAGAAACACTTGCCCTGCCTGGTATCGAACCGGACCCCCAGGTATTCGAGGTCCTGGGTGGGCTTTAAACGACTCTTGGTCTGGTTGACTACCCAACCGAGACCTTGCAAAAACTTCACCACCCTGTCCGTTACCCGGAGACTCTCCTCCTCGGACTTGACCAATCGTCGAGATAAGGGTGGACCAGAATTCCTTCTTGGCGCAATGCCGCCGCCACCACCACCATAATTTTGGTGAAGGTCCGAGGCGCCGTTGCCAGACCGAAAGGTAATGCTTGAAACTGATAGTGACCCCAAGGAAGAGCGAACCGCAGAAATTTCTGATGAGCTTTCCGGATGGGTACGTGAAAATACGCCTCCGTGAGATCCAGAGACGTCAAGAATTCTCCACGACGTACAGCCACTATGACAGACCTCAAGGTCTCCATTCGGAAATGCGGCACCCGTAAGCAACGGTTTACAGCTTTCAGGTCTAGAATGGGCCGCCACGTTCCCTCCTTTTTTGGCACCATGAAATAAATAGAGTACCGACCCACACCGTACTCGGTTTCGGGGACTTCCACCATGGCTCCCAACTGAAGGAGTCTTTGCAAAGTACCGCGAACCGCCGCCGTTTTCTTGGGACCCCTGCAAGGTGACATGACGAAGGAATCCCGCACGGGTCATGACAATTCCAGAGCATAGCCGTGTTGGGTTATCTCTAACACCCACTGGTCGGATGTGATGTGGGTCCAAGCGGAAAGAAACTCCCGGAGCCGCCCACCGATGGGAGGCCCTTCCGCCGGGACCCACCTCGCTTCATTGTGACTTACACGAGGTAGACGCAGGGTTGGAAGAGAACCCTCTATTCGCCCCCCGAAACCCGCGAAATCCCTGGGCTCGAGACTGAAACCGGCCCCTCTGGAAGCTACCGAACTGCGTCATACGAAATCTTCTGAAATCTCGAAACTGACCCCAAAAGCCTTGGCCTGGCTTGCCTGGTTTCGGCTTATCCTCAGGAAGTCACCCCGCCTTGGACTCACCCAGGTCCTTCACCAACTTATCCAAATCCTCACCAAACAGCAAACCACCCTTAAATGGAAGCTTGCTAAGACGGGATTTAGAAGGTCCGTCCGCCGCCCAATTACGTAGCCACAACGATCTATGGGTGGCCACCACCGACGCTGTGCTATTGGCCAGAGCCCTGATCAAGTCGTAATGCACATCTGCTAAGTAGGCCGCTCCGGACTCCAGCTGATCCAGCTCCTTTATCTCCTCGAGATCCATGTGCGGAGACTGATGAAGTCGCTGGGCCCATCGCAGACAAGCTCTGGCCACCCAAGCTCCACAGATGGAGGCCTGCAGCGAAATAGAATCCGCTTCAAAAGCCTGCTTTAGCAGACTGTCAACTTTACGGTCCTGGGTATCCTTCAAGACTGCACTGCCTTCGACCGGAATGGTGGTTTTCTTTGTAACCGCCGACACCACCGCGTCCACCCGCGGTGCTCGGAACCTTTCTTTATCCTTCTCGGCCAAAGGATGCAATCTATTCATTGTTCGTATGCCCCGAAGACCTTCATCCAGCTTATCCCACTCTTCCTGAATCATTTTGTCGACTACTCTGTGCACCGGAAACACCACTTGTGTCTGTCTAACTGCCTGGATGACTGAATCTTCAACCTCATCTTCCACCGCTGCTTGCGTAGCCAGATTCAACATCTGCAATGTCTCCGTAATTAAGGCCGCCAACTCCTCCCGGCAGAAGACCCTGATTATCTTTGCTTGATCTTCGGGTTCAGGGATCTCACCTTCTTCCAGGTCCTGCGTACCGTCATCCGGTTCCCATTCTGGATCCTGGGCTTCAGGCCACTCACTCCCCGCCAACGCAGGGTCCCGAGCTCTTGCTCTCTTAGGTGCCAGCGGCTCCTCGCCTATCTCCTCGTCCGCCCCCAGCTGCTGAGGTTGGGATGCAAGCGACCTGGAGCCTGCTCCCTTGCCCTGTCGCCGCAGGCAAAAAGCCTGATGCATAAGGAGAACAAACTCAGGGCTAAACTCACCGAGACCCGACGCCTAGGATGCCAGAGAGACGCTGGAGGGTCCCGCCAGCTCCTCCAGCAGCGGCCCTTGTGCCGGCGTTCGCGGGGAAGGCGCCCTCATCCCCGCGGGCGCGCCCAGCGCCTCAGGGGACTCCTGGCACTCCATCTGCTGCTCCACCGTGGATGAGAGGGCTGCACAGCCTCGACACACCCCGGTGTCAGCTACTGTGCCCCTCCTAGTGCCACACACAATACACTGAGGTCTGGCAGCCATAAATCAGACTAGCCAGAACACTAAGGGCTTACCTTAATCTCTCACACCTTTATGTTCGTGGTTTTTTTTTTTTTATAACAAAATCAACAGCAGCCCTGCTTTTTTTTTTTTTTTTTTTTTAAACGCACTGCTCTCCAACTTCTCTCTGCGCGGGAAAAGAGCCCCCCCTCAGCCCCCCCCCCTTCCCTGTGGGACGGCTGAGCAGGTCAAAAACTACAAAACTAAAACAAGAAACGAAGAAAATAAGCCCCAACAACAAATAAAGGAACGAAAACAAATGAAATCAAAAGTAAATTATCACCCGTGACTTGCCCGGCTCGAGGCTCGGGAGACCGCTCGCTACCACATGGCTGCTCCGCGGTCCATAAAATGGCCGGCGTGAGTGAAAAAAGGCGCGAAATGCACCGCGAGAGCCTCCGCACTGTTGGAGAATGTGTCTCCCTAATAAGGCAGCCTGACGCCGGTGAAGCACTTACCAGCCAGGCCTGCAGCTCCCCTGCCGAAATCGAGCTGTGTGGTGCCTCCAGACCCGGGCCCAAAGCTCTGTCGCTGAGATCCACTGCAGTTCGCTATGCCATATAAGGGTAGACACTGCAGTCTAGAAAATGCTTACGGGAGAAGAAGGGCTCTCCCCCATAGAGTCCGGGGGGAGAGACCTCTGGGCCACCGCAAGGGGGAGAACTCGACCTCATGAGCCAGAACCCCCAAAATTAAGACCAGGCACAGGCAGGGAGCAAGAAAGCCGGGAGGTACCTTACTGGGCTTTTTTTTCTTTTTTTTTTTTAAAGAGCCACTGCCAAATATCCAAAATCCAAACCTCTTAGCTAACCCAATTATCTTCCTGCTCCTTATCAATTCCTCCAGAGAGCCCTTTTACAGGGTTCGTCAAGTCCTCCTGCTGCAAGGAGACTGGTCACACTGGGATGGAAGTAGGAGTGCAGCAGGCTATATCCAGTGATGTCATCATTCTGACATACCAGTCTCCTAGCTGCAGGAGGAGATTGACAACCCAGAGGAAGAGGACTGAACTGGAGGAACAATAAGGAATGCACATATAGGTGAGTAAGAAAGGCTTGAACTATAGGCAAGCAGGGCCGGCCCATCCATTGAGCAAGAACGTTTTTTGCACAGGGCCCCACGTTTCAGGGAGCCCCGTGCAAAGAACATTCTGATCTAAAAGTAAATTTTAAAATAAAAAAAAAAAGCTGTCTGCTGCCGCGGCCACTGCAGCAGAATCGAGTGTGCCGCGGGGCCCCCCCTGCTCGGCAGAGCCTGCCCTCCCCTGCATCAGCTCCCTCTCCGCAGTCACACGCAGCGGCTTTCAGAGCACGAGGGGAGAGTTTCTCCCTCGCGGCTGTTAAGCCCACGGGCGCTGATGGGAAAGTTCCCATCAGCCCCCGCGGGCTTAACAGAGCCGCGAAAGGGAAACTAGTCCCTTCACGCTCTGAAAGCCGGTGCGTGTGACTGTGGAGAGGGAGCTGATGCAGGGGAGGGTAGGCTCTGCCGGGCAGGGAGGGCCCCGGCTTACAGAGCACGAGGTGAGAGTTTCTCCCTCGCGGCTGTTAAGCCCGCGGGCGCTGATGGGAAAGTTCCCATCAGCCCCCGTGGGCTTAACAGAGCCGCGAAAGGGAAACTAGTCCCTTCGCGCTCTGAAAGCCGGTGTGTGTGACTGCGGAGAGGGAGCTGATGCAGGGGAGGGCAGGCTCTGCCGGGCAGGAGGGCCCCGCGGCATACTCGATTCTGCTGCGGCGGCCACAGCAGCAGACAGCTTTTTTTTATTTTAAATTTTCCCTGGGCGGGAGGGGGGGTTAGGAGTGGTGATGGGCTATGGGGGAGCTAAGTCTGGATATGAGCTGATGGGGTTAGGACTGGAAGTGGGCTGATGGGGGAGTTAGGACTGGCAATGGGCTATGGGGGGCTTAAACTGAAATTTGGGTGCTGGGGGGTTAGGACGAGACCTGGGCTGATGGGTTTTGGACTGGGAGTGGGCTGATGGGGAGGTTAGGACTGGTTATGGGCTATGGGGGTGGCTTAAACTGAAAATTGGGTGATGGGGGTTAGGACTGGAAATGGGCTGATGGGATTAGGACTGGGAGTGGGCTGATGGGGAGGTTAGGACTGGTAATGGGCTATGGGGGGCTTAAACTGAAAATTGGGTGATGGGGGGGTTAGGACTGGAAATGGGCTGATGGGATTAGGACTGGGAGTGGGCTGATGGGGGCTTAGGACTGTTAATAGGCTATGGGGGGGCTAGGACTGGTAATGGGTTGGGGGGTGCTAGGACTGGAAATGGGCTGAGTGGAAGGGAAGGCTTGAACTGCAAATAGCTGATAGGGACGGGGCTTGGAATGGAAATGGGCTGAGGGAAGGGGGGCTTGAACTGCAAATAGCTGATAGGGACGGGGCTTGGAATGGAAATGGGCTGAGGGGAAGGGGGGGCTTGAACTGCAAATAGCTGATGGGGAGGGGGGCTTGGAATGGAAATGGGCTGAGTGGAAGAGGGCTTGAACTGCAAATAGCTGATGGGAACGGGGGCTTGGAATGGAAATGGGCTCTTAGGGGAGGGAGCTAGGACAGGAAATGGGCTGATGGGAACAGGAGGGGCTAGGACAGGAGGGGCTAGGATAGGACTGGGAACTGGGTGTTGGGGGAGCTAAGATTGGAAATGGGCTGTGGTGGGGGCTTGGATTGAAATGGACTCATGGAGGGGCTAGAATTGGAAGTAGGCTCATGGGGGGGCTTGGATTGGAAATGGGCTGAGTGGAGGGGAGCTAGAATTTGACATGGGCTGATGGTGGGGCTAGGAAAGGACTAGAAATGGGCTGATGGGAGGCTGGTATTGGAAATGAGCTGATGATGGGACTCGGATAGGACTGGAAATGGATGGGGAGCTAGGACTGGAAATGGGCTGATGGGGGGCCAGGACTGGAAATGGGCTGATGCGGGGACTAGAAGGGAGCGGATACTGGGTGGGACTGGAACTAGAAGGGAGCTGATGTTGGGGGAGATTAGAATGAGATGGGGATGGGGCTGGGAGAGTGAAATGGAGAGGGGAATAATATTTTGTGTGGGAGGGAAGAAAAATCTACAATTGGCCGGGTATTGGGAGACTAAGTGGGGATTGAGGATGGAGGGGTAAAATTTGAGTGGATGAAATAGTAATGAGGAAAGAGCAAAAGGAGAAAGATTAGTATGTTAAAGCAGATGTAGAGAGAGAGAATGGAAAAAAACTAGAAGAGAGGACAAATGGACAGCAGACAATGGAGAGTTAGCAGAAGACACAAATAAACCAGAAGAAAGTGGCTGGAACAATTGCAACTGAAAAAAAATGCACAAAAGGTGCAAAGATATCTCTTTATTTTGAATCTATTAACTGGAATATGTCAGCTCTGGGAAATGTGCATCATTAACATCTGTGCTTTGTTTAGTACAAGAGGAAATTAATTTATAGTTTTATTTCTACATTGTTGTTGTACATGCCAAGTTTGGCTTTTAGGATTCCCATTTTAATTATTGTCTTCCTGTTTTTAAATTGTGATTCCTTGTTTGGTGATGGTCTATGTTCTGCATGTGTAACTGAGCTGAGGTATTCTGTTTATGTAATTCCTATTTGACATTGCCACTTGTTCCCTTTCCCCAGTAGGTCATGTATTGTTATTCTCTGAAATGTATTGGTTTAATATTTGCAGTGTTGCCTTTTGATAGGTAGGGTATGGTGCTTTGTGAGTCCTGGTAGTGCTGTTAGGATACAGCGGGTTTGCTATGGGTTCTAAATGGGCAGTGTTTGTAGTAGTTCCTAATGTGCCTGGCGGTTGGCACTGGATTATAGTAATGTAGAAATCTTTTAGTCTTTCTTTATCCATACACTCATGAAGAGGCATGTTTACTAAAAGTTAGTGTATGGTAACATTATGAAAATGAGGTCCCTTATGCAAATGAGGCCCCACACCGAGTCTCCGCACATGGCCCCGCACCCCCCTTGGGCCGCCCCTGTAGGCATGGACATATAAAGAGTTAGTGAGAGGACATGAGAAGAGGATTTATGTAAGTGGACTGACACTGGCAGCATATGATTTGTTGAAAGCTATTTTTCAGTGGGACTCCTGTGAGGAGCAGCTTGCAGTATCCAAGTGGGAGGGGCTGAAAGAATGCATATGGGTTTTGCTAATATGTTCCAAAAGAAACGGATGGATTTTGGCGATGTCATAGACCAAGAAACAGAAGAACACAAAGAAAAAGAAGTTTGCACTGCTCCAGGGACGAAAATATACAAAAAGATCAGAGGACCCCAAGAAACTAGCAAGACAGCTAATGTGCACTAGAAAGCCTTAAAGAGTGGAAAGGAAACAGTAGATCTTCTGAGGCAGAGAACCCTTCCGCTGATGGTGGCCAAGGCAGGCATAGAAGGAGTACAAGATGATATGAAGTTTCTCAGATCAGCTAACACTGCCCTGCTCCCGCTGGGTTCCTTTATATACTCTGGCAAGGGAGCTCCCGGAGGTAGGGAGAAGAAGTAGGGAATAAATAATTTGAATTCAGAAATCAATTCTAATCATTTGTAAAGTAGAAACAGATGTTCTTTAAAAATATAAGCAGCTTTATTTGGATTAAAATAATATCAAGCTGAACTGCTTTGCTTTAAACCACGCCATGTAATTTAAAGTAACAATTAAAATGATAGAATATTACTAATTTTCAGGTATGCACATTCAATTTTAAGTAGCTTAGCTGGGACAATAGGTTTTTAACCAATCCTGTATAAATATTAAAACTTCACTGGATATACTATTCTCAGAAATTGTGCATATCATTGGCAAGTCTCACTCAAGAAACTTGTAAGAAATATAATAATAGAATTATCTCTTTTCAGTTACTCAATGTTTTTCTTTGCAGGTTCTGTTCCTGTGTATTGCTTCAACACCTGGAAATAAGTATTAATATATATTTAATTTGTAAACCATAAAGTTTCTTTATTATGCAAACACTTCATTTTCCAGGGATTCAGGATATGAGCCTCTTTCCAGTATTTGATTTTTGCACACAATGTACATTTAGGAAAAATCTCATGTGCGTTAAGTGCAAAGCCTCTCCGATAACTGTCAGGGGAATGACCAGCGCGTTCGCGACACATAACACACAGATAAGTACTGTGACGCGCCCCGGCCGCACAGCACCCCCTGGTGGCGGCGTAGTGGTTCCACCGAAGGGCTGGGACTGGGGGTCACCAAGATGTTTGTGATCAGGGTTGGCCGGGTGCGAGGGTCAAGGGCCAGAGCCTTGTGCCAGCCTCGTTGCCAACTCCCAAAGAGACTACAGTCTTGCACGAAAGTGGAGGGAAAAGAAAAAGGCTTTATTTTCCCCTTTTAGCACTAAGGGTTCATAACATAGGATAAACACTCCGGTACGTAGCAAAACAAGTCTTTACAGCAGATTTTGAAAGTAAGAGATGGAATAACCAAAAACTGTTAACTTCACAGTGTCAAAAATATCCAATAGCAAATTACTTCATTCACTCAATGAGCTCTGGAATGCTTCTATATCACTTCCAGCACAGTATATACATTCCATAGGACTATCAATGTCCTCCTGTACAGATTCCACCTGCATGGCCTCCTCTGACTGCTCTGAGGGATCAAGGTAAGTGTCCTTCATGTGAGTTTGTCTCACTGCTTCCCAAGGCTTGGCAGTTTGTTTGGGCCCACGGTTCAGAGTGGTGGAATACCAAAATGGCATTTCTTGCTCTAGAGGTCTAAAAACATTCTCTCTATAATGTTTTCCTCTAAAAGTTCTTTTCTTGCTCAAACTATCTTTTAACTTTTGCTTTGGTTCTTGTTTTAGATAAGGAGAACCACCTTCCCAGGATTCTTCTCTTAGCTTGACTTCAGGCACACAATAACAAAGGTTAAAAGCTTTACCTTTAGATTTCCGTTTGGTTCTCTGGGGTGAGGCTGGAGGCCTACCTTGGCTGCTGCCTTCAGTATCAGTGCTCTCAGGTATATTCCTCCTGCTCTCCCAGTCTTTCCTCCTCTGGCCTTTGAGGCCTGTTCTCTTGTGGGCTTCAGGGCCCGGTCTGGCTTGGCTTCGGCCTTCTCGGCCTGTCCTCTCTCTTACAGGACTGGTTCTCCTTTCCCAGCCTGTCCTTTTACTCAGGCTTGCTTGTGGCCTAGATCCCACTCTTGGGTTAGTACCTTCATAGCATCTCTTTGGTCCTTCTCTGGAACACGCATTCGCTTGGTCTCTCCCAACCGGTGAGGGTGATCTTTCCACAGCTCCCTGAGTAGTAGCTCTCCAAGCAGACGAGGTTTTAGCAGCTGAGCTTCTTGCAGGTAAGCTCCTAGCAGATAAGCTTCCTCCTGACTCTTGCTTGCTTCCTCTTAAATGTGAGCTTTTGGAACATGAGTCCTGCCCACTAGGGCGTGGTTCTGTGGTCTCTGTCCTAACTCTCCTGCTCCCTCTAGGTGAATCCTCTGGAAATTGCAGGTAATTTCTTTTTCTTTCAAACTTCAAAACTATTTTTCTCTCCAGAAGAGGGTCCGCTGTATCACAGTACCCTAGAGCACAGCACTATAACCGCGGGTGCACTTACTTCCACTTATTGGCATCTGTGTTAATGGCAACAGTGACAGTACACAATATGTTCCCCCATGCTAACTGCAATGTGCTCACCACACACACCCTCCCTACCCCATCCATTCTGCACACCTATGCATGAGTGGCAGTTAGCGTGTGAATCAGCATATGGTAACTGTCATGCTCGAGCAGGCAGTGGTCACATGGAAAAGACACATGCAGGTCTTTTACTAAAGGGCACTAGCTGCCTAGCACATGCTGAAGGCGTGCTCAGACACGCTTTGACAGCTAGAGTGGGGTGTGGGCCAATTTCAATGCCATGAATCACTTGTTGGGATGGTAAGGGGCAGCGAGCGGGCATGGTGGGAACTGCACAGTTGGCATGGGGGTAAACATCACCCATTAACTGTGACCCTTGAAATTAGAATGGGTTCACCTGACGCCATCTCAATAAGTGGAGTTAAGTGCATCTGTGCTATTTGTATGCCAAGTTAGGGCACAGGACTCCATAATAACTGCCAGGAACATGCTCTCTGTGCTCCCAAAAGTTAATGTAGTGGTGTTGCACCTAACGCATCATGGTTTTGGCGCTGTTGGTGTGTTAGGCGTAACACCATAGCAGCCTTTAGTAAAAGGGACCCCTATGTGTGTATATGTATCCTGTATGTGTTCACTCTGTATTTTTTCTGTATGTTATTTCTAAATTATCAAGTTTAAAAAAAAAATTGAACAACAATAAAGTTCATCTGAATGAGTAGTTCACATTCCAAAAATGTCTTTTCTTCTCAAAAAATGTTGCCCGTCTCTGGCCAGGATGTAATGTGTATTGGTGTGCACACTCGGTTCAATTCTTCTAAATTCTCTTGCTCTCTGTATATTTCTTTGGTTTCCTCCTGATCTGGTTTGTCGCAGTCCATAATGTCCTCTGGTCCTTTCTTTCTTCATTTTTTTGGTCATATTTTCAAAATTGTTACAATAAAGAACAATCAGGAAAGATCAAGGAAAAATAGTATCAATTTACAAATTAAAAAACAAAAAGATCACCAGCCCACATCCAGAAGAGACCAAAGCCTGTGTAAATAAAATACAAAAAGAAAATACCCCCATAAATACAGGTTTATCCAACTACAATAATCAAACATTTTAAACCCAAATTAACTAATCCATCCAGCAAAACATCAATTCAAGTTACAGCCTGATCAGGTACTACCTAGCAGGTCTTTAGAAAATCCTCAAGTTGCACAACATCAAAAAAGACAAAGTTATCTTTCCCCGACGTCACTAGACATTTACAAGGATACTTTAAAAAAAAAGTTGCTCCTACAGCCGAAACTTGAGGCTTCAAGGCCAAAAAAGCCTTGTGTCTCATCTGCGTCTGCCTAGAGACGTCGGAAAAAACACTAATCCTCTGCCCGCAAAACAATTCAGTTTTCTTTTGAAAGAAAAGAGACAATATCACATTTTTATCGATTTCTGAATTAAATGAAACAATGAGTGGCCCTGGAAGGTATTTCATCTAACAAGGACTCTATATAATTAGAAACATTTAAAGTATCCACAGCATTAAGTGGAGTTCCTACCTCTGCTCCCGGGATTGGAACTTAATCATTCTAGACAAATAATATAGATTATTTAACAATAATGTCTCCCAACTCAAGAAACCCAACACTTCCTTTAAATATTTTTGAAATAACAATAATGGTGAAATATAACTAGTTTTAGGAAAATTAAGGAAACAAAGATGTTTTGCCCGCGAGGCATTCTGCAACAACCCCTGCTGGTGATGCAATGCCAAACTGTCTTTAATAGAAGAGGCGGCTACTTCTTATTCTGTGCCAGCCAGAGACTCAATCTTTTGAAGTCGAGAGTCCAAATCATTGAAATACTTATCATGCTGGGCAAACTTCTCCACCTTTTCCTTAGAGAAGTTAGCCAAGTTAACAATTGTAGTAGAGAATGAAGCTTCCATCCGGATCAATGTAGTCATAATATCAACCAAAGAAAAAGAAGACGACTGAGTAACTGAGGCATCCAATGGCAAAGGGCACTCGAGGGGCTAAAAACCCTGGATGGCTGGATGACCTGTGGCAAGGGAAGAATCTCGCCCAGGTCACCCAGAGACCAAGAGGGGCCCAGCTCGGGTAACCCCCAGGCTTGCGCAGACCCCGCCAAAATGGGTGAGGACATCGCAGAACCCACAATCCCATTGCAGGATAGAGGGGATGGGTTACTTTTCCCCAAAACTGACAAGGTTAAGACCAAGGAGAGACAAGCATTATGGCGGGAAGTTATCAATTCTTAAGAGCGCTTAGTCATTAGAACTACATGGTTATCCATCGAACTGATGGCTTTAGCTGACTTAGATGGATTAACAGTACTCACATTAAAGGTTCGCTTTTTCCTCTTACCCATCCTGATCGTTGCTCCTCACTGTCGTGCCTCATAGCTCCGAAGGGGCTCCAAAGGGGCAGATCTGCCCCTTTGGCCATGCCCCTTCGGACACGCCTGCAACCACATCCTGCGGTGCAGGCCTGTGCTTTAAGGCCCCCGCTGCTGTCATCAGGGGACACGGGGAAGATAATTCTTGCAAAACAGAAGCAGGGTTCCAGTAGACAGCCTGTTCACTGCCTCACTGCACCATGCCGGTAGCTAGATTAAAGCACACATACAGTGATCTCCCGTCCTCTGGTCCTTTCTATCCCTCTCCACAGATGCAGCATGTACTAACCTAATTTAAACCAAACCAAAAAGGGAAAACCCTAACTGTGTGCCTTTTAAAGTATTATTGGTTGTAATTCTTTTTTCTTTTTTTAATTCTGTCAAGCCTGTGCAGCCCTGTCTCTAACTACTAAAATAAAATGATCATTATTTTCCCTCTCTACTGGAGATCAGCTCTTTAAGACAAACTTTTGTCACTTGCATTCTTTCATAGTACAATTTAATAGAGCTCAGGTTCATCAATTTTTTTTAAAAATTTGCACAGCAGGTATAAGCTTGCCATTACTAGCACAGTGGCAGCTTCGGATCACCCTTGCCTTTTCCTGTCTAAGAAGGACTTCTTCCCTCAGAGTTCTATAAGCCATCTTCAGGGCAAAAAGGGGTTTGCTAGACTGCCAATTAATCAAGTGTTTTTCCTGGTCACAGCTGTACTCTAGTCTCTCCTCAGAGAATTTTATTCAGACATCCCACACATGCCTAGAGTAGCTAAAAATTCCGTGGGCTGCTCAATCTAGTAATTATTACCACATTCACTAGCACAAACCAAAGCATTTTTTACTTGTGTTGTTTCACTCAAATTTCAGTCTCAAGCATCCCAGCACTCTAAACATGTCTATGTGTCTCAGATTCTGGTGATCTTCTAAAGCAAACAAACATGTTATTATGGGGTCTATCCTGTAACATGAATAGCGGGGTTGGACATCCATCCCCGCTATTCATCCCCCTTTTCCATCCCTGGCTAAGCTCCCTGTACGAATAGGGAGTTTATACAGGGAAGTTAGATGGGGGCAGGAAGGGGGTTGAGCGGAAGTTGGGTTAGGGTGGGCAGTGGGCGGTCTGCGGCCCTGGATCTACAGGGCCGATTCTGATGTTGGCCCTGTACGTCCGGGACCAGCAGAGTAGACGGGGAACTTATTCCACCTCTGAGATGGAATAAGTTCCCATAAAAGATGGGGGATGGCAGGCCCGGGGCATGTCAAAGGATGGAGGGGGCGCAGGAGATTCCCCTCAGCCCAACCCTGGCCTTGGGAGGCCAGATCGGGGGTCGGACTGCGGGGAATGAATGAAGCCGGTGGCGGCCAGGGATCAAAGCTCCTGAATGATGCCACGATGCCATGGCAACCAGAAGCCATGGCACCGCAACTCCATTCAAGAACCTTGACTGATTTAGCCGGGCAGAGGCCTATACATGCAGGCCAACCAGAATTGGGTCCCAACCTGCATATACAGGTCTAGATGGGATTCTGATCCCGTGGGGGCTAGACGTGCCCCGTGGGATCAGAATCCCGTCTACCTCTGTGCGTCCGGTTCCGACTGGACACACTGAGGCCTGGGATGCATGTCATAGAATATCCCTCTATGGCTATGGTCCTCTCTCCCCTCTCCCATCTGATGGTTACCATGGCATTACGAGGATACACCAATCAGCATCAAGAATTTAGCCTGATTTAGATTTCATTACTTAGAAGGTTAGGGAACTTTGAATTTTCTTGAATTAATGATCATCTATTTTCATTAAATTTTGTTTCCATTTTTACAGTTTACTATACATCATTCAAACATTCCCAAAAATAGTTCCAGATAAATTCCCATCCTCACCAATGTGTCTCAGATTAATTTTCCTTCTCCCATGAACTGTCTAGGTTCCCTAGTTGCACTACAGTTCTTGATTTAACCAATAAGATATTTTTAAAGCATTTTCTACTGTTGTCAGGCTCCAACACTCTACGTTGTCATTATTCTAGCTCCAACAATACGGTCAGCACCAGTCTCACTATATAGGGCTCAAGCACTTTAAATTTTTGGCAGTTCAATATTCCCTGCCCGGTGCTTTCTCAGTCATTGTGGCTCTTTTAAATCATTTTGGCTGTAATTGCTGTGATGAAACTAGGACCGCCCCTCCTCCTTCTGGGAAACTATAGTGCATTAATTTAGCACAGTCCATTTAAATCCAGCAATCTTCAGTTCCACAGTGCTCCACAGCCCACTACAGTGCCTGTAATCTAAAGCCATGATTTCTCACTCTGGGCCTTCAATAAATTCCTAAAATAGCTTATTAAAATCCAGAAGAACTTATTAAAAACCCAGCATGGCCATGTTTCAGCACTGCATTAGGGGATTACAATTAAACATAAATATACTCTAATAAGATCAAAGGTAATACAAACAATGAACAATTATACATTATGAATACAATCAATAGCAGAAAAGATCTCTAGCAGTGCAGAAGGTATATTTAGAGATAAACCTAAAAATGAAGACAAAAAAAGAAGAAAAAATTAAGAAGAAAAGAAAAAAGGAGAAGAAAAATAAAAGAAACAAAGCATTACAGGAGATCAGGGCCGGATTTACCTTGAGTGAGGCCCTACGCCAACAAAAATTGTGGGCCCCCAGCAGGGGCGGCCCAAGGGGGGTGCGGACCTCATTTGCATAAGGGGCCTCATTTGCATAAATATTTGCATAATGTTACCATATACTAACTTTTAGTAAACGTGCCTCTTAATGAGTGTATGGATAAAGAAAGACTAAAAGATTTCTACATTACTATAATCCAGTGCCAACTGCCAGACACATTAGGAACTACTACAAACACTGCCCATAGTAAACCCGCTGTATCCTAACAGCACTACCAGGACTCACAAAGCACCATACTCTACCAATCAAAAGACAACACTGCAAATATTAAACCAATACATTTCAGAGAACAACAATACATGACCTACTGGGGAAAGAGAACAAGTGGCAATGTCAAATAGGAATTATATAAACAGAACACCTCAGCTCAGTTACACATGCAGAACATAGACCATCACCAAACAAGTAATCACAATTTAGAAATAGGAAGACAATAATTAAACTGGGAATCCCAAAAGCCAAACTTGGAATGTACAACACTGTAGAAATAAAACTATACATTAATTTGCTCTTGTACTAAACAAAGCGCAGATGTTAATGATGCACATTTACCAGAGCTGACATATTCCAATTAATAAATTCAAAATAAAGAGATATTTTTCTACCTTTTGTGCATTTTTTTCAGCTGCAATTGCTCCAGCCACTTTCTTCTGGTTTCTTCGTGTCTTCTGCTAACTCTCCATCGTCTGCTGTCCATTTGTCCTTTCTTCTCTCTTCTAGATTTTTTTCCATTCTCTCTCTACATCTGCTTTAACATACTAATCTTTCTCCTTTTGCTCTTTCCTCATTCCTATTTCATCCACTCAAATTTTACCCCTCCATCCTCAATCCCCACTTACTCTCCCAATACCCGGCCAATTGTAGATTTTTTATCCCTCCCACACAAAATATTTTTCCCTTCTCCATTTTACTCTTCCAGCCCCATCCCATTCTAATCCTCCCCCAACATCAGCTCCCTTCTAGTTCCAGCCTCACCCAGCATCCATTCCCTTCTAGTCCCTGCATCAGCCCATTTCCAGTCCTAGCCATCCATCAGCCCATTTCCAGTCCTAGCAACCCCCCAACCCAATACCAGTCCTAGCCCCCCCATCACCCCACTTACAGTCCTTAACCCCCATCACCCCATTTTCAGTCCTTAACCCCCCATCACCCATTTTCAGTTTAAGCCCCCCCTATAACCCATTACCAGTCCTAACCCCCCATCAGCCCACTTCCAGTCCTAACCCCATCAACCCATTTCCAGTCAGCCCCCCATAGCCCATTGCCAGTCCTACCCCCCCCCATCAGCCCACAGCCCATTACTAGTCCTAACCCCATCATCCCACCTCCAGTTTTAACCCCCCAGCCCATTTCCAGTCCTAGCCCCCCATAGCCCATTACCAGACAACCCCCATCAGCCCACAGCCCATTACCAGTCTTAACCCCCCCAAAGCCCATTACCAGTTCTCACCCCCCCCAACAGCCCATTACCAGTCCTAACCCCATCAGCCCACCTCCAGTCTTAACCCCCCAGCCCATTTCCAGTCCTAGCCCCCCCCCATAGCCCATTACCAGACAGCCCCCATCAGCCCACAGCCCATTACCAGTCTTAACCCCCCCCCAAAGCCCATTGCCAGTTCTAAGCCCCCCAACAGCCCACAGTCCATTACCAGTCCTAACCCCATCAGCCCACCTCTAGCCTTAACCCCCCCCAGCCCAGCCCAGCCCATTTCCAGCCCCAGCCCCCCAATAGCCCATTACCAGCCCTACCCCCCAGAGCATTTGCAGCCCCAGCCCCCCCAATAGCCCATTACCAGTCCTACCCCCCCCCATAGCCCATTACCAGTCCTACCCCCCCCGGCCTAAAGTAAAATTTAATTTAAAAAAAAAACCTGGTGGCTGCCGCCGCGGGGCCCCCTCTGCTGCCGCGGGGGCCCCGTCTACAAGCTGAAGCCGTCGGGTCGGGTCGGGTCGGGTCGGGTCGGGTCTCTCTCCCTCCCTCCCTCGCTGCAGGCTGCAGGCTGCGAGAGACGCGAAGGGAGAGCGTCTCCTCGCGTCTGTGTTAAGCCCGCAGGGGCTGATGGGAAATCCCATCAGCCCCTGCAGGCTTAACACAGACGCGAGGAGACGCTCTATCTTCGCATCTCTCGCAGCCTGCAGCGAGGGAGGGAGGGAGGGAGAGGAGAGAGACCCGACCCGACCCGACCCGACCGCTTCAGCTTGTAGACGGGGCCCCCGCGGCAGCAGAGGGGGCCCCGCGGCGGCAGCCACCAGGTTTTTTTTTTTAATTGAGTTTAAAAAAAAAACCTGGTTCTTTTTTTGTGGGCCCCTGCCGGCTGTGGACCCTACGCCATGGCGTACATGGCGTATACGTAAATCCGGCCCTGCAGGAGATGGAAGTGGGGGGGGGGAGGGGGGGAAGCAATCAAGCGCAAAAGGAAGGAATGTTGCCATAGGATGCATACTGACAAGAAATTCCTTCTCACACAAGGGAAATGCTCCACACCTTCAAGGTGGCATCTGAACCTAGAGGTACGTATCATCTTTGGCAGCTGCATAAATCAGTAGCTAAACAAGGCAAGGCATGTTTTGAAGCCACTGTACTGCTGAGATGTAAATGTTCATAAAGATTTAGGGGTATGTTTACTAAACCGCGCACACGTGCGCGGCGCACAAGAGCGGCTGCTAATGATGCATTTAAGAGCTCTTAAGCACCGCGCACGTGTGCGCGTCACATTAACGGGCCGCCGCACGTGTGCGGGGCGCTCATGTGCGATAGAGGCGGGGAAACGCTTACGGAGGGCGGAGGAAGGCTCCCGAGGGGCGGGGGTACGGGGTCAATGGGTGGAGAGTGGGAGGGGAGAGGCTCCCCGCACAGGAGCGGGGCTGAATCTGGCCATTAAAAATACCGCGAGTGAAACCCTCGCGTTAGAGCCCATTTAAAGGAAGAGAAACCATTTCCGTCAGCAATGTACAGCAAAACCTGGGAAACCTACAAAACGTGAGCAGTGTGATACATGTGCACAGAACAAAATAGCAAATAAAAATGGAAAATGACCACAACAAACCTCAAAAAAATTATAATCCAGCTGGCCAATAGTGATATCAATGGGCAAAATAAAAAAACACTCCCAGGAAAGCTCTAGAAAAAAGAAATGATTTTTGGAAGGGTCTACGCTCTGTAGACCCATTCAAAAAGCACTGCATATTAATGGAGCTTTCCTGGGAGTGTCTCGCATGTTGCCCATTAATAGCACTGTTGCCCAGCTTGGTTTTTGTTTTTCCCCTTCTTTGGAGGTCAGTTACGAGGTATAATTGCACCCCTGTCCCCAGACAAGGTAAACGAGGCCACAGTAAAATTGTGCAGAGCAGGGTGTCTGACTCGTGCGGCCAGGTTCCCTATCACCAGAGACTGCACTATTTCTGTGGCCACAGTGTGGTGCAGCAGACACAGCCAGTGCCTGTAGGACCAGAGGGTCACAAGTTCAAATCCCAGCTGGGGCTCAAGCCAACCCAGTCCCCATAGTTTTACCCACCACTAAACAGTGATAGTACAGACACTCCTGTATGGCAGAGAACATAAGCATGGTTCCAACACCTATATTTTACCCTACACCGCACACAAACCATAACAATGGGCATTACCAACAGCCGAGTCCCCCAAATTCAGTCCTGGAGTGCCACAACTCAATCAGGTCATATGCTTTTGGCCAGATAGGGACATGTCTGCATGTTGGCGGAAGGGTACAGGTGGTGGAGGGGGCAGTGGCTGCAAACCACAGCAGACAGTGGCCTAGGCCTGTGCAGGCTGGCACCATCCACCGTAACAGACAGGCTCTGTCGGATGTATAGTCATGGACTCCCCAGGGAACACAGCATATCTGTGGCAACACGGTGGTGCAGTGCACACAGGCAGCATGTGCAGGAACAGAAGGTCACAGGTTCAAAACCCAGCTGGGGCTACTGCCATCCAGTCCACATATTTGTGCTACAACTAAACTGTGCTAGTAAGGAGAAACCTTTATTGCTGAGAACATATGCATGGTGCACACGCCTATATTTTACCACACCAAACACACACACCATAAACAGCCACATTACCCAGAGCAGAGTCTCCCAAATGCAGTCCTGGAGGGCCCCACACCATTCAGGATCCATGCTGCCCCTACTAAGGATGCCTGTGCTGCATATCTATGCACCACCCCCATGTTATGCTGATGTAGCTCATGCATATTCATGAGGGACAGCATGAAAACTCGAACAGTGGTTGGAACACCAGGACTGGAGTTGGGACACTCTGCCGTAAAGCAGCAGCCAACAGGGCCAGACCCCCCCCCCCCAGGCCCCATTGGCCAATGCCTCCTAGAGAGGCAGGACATTGGGCCCTGCCTCTATCCCCCAATACTAGCAGTTGCATACCTTAGCACTGCCACCCTACACCTGGGTATATGGTACACAGCTACCAAACGTTGCCCATGATAACTGGCAGCTATCAATTCCTATGTTAAGCCAGGGGTACTCAAATCCAGTCCTGGAGGGCCACAAACCAGTCAGGTTTTCGGGATATCCCTAATGAATATGCATGAGATATATTTGCATGCACTGCCTCCATTGTATTTGACTCTATCTCATGCATATTCATTAGGGATATCCCGAAAACCTGACTGGTTCATGGCCCTTCAAGACTGGATTTGAGTACCCCTGAGTTAAGCACATGTTGCTCATTGATCTCCACCATAACAATCATTGTGATGTCTGCGGTGTGCGCTGCAGGTCTGGTCTCTGACAGTGTCTACCACCCTGGGGAGTGACCCCCAACAGTAGTGTGTACCATATCCATGCCTGTACTGTGCCCAGGATTGGTGTGGTGGGTATGGCTGCTGGACTCCTCTATTGTAGCACAATGCTGGCATAGGTGTGGGGGTGGCTGTCTGCCTATCCAGTGTGTGGTGGCTGCAAACACATTCCACAGCCCACACTGCCAGCAATGTTGCCAGTATTGGGCTGCCAATGTGCATAATGAGGAGCAAGGTACCATGGGTATAGGCCGGACAGGGTGGCCTGGCCAGGGTGCATCTGCACAGGGCATAGGGCACTGACTGGGACATTTTAGTGGCCGGCCACCACCTACACAGACAGGGTGACCTCAGTATGTCCTGCTGAAAGTTCACTCTCACCCTGACTGTGCAGTGACCACAGCATGGCTAGGCACCCCCATAGTGCTATATGGTATTTCTCTCATGTGATAGATATGGGTTTCCTTTTGGGGCCCAGTCACTGATTTAACTGCTTGCTGTGTATGCTGACATCCCAGTTCTGGGTGCATGCATCTCCACTGGGAACATGCACTGTGGACTAACTAGCACACTGTTTGCAGCTGGTATGTGTCTTGATGGAGCAGCTTGTGGGGTGCAGTGGCTGATGACCTGCTGCAGGAGAATATCAGATAGTGGTGGGGTGCAACTTAGCATATCCAGGACTAATGTCTGTCTGCTATTGTGTTATGGATGTGTACAGAGCTGCATTGACTGCCCTGTAGGGTGTCTGTTCCCCAACAGGACTGGGGGTTGATGGTCTCCTCTACTGCCACCTTTGCAGGGAGGTGGAATGTGGATCTATTGATGGGAGACCCTGTTTGCCACCCTCGGCCCTGGAGGGGAGGGGGGCGTGTGGGGGTTGGTGGTGGTGCATGGCCTACCTGGGGGTCCATGGGGGCTACTCCTGACTGAAACAGACAGAGATATCCAAGGTGTTTGTGCAGAAACGAACTATCTCACACATTAACACTGCTTTGGACCTCCGATCATGGCCTCTTTCAGCCATGGAAGGTGTTGTGGACCTGGTCCTGGGCACCTCACTGCACCCTCAGGGTGAGCACAGTACCTGCACAATGTGACGGTGTGTAGCTACTCTGTGCCAGTACAACACATGGTCAGTACCCCCTACCAGGCCGAGGTGGTGTGTGGGTGCACATGGTCACTTCCCTCTTCCGGGCAGAGGTGCTGTGGGGGTGCATTGCACATCTTGTGTTAATCTGTGGACAGCTGATTTGCATGTGCAGTGCATCATGGGTATGGGTAGGCTAACCCTATCCTGGTGACCACAGCAGACTGTCTGTGTGGTGACGTGCATGCTCACTGCAGCCAGCCAGGGGCTTGTTAGTAGCTATAGAGCTGTAGCCCAATGGTTACTGCACTGCCTCTGAAGCCATAGGTCATGGGTTCAAACCCACAGTGGGGTATTTTATAGGGTTGTCCAACGCATTATCTTTATGTAATGTACATATTTTGATGCCAGCAAAAACACCCTCAGCGTACTGTACCCATAAGGTGCCTCTGAGGGTGCTTTATAGGGCGCCCTATAGGGCACCTTATGGTTCCCGTCCATATAAGGTGCACTATACATTCTCCTGTGACGCAACCTATAGGGTGCCCTATAGGGGACATTTTTGGGTACTGTGCCGGACAGTGCAATTTATAATGTGCCCTATAGAGTGCCATATAGGGTGCCTTATACGGCACCTTCAATCACGGCACGTGAGGGCGTGTTTGCTGGCAGCAATTAATAACATAAATATAAAGTGCTGCAGGCCAAAATATGTACAATGCAAAGCTGATGCCACAGCCAGCCTTACATCTTAGGCACACTGGGGAGCAAACCCATGAACCCCTTTATCAGCAGTCAGTGCCTTAACCATTGTGCTCCACTGCTGCTCCTCCATGCCTGTCAGCGCACCTATGTATGCTTTCCATTCCTTAAACTGCACAGTGCTGCCATAAAAAACAGTACACTGACCTTGCGGTACCTCATACGGCACCCTCTACAGCGCCCTATAAGGAACATTCTAGGGTGCCTTGGCTGACAGTGCACTTTAAAATGTGCCTTATAGGGCACCTGATGTTAACACGCTTTGGGAGTGCGTTTGCTAGTAGTGGCAATTAAAATATGACTAAAATGCCTCCTAAAGCAATCTGCCCCATAATATGTTTTGCATCAGCCAGCCTTGTTCATTGGGCACTTTGGGGATTGAACCCCTGATCCCTGCACCATTGGTCAGGGTCTTAACCATTGTGCTGTGGTTCTGTTCCTGTGATTGTACATCAGCGCGCCGTCTTATGCCGCCCAATATTAACAAGCCTCCTAAAACATTGGGGCGCCGCCTTGTGCCCATCAGCGCACCACCTTATGCCGCCCATCATTTATATGCCTCCTAAAATGATGCCTCAGCCAGCTGCCTCCATTGGGCACTGTGGGGGATTGAACCCCTGATCTCTGCACCGTTGGTCAGTGTCTTAACCATTGTGCTGTGGCTCTGCTTTTCTTCCTATACATCAGCGCGCCCCTTATACCTCCCAGTATTTTACTGCCTCCATAGACCTCAGCGCGCTGCCTTATGACGCCCAGTATTAATATGCCGCCAGAAACATCTGCGCACCGCCTTAGGCCGCCCAGTATTAATATGCCGCCAAAAACATCTGCGCGCCGCATTAGGCCGCCCAGTATTACTATGCCGCCAAAAAAATCAGCCCGCTGCCTTAGGCCGCCCAGTATTACTGCTGCCAAAAATATCAGTATTTCTGCAACTCATATATTACCGCCTCAGACAGCTGTCTTCATTGGGCACTGTGGGGAATTGAACCCCTGATCCCTGCACCATTGGTCAGTGTCTTAACCATTGTGCTGTGGCTCTGCTCTTCTGTTTGCCCATCAGCGTACCACATATGCCTCCCGCGCAGCCATCTGATGCGCTAAGGTGCGGGGCGTACAAGGGCGCCGCGCACCTTAGCGCATATTTAACTTCCGGCTTTTCTTTTTCAGGACGGAACGCCTACTCCTTATATGGCACCCGCACACTACCGGGGCCCGCACTTTACCGGGGTTTTAGTAAACATACCCCTTAGGTTATTTGGTATTATATAAAAGTCTACATTACTTTGCAAGCACTGCCTGGAAAGGCTTTATTTCATCTAAGGGCATTATTGAGCTCTTATTATAAGTTCTCTGCTTGAGAGTTCTTAAAAAAGGAGGCTAGGGTTTATTTTTTGAAGCTGTTTGCAGAAAGGGGTTTTTCTGTTTTAGCAAAGCTATTTTGCTGCTGTTTTTTTTCCTTTCTTAAGTCTTCAAGTTCAAAGAGAAGGGAAAGCACCATTTGAAGGAAGATCGTTCCCTTCCCACCTGAACCACTCCATGAGAGAAATCTTGCAATATAGAACCACTCACCAGGCAGTCAGGTAGCATGATGGGGGGAGGTAAGGGGCTTTTAGTGTTGTTAAGTTAGATTCCCTTTGGAGTGTTTAATTGTGTGTCACCTTGAATGCCTTAGGGCATATGGCGAGAGACAAATATTTTAAAATAAATAAATAAAATAAGTTAGCATGTTAATTATAAAAGAAGTGATTGGTTTTGTTTGGAAGGGAAAATCTAGGAGGTAAATTGTTCCATGTTTAGAAATCTGCTGAAAGTAAACAATTTGTCATTTTTCAAGGAGCTTTGATTAGATAATTCTAGAAAAGGGAACACAATAGACTACACATCTCAGATGCATGATCAAATTTTAGTAGCTTGAAGGGATAAGAAACAGCTCCATTCTCCAACAACAGGCAAGCAAACAGGACTGCACAAAGAGAATCAGAACAGAGGTGTTAGATCTCACATAAAAAAAAGGCTAGCTGCTTTTGGTTTTAAAGGACAGCTGAGGACAAACTAAGAATTTTGGTAGGTCTTATCATTTTCTTTAAGTAGTACCAAAGCTCCTATAACTGAACTAAAGCTAGGAAAAATCACGTCCCCAAAGCTGTTGCCCCCATTACAGCTTTTGCTTCCATCCAGATGGACAGTCTGATCCCAGATGTGGGACTGGTTCTGTGTACAAGATCTCGGCAAGCTGAATTCCTCAAGAAATAAGTGAGGCAACTGAGACAGGAGATGGTGAGACATCTGTGATGGTGAGAACTACATTAATGTAATGCTTCTTGAGGCATTAAAGATCTCCAAAAGAGTGAAGACTCCAACTCCATCATCCATCAAACCGAAGAAGCAATATGTAGCCTTGGAAGTGGAGGAGGTGAGAACATCCCAGGAGCAGGAGGAATCAGAGTTCAAAAACCCCAAAGTTGCTGAATCAGTGACCACAAAGAAGCAAAAGGTAGTGGTGGCTGGTGACTCCCTTCTGAGCAGTACAGAGGCATCCATCTACATAACAAACATGATGTCCTGGGTAATGTGCTATCTGCCAGGAGCCAAAATCTGAAACATTATGGAGAGTTTGCCAAGACTTATCAGGCTTACTGACTATTATCCAATCGTGCTCATACATGTTGGCACAAATGATAATTCTAGATATACCTCTGAGCAAATCAAGAGTGATGTCATTCCTCTAAAAAACAGAGTGAAGCAGATAGGTGCTCAGATGGTGTTCTCCTCAATCCTCCTTGTTGAGGATAAAGGCAGAGGCAGAGAAGCTCACATCCTATAGATAAATTCATGGCTGCCTGGATGGTGTCAGCAAGAATATTTTGATTTCCTGGACTATGGGATGATTTTCTAAAGTTGCTGAGCAGAGATGCGTCATTCTATCCAAGAAGGATTCTTCTGCAGTGGACTAGATAACCTACAGGAAAGGAGCTTTAAAGTAGATTCGTTGGGGGTGGATGAACAAAGTCCCCAGATCAATAAAAGCCTTCAGGTAAATAAAATATAAAATAACCTCTGTAGAAGTGAGAAAAAGGGGTGAGATCTGGAAATTGGTACGTAGTATGGGAAATAGGATTCTAGATCTAGAAGGTATAAGGGAAGAGACTGATTTGGATTTAGTAGAGGTCACAAAGAGATGGGTCACAGAGATCCATGACTGGGATATAATTCTAGTGGGCTATATCCTATATAGGGAGGACAGGGGAAGAAGAAAGGGAAGAGGAGTGGCACTATATCTAAAAAATAATATAAAGTAGCAAGGTAAGGAAAAGGAACTCTAGGTTAATTTGACAAGATGGAATGAAACATCTGTTTATAGAGACCTCTTTTACAGGCAGAAGAATTGGACAGAGATTTAATTGAAGACATTCATGGTATTTATATGAAATGAGAAGTACTACTAATAGCTGATTTCAGTATGCCGGAAATTGATAGGGACCCCTTGATGTGATGTCTTCTAGAAGTAAGGAGATCCTGAATTCTCTATATGGAAAATTATTCTGGCAACTCTCTGGTGCTTATGAATGGGGAAAGCTGTTATTTCTTTAATGAGAATTTTCACGTTACAATCTGCAACAATAAGAAAAGCAATACAGCTGTGCATAACAAACTAAAGAAAATAATATAAGATAAAATCACAGAAGATTGCACTAGCCCACATCAAGCAAAAACATCATACTGGATCAAAGCAACCCCAAATTATATATAGAACCCCTTTAATACTTCCTCATCTGCATAGGAAATCAACTATAAATTGAATCCAAACCGTAACTATTTATTCAGCAGAAAACTTTCTAATTGCGACACATAAAGAAAGATAAATCTGTTACCACCATAAGTCACTGTGCACTTACATGGAAATTTTAAATAAAATCTTGCTCTAATTGCCAGAACCTTAGCCGTAAATTGCAGGAAAGTCTTCCTCTTAAGTTGTGTTGTTGTTGTTGTTAAGTGCTGTTGAGTCAGTGTCGACTCATGGCGACCTTCTGGATAGTTGTCCTAAATTGTATCTGGTCTTCAGTCAGGTGGCTCATTTTTGACAGACTGGCACCCATAGCTGCTGTTATTGTATCGATCCATCTCATTGCTGGCCTTCCTCTTTTGCGCTGACTTTCTACCTTGCCAAGCATGTCTTTCTCTAATGATCTCTCTCTTTGCTTGATGTGTCCAAAGTATGAAAGTCAAAGTCTTGTCATCTGAGTTTCTAAAGAAAGCTTAGGTTTGATCTCCTCTAGTAATGACTGGTTTGTTCTTTGGGCAGTCCATGGTATACACAGTATTCGCCGCCAGCACCAAATTCAAAGGCATCAATTTTCTTCCTGTCTATCTTTTTCACTGTCCCACTTTCGCATCCATATGATCTTATTGAAAATGTCATGGATTGAATGAGCTGAATCTTTGTATGGAGAGAGACATCTCTACTCTTGAAAATCTTGTCTAGGTCCTTCATATCCATTCTGCCAAGAGCAATGCATCATTGGATTTCTTGACTGTTGCTTCTTTACTAATAGTTGATTAAAGTAGGTTAAGGTTGTGCACTATTTCAATTTCTTCTCCATCAATGATGAACTTATTGATTTTATGAGTTGTCATGATCTTTGTCTTCTTTACATTAAGGTGCAGGCCCATTTTAAGTCTATGTTCCTTGATCTTGAGAAGCAAATGTTTCAGATCATCTTCACTTTCAGCCAGTAATGTGATATCATCAGCATAGCGAAGGTTGTTGATGAGTCTTCCACCAATCTTCACACCTCTTTTGTCTTCATACAATCCTGCTTCTCTGATGATTTGTTCTGCATAAAAATTAAACAGGTAGGGAGAAAGTATGCAGTCTTGTCGTACACTTTTGCTAATTTTAAACCATTCTGTTTCTCCTTGTTCCGTTTAAACTATTGCTTCTTGATCATTGTACAGATTGTACAAGAGAATGATCAGGTGTTCTGGTATACCCATGCTTCTTAATGTAGCCCAGAGGTTCTCATGGTTTACACAGTTAAAAGCCTTGTTGTAATCAATAAAGCACAAATAGATATCCTTTTGGTATACTGTAAGTCTTTTCAAGGATCCATCTCACATCCGCGATGATGTCTCTTGTTCCTCGCCCTTTCTTGAGCCCTGCTAGCACTTCAGGCAATTCTCCTTCCAGGTACGGTTGTAGTCTCTGTTGAATAATCTTCAGTAGAATCTTGCTGGCATGTGGGACCAGAGCGACTGTGCGATAATTTCCACAATCAGTCGTATCACCTTTCTTTAGTATCAGTATAAACACAGATCTTTTCCAGTCAGTTGACCATGATGTTGACATCCAAATTTCCTGGCAGAGCCTTGTAAGTATGATAACAGCTGCATCAGATTGCTGTAATACGTCTATGGGAATGCCATCAATGCCTGGTGCTTTGTTCTTTGATAAGGCTTTCAAAGCTGCTTCGACTTCTTCTTTCATCACCAATGGTTCCGGATCATAAAGTACAGGTTGAAACGACTGTTGGTCCACTTGATCATATACAAAATCTGTACATTCTTTCCACCTTTTCTTGATCTTCTCAGCATCATTCAACATAGATCCTTGAGCATCTTGTAACATTCCAATTCGAGGCTGGAATTTTTTCTTTAACTCTCGTAGCTTTAGGAAAGCCGATTTTGTTCTTCCTCTAATAGTTTCTGCTTCTATTTCCTTGCATGCATCATTGTAGTACTATTCCACAGTCAGCTCCAGGTTTTCTGTTTGTTGATGTTATAGAGCTTTTCCATTATTGACTTCCACAAATGTAGTCAATTTGATTTTTGTACAATCCATTTGGTGAAGTCCATGTGTACAGTCGCCGCTTGTGTTGCTGGAAGAAGGTGTTTGAGATGAATAGATCGTTGATCTTGCAGAATTCTATCAGTCTTTCTCCAGTTTCATTTCTGTTGCCAAGTCCATATTTTCCAACCATTTTGCCTTCTTTTTTGTTGCCAACTTTTGCGTTCCAGTCACCCATGACTATCAGGATATCCTGTTTGCATGTTCTGTCAATTTCAGCTTATACTTTTTCATAGAACTCATCAATTTCATACTCTTCTGCAGCTGCTGTTGGGGCATGTACTTAAATTATAGTTGTGCTGATAGGAATTCCTCTTAGACGAATAGAGATTAAGCGTTCACTGACTGCATTGTATTTCATTACAGTTCTTGCAAGTTTCTTCTTAATTAAAAATGCAACACCATTTCTTATTTGTCTTTCATTTCTAGCATAGTAAACCATGTGGTCATCCAATGCAAAGTGCCCGATGCCATTCCATTTCAGTTTTCTGACGCCCAACAGATCAAGTTGTACATGTTCCATTTCATTCTTGACCACCTCCAACTTCCCTTGGTTCATGCTTCATACATCCCATGTCCCAATATGTAAGATATCTTTGCAGCTTCTGACTCTCATTTCATGTGCAGCTATATCAGCAGTCAGATGTCCCGAGGGCTTTGATCCAACCGCATCATAGATGCTGGCTTTACTCTGAAAAGTCTTCAGCTCCTCCCCAGTAGCCAGTTGAGTGCCTTCTGACCTGGGGGTCTCATCTTCCACCACTATAGTGCAATTTGTTTTGTTGTGACTATCCATTGGGTTTTCATGGAAAGATACGGCCATGCAGTTTAAGTTTAGTGTTGTTGCCGTTGTCACAGAAATGTGATCCTCCGCCGCCAACACTATCCCATTCTGCTGCTGGCCAAATGGGTGGTCTGTCTTGGTCTGGCACCTCAGCTGAGACCTATCCATCTTGGGAGACCCTGCCAGTAGTTAAACTACCTATAGCTTAGCCCTCTGCATCACTGATGCACACAAGCCCTCACAGCACGACAAGCTGCAAACCAAGTAAAGGTTAAGTTGCATAGCCTTAGTTAAATCAAGAAAAATGTTCATCGGTTGTCCACAAAAGGAAAAGACTTGTTAGCAAAATATATTTTTAATATAGAGCTCTTCTCCAGCTTGGTTATGAAAGTTACCAACAAAATTGCTCTTTTGGAAACATTATCTAATGAATTCTCTAAGAACTAAGTCAAATCTAAGCTATCTGAGGATACAATTTTGTCTACCTCTCCTTCCAGAACATCAGTTTTAATATTCATAGGTAAATAGTAAATATTAGAAACAGAAAATGATCAAAATTAGAATACTGCAAAATTTCTTTCAAATATTTCTTTAGACGTTTCAGGGGAGAAAGTAAACATACCACTGGAAAATTTAGATGAATTCCCTAATGACTGAACATTTAGAAATGTACCTTCAGTCCTAGACATTCCCACATCCAAGGCTGTCAGCATCTCATCTTGTTGTTGGAGTTTCTTCACAATATCATAAGAAAAGTCACAAAGCTGTGTCAGAGTTACTTTAAACATACACTCCATCCTATTCATGGCCAACCAAATATCCTCAGAGAAACATTTGTAGAATCTGATCAAGATACAACAGAATTAGAAATATCTTTAGGCAATGTTATAGGCAATGGGTACCAAGGAGCAGACTCAGATATACATTTATTGCCTACTACACCTTGGTTCAGAGGGGTAGAAGCAGTTGGCAATGTCTCAACCAATGTAGAAAGACCAGGAACACTGTCTCCAGAAGATGTCGCAGACTGAGGAGGAGGGGGGAGGAGTTTTGAAGCCCTGAGTTCAAAGATTATTTAGGCCCCAGTAGTTTGAAGAGTACCAACCTTATCATCTATGCCAACACTCACCACATAATGGTCCATAGGCCCTGGATAGGCTTAGCCATGCTGGACATCTTGTTCTTGGCCTTCTGTTTCCCCATTCACAATTCACCAGCAGGAAACCCCCCTAGGCTTAGTTGACCTCAGTCACTCCAAAGAGGCTTCTAAGAGGCAGTATCTGCCCTTAGATCACACCCATTTGGGCACATGCCCACATCTGCATCCTGCAGCACAAGTTGGTTCTTATACTCTCTGGCACTCAGGGGAGAGGAGCATGGACATCTCCGGGATGCTAAAATAACCACGGGACCCTGCTCCAATGTCCAGCGATGCTCTCAGTGGCAGCTGATCCAGATACGAGTGCCTCTGGCATCTTGCAGTGCAAGCTGGTTCTTATACCCTATGGCACTTATTGGGGAGAAGCAGTGACATCTCCGTTGTGCTAAGATGACCATGAGACCCTGATTCAATATCCAGCGATGCTCTCAGTGGCAGCTGATCCAGGTATGGGTGCATCCGGTGTCCATTGGCACAAGCTGGCATACCCTTTGGTGCTCAGGGAGGAACAGTGACATCTCCAGCATACCGAGATAACCACAGGGCCATGATTCAATGTCCAGTGACATTCTCAATGGCAGTAGAACAAGGTATGTGTGTCTCCAATGCCCTGCAACGCAAACTGGCTCTTATACCCTCCGACGCTCAGGGGGGATGAGCAGGGGGAAAGTGTTTCTGATGTTATCATGAGTGATCTTCCCACATCCAGTGATCACCAAATGGTTTGATTCAGTATTAGGATAAGGGAAGAGATGGTTCATTCATAAGTGAACAGTTAGACTTTGAGGAAACTAACTTTGTGAAGATGGTGAAATAACTCAAGGGGTCATTATCTGGATGGGAACATCTGGGAATTTAGAACAGCATGGGCAAAACTGAAATGGACACATCCAAGAGTATTGAAGGAATTCGGGGAAATTCTAGTGGCTCCACTCTCTGAGCTTTTCAATGCTTTTTTAGAGTCTGAAGTGGTCCCAGAGGACTGAAGAAGGGCTCATGTGGTCCCTTTACACAAAAGCAAAAGTAAGAATGAGGTTGGGAACTACAGTCCAGTTAGTCTAATCTCTGTGGTGAGTAAATTAATGGAAACACTGCTAAAACAGAGGATAGTGAGGTTTCTGGAGTCCAGTGAATTGCAGAATCTGAGGCAGCATGATTTTACTGGAGGCAGGTCTTATCAAACTAATTTAATTAATTTCTTTGACAGGGCGACCAGAGAGTTGGACCAAGGCAGAGCCCAGATGTTGTTTACTTCGATTTCAGTAAAGCCTTTGATACTATTCTGCACAAGCAACTTATAAACAAATTGAGCACCCTAAGGATGGACCCTAAAGTGACTGACTGGTGGGAGGCGACAAAGGGAACATAGAAATGGAGTGCTCTCTGAGGAGATGGATGTTACCAGTGGAATGCAGCATGGATCTGTCCTTGGTCTGATTCTTTTCAACATATTTGTTAGTGATATTGCAGAAGAGCTGTCAGGGAAAAATTTCCTCTTTATGGATAATACCAAAATCTTCAATAGAGTAGACATCCAGGAAGGAGTAGATAACATGAGGAGGGATCTTACAGAGCTTGAAGAATGGTTGAGAATTTTGCAACTGAGATTTAATGCTAAAAAATGCAGGGTCATGCATTTGGACTGCAAAAGTCCAAGGGAGTGGTACAGTATAGGGTGGAAGAACTTTTGTCCACAAACGAAGAGGGGGACCTGGTCATGATTTCTTGTGGTAATCTTGTTGATAAACAGGTATAGAAGATGATGGTGAAGGCTATAAAGATGCTTGGGTGCATAGGGAAAGGAATGGCCAGCAGGAAAAAGGAGGTAATAGTGATTCTGTATAAATCTTTCGTGAGACCCCATTTTGAATATTATATGCAATTCTGGAGATAACACCCTGAAAAGGATATAAACAGGACGGAGATGATGCAGAAGGTGGCTACCAAAATGGTCAGTGGACTTCATTGTAAGGCATATGGGGACAGAATTAAAGATCTCAATATGTATTTTTTGGAAGAAAGACGGGAAAGGGGACATATGATAGATATGGTTAAATACCTCCATGGCATAAATGTGCACGGGGAGAGCTTCTTTCAATTGAAAAAAATCTCTGCAATGATAGAGCATAGGATGAAAGTGAAAGGGGATAGATTCAGGGGTTATATGCAGAAATATCTTTTTACTGAAAGAGTAGTAGATGTATGGAATAGTCTCCCATTGAAGGTAACAGAGATAAGGATAGTATCTGAATTCAAGAAAACATGAGACAAACACAGAAGATCTCTAAAGTTAAAAAGGGACTGTAGTAGTTGGTATGGAAGGGCAGACTGGATCAGCCACATGGTCTTTATCTGCCATCGTGTTTCTATTTTAAGGGCAATAAACATTTTTGTTAGGAAAATAAATAAATGTAAAATGAAAAAGAGACTGCCATGGTTCTCTAAAAAAGTAGTTGAAAGGGTAAGGAAAAAGTGGATGGCCTTCATAAAACCGAAGAGATCACAGAAAGAAGACACATAACACTATTTGGAAAAGCTCAAAGAAGCTGGGAAAGTAGTCATGAAAGCAAAGATACAAATGGAAGAGGAGAAAAAAACATTTTTTAGAAAGGTTAGTGACTGAAGGAAGTGCTAAAGTGGTATTATTAGACACAAGGGGAGGAATATGTAGAAGCTGATGAAACAGTGGAATTGCTTAATGAATATTTCTATGCTGTGTTCACAGATCAAGGGCAGAAAACATACACAAATACTGTAGAATGGAAGTGAGGTAGATCTTGAACAATTTTCAACATTTTTCATGAGCAACTAACTAAACTAAACGAAAGCAAAGTGATGAAGCCAGATGGGAGACATCCAAGAGTACTGAAGGAACTTAGGGACATTCTGACAGTTGTCTAACTTGTAGAGTCGGGAGCGGTCCCAGAGGACTGGATGGGGCACATGTGGTCCCTCTACACAAAAGTAGAAGTGAGGAGAAGGTTAGGAACTACAAGTCAGTTAGTCGAACCTTTGTGATGAATAAAACACGATATAAAACCACATAAATAAATGAATGAAAATACTGCTAAAACAGAGATTAGTAAGGTTTCTAGAATCCAGTGGATTGCAAGATCTGAGGCAATTTCTGTTGGGGTTTTTTTTTGTAAATCTGTTTATTTTGGAATCACAAGATTATCACTGTACAGTGCCAGGATGCATTTACCGCACACTCAGACAATTGAACCACCACTAATACAGGAGTGTGCTACCACCTAGCACAGAGCAGTGTTCCTCCATAACAGAAGGGGTATCCCCTGGATTCCTTTATCTACCCTTCCTCCCCCCTTCCCTGCCCCACTCCCCCCTTCTTCCCGCCTCCCCTCCTGCCCTTCCATGCACTCTTCCTGGCCAAGCTGCTCCATATATCTCTCACAGGCCTCCAATGAAGGTCTCCCAAAGAGCCCAATACCGCTGCTGAGCCGCTGAGGCTTCTAGTGATATTGCCATCTTCTCCCACTTCCTTATTTCTTTCATACCATTAATCCAGTGTTTACCATCAAGGGCTTCAGTCACCGGAAATCCATAGCTCCCTGTGAGATGGCGTAGGACTGGCACACATACAGCTGCATCCGTTCAGGGATGTGAGCTCAAGTGGGCCATGTTCATCATCAGTATACCACTAAATACGATGGTCACTGTGGTGATGCAGCAGCAGAGACAAATGTGTGTCCAACATGTCCCACATACAGTCACTGGCCTGTCCACAGATGATGAGCAGGACAGATCATGTCCAGGAACTGCAGGGTGTGTACTGCTCAGTAGCCCCCCCCCCCCCATGCAACTGCACGCTCTGAATGCCACAGTCACATATGCATGCATGTAGACAGTAGATGGTGCATGATGAGGTCCCAACACACATCAGTTATGAAATGTCCACAAGAACATACCTGTCCATCAATACAGGACACACTAACCTGAAAAAGCATACTGTGGTGGCGAGGCCACGGGAGAGAAGGAGGAAAGGGGGAAAAAACAGGCATTTTCCTCTAGGAAAGGAATTAGCTCCAGGAGTTTAAGGGTTAAAACTCCAGAGTTAGAAAAAAGCTCCCTGCAGAAAGTTGGTGTTAGAAAGACACGCCCTAGCTCCATGGCAACCAGCACTGCTCACGAGGAACAGCTGGGAGTGGAGATAGAAAACGAAAGGGAAATACACGATATAAGGTGGAGGAAGTTAGAGGAGCATAAGCAGCACGAGAAGCATAAGCAGCACGGGGAGCATAAGCAGCAGCACGAGGAGCATGGAGGGGAGAAGGAACACGGAGCAAGGCCTGTACACAGAGTAAGGCATGAGCCCAAGGAGTCCTGCAGGAGGTACGAAAGAAATCCTTTGAGAGGGAAAGCTTATCAGGGAGACGAACCAAGCTATGAAAATGACAGAGAGTTGTCCCCAGCAGAGCAGATGGAAACAGAACCTTCGGCAGTAAAGTCTGAGGAGAGCTTATTTCCACAAAGTAAGGTGAGCACCTTAAAAGCCTCTCATAGCTTCCTGAGAAATAAGAAACCTCCTAATGCCTCCAAGAGCCCTCAGCAGAGAGAGGAAGCGATATTACAGAAAGTTTTAAAGGTTTTAGAAAAGTTAAAGCCTGATACTTCTGAGACAAGGTTAAACCATTTACCAACAGATTCTGAAGGGGAAAGCATGGACCTAGAAGAATCTGTGCTAGAGGAATTGCCCTCCGATATGGAAATGGATTGCTCTTTAGTTTATGCCCAAAACTGACAAGCTATAAGGTTTAGAAAGTAGGAAACCTAGAAGCTTAGCTTTCAGTGGGGCAGTGCTGAGAAGAATATGCAAATGAGGTGCTGAGCTCCGAGGCTTGACTCAGAGTTTTTCAAAAGACTGTCTTGCAAGTGAAGGCCAGAGTTTGTAATTCAGCCTCTAAGGAAAGCCTGTGGGTGAGAGAAAAATAGTTGCAGTAAAAGTGCCATTGGTCTGCATAACTTGAAGAGTGTAAAGTTTGTAACCAAGCTGGAAGCTGTTGTTTGGCATGAAGAGTACTGGCTATTTCCACCTGAAGATACTGTTGCCTGGCATTGTAAATAAGATAACTACAGAAGCAATTTATTCTGTTGATTTTGTTTCACTGGAGAAAGTATCCACCATTTTTATGTTTTGGTATTTTTGAACTGCAAAGTTCATTTGGCTGAAGAATAAATAAAAATCCTGTGTGCCTTGGAAAAACCTCTCGGCTGAATTCATTCAACCTCACAGCTACATGCATAGGTGATTAAACAAGGGACATTAAAAAATAAGTTCCGTCCCCCACCACTAGGCTACCGCCTGGCCAGTAGGGGGCACGACATTGGCGTAGTTCTTGGATTTTTTCTTCAAGCCCATATCCTGACATAAGGAGTGTGTGGAGTGATACCAGAAGGAACTACAGGGACCTGGACCAGACCACCAGCAGAAGGAAGGACCGGACCGGAGGATCCAGAGGGTGCCTACTTTGCTGAGCCTGAGTCAACCCTACTAGCAGGTAACCCATAGATAAAGAGGGTTGATCTGGATTGCCTGCCAGGGTGGGGTACAGCGGTTCCTAAGCAGAGTACTAGGGAACAGGGTGCGTGTGAGAGAGCCGCACTTGGTGTTTTTTTGTTTCTTTTCCAGCATCGTCGCAGAGATGGAGCAAGCGCAACTGCTAAGCTGGATGGCCGAACGGTTCCGGGAGCAGCAAGAAGTGGCCGCTCAAGCCCAGGAACACACAGTCGCCATGATGAGGGACCAGCAGCAGTCGCTCCTCAAGATGATGAGTGACTGGGTAGGGGAGAAAAAGGGTAGGGGAGAAAACCCAGGAGGACGATATAGACGACTATATAGACGTTTTTGAAAGAGTGACCCACCTAAGTGGATGGCCCCAAGATCAATGGGCAGTCCGCATAGCTGCCTCACTCACTGATGAAGCACTAGCTGCTTATCGCGCCATGCCCAGCGATCTGGCCTCCTCTTATGAAGAGGTAAAAAAGGCAATAAGGGATAGAATGGGTCTTACTCCAATGGTCTACAGACGCCATTTAAGGGCGTGTAAGCTAAAACTGGGAGAGACACCACGGGCCTTATGCCAACGTATAAAAGGTTTAGTATGGAAGTGGTTAGAACCACAGGGTAAAAGTCTTGATTCTCACCTAGATTGTATAATTTTGGAGCACTTTGTGGAAGCTGTTCCTATGGAGTTAAAGTCTTTCCTGATTCTCCAGGACTGCAAGAACACCAAAGAAGCAACCTCGCTGGCGGAGCGCTTCCTGGAAGCCAGGTTGGTCAGCCAGGCGCAGGTGGGTGTTGCAAAAAGTCCTGAAAGGAGAGTTTCAGAAAAGAAAGGAAACACAATGCTGGGGGAAATCATGGGAGTTAAGCCTAAGAGAAAACCTGTATTTGCCCAAGGCAAATGTTTTACTTGTGGGGAAGTGGGACACTTCAGTAGGAATTGTCAGGCCAGGACAGCGCTTGTATCCACCCGTTGCAAAGAAAATGGGGAAGGATTCTTGCTGGCTGTGGAGGTAGAGGGCATTCCTACAGAAGCCCTGTTGGACTCGGGTGCTGATCAGTCAATGATTTCAAGCAAACTATGGACTGATATCCAAGCCCACAGTGATCAGGCCCCAAGACCAACTGAGCAGAATATTAAGATTAGATGTGTGCACGGTGCCGCATCGTCATACCCCCTAAGTAAGGTGAAGGTGAAGGGCTTAGGTTTAGAGTGAGAGACTTTAGTCGCTGTAGTCCCTAGGCTCCCTCATGCCTTAGTTTTAGGGAAGGACTGGCCTCAGTTCAGGCGAGGCCTAGTGAAAGGCTTACAAGGAGAGGCAACGGGGGAATCCATCCCTACACTGTCGGGAACTAAAGGGTCAGAAGGGTACCCTACTCCAGGCAGTGAGAAATTATCCCTAGGGGGTAAGGGGGAGAAAAGACCACCTGGAACCTCTTGTAAGGCCCCGGTCAGGACAAAAGCGCTACCAGCCCCTTTGTTTGGGAAGAGGCCAAAGATGAGAATACCCCAGAAAGAGGGCCCGGATAGCAAACCCAAGTTTATTTTGAAGTTCTGTCGTACTACCCCGAACGCTAGGATACCAAAGCGTGCATCCAATCAAGCCGCAGGGTTTGATCTGCACAGTGCAGAGGATGTGATCATCCCCAAACAAGGTAGAGCCCTAGTAGAAACAGGCATCCAGGTGGAGATACCCCCTGGTTGTTATGGGCGAGTGGCTCCACACTCAGGGCTAGCAGTTAAAAATTCCATCGATGTAGGGGCAGGGGTAATTGACCCTGATTTCAGAGGGGCAATAAAGGTCCTATTGCTCAATTTCTCCCAGACAGATTTCAGAGTAAACACCGGGGATAGAATAGCGCAGTTAATTTGCGAGAGAGTGGGCTTCCCGCCCATAGAAGAGGTGGTGGAATTGAGCACCACGGTGAGAGGGTCAGGAGGATTCGGTTACACTGGCCGAGCCGAGTTTAGGGGGCTAGCAGCAACGTGTGAGGAGAAAGAAGACGTGGATCTAGGCCCTCAACTTGCTGACTGCAAGACTCGGCCTGTTCCTAGAATAGGCGATGAGCTATCATGGCATCAACAGCAAGCCTTCTTAAGGCTGTTACATAGATTTCCAGACGTGTTAACACCCCTTCCTGGAGAGACCAACCTTGTTGCCCATGAGGTAGTAATCCCTCCTGGAGAGGTTATTCGCCAAAGGCCATATAGGTTACCTGAGGCGAAGCAACAAGAGGTGAAGGATCAGGTAAGGGAAATGTTGGCGTTAGGAGTCATAGAAGAGTCCATAAGCCCATGGAATAACCCGATAGTGTTGGTTCCCAAACCTGATGGCAGTACACGATTTTGCATTGACTTTCGTAAAGTCAATGCAATATCTTGTTTTGACACCTACCCCATGCCAAGAATTGAGGAGCTCTTGGATAGACTTGGCCAAGCTGTATATCTAACTACGTTAGATATGACAAAAGGGTACTGGCAGATTCCCCTCACAAGGGAATCTCGCCCAAAAACAGCCTTTAGTACCCCCATAGGCTTGTACCAGTTCCGCCGAATGCCCTTCGGTCTGCATGGTGCAGCGGCAACGTGCCAACGCCTAGTCGATAGGGTACTGCGTCCACACCATCAGTATGCTACTGCATACATGGACGATGTGGTTATCCATAGCGATAGCTGGGACCAACATTTAGTCCATATCGGGGAAGTATTATGTGCCATGAGAAAGGCGGGCATTACCCTCAACCCAGCTAAGTGCATGTTCGGAGGGAAAAAGGTGAAATACCTTGGTCACCTAGTGGGAAGAGGAGTGGTAAAACCTTTGATAGATAAAATAGAAAGCGTTAAGGCCTTTCCTAAACCCTCAACAAAAAAGCAGATACGCAGCTTTTTAGGTCTGATAGGGTACTATCAGAGGTTCATACCCCATTTTGCCACAGAATTGCAGCTCTTACGGAGATGCTCCGAATAAAATGCCCCGAACACTGTACAGTGGTCACCGGAGGCGGAGCATGCCTTCGTTCAGTTAAAAGAAAAGTTATGTTGTGCGCCCATTTTAAGAGGCGTAGATTTCAAGTGCCCGTTTATAGTGCAGACGGACGCCTCTGAAACGGGGTTGGGGGCTGTTTTATCGCAAAAACAAGATGGGGTAGAACATCCCATAATGTCTTTAAGCAGGAAACTAGCGCCTCCTGAACAGAAATATTCCACTGTGGAAAGGGAATGTCTGGCTATACGCTGGGCAATTGAGGCCCTCAGATTTTATCTGGTAGGCCGTACATTTCTCCTGGTCACAGATCATGCCCCTTTAAAATGGCTTAATAGAATGAAGGACCACAATCCGAGGCTCACGCGTTGGTATATGACCCTGCAGGCCTACGATTTCCGAATAGAACATAGGGCCGGAAGGCTGCATACCAATGCTGATGCGATATCGAGAATTCTGTGCTGTGCCGACAGTTGTCTGCCAGCCCGGAATATCTTAAGGGGGGGGGATCTGTGGTGGCGAGGCCACGGGAGAGAAGGAGGAAAGGGGGAAAAACAGGCATTTTCCTCTAGGAAAGGAATTAGCTCCAGGAGTTTAAGGGTTAAAACTCCAGAGTTAGAAAAAAACTCCATGCAGAAAGTTGGTGTTAGAAAGACATGCCCTAGCTCCATGGCAACCAGCACTTCTCACGAGGAACAGCTGGGAGTGGAGATAGAAAACGAAAGGGAAATACACAGATATAAGGTGGAGGAAGTTAGAGGAAGGGAGGAGCATAAGCAGCACGAGAAGCATAAGCAGCACGGGGAGCATAAGCAGCAGAGGAAGCAGCAGCACGAGGAGCACGGAGGGGAGAAGGAACATGGAGCAAGGCCTGTACACAGAGTAAGGCATGAGCCCCAGGAGTCCTGCAGGAGGTACGGAAGAAATCCTTTGAGAGGGAAAGCTTATCAGGGAGATGAACCAAGCTATGAAAATGGCAGAGAGTTGTCCCCAGCAGAGCAGATGGAAACAGAGCCTTCGGCAGTAAAGTCTGAGGAGAGCTTATTTCCACAAAATAAGGTGAGCACCTTAAAAGCCTCTCATAGCTTCCTGAGAGATAAAAAACCTCCTAATGCCTCCAAGAGCCCTCAGCAGAGAGAGGAAGCCATATTACAGAAAGTTTTAAAGGTTTTAGAAAAGTTAAAGCCTGATACTTCTGAGACAAGGTTAAACCATTTACCAACAGATTCTGAAGGGGAAAGCATGGACCTAGAAGAATCTGTGCTAGAGGATTTGCCCTCCGATATGGAAATGGATTGCTCTTTAGTTTATGTCCAAAACTGACAAGCTATAAGGTTTAGAAAGTAGGAAACCTAGAAGCTTAGCTTTCAGTGGGGCAGTGCTGAGAAGAATATGCAAATGAGGTGCTGAGCTCCGAGGCTTGACTCAGAGTTTTTCAAAAGACTGTTTTGCAAGTGAAGGCCAGAGTTTGTATTTCAGCCTCTAAGGAAAGCCTGTGGGTGAGAGAAAAAATAGTTGCAGTAAAAGTGCCATTGGTCTGCATAACTTGAAGAGTATAAAGTTTGTAACCAAGCTGGAAGCTGTTGTTTGGCATGAAGAGTACTGGCTATTTCCACCTGAAGATACTGTTGCCTAGCATTGTAAATAAGATAACTTCAGAAGCAATTTATTCTGTTGATTTTCTTTCACTGGGGAAAGTATCCACCATTTTTATGTTTTGGTATTTTTGAACTGCAAAGTTCATTTGGCTGAAGAATAAATAAAAATCCTGTGTGCCTTGGAAAAACCTCTCAGCTGAATTCATTCAACCTCACAATTACATGCATAAGTGATTAAACAAGGGACATTAAAAAATAAGTTCCGTCCCCCACCACTAGGCTACCGCCTGGCCAGTAGGGGGCGCGACAATACATAGCAAAATGTTTGAAAGTGTACAGAAATATATATATGTAACTAGGTATTTAACAGTCTTCACATACCGCTTTATCATATAAATCAAAGCAGTTTACATTGTATCTTAAACCTGGTAATATACATTAAAGAAGGACACTGATAACCTGGATCCTGTCTGAGCAATGGAGGGTTAAGTGACTTGCCCAAGGCCACATGGAGGGCTAGTGAGAATTGAATGCTGGCCTCCTTGTTCCCAAGCCAGTGCTTGAAACATTAGGCCACTCCACCACTCCATGACATGAATATCTTTGCTGTTGATGATGTGTAGACAAGGAGGCAGGCGCATCTTTAATCCGCCACGCCGCCACTGTCAGCACCATTGCCAAAGAGCACCAATGGCAGCTATGTGCCTGATATACCTCCCAGGTGGGGATGTACTGGCACCAGCCTGACCATGCATGTGGCCAAGTAGTAGAAAAACCCACCCAAAAGAAGCCACAATGGTCAAAATGAGCTGACATGCAACTGGCCAGGCACATGTGAATGAAGAATGTAGCTGTGTTAAAATGTAATACCTATGTGGATATCAGTGAAACCATCTGTGGGCAGGAATGCAGCAGCACAAAGTTGGAGACACCACACATCCTGTGTCTGATAAAACACCCACACTGGGCAATGATCACAAAGGTGGTCTGGGGTTATTGCCCTGTGAGTGATCCAGACAGCATCGAAATACATTGTCTGCATCATCACTGCAATAGCAAGAGAACACATGGTACATGGTTGACGTTCCAACATACCTGGCCGGAATGTCTGCACATGTATAGCTGTCAGTGTCAGACACCTTTGCACGAGTCATCATAAGATGGACAGAACAAAGTGATGTTCACATGTGTCCCATGTCCATCAACTGTACCATGGCCATGTGAGTTCTCTGATAGGTGGGTCAGCCATGACGTATGTGTCAGGCCACATAATTGACAGGGATCATGGTCTAGGCAGGTACACCAAGCTGACCCCACAACTACAAGGCGATAAGATAGGAAAGGATGATACAGAGATGTAATGCCATGCTGCCATGCAGAGACATGGACCTGCAGGGCACAGGCAAATGCACAAACATGACAATGATGTCATGTCCCAGTGCCCTAGCACAACCCCTCAGCTGTGTAGACCATATGTGTGTGTATCAGTGGGTCAAACAGCAGTGTAGATGGCCTGAAAAACAGTATGTGATGTGTTGAGAAAGAGCAGAAGTCAGGTACCCAGGCAAATACAGGCTTTGACCCGGTGAAAAGCGGGATATAAATGCAGCTAAATAAATAAATAAATACACACCTTTAATGCACAAATGGGTCCAAAAACAGTGACACAATGCAAAATGAGGACATGGACACAGATACGAGAGGCACATGCTGCCAAAGAACATACAAAGCAGAACCTCACAGACATGCAGAGATAGCACTAAGCAGAAGCCCTGCTGTAATGGATGCTGTGGATACAGGAGCATCACACCTATGTCAATGTACATGGAATGCACAAATGCAGGTAGAAAATGGACACACATACTGCCACACTGCAAAGGTACCCATGCAATGTGAGTGGTACAATGTCATGTGATAAATATGACTGTGCAGACATGCAATGATTTGTTTGTAAATCAATATAGAGCATTACATCTGTACAGTAACCAAACACAATAACATGTATGTGGAAGTAGAAAGAAAGGTCATCAATGGTGCACTAACCCACACAAGATCCACATCGCCACATGCACTGGTGTACCAACATATTCAGTCACATGCACATGCACCATGTACGTTGAACCATGACAGAGTGCTGCCTCCGGTGCACAGTAACACCCCTGGAGAGGGTCAAACAGCAATCCAAGATTTTGGCTTGCATCACAGTGGTGTGGTGGCAAACAGCGTGTCATGTCCAAGTGTCAGGTAGCCAGACAAATAAAAGAGGACCTACACATTGTTCCCCCTGTGCTGCACACATGGTTGCATGCCCTGGTTGATCCAAACATATGAGGATATCCAGCAATGCAAGTCATACACATGGGCCACACACACGAACACAATGTCAGATGGATGTACAACATACAGCGAGTATGTGAGTCCCTGCTGCACATGTACAGACCAGTACACAGTGTCTACAGTGCAAATGGTCTCTGCAACCATGCATGTCCTGTTAAGACTGTCCTTGAAAACCTGTGCATGCATAGTCACATGTGACATCTCAATGGGCCACAGTATGTCAAAGGTGACATGTGTCTCCTGTGATGAACACGACACCCACCAAGAGCATGGCAGCAATGGTGTGTTGGTCATCTGTGTTATGCACAAAGTACCAGTCCAACAATAATGTCCATCATAGACATGTGTCCCACCCACATAGGTCCATCACCATATGGCACCATCTCCCAGGGATCGTTGCATGGTGTTGCTGTATCCTCCAACAAGTGGGTGATGGTGACTTCAGATGCAGTATAGTAGATGTGCTCTGTGTGTTGCCTGCGCCCTGTGGTAAAAGGAAAAGAAATACCATTATGGTATGCCTCACACAACAGTAGTCAAATTGCAGGGAGTGAAACATCAATATGTGCATAATGAAACATCAGACATGCAAACATTATACGATCACAACACAGAGCACATTGCATGTTGAGGATATTAGGAAATGGCACTGCAGACCAGGTTATCATCTCGACATGATCATGTCTATGCCCATGTCCCACAGGCATCTCAGAGGTCATCATGTCCATCAGTGTTGGTGCACAGAGACCCCACAAAAAAGCACAATGAAACAAACAGCTAAACACAAACATACAAAAGTTGATGTTAGTCACAATTGATCCAAGGTGCAACTACCATCTGTGTGCAGCAAGTGTCTGATAGGGACTGTCTGAGGCAGTCAAAGGCTACAAGACGTCATAATAAACGCAAAATGTGACATTGAAATGTGTTGAATAACCATGTCTGCATGTGCAGCTATCATTGCCACATGTCCAAAGTATGGTGACATGTGTGAAACTGAAATGTTGATGCGTAGTGGTCTGCCAGCACACATGAGATAGGTCAGTCAACAACACAGAACACAGGCACACAATGTTCACAAGGTCAACATAAGAAACGTAGAAATAGCACATTGATCACCACTCCACAGGTGTCCAGACACATCCCATCACAAGATAAAGTTATATGGATGCACAGTGTATCGTTACACAGACATGACCAAAACACACACACACACACAGTTTGACAAGGTGAGCATGCCTCCAGTAGCATATGGCCTGTCTGCCCACAATCTGAGATCATTAGAGAGAATTATAACAGTCCATGCAATGATACACTGATGTTGGTTAATGCCACAATGTCAGGGAAGGGTGTACTTACGTTCAACACCACAACACCTAGGACCTGTAGACATACCCAGGTAGGTTGGATGGGTCCCAAATATAAAGGTGGAAAACATGAACTAGTGAGGAACACATGGGCATATGTATGCCAACATGAACATAAGGGGTATGGGGGCGCATGTCAAAGAGGTATACAACAATATATGTGCAGTGGACAGATAACATCATAAATGTACTATGCTGTACTGTCCCTATAGTACATGCATGACAGGTGACAGAACAGCCACAGCACAGACACCATTCATAGATGTTTAAACAATGCCTGTAGCTGTGACTGTGTATGATGGCCAAGTCATATGTAACTGACATGTATGTCTACCTACCCCAGTCTCCTGCATGTTGAATGACGTACACACATTTCTCAATGCACGACAGCACCAGGCAGGTCCAACAGCATATTCTGTGGCATCACAAACACAAGTGAAACGTACATATGTCATGATGTAGTGTTGGAACACACATGGCAGCATGTATATGTACACCCATATGCATTACCCCACATATGCAGGACTTACATGAGAGGAGATCATTAATCAGATGTTGCCTGATCGCCGTGTCCACACGTGTGTCACCATGGGCACATACAGTAGGGCATGTAGGATCATCTTCCAGATCCAGATTAATATCGACTGGGATATTGTACCTGAGAGCAATGTTATGCAGGATGCAACAGGCCAGAATGATCTGTGCCACAGTCATGGGTCGGTATTGTAAGGCCCTGCTGGTCTTATCCAGACACCTAAAGCAACTCTTCAAAACGCCAATGGTGTGCTTGATGACTGAGCGGCTGGAGGCATGGGCCTCATTGTACCCCATCTCTGCATGTGTCCGTGGAAGACACACAGAGGTCAGCAACCAGGCACGACACCCATATCCAGCATCACCTGCAGAAAGACACGTGGAAAGGTCAATCAGGAACCGATGTTCACACACATGCACACAAGCATGTAGGTGCAATCCAACAACAGAAAGAAGAATGACACAACCATATGATGGTGCATGATGGCACACAACAGCTATGCACCAGTGTCTGCAGGTATGAAACACAGAACACCGGGTAAGGGTAATGATGGCAACACACATCAACTGTGACCACACCAAACACATGAGCAACAACCTGTACCCGAAAGGCAACATCGGCAGTCGTGAACGCATCAGGCAGACACACGACAATGCACCCTGGACAAGGGCAGAGATGGAGACATCTGCAAGCATGTGACAGCCAAGATCCCATTAACACACAGCAGGTGTTACAGTAACATATACCTGAGGGGTCCACCTAGGATGGCAGAAACGTCAAAACACTGGTGATATACATGAAGCATACATGTATGTCATAACATGTCAACACAAATCTAACAACGTAAATCAGTCAACATGGTGAGAGGTGAATGGGCTCCAAACCCACAGTACCACAGAAAACAAGGAAGAGGCAAATCTACCACCCCCCAAGTTACCTCACACACACAGATTGCACACACACACAACTAGGGACACACCACAAAGGCAGACAGATGTACATGTGCGTATAGGGTTAGTCTGAGGCTGAGAGTCTTATGTGTCACCCGAAAGGTGTTGCACACCACCATAGAATGAACACACCATATGTGCCCATAATGTCTCTGTCTAAAAGGCCTGTGCAACAGAGCAGCAGTACCAGACACCAATGGAAGCTGCATGTGTGCAGTGACACCCAAAAGACCCATGACACACATATGGTAGACATATGTCATTGTAGGAACCAACAAAGGTATATGACCACGTCCCCGGAGACAGTGAGATGGTGTGATAGCGGGCACAGCTCCAAGAACAGTCAGCACTCTCCCATCACAACACAAAGCAAGGGATGTAGAGGCAATCATTGCCAATGTGACCCAATAAACCACGCAATGGCAGGGCAGCGATATGCCACTGCCTGACGGCCAGTGTCCTGAATGTCCCAAGGAAATGAGTCTGATCTGCATCAGGGCATGTCATATGTGTCACAGGGGACATGCAGTCTGAGAGGTCCCACAGCAACCACATTTGTGAGAGCTGATGAGCACCCCAGGACACAGGAACACCATGTGCACAGTCGTGATGAGAAATACCCACCAAGCAGGACACAGTCCTCATGTTGCCCACTCTCAAATTGGTCAAATAGTGCTGAGTGATGCAGGATATAGGAGTCATGGGTGGACCCTGGAAACCTAGGAACCACATTCAGAATACACATATGTGCATCACATACAACCTGCACATTCAGGGAATGGTAGTGTTTGCGATTGCGGAACACTGCCTCCCTGTCTCTGGGCTGGATCAGGGCAACATGTGTGCAATCAATAGCTCCCATCATGTGTGGTATCCCTGCAATGTGCTCAAAGGCCAGGTTCAGGGCCCCCCACTGTTGCCTATTGTTAGGAAGTACAATGTAATTCCTTACCCAGCTGACCATGGCCTGCAGTACCTGGTGGAGACAACATGAGAAGGTGGGCCAGCTCATCCCATCCACTGCAGCCACTGATGACTGGAAACAGCCAGAGGCAAAGAAATGTAGGGCACCCAGGAGCTTGACCAAACCCGGTATGGCATGTGACTGGCCAGTCAGGGGTTCGAGGTCAGGTTGCAGATCCTCAAAGAGCTCCCTAATAGCCCCTGTGCTCAGACAGTAGAGGGAGATGACCTGGTCCTCACGCATGCCCTGGAGCATGGCCCTGGGCCTGTAGAGGCGAGGCTGGTGGGGGCGCACCTCTGCATGCCTATGGTGCCATGCTGGCACAGCCCCTGCCTGTGCAGCCTCCACAGCTGCAGGTCTATGTTGCAGCGGGACCACACCCATGCCCTGGGCCACACCCCCATGGATACCATCTCCCTCACAGGCAACTGCAGCTCCACCTCACCATCCAAAGACTGGATCACACAAGCAGCAAACACAATGTGAGCCATCATGGACGACAGATAGTGAAAGACACATCGCCTAATATGGTGTGGGGATTGGCAAATGACCTCAACAAACACAACACACCTGTACATGCAGCAGCGTACACCAGCAGCGGCATATCAATGTGTTCCATGCTCTGTGTGCTTAACATGCATAGAGACGGGCGTGCATCATCAACATGCCACCTACGCATATGTAACGCACGTTGCGCCTGTGTATGATACTTTACAGGGTTCTGCATGCATAGGGCATGGTCCTACATGCATAGTACATGCATGGCTGTGCCCTACGCATGCAGAACCCCGTAACACCCCGTGCCACACAATGCACGCAGGACCGCACCCTACGCTTGTGGAACGCATGCAAGACCACGCCCCACGCATGCATAAGGCACGTCATTATGCACAGAAGACCGAGGGTGTATAGTAAGCAGACAGGCAGCAATGGAGGAGAAATGTGCGACAGGCAATCCGAAGAGAGAGAGGAGAACATAATGCATGGCTTGGACACAACTGGTAAGCAGGGTGGGGGAACACACAGCCAGCAGTCCCCAGCGGCTCCCACGATGCATGAGGCAGAGGTGGAGGTGGCAGGGCCATCAGGGGTGTCCCAGTCCCCACGGGACCAGCCTGAGGGGCACCAGGAGGGAAGAGGAGGAGGAGGCCTGTGCCAAAGGAGACAAGGAAAAGGGCCCTGCGATTCAGCCAGCAGGAAAATGACATCCTGCTGGCTAGTGTGCTGGAGCATTTTGACGTTCTCTATGGGTGCCTCAGCAGTACAACCACACTGAGCACACGGACCATGGCATGGAAGGCAGTCCAGGCAGCTGTGGCAGAGGTTGGTGGCCCACACCGTGACCTGGAGAGCATCAGGAAACGCTATAGTGACATAAAGCGTGGAGTCTGTGCACACATGTCTGAAGAGAGAAGCCATGCAATGGCCACTGGTGGGGGTGGACCCACCAGGCCTGCCCTGTCACCCCTGAAGCAGCAGCTGGCCGAACGACTTGGGCCCATTTACCTGCATGGTCTGTCCCCAGCACTGGACACTGCACATCCACTGGCAGGTAAGTCCAGGGAAAGCTAACAAACCAGCACATGCAGGGGCAGCCTCAGAGGGGTGTGGGCCATGTCCTGGTTGTTATAATGTTCTTGGTAATGTACAACAACTTGTTTATATATATATATATATATATATATTTGAACTTATCTTCCCCCTTTTATTTTTTAATTATTCATTTATTTATTTATGGCTTTTGATGGTGTTCTTATGTTTTTAATGTTTTTAATGTATTTCTTTTAATCTTGTATTTGTTTTTTTGAGGTTTGTTCCCTCGTTTGATATCCCCCTGAAGAAGGCCTATGGCCGAAATGCATGGGGTCAATAAAAGGGGTTTTACTCAAACCTGAATATCTGCCAGTCTTGGTATCTGTTCCTTTGTTTCCTACGTATCCTAAAGATACTTTGTTGCTTCTTTTGTTCTACCTAGTCTACAGACCTCCGACACAAATTGAAGAGATAGATAATGAACTGATTATAGATATTGCCAAGATAGCCACAAAGGGGGAAGTGATAATATTGGGTGACTTTAATCTACCAGATGTGGATTGGATTACTCCTTCTGCAAATCTGGAAAGAAGCAAAAAAATTGTGGAAGCTCTCCAAGATGCATTACTTAGACAAATGGTGATGGAATCAACCAGAGAAAGCTCAATACTGGATTTAGTGCTCACCAACAGTGATAGCGTGTTGAATGTCTGCGTGAGTGCCCCTGTGAGCAGCAGCGATCATCACACGGTGTGGTTTGAGATAAAAGCTATGGTACAGGCCAATCATAGCAAGCTCAAAGTCCTAAACTTCAAAAACACCGACTTCAATAAAATGGCCGAGTACCTAAAGGAGGAGCTGGCAGGGTGGAAGGAGATAAGGGAAGTGGACTTGTAATGGGCTAAACTAAAGATGGCAATAAAAGGGGCAACAGATAAATATGTAAGAAAAGTAAACAAAAACAGGAGGAGAAGAAAACCTGTTTGGTTTTCCAAAGAAGTGGCTGCTCAGATAAAGGCAAAAAACACAGTTTTCACAAAACTCAAAGAGACAAAAAGAGAAATAAGGATAGCAAAATCAAAGGCAGAGGAAAAGATGGCTAAAGATGTGAAGTGTGGCGACAAAACTTTCTTCAGGTATATTTGGGAAAGGAAGAAGATCAGATGTGGAATTGCAGGACTCAGGAGTGCTGCGAACGGACTCGTGGAAAGTGACATTGAAAAAGTGAAATTGCTAAACAAATACTTCTACTCTGTTTTTACTAAAGAAAGTCCTGGTGAAGGACCTCCTGTGACTCCCAAATATAAAAATGGGAATGAAGTAGATACCTCACCATTCACAGAAGATGAAGTGTTAGAACAACTTGCAAAACTGAAAGTGGACAAGGCCATGGGACCGGATGGGATAAATCCCAGGATACTGAAAGAGCTCAGAGAGGTTCTTGCAGGACCATTAAAGGACGTTTTCAACAGATCCTTGGAAACAGGAGAGGTTCCTCAGGACTGGAGAATGGCTGATGTCATACCTCTACACAAAAGTGGTGACAGGGAAGAAGTCTCAAACTACAGGCCCGTGAGCCTTACCTCGGTGGCAGGAAAAGTGATGGAGGCGCTCCTGAAAGAGAGAATAGTGAAGTTTCTCAAAACCAACAGGATGCAAGACCCGAGGCAACATGGTTTTACTGAAGGACGATCCTGCCAAACAAATCTGATTGAGTTCTTCGACTGGGTGACCAGGGAACTGGATCAGGGGCATGCGATGGATGTCATCTACCTGGATTTCAGCAAAGCCTTTGATACTGTTCCTCATAGGAGGCTTATCAATAAACTCAGTAGCTTGGGGACGGATCCCAAGATGGTAAATTGGATCAGAAATTGGTTGACTGATAGACGACAGAAGGTGATGGTAAATGGAGCTCACTCGGATGAAGGGAAGGTGATTAGCGGGGTGCCCCAGGGATTGGTCCTGGGCCTGGCACTGTTCAATGTATTTGTGAGTGATATTGCTGAAGGACTGAATGGAAAAGTCTGTCTTTTTGCAGATGACACAAAAATTTGCAACAGAGTGGACTCCCCCGAGGGAGTGGCTAATATGAGGAAAGATCTACAAAAGCTGGAAGAATGGTCTAATGCGTGGCAATTAAGATTTAATGCAAAGAAGTGCAGAGTCATGCACTTGGGTAGCAGAAATCCAAGGGAAATGTACGCGATAGGGGGTGAGAGGTTGGTGTGCATGGATCAGGAGAAAGACCTTGGTGTGATTATTTCTGAAGATCTCAAGGTGGCAAAACAGTGCGACAGGGCGGTGGCAAAAGCCAGGAGGATGTTGGACTGCATACATAGAGGAATTACCAGCAGAAAGGAAGAGGTAATGTCACTGTACAAGTCACTGGTGAGGCCTCACTTGGAATACTGTGTTTAGTTTTGGAGACCATATCTTGCAAAGGATGTGAAAAGACTGGAATCTGTTCAGAGGAAGGCAACCAAAGTGATTTGGAGCCTGCGTCAGAAGCCTTATGAGAAGAGACTTGAAGACCTAAACATGTACACTTTGGAGGCGAGGAGGGACAGGGGAGATATGATTCAGACCTTTAAATACTTAAAGGGAAATAATGAACAAACAAACCTCTTCCAAAGATGGGGAAGCTGTACAACTAGAGGGCATAACAGGAAGCTGCAAGGTGGTGAATTGAAAGGCAATGTCAGGAAATACTTTTTCACTGAAAGGGTGGTGGATGCTTGGACGCCCTCCCGATGGAAGTGGTGGGGGCAAACACGGTGACGGAATTCAAAATGGCTTGGGACAGACACATTGGATCCCTTTACAGCAACAGGATAAAATCAAAATAAACTGAACCATCTAAATTCTCAACAAATAAGGGTGTCCTACATGGAGTGGTGGGTTCACCCCTAAACAAAGACATGGGAAGGGGTGGCCTGCATGGAGCGGCAGGTGCAAATACTCTTGCCATCATACTTGGCAGACTAGATGGACCATACTGGTCTTTATCTGCCATCATTTACTATGTTACTATGTTACTATGAACTACACAGTAACGACCTCTTGTACAACACATAGCGCAGACGTTCACGATGTACATATCCCAGAGCTGACATATTCCAGGTATGATGGTCAGAGGAAAGAGATAGCTATGAGGGTCAAAGGAAAGAGATAGCAGCCCACCATTCGTCCATGTGTATTTCCAGTTGCAAACGCACCAGCTGCAGTCCACTGGTGTCCACATGTCCCCTGTGAACACCCCACCGTCTGCTATGTGGGTGTCCTGTTGTCTCACCTCTAGTTTCCAGCCATTCTCTCACAACATCTGCTGTAATATACAACCCTTTCGCCTCATGCCCACTCCGCCTCCAGACTGTATTCCCCAATCAGCCATTCACAGTGTAACCTGCCACCTGCATTCCCCACCTACACACCCAATACCTGGCCCAATTTAGAGATACCTTCCCACCCACACCAAATACCTCCACCCCCACCATGTCATGTCCCCAGCCCCATCCCATGTGAACCCTCCCACAATACAAGCTACCATCCAGTTCCAGCCCTACCCAGTGCTCGCTCCCATCCAGCCCCCACAGTGGCCCATATCCAGTCCCCGGAACTCCTCCCCCAATCCCCCATCAGTCAAAGCAGAACCCTCCCCCCGGATGAGGGCCGTGGCCAGCTAACAGGGGGCTGTGGAGGGCCTGGCTCACCCACACAGCTGCCCTAGGGAAGGGGGAGGGTGTCCTCCACCTCAGCAGCTGTCCGAGGGAGCTGGGCCCTCCCCGGCTCCCACCAAAGCCGGCCAGCCTGCCGATCTGCAGTTAAGGATGTTGTCTGTACATGGCCACCTGGACCGTGGGGCCCTGTGCAAACAACAGTCCTGCTAGATGGACGGACCAGCACTGAACACATGGACATGCTGAGACCACTACTGCATGATGCATGGCGCGTACACCGCCACACACCCATCTGCAAGCGCATGACAGTGTGCAGAGTAGTGCTGCACAGACACCCGTGTCAAACCACACACATACCTGGTGTGCTGGCCCCCAGTACAGCCAAAGCAGAGGGACAGGTTCAGGACCCTTTGGAGGACCTATCTGACCCATTGCCAGTCAGTTGGCCCCAGCCATACAGAGAGGGATTACATATTCCTGTACCTCCCGCCCCCATTGCCCCCCTCATCCGCCCCCCCTCTCATCCCCACACTGCTGGACAACTGCTCAGCCATGCCCAATGGCAGAGGCCAATGAGGCCATTCCCACACCTGGCAAGCCAACTGGCACAGCTGGCCCAACACATACCCACACTCTCCACGCACACACACAATGACCAACTTCAGTCACAGCGCTGGGGCCCTCCCACCGCACTGGAAGCATGCATCCATGCACCCAATCTCCAGGGCCCCCTCCCAGGGCACACCTATCCCAGCCCACAATAGGCCCATCACACTTAACCCCGTCCTCATAAGCATACCTGTCAATGTGGCGCATCCCCAGATGCACCCACATGTGGGCACCACTGAGGTGATGCTGGCCTCTGGGGCACTGACATCCGATGGTACCATTTTCATCCCCGTACCCATACATCCCCGGCCCCCACATACACTACATTGGGTGGCCCCTCTGACCAGCCACCCTCACAGGGTTGTGTACCCCACGGCTCTGTGTTGTACCCCCCATGTACAATGTATTCCCAGTGCCTCTGGGCCATCCAATCCTGCATCCTTGAGGCCTGCCATCCCCCATGCAGATGGGTATGTCATCCCACACCCTACCCCCCTACCCGGCCTCACACCCCTGAACACGTGTGTGTCAGCATACATCAGCATGACATTATGCCTAGCATAGTTGTCATGGCTTTTCCCAGACCACTGGTCTCCATCACCATTAACGGCACAACTTATTCCACACCGCTGGTTACCAATGACTTTATTGACATTCCAGACTTTATCTCATATGCTGTGCATCCATTACCACTTGGCATGGGAGAAGAGACATTACATAAACTGCTCAACTTTACAGAACTCCATGCCTATATTGATCACCTTAAAACAACATACACAGAAGTGAATCACACCATCACTTATGAGAATGGACACATTCGACAAACTATTGAACACTTTCTACAAGATGCTCATGTGTCTGTGTGGGAATTGTTATTTGGTTACTCACCTACTGCTGATCATGTCTTTAATGTTTTTATTCACCCTATTATTATTTTAACCGCTGTACAAATATTGCTATGCATTATCATAATTTTCCTGTGTTGTAAAATGAAACACATGCAGCGCATGTCCTACAAAATACCAACAACATTTTAAGGTAGTTACACTTAATTTCTCTAGCATCTACCTCTACATCCAGGCTCATTTGGCCTGCTAATTTGGCATTTCCTACTACATGGAATACCAGAGTCAGCTGCAGTCTAGTATTGCTTCCTACCCTCACTCATAGCATCCTGGTACCTTTCAGCTTTAACCTCCTCAGAAATTCCTGCATCCCTTATGCACTGTTCATTCTCTCTAAGACGGGCACCGTGGTGGCATTTTGGGTTTCCCCCCCCCCCCCCCCCCCCCCCAGTAGTGGCTGCCCTACCTAAGACATGAGGTTTGGACTCATAATGGAACTTGCTTATCTCTAGAACACTAGAGACAGTACTATGCAGGACAGGGGACCTGCTGGACATAGTAAGGTATTTAATACAGGAGGTATTAGACAAGCTGCCTACTATCATGTAATTGCAGCTGGGACAGGTACCACAGGTTTGCTTCCACCATTTCCAGGCACAAATAATAAATAAAAATAAAAAAAGGTGTGGGAGATGTCAACATACATAAGCATGACAACATACATAAGCATGCCTAGCATAGGTGTCATGGCTTTTCCCAGACCTTGGATTGCAAGCAGCTTTCAGCCTCTGGTGATGTCAGGGAGGTGCTGAAGAATTTCACTATAAATACAGAGAAACACAAAATATCTGTCTCTTCCTATTTCATCGGGCACTCCTTACCCTCACCCTTCTTTCTCTCTCTTCCTATTCATTGAACACACACTTCTGACCCCACCCTTCTCTCTCTCTCTCTTCCTATGCTCTCTCACACACAGACAGACACACAGACACACAGATTCATTGAAGTACACTGAAGCAGCTTTATAACAGCTTTTTACATCTGTTCTGTACCTACTTAATAAGCCTATTTCTATATAAAAACCTTTTTCCAAGCCACACCTGCTTGGTTGTCTTATTATGCTACAAACCCTACTGTCTCTGTGAAATGAACCCAGGACCAAACGGAGAGTAACCGAAAGTAGAGAGCAGCAAAAGATTACAGTGTGACCACTGTGTCCAGCTGGTTCACCACCAACTGTGCTCACCTGCATAATGGCATGCCTGTGCACGCTGCACCACCCATGCCTGTCCACCCCCAACTGGCACGGTACCATGCCGGCCTCCCCTGTCACATAGGCCCACCCAAATGGTATCTCGCTGTCCTTGTGACAGTGAACCTCACCATTCATGGCCACACCCCCAATGTCACCAATATGTCCCACCCCCATCATTGTGAACCCCATGCCACCCCTCCATGTGCCACACCTCCAATGCTCACACCACACACAAGCACTCACACATCCGCCCCCATCCTGAGTCCCGCTAATGCGCACCATCTGGCAGCCCATGCACAAATGTCGGTAGACTCCAATGCAGGCAACAGACAGCATCGTATGTCAACACCCACTCCGTCCACATTGGCCATATCACCCCACCTCAGCACCTCCGCACTGGCCCACCCCAGTATATCACATTTATTTTATTTATTTTATTTAGTATACATTTGTATACCGCTACTTCCAGCGATCAGCAGCGGTTTTTGATTACAGATTGGAAATTGTCAAATCATGACAGGAAATTTTTGAGGTATAAACACATTGATTAGACAGGAAAGCACAGCACACAGAGAACTATTTTACAGGGAACATGGGCTATGGAGGATTAAGTGGCTTGCCCAAGACCACAAGGAGCACCTGTGGGACTAGAAACCCCAGTCCTTCCGGCCCAAGGTTGCTGTCCTCTAGTGGGATTTGAACCCCCGACCTTCCGGCCTGAAGTACCTTGACCCAACCACTAGGTTACTCCTCCACTCCACATCCTCAACAGGGTGCCATATACATGCACCCCTCACTGTTGTGCCAAGCCCCCACACCCAAACCCACAGACATACACCATGTACAAGTCATGTAACCCGCAGCCACCTCCCAGCCCCCTCCCGGCCTCATCCCCAACCTACCCACACCCCCGCCCATGACAGGGGTGGGGCCACATGTCGGGTCCCACCACCCATGCCCGCGGGCCCCCACGGGATAATGGTACCATAACATCCCAGTCTGAATCCCACATACCATCAAATGCTACACACAGATCCCCAACATCTGTACTAACCTTGTCTGTAATGCATGACCAATGCTCAGCTGTCCCTACCACAAGCTAATGATTGTCCCACACCCAGGTCATCGTCCAGGAACCTTGCCCTTGGATGCCCATACACCGATATGCATCCAATCTGAGCTGCTGTCCGTCATGGACGGTCAACCTAATCAAAATACCCATGTTGCAACACCACATCCAGGTTACCACATGCAACCAACACAGCTACGTAAACCGGCAGTCAATGGGGCCACTCACATATGGCGCTGAAACACCCACATATGTGTGGGGCCATGACCTGTGACACTGCCACATGCATGGGCCTGCTCCCCTCAATGTCCAATGGACACACTCATTGGCGGTCGTGGGTTATCGCATCTGTGCCCTGTAACAGCATGGTAGGGTGCTATGTGAGGGTGGCAGGTGCTGCTGTTGCCTACTGTCCACCGTTCTGTACATAGCCCTCTGGCTAGCTTATATGGTCCCTACACTGGGCCTAATAAGGATGTGAGGCTGCTACCCTCCCTGTCTGTTCCATCCCATTAGTCTGTGCTGTGTGTAGCTCATCATAACCACAGCGACATAGGTCTACGGCGGTACATACATCCCATTAGGTAACAATGTAACATAGAGATGTACATAGATTGGCAGGTACACCACATTTAAACAATGTACCATGTTCCTCCCCAGGCGACACACAGGCCATGGAGGCGGCGGAGGCTGCATAGAGCATTGAGACAGGACCAGGGGCCCTGGCTGAGGTGATGGACGAGATGGGGCAACAGACTGCTGCTGTGGAGACCCTGGGAGGAGGCAATGCACTGGGGGGGGGGAAGAGGAGGAGGGCAGGCCCACCTCCTATCTGAGCACAGTGGCAGCAGCACGGAGGATGGAGAGGGGACACAGACAGTATGAGCAGTGCCCATGATGGAAGAAGGGTGTCCATCACCAGGACCTGTGCCATGACCCACACACACCACCATGGGGAGGTGCTGAGGGAGATGCGTGGCCACTCCACCACATCCCATGCTGACTCAGAAGGTGAGTGACTGACCAAATGGCTGCAGGTGGAGGGCTGGCACCCCAGCATCTGGACATGGCAGCATGGGTACACCCCCTCACACTAACAGTGCGTGTCCCCATGTATGTGTACCACCATGGTCATGTCTGGGGGTTGGGGTCACACCCATAGGGGAACCGCATTGTCAGCCGCATAGGGGCAGGTATGGCTACTGTGCACTGATGCCTACAGGGACCGGGGCACCACGCAGTGGCTGGCGCTGAGGGTCATGCAACCGAAGGGGCCCAGGTCCAGGCTGGCTGCTACCTGGTGATGGGGTTCACAAAACAGTACAGCTGTAGGGTGACACAACCCATTATGTTGGGTGACAGGGCCCCCACACCACACCATCAGGTCTGGCCTACAGCAACCTATCCCTGTATCCAGCTGACATCCAGGATGCAGGCAGGCCACTGAGGCAGGTGTGGCAGTGCAATGTGACACATGGCTCAGAGCGGATAAGCACTCCTGGGACAGACCCCTGCATGCCCCCCCATACACCCCTGGTGGTGGATATGGGGGTGACTGCCTGCACAGGGCCCATGATTGACCAGTGGTGGGGTGGCTCCCTTGGCACCCCTGCATCCTGGGGTGCCAGCGGGCAGGCTGCCTGCTGCCACTCCCCCATGTGTAGCTGTCAATCATGTAGTGTACACACAGTTCTATTGCTGTCCCCACGGTGTAAGCCACTGGCCTTGATGCATCCTGGGCAAGCTGCAGCCCATCCCCTCACCAGAGCCCGTCCCTTGCTCAGATTGTTTCCCGCCACCCCATGGATCAGGGCCCCTCATCCTTGTGCCATTGTTGCATCCATGCACTGGACTCTGTGGCCCTGGCTAGCCATTCTTGTCCTGGGTGTGGAACAGGAGCCAGCATGGGGATGGCTACCCTGGGGGGGGGGGTCTGGCATTCAACCGGCCACCTGGATGCCAGGTGTTAGTCCCCAGAACCTCCCTGCCACATTTCCTGATGTCCCTGGTACCGCCACATACCAGGGCATGTGCCCCTCCAAAGAACTATCTACGGCCATGTCTTGGTGGCACGTATGGTCTGCGACCCTCACACAGGGCAGGCATGTTACCAGGTGATCCAGATGCGCACCGGCTGCACAGCCATCTACGTGCCCACAGACCGCAGCAATGACTGTAACGACTGTCCTATCACCCCACATGGGCACAGGGCCCTGGAGGAATGTCCCCAGTGCAAGAGGGTCCCACATCACCTGGGGAACAGCTCCGTGTTACAGGGTCATTGCCTGCCACACCAGGATGCGGCTACCCTGTCACCTGACCGCCCCTCACCACAGAAACAGGGATGCATCTAGTCTTGAGGTGGGACCACAGGACACCATCCCTGACCATCCCATCCTGGTTCCCCCTGTCCCCCTCATGTCCTCAGGTCTGCTACACCTGCTGCCAATGGTCAGACCCCTCCCTGTGGGCAGAAGGTGCCCTGCTCCCTGTGCACATGTAGGGCCCCCCCACCAACCAGGGGACACCCATACATGTGAGACCCATTGCATGTGCCCAGACAGCCCCCATCACACTGCTGGTCTGCTGTCCATGGCTATGCCCTATGCCTGTGATCCGGTATTGGGGTTCAAAGCTCGCCAAGGGCTGCTGGGGATACCCATGTCACTACAATGTTACCTGGTACATATGATGTACTCTGTACACCCAATGCACATGACCCCCAGGCTGCAATGTATGATGATTAGAATAGCCAGCTGCACCTGTGGGTGGATATGGCACCTCCTTACCTATCATGGACCGAGGCACCTATACGGCTACAGGTGGCCCAGGGGTGGGGTGGGGGAGGGGGTGGGGGGCTTACCAACAGCTGGCTGCGATACAACACCCTGTCCTGTGACACGCAGGAGAATTGTGACCAATCACCAGAGGGTGTCCCATGAATCCTTGCCTGGATAGGGGGATGCCAGGGTCACAGTTGTAACCTGCCACCTCCCCTCTGTGCCCTGTATGTAACCTAGGCCCTGCCTGGGTAGCACATGTAACGTGTGAGTTGTCTGTTGGGTCAGCATATGACCAGACACCCCCCCCCCCCATCAGGGCCATGGATGTGAGCTGTGCCCTGACTGAGTAGTACATCTGGGTTGGTAGCCCTCTGCTGGGTACTACAGCTACCTAGACAGCTGCTGTCCATGTCACACATATGAGCTGACACTCCTTGCTGCTACTGGGCCCTGACCGATGTAACAGATACACAGGGTGCACAGATGACACAGATCTGTTCCATGGCTGCCCTGTTTCCCCCCTGAGTCAGAGAAACCCCCAGATGTATACTCACATCTGCAGATCCCACCACAGACATAGCTGTCCCCCACTGTAGTCCATCAGGACACCTGTTGCATGTGTTATGGTGGCATGGATGACCCATGTCTCACAGGTCACACTGTTTCTCACCCTCAGACATATGGCAGGAGCTGCAGGCCATACGTGAGGAACTATGTGGTCAATGACATGAAATGCAGGGACACAGACATGAGATGCATGGTTTCCACCAGGAGGTGCTTGGTCTCGGCCAGGAGGTGCAAGGTCTCCGGCATGAGATGGGCCAGCTGCGGGAGATAGCCTTGCAGGGTGCCCGGAGACCAAGGCACTTGCTGCCACTGCTCAGGCAATGGTGTCAGGGATAAATCGGATGGTGGATGCACTGGAGGCCATGGCTGGACTGGGGCAGTAGCCAGCAGCAGCAGCAGCACCAGTGCCAAGGGGTGGAAGGGGCCCAGATCAGCATGGGTGTAGGCGGACATGCAGGATGTAGGGGTGGGGTCCGGGCCTATATTTCCGCTTCAATAAAGGCATCTGGAATTGTTGACACCTGTGGGCATGTGTCCAGTGTTGCTGTCTGTGCTCCCATGGCTACTCTGTCCCCCATGTGGTCACCCTGGTCACATATCCCATGGCACCTACAGCCTTTGGCATGCCATTCCCTGTCCCCATCCCATGTCACGGGGGGGGGGGTCTGCCCTGCCACCGTTCGGCGCATCTATGTTTTGGCATGCCACCTGTGCCATGCACTGTGCCATGTGTGTTCTGCTGGCATGTCCGTGCCACCATGCATTTGCCCATGTCTGCTGGACATACCAACACATGGGTACATCCAGGTGGCTGCAAGGGATACATACATCAGTGCACATGCCCATCCCCTACACCTGCTGTGGGGACTATGCCATGTATGTGACAAATGTATTACACCCATACACAAAGGGACATACTCACACGTGTCAATCTCAGCGCAACAGCATGTCAGGAAATGAGACACATGACCATTGCGACGTGGTTTACGATAAATATGTATTTAACAATATGTATATATAAACAGAATGAAACAATATATATGCATAGGTGGTACTATGCTGTACATGTACAGGGAGGCATGGCCTTCCCCCCTGCTGCTGAGGAGGTGGCAGTCCCAGGACACAGGATGACACAGGGCAGGGGTGCCACATACCACTGTGGTGCTCACACCCCCTGAGGGCCACCCTGGCCAGATGGCTGATGAGCTGCGATGCCTGTGATGCAGCTCATTGGCCATCTGGACCACGGCATCCACCACCTGCTCCATGGTCCAGGTCTGCTCCCGCTGGCCAAGAGACATGGCACACAGTGCTGCAGACAGGTTGCGTGTACACATGCCCCCACACAGGCACCATGTGCACGGTATCTGTGTGGAGGCATCTGCACATGTCCTGTCTGTGGCACTGTATGCCTCCTCTGCGGCCAGATGGGTGACATCCCCAGGCCCATGGTGCAGGTGGCAGGGGCCCCCAGTGCCATGCGCAGTCCTGTGCCACTCAGGACTGGCCATGACCTGCCCAGTGAGGCAGGATGCACCCATGGTGGTATGTAGACGTACCAGGCCTACATGCGCACCCGCAGGTGCTGGCATGTCACGCACCTCCAGGGATGCATCCTGCCTCACACCCACCCACTCCTGCTGCCCCTCCCCTCCACCACCCCTCCCCCTCTTCACCCCAGCCAGCCACACCCACCCTCCCCTACCACCACACCCCCTCCCATTCCCTCTCCCACTCCCCTACCTGACCCTCCACCATGCCATAGGCAGCCGCCTCCTCCCCCTCACCGGCCTCCTCCTCCTCCCCCTCTCCAGCAGCCACTGCAGGTAGTTGGGGCACTGCTGCCGCATCTCCCGCCCTTTCTTCTATAGATTCTCCACCTGGGGATACAGTTAGGAACTGTTAGGGGACAGACATCCCTGGCCATCTTCTGCTGCACATCACACATGGCTGTGTGCAGCAGGAGGATGCTCCTGCTGTACACTGTCGGTCCACTGCTAGCTGTTGCCAATTCCATCTGCATGTGTGCAAGTGAGGCTGGGCATGTGTAGATTACCTCCTATGTATCCTGTGTGCTACCACCCAGGCACCTCATGCCTACCTGATGGTATACCCTTGCATAACATGGTCACCCCATGGCATATGTGGCATTGTCATGCTGCAGATCATGAGAATCATACAGGCAGTGCAGTATGGTACCTGTACCTGTGTGGTGAGTTGCCAAGGGGGAGTTGGGGCATGCGCCACATCCTACACATATTTGCTGTATCTGCATGTCTGCTACACTTTTCGACATGACAAGAACATGTGGCTATCATATGATGTGACTGCATATGCTCATGCCACAGTACTCAATGGCGACGGCGCTGCACATGTGGATAGCCATTGTGGTTTGCACATAGCAGCAGACACACCTACAAAGGTCCAGGAGATGTATCACAAACCTCTCTGTATAGTCCAGGGGCCACCTGGGGTTAGGGCAGACCTGCGCACATAAGCAGGCGCACCTACCATAGCACCAGTATTAAACAGAGACCTCTATAAGTAGGCCTGAGGCCACCTGGGGGCAGGGCAGAAGTGCACAGATATGCAGCCACACCTATAATAGCACCAGGATTGACCACAGACCCCTGTCAATAGGCCTGAGGCCTCTTGGGAGTAGGGCAGACCTGCAGACATGAGTAGGCATACCTAAATAGCACCAGGATTAACCATAGACCCCTGTCTATAGCCCTGAGGCCCCATGGAAGTGGGGACAACCAGCACACCTAAGCAGACACACCTACATTAACACCAGGATTAACCACAAACACCTTTTGGTGGACCTGAGGCCTCCTGTGAGTAGGGCAGACCTTCATACATGAGCAGGCACACCTACAATAGCACCAGGATTAACCACAGACCCCTGTCTATAGCCCTGTGACCTCCTGGGAGTAGGACAGACCGGCACAGATATGCAGCCGCACCTACAATAGCACCAGGATTGACCACAGACCCCTGTCAATAGGCTTGAGGGCTCCTGGGAGTAGAGCAGACCTGCACACATGAGCAGGCGCACCTACCATAGCACCAGGATTAACCACAGACCCCTGTCTATAGCCCTGAGGCCCCATGGGAGTGGGGACGACCAGCACACATAAGCAGGTGCACCTACAATAACACCAGGAATAACCACAAACACCTGTCGGTGGGCCTGAGGTCACCTGGGAGTAGGGCAGACCTGCACACATGAGCAGGCACACCTACATTGGTCCCAGGGGTGACCACTGACCTGTCCTTTTCCCATGGTGGGCTTGTATGATATGTGTGTTGATTGCTGGCTACTAGGTTGTACTCCTTGGTTTGTGTGACCTGCCCCCATGCACTTACCTCACGTGGGTGGTCGGCTGATGCATTGTATCTCCTTGTCACCCGCTCCCAGGCCCTCCTGAGCTTGTTGAGGTCCTGCCTCCTGGAGGAGCCTGGGAACAGGCGCCTCTGCCGCAGGCAAATGAGGCCCCCGAGCACCTCCAGCTCTGAGCCGGTGAAGGCTGGCTTCCCTGAATGGGCGGCCATCTTGTCTGCTGTATTATACGCATTACTTTATAATGCAGTATTGCAGCGTACGTGCGTTGCAGTATACACGCATAGCACTGCAATACGCGTACACCGCAACGTGGGTTTTCCAGCCGCTGGCACATTGCAGTGCCGCAGACACACAGTGCGCACAGTAACGCACATGATGTTCTTTTCTGACGTGACAGACGTTGTTACGTGCCTTATGAGATACCTTAAGGCGCCTTAGTTTAAGGTACCTTCTAGGGTAGGTTATGGCACGTAACAACGCACATCTGTTATTGTGCGTGCTGTGCATCTGCAGCACTGCAATGCATGTAGCACCACAGTACTGCATCTTGACGTAATGCATATACTACGGTAGATATAATGAGGCACCTTACTACCTGTTCATTGCCTTTCATTTCTGCTCTATCCAGTATTAAGGTTACATCTGTTTTTACACCTTACAGCTCATGCCTGTCAACCTGATGCATCTTACAGTCCTTAGGGTACCTTAACCTAATTCGCCTTAGGTTGTGAATGTCATCGGAGGGGGGGGAGGTTAGACCAGATCTGGACCTGTTGCTAGGGCACTGGCAGACCAACAGTAGTACTGGGAGCCTTCGCTGCCTCCGACCATGGTCTGACATTCACCAGCAGCAGCAGGCACAGTCAGACTGTACCTGCTGCACCCCACCAGGTGTTCCAGCCATGCACAAACTAACTGCAGACAGTCCGCTAGACTGCATGTTCACAGAGGAACTATGCACAGCCAGACTTGGGTTGTATAGCACAGACACCCAGCAGGTGCCTCAGTAATTTGGCCTCCAGAAAAGGGGGCACACATATATCACTTGAGACAAATACTATACAGTACTATGTGGGAACATAGCTGTGCCATGGTCACTGCTCGTTCAGAGTGAGAGTGTCCTCCCAGCAAAACGTGCTGTGGCCACCTTGTCCATGCAGGTGGTGGTTGGGCACTAAAATGCCCCAGCCATTGCCCTACCCCCACTGCAGACGCATCTTGCCTGATCCTCCCTCTCTGGGCCACACTTTCAATACCTTGATCCTCAGTATGCAGATTTGCAGGCTGGCACTGGAAACAGTGTATGTTTTGTGGGCCCAGTGCAGAGTAGGACGCCACACCATAATGGATGGACATGCACTCATCCACTCCTATTGTAGCATTGTACAAAGATAGGGGTGGTTGGCAAACCTGACCGCCACACTGGTCCCGATCACAGAGCAGGCATTGCTAAGGGATGCAAGAGCTAGTTGTGGGCTCTGCTGATAACTGCTGCTCTGAGCCGGTGCAAACAGCCTGGCTCTCCATGGAGCTTTGGATAGTGGGGCCTATGTGTGTGGATGTTTGTACTCCTATGGGCTGATGCTTTAGGGATTGCACATGTTGATGTTGTATCTGCAATGTAGGGTAAAATGTAGGGACATGCATTGCAGGATCCACAGCTGGGACCTGAACCTGTGACCTTCTGCTCCAGGACACACTGGCTATGTGTACTGCACCACACTGTTTCTACAGAGGTAGAGCAGTCCCTGGGGCTGCATTTGCTCTTTATCAGACAGACCTTGTTTATTGCACTGCACACGGCACACTGGGGCAGGTTATGGCCTTGGTCCGCTGCAGGCAGGTGCCACCACCACCGCCACCCTCCCTGCCATGCTGACATGCCCAGATACTGTCGGTGCTCGTTGTGTGCAGTCCCAGGCCATCCACTGTGCAGGTAGGCGGGTGCCTAGGTTTAGGGTCTGGGGTGCGGAGGCATACATGGACATCCACACATCCCCCCATCACCGCCTGCCATTGTTCTGTCACTTCCACATGGGGTTCAGATGGCTGTGGGGTGTGAGGTTGGTGATCTGGCAACAATTGGCTAGGGTGGACCTGGATGATTGATTGTGTTCTGCCAGCAGACTGTGGTCAGGCTGGGGCATGCAATGCAAGTCCAGTTTATTCAATATGGACTACTGGGTGTATATATATATATATATCTATATATGTTTCAGATGACATGTGGTCGCACCCTGCACTGCCTTACCAGGGGCTGTGGTAAAGGTTGTTCATTTTGTTGGGTTTACAATCAGTTTAGGACGTATCCTGGGGAAGGTACATAGACCCCTGTTAGCATGGTCACCAGATGTGCACTGCTTGCCCCATTACAGGCATTGTGGTTCCTGTGTGACATTTGGAGTACCTGCTGGGTATGTGTCCCCTGGATGGGACACTGTGGGACACAGACTACTGGGCATATTTGACCTTGGTCAGACGCTGTCTTGCTGATTTCCCGTTTCCATGTTCCTATGTGCCATCTAGGCAGCAGCCTAGTCCACCTTGTGCCCCAGATGCCCCACTGCATGTCCCAACTGCAGCCCCCTTTGCCCCATTTGCAGCATCACCATAGTGCCCCTTTCATACTTGGGCACTATGCTGTTGCTGCAAATGGAGCACTACTATCACTTCTCTTGGGCTCCCTGTCTGTGCTGTACATTGCTGACACATAAATGGTCTCTCTCTCCTGCAAATGTGCATTTACCGACAAGTTTTCACTGGCGGTGATGTCCCGGCATTAATGTGGCAGCATTAGTGTAGCAGAGGCCTCTCTCTGCCCATTGACCCCTTCTCTCCGCCCTCTGGGACAGTTACCGCTGCCGGTAACATTAACACATGTTAGTGTTACATCAGATAACGTTACCGCGCGATAACGTTACATTGGGTTACATTACTGCGCGATAACGTTACCAATGCTACGTTACCACACTTTAGTAAACATACCCCTTTGTCTTCTTTACGTTAAGGTGCTGGCCCATTTTAAGACTATGCTCTTTAATCTTGAGAAGCAAATTATTTCAGATTGTCTTCACTTTCAGCAGTATCATCAGCATTATTTTTCATTTATTCATTATTCATATTTATTGGCCCATTCTAGTTTGTTCCTGCATATCTTGTGCTCCCTTCATTTGCTTTACTGCAGATTAGCACCAGAAAAAAGAGCCAGTGAACTTAAAACATACAATACCGCCGATCAGAGACGATGTGGATCCACAAGGTGTGTCCTTTTTAATGAAGGATGATTTTTCTAATCCAGAGCCAGAAGAGCATAATGACGAGAAATCCAAAACCCCATTTACTCCAATGCCAGGAACGAATTAAAACATTTTATCAAATATACCTGCTGTCAATAATGCTAATCAAATGATTAATGAACTATCAAAACGGGAGCACACTATTGTGATATTCATGGCAGTATAACTATACCAATGAGTTTCATCATCAGTCCATCAGTTTCTATTTTTTAACTTTTTTTAACAAAAGATGACATCATGTTTCAAAAGATGTTTTCCTTATCCAGGATATACTGCTCTTCCATCGATAGACCATTCACTGTATAAATCCATAAAAGCATCCCACAAAATCTCTTGAAACAAATCATGTTTGTTTAAAAAAGAAGTAAAATAATAGAAATTGATTGATTGATGATGATATTGATTGGTGTAGTTACACTTTCTGTGAATAACACAATAAGAGGCCCTTTTAATAAAGCCTGCTAAGCAGTCAGTGCGCATGTCAAAGGGCGGTAACAATCTGCAGTGACAGATAACGCATGGACATAAACAGCTACCTGCTTCTAAAATTCACATTAATTGCCCATTGCATGGGCAGGGAATGGGCAGAGTGTGGGCATGGAGAGCACATTGCAGTTAGCACGGGTGACTATCATGTGCTGTCAATGTGGCAATTAAAGTGGGTGCACCTAGTGATGCCTCTGTGGATGGCGTTAGGTGCAGCCACATTAACTGAGGATATGCATCCATGCGGTAACTGCTGCTAATATGCTGCCCATGCCCACAACAGTTACTACAGAAGCTTTGCATTTAACACAGTTTTCATGTTAAACACTCGTTAAGTGCAACACCTTAATGGGCTTTAGTAAAAGGACCCCTAAGTGTGCTGCCCTTTCGATTATTTGATTTATTATTTGAATAAGCATTATTGACCAAAGGTTTATTTGATGATCCAATGAGAGTGAGGCATACTTTACTAAATTTGAAGATGAAAGTCAAACTGAAAAAAGAACTTAACTTTGGGCTAATGGTGTAGCAGGTGCGCGAGTTGCTGTTGGAGTTCTGGAGAGGTGTGACTGCTATCAGCAAATGAATGAATGAAGCAGAGCAAGCAGATATGTTGACGAAGGTGATGGCTCAAGTCGATAAGTTAGATGCAGAAAATGTGGCACTAGCCAAGAAATGTGAGTAGTCTGAAAATCTCATCCTCTCATAACAAATTAGGAGGAGGGGGAGTATGCCAGAGACTCCTGATAATGCTAATTGGCAGAGGTGGTTCAGAAGATTTGTCAGGGCCCTAATAGCCACTGTAGATTCTCCTGGGAGCTCTGAAGATAGACAGAAATTTGAAGCAGTTGATCATTCATATGATCTCCTCCAAGATGGGACCAGCTTCACTTAGCAGAGAAATAACATGATGCTGTCTTCTATGGTGAAACTCTTCCTCCAGCAGAGTGAGTTGGGGAATGTGTGGTATTTTCATTCTTCAGGCAGGGAGGAGATGAGCGAGGAAATGATGAGTTGTGCATTTGGGTGTTGTATACTCAGGGAGGGGAGTGTCATGGAGGAATTATTTAGGGGTATAAGGCTATTTGTTGGGGTAGAATAGGATGCTGCTACATGTGTGTACAAAACTATACCAAGGAGCATTTTTAGAGGGCAAACGCATTGTAAGTTTTATGGGGAATGTTTACCCCGATTCACTAATCTTACTCTGCATTGATGGGACTGGCTGCTTTTTGACTCATGTGTAGAGATGCTGCTTAATAAGATCATGACCTACAAAGTTGACAGGGTCAGTTCCCCTACTAAGAGAAAGAAACATGGCACAATTAAAGTTATTATAGCTAATTTTATTTTGGTGTTTTAAACTGTGCTGAGGTTCTCTGATTTTATTTATTTATTTATTTATTTATTTGCAGTCTCTTTTATACCGCGCTATTCGACATCAGTGCAGTTTACAATGCACATAAGAGTTGCACATCTCAATTTCGTGATTTGTGCTTACAGTGAAACAGGTATAATAACTTGGGTATACATTAAACAGGAAAATTAAACTTGGGTATGCATTAAGCAGGTATAACAGGTAAAATAGGGTATAAATAACCAGTCCCTTAACAAGGAGACACGATGAATAAATACAGTCTACTTTATGCAACAATATAATGAGTTATGCGGCACTGCATAAGTTTCCATGGTGGTTGGAGGGGAAGGTGTGATTGCGAGTGATCAGTCTGGGAATGTGACGTGCATGAGTTTGAGGTGCTGCATTGAGATGTGAGAGTGGGTGGGTGTGGGGGGAAGACTGCAACATCGTAGTGATGAAGAAAGAGGTGTCGTTTCAGTGCCTTCCTAAATTGCCTTCCTAAATTCTTATTGAACATATACTCTGCATCCAAAGAAACCCCTCTCCCAACAATGGGTGCAGAGCAGAACTAGGACATATCCCATAGGACTCAACATACCAAACATAATTTCTGATTCTGGTGCTATCTCAATTAACAGCAATATAAATCCTCACCAGTACTGGACATACAAAACCTTGTAAAAATGACCTAGGACCTACAGAGAAAATCTACAGCATTAACATTCAAAACTCACACAAGAGGCCTATCCAAGGGCCTATCCAGAAAAGAGCAGCTCTGTAAATATTGCAGTGTGCCTAGAATATCAATACAGCTATTTAGAAAACCGAATAAGCCTGATTACTACCAATCACTACATAGAAACTCCATGCTAACAGAATACCTGTTACAATCGCAGAAGATAGATAGATCTTCACCAAGTAAGGAATAAATTACCACAAACTAAAAATAGACATATGTAGACAAAAAATTAAACTGAAACCAAAAGAAGCCAGACTCTGCATCGGTGGCACAGCCAAGGCTAATATTTTGGTGGGGCCTAGGCAGGGTTAGCCCAACTGTAGCGGCAGAGCGCAAACAATCCAATGATACCAGGAGTCTGTTCAGAAGCTCCAAATCATTTATTGTGCACAAGACTCAAGCAGAATCACATTCAAAATGGCTGAGCAATGGTTTCTAACAAAACAACAACTTTTATACCTTTCTTCTCCATTCTGTACATAGGCAAACTTTTCATTGGTCCCGGTAACCCCTTCTACCCCATCTATTGGTCCCGGTACCACTACGTGGTCATCCAATGAGGACCTTGGTCTGGGCTCAGCACCTGCTTGCCCCCCTTACAGTCCCCATTACAATGGACAGTTCTTAGACTCTTGATACAATTCTCCTCCAAGGTCACTAGCTGACTAGAACATGTGGGAAAGCAGGGCACTGTAACCCTTCTCTCAGCAGAATTAATTAGTTCACAAAAGTTTTCACACTCTTATCAGTACCAATTAAAGCTTGTTTTTCTGTCTTTTGTAAGTTTCGATTCTGCTTAGCTATGCTTGGTTATGCTTAGTTTATTTATTATACATTTTGTATACTGCTACTTCCAGCGATCAGCAGCAGTTTTTGATTACAGATTGGAAATTGTCAAAACATGACAGGAAATTTTTGAGGTATAAACACATTGATTAGACAGGAAAGCACAGCACACAGAGAACATGGGCTATGGAGGGTTAAGTGGCTTGCCCAAGACCACAAGGAGCACCTGTGGGACTAGAAACCCCAGTCCTTCCGGCCCAAGGTTGCTGTCCTCTAGTGGGATTTGAACCCCTGACCTTCCGGCCTGAAGTACCTTGACCCAACCACTAGGCTACTCCTCCACTCCTAGTTAAGTTTTGATTCTATGGAAGCAGCATTGGGGGGGGGGGGGTTTCACTCCTCTGGGCCTAACCACAGGCTTCATTTACAGGTCAAGCTGCTTAGGCCTGTCTGTTTAGTTCAAGCAACGTGGCTCATAGGCCTTCGCCTACCACACAACCATTAGGCAAACTAGGCAGTCACCTAGGATGAGAGCTTTTGGGGGATGGGGGTGGCAAAGAGCAGGTCAATTAAAGCTAAACAATAGATTCTGACAGCCAGGGTGAGCATAAGGCTTAAGATTTGCTTAGGGTGTCAACACCTTGAATCCACTCTGGGGCCTGCACTGGGATTAACCTGTACAAGTACAGAGTAGTGCAAATGTTAACACTGCCTCCAGTTATCCTCTCATTTGACTGTTCTTCTCCACTGACTGGGTAGGCATGATGCGAGTGGAGGGGCATGGCCACCAAAACCCACCCTTAGCCACACCACTGAATACAGTACATCAGAGAAATAGAAAGAGATGCATATGCCCCTGTAATGTGCAACATTTAAAGACAGAATATGTAAACTCCAAAAACGTACATATTTCAATCACTAACTTTAAAATAAAACTTAATTTTTCTACCTTTGACAACTGGCCATTTTATTCTGTAATCATGTTGATCTCAGTCTCTAGCTTCAGCTTTCCTCTGTATTCTCTTAACTCGCTTTTTAGGGTCTCTGGCCCATGTGCCACTTCTCTCCTCTTTTCTCCTCTCGTCTTCACTTCCTAACATCTCTGGTATGTATATTTTCCTTTCAGCTTTCTTCCATTTATTTCTCTCTCTCTCTCTATCAATTCAGATTTTGCTCCTCCTTCTTACCATCCAGCCTTCAATCCTCCTTAATACAGCATCTACCACTTCTCAACCCTTAACACAGTTCTTTCCTTCCCCAGCCTCTTATTCCACCCAGCCTTTAACTTTCCCCTTTCTCCTCCCTTCATCCAGCACTTCAGCCTATTTTCCTCACCCCACGCCACAATTCCCCCTCCCTATTCCAGCCCCGTGTCAAATATATTCCCCTTTTTCTCTATTCTCTATAAGAGGGAGGAGTAGCCTAGTGGTTGGACAAGGTACTTCAGGCCGGAAGGTCGGCGGTTCAAATCCCTCTAGAGGACAGCAACCTTAGGCCGGAAGGACTGGGGTTTCTAGTCCCACAGATGCTCCTTGTGGTTTTGGGAAAGCCACTTAACCCTCCATTGCCCATGTTCCCTGTAAGTATTAGTGTATGTGTCTCATATCCCCGTGTGTTAAAAATGTATCCCCCAATTGTGTTGTGACCGCTTTGATTGAAGGATAAGGCGGTATACAAAATTGTCTAAATAAATAAAATAAATTCCTGTGTCCAACATCCTCCCCCATATACACACCATTCTTTATCCAAGATTAACTTTGCATAAACAATATGCACATTCTTTTCCATGGAATTCTTTTGAAAATTTCCCTCACAAAATTCACCCAACTATTTTTCTTTTGATCCCATCAGCCTGGGCCATAATGTGATGAAGGCTGCTATCTGTAATTAGGCGGTAGATTCAATTTCTTACTATTAATGACCAGGCAGGTCTGATTTTAGAAGTACATGCCAAGGTCCATTTTGTCAGTATCATGGCAACACCCAGGGGCGGCCATGTGCGAAGACTCAGTGCCAGGCCTCATTTGCATAAGGGCCTCATTTGCATAAATATTTGCATAACATTATCATACACTTTTAGTAAACATGCCTCTTAATGAGTGTATGGATAATGAAAGACTAAAAGATTTCTATATTACTATAATCCGGTGCCAACCGCCAGGCACATTAGGAACTACTACAAACACTGCCCATTTAGAACCCATAGCAAACCCACCATATCATAACAGCACTACCAGGACTCACAAAGCACCATACTCTACCTATCAAAAGGAAACACTTCAAATATTAAACCAATACATTTCAGAGAATAACAATACATGACCTACTGGGGAAAGAGAACAAGTAGCAATGTCAAATAGGAATTACATAAACAGAATAACTCAGCTCAGTTACACATGCAGAACATAGACCATCACCAAACAAGGAATCACAATTTAGAAACAGGAAGACAATAATTAAACTGGGAACCCCAAAAGCCAAACTTGGAATGTACAACCACACTGTAGAAATAAAACTATAAATTAATTTCCTCTTGTACTAAACAAAGTGCAGATGTTAATGATGAACATTTCCCAGAGCTGACATATTTCAGTTAATAAATTCAAAATAAAGAGATATTTTTCTGTGCATTTTTTTCAGTTGCAATTGCTCCAGCCACTTTCTTCTGGTTTCTTTGTGTCTTCTGCTAACTCTCCATCGTCTGCTGTCCATTTGTCCTTTCTTCTCTCTTCTAGTTTTTTTCCATTCTCTCTCTACATCTGCTTTAACATACTAATCTTTCTCCTTTTGCTCTTTCCTCATTCCTATTTCATCCACTCAAATTTTACTCTTCCATCCTCAATCCCCACTTACTCTCCCAATACCCGGCCAATTGTAGATTTATCTTCCCTCCCACACAAAATATTTTTCCCCTCTCCATTTCACTCTCCCAGCTCCATCCCATTCTAATCCTCCCCCAACATCAGCTCCCTTCTAGTTCCAGCCCCACCTAGCATCTGCTCCCTTCTAGTCCCCGCATCAGCCCATTTCCAGTCCTAGCCCCCCATCAGCCCATTTTCAGTCTTAGCCCCCCCCATAGCCCATTACCAGTCCTAACCCCACCATCAGCCCACCTCCAGTCCTAACCCCCCCAACAGCCCACTTCCAGTCCTAACCCCCATCACCCCATTTTCAGTCTTAGCCCCCCCCCCATAGCCCATTGCCAGTCCTAACCCCCTCATCAGCTCATAGCCAGAATAAAGTAAAGTAAAGCCCATTACCAGTCCTAACCCCCATCAGCCCAGGTAAATTTAAAAAAGAAAAGAAAAACTGGCTGCTGCCTGTTTCCCATCAGCGCCGGCGGGCTTAACAGAGCCGCGAGAGAAAAGCTCTCCCTTCGCGGCTCTGAAAAGCCCACGCTGAGGGAGCTGATGCTGCAGGGGGGCTCTGCCGGGCAGGAGGGCTGCGGGACACTTGATTCTGCCGCTGCCACGGCAGAAGCGGCAGCAGCAGCAGCAGCCAGTTTTTGTTTTTTGTTTTAATTTACCTGGGCTGATGCAGAATGTTGTTTGCGCGGGACCCCCTGAAACGCGGGGCCCTGTGCAAACAACATTCTTGCTCAATGGACGGGCCGGCCCTGGCAACACCAGTTGTCAATCTAAGGTCTACTTCCTTAAAAGAGATTTTCAAAGTTACAATGTGATGTTCAGTCATTACTGTGTTGATGCGGTCTCTTCTCAGAATGCTAGATTTTGGACTGCCCATTTCTTAAGGCCCGTTTATGGATTAGAATTCAAGTTTTAGACTATCCCCACTATGGAATCAAACAATATGTTATCCTCATTATAATATAGATAACTATCATTTATCCTTTTTCTAATATGCAGATGTGTTATCCTGATGTCACCAAAATTTAAAACTAAGCAGAGAGAGTAAAATGAACATGTTCTTACTGTAAGATCATCTTGAGCTAAGGGCAATAAGCTAAAGATGTTTCCCATACTTTTATCACCAAATAGCTCGCTTAAGTATGGTCAGAAACACATATGCAGCACAGCTTTATAGGTACCGTTGGGGAATATATACTTTCTGATTCAAAAAAGTAAAAGTGTTTGCCTGTAATATATGATCTCTAATGACAACAGTGTAAAGAGACTCACATGCACAGCATATGACTATAGTTCATGTTGGTTCACAAGAGTTTTCCAGAACATTCTAGGAAAGCTTTCTAGGCATGTAAAGTGGTTTCCTGCATGTAATCAGAACCACAGCCTCTTAGCTTTAGGGTCAGTTAAGGTTATAAGAAAAGCTGTAAAACAACTCTCCAAGGGAAGGTGAGTTGGTTGTGTGACTTGTTGCACCACTGTCATCAGAGAACACCTATCACAAATAAGCAATTTCATTTTTTCTAACAAAACAAGACATGGAATTAACAGCTGTCATTAAATATAAGGGAAAAGGCAACATGACCAGCTGCCAACAAACATAAAAAAAAAATTTGTGAGGAAAACCTCCCATATTATTTTTGTTCTACTTTTTGAAATAGAACCAATAGCACAGGGTAAGGAGAACCAAAACTATACAAACAGGCCCTGGATGGAAGAGAAGTGGATGTAGAGGCTTTAGATTTCTTCTCTGAGATACAGGAGCCAGCTCTCTAACTAAAGATTTTAAAATGCGTTAATTTAGTTAAAGGCCCAAAGCCCATTTACTGTATTTCTATTTGCACAATGGCACTTAATGTGTTTTAACTTCATTAACATGCATTGACCTTTAGTAATAGGGCCCCAAGGTGTCTTAAACTTCTTTCTTTAGTATTTGGCACAGGTGCAACTATTTTTATTTATTTAGATCAGTGAATAACTCTTGACCATACATTTTTCTAAACACTGAATTCGGATTCTTATTCCAGGGTGACCTCCACAATCTTTAATGACCAGAATTATAGAATAACTCTTGGGAAATCTGGGAATTAACTGGTCACTTTCTAGTAATTCTTTCTTTTTTCAAAGGGTGGCTACTTTGATTTGAACACCGTACCTTTTGACAATTTTACTTTTATTTTCACAGAAAATACCTGCTTACCATCTCAGAGACTATAATGGGAATCAGTTTTAAGTCAAACTAAGTTAACATGGATTTAGAATTTTCATTTTTCGCAACCATGCACAGGATAAATATAAAAACACTGCTCACTACTTTGAAACTTTCTGTTTGGCTCATTAAAACTGTTAGTGCCACATTCATTATGTGAAAATATCCAATTTAAAACTCAAAACAACAAAATCAGCTGTCGTTTCCCCAGAATCTGTGAAATGCAATAGCTCAGTTTCATTTATGAAGATCAGAAGAAAGAATTCAGAAACACTTCCTTATGTATCTGGGGTGTCTTTGGGACCTCATAATTACAAACCACCATCAAATCTAGTAGCTAATAATCACAGTCACTATTGGTTCCTCCAGGATAAATCAGGCTGATTCCTTGGAGGAACCCATAGCGGATGAGTTTGAGCAGGAAAAGAGGCGGGGGAGGGGGAACTCTGGCAGCTGCGGCTGTGTTTATTTCTGATTTAACCACCTCTGGCCTGCCACTGCCTTCCCCCCACTTTTCTTTCTTGCTCAGATGAGCTTGAGCAAGATAAAAAGTGTTGGGAAGGCAGTGGCAGGCCAGAGGTGGCAAAATCAAAAATAAACGCAGCCACGGCTGCCGGAGTGCCACCCCCTTGAAACTGCCACCTGAGGCGACCACCTCAGGTGGCCTAATGACAGAGCCGCCCCTGCATACAGATACCACAGTCACAAGACACATACAGTACACAAAGATAATTCAAAAAAAAGTTGGAATGAATTTCCCCAATTCTTTTATTTTGTTTCCCTGGGGGAGGAGGGGTGTGGGCGGGCAGAGAAGTGCTATTTACTCCCTTCTTTCCCAGGTGGCAGCACCAGGTCTTAGTGTTCGGGGACTGACAAAAATTTCTTGAAAAAGGTTCCTCCCAGGTTGGTTCTGGACCCAGGAATCCAGGAATGCCCCAGCAAGTGATTGGGTATAAGGGTATTACAGCAAGAGAGGGTGGAGCCCTAATGAAGAACAGGATAAAAGACATAAGGAACAGGCCTTGCTGGTACAATGACTCACTTGCCTGCTTTCTGATCCTTGGTTTGCCTTGCTTGTTTTTCGACTCCACTCTGAGTATTTCTGGTCTCTCAGTGGCTTTCTCCTTCTAAACCAACATCCCAGTCATCTGGCTTCACAGGACCTAAGACCTTCATTCATCTCGAAGAAGAAAGGTACATGGAAACACCAACTTGAGACTACCTAACGTTCAGTCATACTCCAGCAGGAGGTGGAGTTATCTTCCCTGACGGGAAGGAATTCTTAACCCAAAGGAGGAACAAGAATGAACATCTTATTGTTAACAGAGAGATTCATTAAAATATTTTCAGAGGTTTTCTGAAATCCCAAACCAGCAGACAGCTCTGTGCCAAAGGTGTGAATGAAAGAGTGAATGTGAGTAAACCGCATCCTACTTTGAGAATACGCATCCAGTCGAACTAGCAAGAGGGAGAAGATGTTTGTCTGCGGTGTGAGAACCAGTCATTGAGCCAGGACCTCCAGGTACTGGGATCTGTGGAAGCAATCATACTAGAATTTCAGCTTGTAGGAGCTGTATGCCTAAGGAATGGATAGTGGTGAATAGTGGGAGGCACAGAAACTTCTAGCAGTTTCTCTGTGACTTTGCAAGCTAAAGTAACTATCCCAAGAAGCCTTGGCAACAAGGCATAATCCTGGTTTACTGCTTGGATGGGGATGAAGTCAGCGAATCTGCCTTAGAAGGGCACTGAACCAAAATGAAATGTTTGGACTTATTTTCTGCCAAATATGTTGTATGTGAAACCATTTCAATTACAACAAGTTTATTTGCTGTAAAGTACATAATTTCCTTTGGAACAATTCTGTTTAGAGCATTGTGTTATGGTCATAAACAAGCCATATCCCCCATAGGGACAATAGATATTGAAATGTAGCTCTCATCCCATTCTCAAAAAATAAAAACAAAGCCAAACCCCTTTTCTGATAAAAGAAATAATAATCGAGCTCCATTTGGAACCTAAATAACTCAGAATGTGATGGTTTCACAATACAGTGCACACCTCGGAGTAGGAAGGTAGGAAAATGGGAGAGAGGGCTCATTCAAATGCACATTTCCCTGTTCTTTTGGTTCCATCATCTCCTTCTACCATGCTGCTTTGTAGGAAACAGGAGATATTATTAGGCATTATTATTTAACAAAATACAGTATTGCCTCAAGGTTGCATTATGACTACCAGGAGTATCTTATTTAGAGGCTGCTGCCAATGAGAAAAGCACTGTTCAAGAGAACAAGAATGATGAATGAGATATACCAAGTTCATCGAAGGCATGAACAATCTCTATCTTGCAGATTTTATGGTATAGGCGAAGCTGGATAGCAAAAGACTGAGGTGGAAATGCAAATTTCATAAGGATAGTGAAAACCAAACTCAAAACCTTTTGACTTTTATCTAAGACAGCAAGCCCATACTCAGTCATACAAATTTACTCTGCAGGGCGGCAATGCAAATTTAGGGACTAGCTTGCCCGATTGCAGTTCTGTGGAACTGGATCTTCATGAAAAGCACGGTGCTAATTGAACATGGTAGTATATGTACAGAGAGGATTTCTGAGACACAGTAAAGAAATGAAATTGATGAGGGCAGAATGGGGGCAAAAGAAAGAAAGCCCTGGGCAAAGAGCATGGGGTAGCAGGTTCCATGACTTCTCAGAATAGCATTTTTGGATACCGTCAATCCAATAAAAGTTGTTACAGTCTGCAAAGAATGCTGGGGGGATATTCAAAGGCATTTACACAGTTTGCAGGTCTTCAAACCATGTAAATTCCAGTTAGTGGGATATTCAGTGCCACTAACATAGCATCGCATAGCTACATGCCCCGATGCTATGCAGTTAGCTTCGAGGCCTGTTCCAGGGCAGAGTGGAGATGACACCGATCGCTAACCAATTAGTAGCAATATTGAGCCGCTGCCTGGTTGGCGACCTGGAGATAAAGTCAGGTGCGGCACATGCTGGCTTAATTTTACCCATGGAAGCTAACTGGGCAGCGGTTTCAATATGGCCGCTGCCCAGTTAGCTTCTGGGGTCTGTGGCTACCCCAGATAGTCAATGCCGGTGGCTGGGATTAGTCTTCAGCGGCGATTGCTATCCGTGTTAGCAGTGCTGGCCACCCCTGCTGAGTATCAGGCCCGATGTTTCTTAGAAAGACACTTTAAGGAATTGTCTGTGAAATCTTGCATGTGTGTATGAAGGCTTTTATGTATTATCTTTGTATGTGTGTGTATGAATGTATGTTTGTTATCTATGTCTCTGTCATCAGGAGAGAAGATAAGAGAGGAGAGCTGTTTGACAGTTACTTGTTATGTTACTGTGAATAAGTATTAGTATATTAGAGAAATGGATTGAGGCTTTGGGGGGGGGCGGGGGGAACGTCACTTCTCTTCCATCTCCCATCACATGCAGAAACTAAATTTGTACAGCACAGGAACTTCTCCCAACTCAACTCTTCCCTTCCTGTGACTAGAGCAATGTAAGAGTGCTCTGCCCCCACAGCCTTCCCATAGGCTGGATCTTACCCATCTCTGCTCCTAATTATACTGGAAGCAGGCAAAGCAGGCTCACTCACAGAGGGGGAAGAATTCGAGAACTGAAGATAGAGATTTTAAATTCTCACAAATGTGTAGTCATTAGTCTTCTTGCTAACTTCTCGCCATTAATGTAAAAATCAATAGAATTGTGAAAAAAAGCCAGACAGTTGTCAATCCTAAACTTCCAAGTGCTAAGTACATCTGACAGCACCCTCCTAAACTGGTCCTTAGGTATGTTCCTACAGAATCTTGTCTGTTTCTTAATCTAGACCTGGCCATGGCACAGATACTAGCTGAGAGTACAGACAGTACTCTCAGGAACACCTGGATATCAGGAACACCTGGATATCAACAACATACTGGACCCACAACAACACGGCTTCCGCCCTCTACATGGAGTTGAGACCCTCAGGACCACACTGATGAACACTCTCCTCATAGGAACACAAGAGAAACACTCTGGATATGCCATGATCTTCCTAGATATATCTGCAGCTTTCGACACCATCTCCCACAACATCCTCATACACAGACTACAGACAATTGGGATCAAAGACACCGTACTAAAGTGGTTCCAATCCTACCTAACTAACAGAGAACAATTAATCCGTACCAGCACCTCGACATCCCCCCCATTCCAGCAACACCAAGGAGTGCCCCAGGGATCCACACTGTCAGCCATGCTCTTCAACATTTACCTTCAACCACTCTGCTCAGTCATACGCACTCACAACATCAGCTTCCACATATATGCTGACGATATCATGCTCTACGCCCCCATTACAACCATGAACCCAACAAACACCCATCTATCAGCATGCTTCTCCGAGGTGTCCGACTGGTTACAAGCAAACAACCTATCCATAAACATAAAGAAAACTGAAGCCCTCATAGTGACAAAGGACCCAGACTTCACACAACCTACACACCTCAACATAGGAACCACAAGCATTCAAATACAACCACAAATAAGATACCTGGGCATTATTATTGACCAAGCCCTCACCTTAAAGCAGCAAATCACCAAAACCTCTGGAACTATATTCCACAAGGCAAGAACAGTGCAACGTCTCAGACCCCTTCTTGAACATCAAGACTTCCGAACTGTAATGCAAGCCATGACGCCCCCGCATCTGGACTACTGCAACATAATCTACCATGGCCTTCCAGCCACACAGACCAACCCCCTCCGAACAGCATTGAACACCACAGCAAGAATCATTCAGAGAGCAAAGAAAACCGACCACATCACCCCAATTCTGAAAGACCTACACATACTTCCCCTCGAAGCAAGGACTAAATACAAAGCCATCCTACTCACCCACAAAGCCATCCATCAAACCCAGAACACCCAACTTCACACCCTACTGTCTCTTCCAGCCCACGGCAGAACTACCAGACAAGCCTCCAGCAATTCCCTCACCGTCCCTCACAAAAGAACCAAATGCTCGCAATGGACATGCAATCGAGCCTTTGAACTTTACGCTCCATCCTTATGGAACTCTCTACCGAGTTGTCTCAAGAACAATGCCGATCTACTATCTTTCAGAAAGCAGCTAAAAACCATCCTTTTCCAAGAATACCTCAACGCAACCCCCACCAAAAAAGCGCACTAACCCCTGATCTCGCCCGCCATGGACCTCTGACTCAAAGCCATACTAACCTGTCCATGTCCAATGTCTGTCCCATGTCCAAAGTCTATCCTATGTCAAAATCATCAATGTTGCCTCCCCGGTGATGCCCCCCCCCCTTATGCTTAATTTCCCCTCCCCCTTATGTAACGCCGCTTTGACCCGGTGAAAAGCGGGATATAAATACAGCTAAATAAATAAATAAATAACAGTAACCCATAAGAAAGCAATACAATTCAGTCAGTAGCTTTCACAGTAGAAATAACAGCAAAGAAAATGAAATATATACAGCCATAATTTAAAATGCAGGACATCAAAGCTAGGGAATGTGTGTGATCTCTGTGTCTGTGTGTGTGTGTGTGTATGGTATTCATGTTTGCATGGGGGGGATCTGTGTCTGCGTGTATTTCTGTTGTGTATTCTGTGTGTACTGTATTGGGAGTATTCTGTTGCGCTTGTGGTGGGGAATATATGGAGGACATATTTTTGGTGGTTGGTGACAGTTGTAGGGAGGTAGATTTGGGAGTGGGTTAGTTTCCAGGATTGGGCACTTACAGTGGAGAGTTTTGGGAGATGGGGAATTTGCATATGGGATTTTTTGAGAGTGAGGTAGTCACAGGAGGATATTTTTAGTGAAGGGCAGTTTGCAGTGTGGTGGAGCGGTTGTGGGGGAGTAGTTTTGTGGAGAGGAAGCAGCTTGAGGGTGGTGCAGCAGTATTGGAGGGGGTATTTTTTGGTGATGAGAGCAGTTTAGGGCGTTGAGAAAGAAACAAAGAATTTGAAAGAAGCAGTTTCATAACTATTATATTTCAATGTAAGTTTTTGTTGTACAGAAACTGGAACTCTTTCTCCTATAGAAATGCACTGGGCTAGTTTTTTGGGGGAACTTATTTCTCTGGAACCCTTAGTCCAATATGGCCCATTTTCAAACTCGAAATGTGATTTTGCCAGTTTTTCCCATGTGCCAAGTTTCATCCCATTCTGTTAAATTTTCAGAGAGTTATTATGCACTACAGACAGACAGACAAACAAACATTCTGGACTCCTTTTATAAAATTATTTGTAACATATTTATTTATTTAACCACCTTTAGTTCTATTGGCTTAGAAAGAATACTGTAATAAGTCCCAGAGCCTAAGTCATCAGAAATCTATTCCTGTTCATTGTGTGTCAGAAATTAATTCCCTTTGTAAGTCAGCCCCACCATGTAAAAGTAAGTTAAGTATGTCTCACTTGACCACTAATGGGTACCTTCTTGTTTGTACCTCAGAAATGTAAGTTGCTCTCAAGAACCACAGGTCCACACATATACAAAGGGTAATGACCAAAAGGGCTAATTTATCTTAATGTCGAAACGTAGATCCGTTGTTTACTCCAGGAAAAAGATTTAGGTATCATCATGGATAATATGTTGAAACCCTCTGCCCAGCATGCAGCAGCAGCCAAGAAAGCAAATAGAATGCTAGGAATCATAAAGAACGGAATAGAGAATAAATCCAAGGATACTACAATGCCTCTGTATCGTTCCATGGTGCGACCACACCTTGAATATTGTGTGTAATTCTAGTTGCCTTATCTTAAAAAGCATATAGTAGAATTAGAAAAGGTACAGAGAAGAACCACCAAAATGGTAAAGAGGATGGAAGGATATACCTATGAAGAGAGGCTAAAAAGATTAGTGCTCTTCAACTTGGAAAAGAGACAGCTGAGGGGAGAAATAGAAGTCTATAAATTAATGAATGTAGTGGAACAGGTAAACATAGGTCGATTGTTTATACCATCAAAAAGTAGAAAGACTAGGGGACATGCAATGAAGCTACAATGTAACCCATTTAAGATTAATAAGAGGAAGTATTTTTTCACTCAACGCGTCATCATAAGAACATAAGATATGCCATTCTGGGTCAGACTAAGGTCCATCAAGCCCAGTATCCTGTTTCCAACAGTGGCCAATCTAGGTCATACGTACCTAGTAGTTTCCCCAAAAGCCACAGGTCCCACAATGCTTGTACTGGGTCAAGCATTAATATCCTGGGTCTCTTCTTAATAATGATTTATGGACATTTCCTCCAGGAACTTGTCCAAACCTTTTTTAAACCCAGCTACACTAACAGCCTTTACTACATCCTCCGGTAACAAATTCCAGAGTTTGATTACACGTTGAGTGAAAAAATATTTTCTTTTATTAGTCTTAAATAGTTTACCCTGTAGTTTCATTGCATGTCCCCTAGTCTTTCTATATTCTATTAACGTAAACAATCGATCTACGTTTACCCGTTCCACTCCATTCATTAATTTCTAGACTTCTATCATATCTCCCCTCAGCCGTCTCTTTTCCAGGTTAAAGAGCCCTAACCTTTTTATCCTTTCTTCATAGGAGTATCCTTCCATCCCCTTTACCATTTTGGTGGCTCTTCTCTGAACCTTTTCTAATAACGCTATATCCTATTTAAGATACGGCAACCAGAATTGCACACAATATTCAAGGTGTGGTCTCACCATGGAACAATATAGAGGCATTATAATATCTTTTTTTTTATTTTCCATTCCTTTCCTTATGATACTTGGCATTCTATTTGCTCTCTTGGCCGCCGCTGCACACTAGGCCGAGGGTTTTAACATATTATTCACAATGACACTTAAATCTTTTTCCTGGGTGGTGGTTCCTAATGTGGAGCCTTGCATCGTGTAACCATAGTTTGGGTTGTTCTTCCCTAGGTGCATAATTTTGCACTTCTCCACATTAAATTTCATCTGCCATTTCGATGCCCAGTCTTCCAATTTATCAAGATCCTCTTGCAATTTTCCACAATTCTCTTCGGTTTTAACAACTTTAAATAGTTTTGTGTCATCCGCAAATTTGATAACCTCACTCGTTATTCCCTTTTCCAGGTCATTTATGAATATGTCAAAAAGCAGCGGACCCAGCACAGATCCCTGGGGTACACCACTATTCACCTTTCTCCATTGGGAAAATTGGCCATTTAGCCCTACCCTCTGCTTTCTATCTTTTAACCAGTTCCTGATCCACAATAGTACACTGCCTCCTATCCCATGACTCTTTAGTTTTGCCAAACATCTGTGATGAGGGACCTTGTCAAAGGCTTTCTGAAAGTCCAGATAGCCTATATCAACCGACTCACCTTTGTCCACCTTTTTATTCACACCTTCAAAAAAACATAACAGATTAGTAAGACAAGATCTTCCTTGTATAAAGCCATGTTGGCTGTCTCTCATTAGGCCATGATTATATACATGCTGAGTAATTTTGTTCTTTATGATGGTTTCTACCATTTTTCCTGGTACTGACGTCAGGCTCACCGGTCTGTATTTCCTGGTTCACCCCTGGAACCCTTTTTAAAAATTGGCGTTACACTGGCGATCCTCCAATCTTCAGGTATTACAGATGATTTTAATAAAAGTTCACAGATTACTAATAGCAGGTCTGCAATCTCATATTTCAGTTCTTTCAACACCCTTGGATGTATACCATCCAGCCCAGGTGATTTGCTACTCTTCAGTTTATCTAATAGTTGTAATACATCTTCCCGATGTATCAATATTTCCTTCAATTCTTCTGCACCTTTAAATACTACTTCAATCATGGATAACATCCCTATATCTTCCTCAGTAAAGACCCAAGCAAAGAATTCATTCAGTCTCTCCACTATCGCCTTGTCGCCTCTTAGTGCCCCTTTAACCCCTCTATCATCTAATGGACCAACTTACTCTCTCACAGGTTTTTTGCTACGAATGTACTTGAAAAAGTCTTTATTTCGCGTTTTGGCTTCCGCATCAAGCTTCTTCCAAATTCTTCCTTTGCCTGCCTTATCAATGCCTTGCATTTGACTTGCCAGTGCTTGTGCTGTTTCCAGGTTTCGTCATTTGGCTCTTTTTTCCATTTCCTGAAAGATGCTTTTTTGGCAACAACAGCCTCTCTGACCTCACCTTTAAACCATGCTGCCAGTTTTTTGGACTTCCTTCCACTTTTCTTAAAGCGTGGAATACAGCTGTTCTGGGCTTCCAAGATAGTATTTTTCAACAACACCCAAGCTTGATGTAAGTCTTTAACCTTTGCAACTGCTCCTTTTATTTTTTTCTTAACTATTTTCCTTATTTTATCATAGTCTCCCTTTTGAAAGTTAAAAGGTAGTACTGTGGATTTCCTTATTATCCCTCCTCCACTAATTAAATCAAATGCGATCATGCTATGATCACTATTGCCAAGTGGCCCCAACACCCTCATCTCTTGCACTAGATCTGGTGTTCCACTAAGGACTAGGTCTAATATGGCTTCCCCTCTGGTCAGTTCATGAACCAGCTGCTCCAAGAAGCAGTCAATTATTTCATCTAGGAACTTTATCTCCCTAGCATGTCCTGCTGTGACACTGACCCAGTCGATACCGGGGTAATTGAAATCACCCATTATTATTATTGCCCTGTAACCTTTGTTAGCTTCCTTGATTTCTTTGAGAATTTCATCATCTATTTGTTCATTCTGGCCAGGCGGTCAATAGTACACCCCCACTGCCATCGCCTTCTCCTGTTTACATGGAATTTCAATCCATAGAGATTCTACAGCAAATTTTGTTTCCTGCAAAACTTTAATCCTTTCTGACTCAATGCCCTCTCTAACATAGAGCGCAACCCCTCCACCAGTTTGATCAGCTCTATCATTATGATATAGTTTGTACCAGGTATCACAGTGTCCCACTAGTTGTCCTCCTTCCACCATGTCTCTGATATTCCAATCATATCTAACCTCTCATTTAGTGCTATATATTCCAACTCTCCCGTCTTACTTTTTAGACTTCTAGCATTTGCATACAAGCATTTTAGAGACTGTATTTTATTCATATTAATCTGGCTCTTGGTAGGCATGGGTAATTTGGGATCTTTAAGGTCTGTCTGCTACATACTCGAGGGCATTTGGGCTACTTTACTCTTTTTTGGAACCTCTCTGCTTTTGATAGTATCCTTCAAGGAAACATTCTTCCGAAACATGCGCTCTTGTTCAACTGTTGGCTTTCCCCTATTATCTAGTTTAAAAGCTGCTCTATCTCCTTTTTAAAGGTTAATGCCAGCAGCCTACTTCCATCCCAGTTAAGGTGAAGCCCATCCCTCGGAATAGCCCCTCCTTTCCCCAGAATGTTCCCCAGTTCCTAACAAATCCATAACCCTCATCTCTGCACCATTGTCTCATCCACACATTGAGACTCCGGAGCTCTGCCTGCCTTTTGGGTCCTGCACGTGGAACAGGAAGCATTTCGAAGAATGCTACCCTGGAAGTTCTGGATTTCAACCTCCTACCTAAAAGCCTAAATTTAGCCTCCAAAACCTCCCTACCACATTTTCCTATGTCATTGGTACCAACATGTACCAAGACAGCAGACTCCTCTCCAGCACTATCTAAGACCTTATCTAGGTGGCGTGTGAGGTCTGCTACCTTCGCACCAGGCAGGCATGTTACCAGGTGATCCTCACGTCCACCAGCCACCCAGCTATCTACATGCCTAATGATCGAATCACCAACTATAACGGCTATCTTAACCCTTCCCTCATGGGCACATGGCCCTGGAGAAACGTCCTCGGTGCGAGAGGGTTTTACATCACCTGGAGGACAGGTCCTAGTTACAGGATCACTTCCTGCCACACCAGGGTGATGCTCTCCTGTCACGTGACTTCTCTCCTCGATGGCAACAGGGATGCTGCTAGACTGGAGGTGGGACTTCGGGACTATATCCCTGTAGGTCTCGTCTATGTACCTCTCTGTCTTTCTTATGTCTTCCAAGTCTGCTACTCTAGCCTCTAGAGAACGGACTCGTTCCCTGAGAGCAAAGAGCTCCTTGCACCTAGTGCACACGTAAGACCTCTCACCAACTGGGAGAAAATCATACATGTGACACTCAATGCAAAAGACTGGAAAGCCCCCATCTTGCTGCTGGACTGCTGTCTGCATCTTAGTTTTAAGCTTGTGTTTAGATCTTTAAGTTCTTTACTTACTAAGAGTTGCTATGGATATTTATATTAATAAAACTGTACTAATATGTTTAATATACCTTGTTCACCTGAAGCTTAATTAATCTCAGGTCCTTAGTGTATAACTGATTTGAATAACGAGCTTCTCCTGAGAGCACCTCCTTTCCTTTAAGATGTGTAAGTACCTATAAAGCTACGATTATCCCAGGGGTGGGTGAGTGGGTGGGTGTTGGGAAGGGAGGAAGGGAGGGAAATAACACTTATTAAAAGAGGGCTGCTACACAGTACCCTGTCCTGTGCTGCTGAGGTAAGCTGTGACCAACGTTTTTGGTGATTAACAGTCCTTGCTTGGATAGAAGGGGTCTTTCAAAATGGCCTTTTGACCTGCCACCTGGTGTTAGCACCTATTGAAAATGTTTCACAGGTCTTTTGCCCCCCTAGGTAGAAGGCCTCTTTGTAAAGGTCTCTTGAAGACTTTATTTGTTGCTCAAAGAGTACTGACCCTGTTTTGCCTTTTATGCTAAGTTTAATTCTGATTTGATTTAAATTACAGCTCTTTGCTGCTGCTAGGCTCTGACTTATTATGACATTTAAACTACAAGCTCTCTGCTGGGTTCTAAATTTAACCAGAAAGCTCTCTTCTGTGTTTTAAATTTAAACTAAAAGTACTTTGCTGATACTAAGCCCTGAGTGAGTCTTAAGTTTAAACTACAAGCTCTCTGCTGGGTTCTAAATTTAACCAGAAAGTTCTCTTCTGTGTTTTAAATTTAAACTAAAAGTACTTTGCTGATACTAGGGCCTGAGTGAGTCTTAAATTCAAACTACAAGCTCTCTGCTGGGTTCTAAATTTAACCAGAAAGCTCTCTTCTGTGTTTTAAATTTAAACTGAAAGTACTTAGCTGATACTAGGCCCTGAGTGACTATTAAATTTAAACTACAAGCTCTCTGCTGGGTATGAAATGTAACCAGAAAGTTCTCTTCTGTGTTTTAAATTTAAACTGAAACTGCTGCTACTAGGCCCTGACTGATTTAACAAAAACACTGGGTTCACAGATTAATTAGCTTTAATACAAAGACGTCCTTTCAGAAAATTCCCAGAAGTATATACTCACAATTGCAGGTCTCTCTCCAGAAGTAGCAGTCCCTTTTTCTAGTCTTTCAAAACTGAGAATCACAGAGCTCTGGTTGAGCAATTTATGCCTGTGCTACTGAGGTAAACTGTGACCAACTTACTGGGTGATTAACAGTCCTTGCTTGGATAGAAGGAGTCTTTCAAAATGCCCTTTTGACCTACCACCTGGTGTTAACAGCTATTGAAAATGTTTCACAGGTCTCTTGCCCCCTAGGTAGAAGGCCTCTTTGTAAAGGTCTCTTGAAGACTTTATTTGTTGCTCAAACAGTACTGACCCTGTTTTGCCTTTATGCTAAGTTATATTCTGATTTGATTTAAACTGCAGCTCTTTGCTGCTGCTAGACTCTGACTTATTATGAAATTTAAACTACAAGCTCTTTGCTGGGTTCTAAATTTAACCAGAAAACTCTCTTCTGTGTTTTAAATTTAAACTGAAAGTACTTTGCTGATACTAGGCCCTGAGTGAGTCTTAAATTTAAACTACAAGCTCTCTGCTGGGTTCTAAATTTAACCAGAAAGCTGTCTTCTGTGTTTTAAATTTAAACTGAAAGTACTTAGCTGATACTAGACCCTGAGTGACTATTAAATTTAAACTACAAGCTCTCTGCTGGGTATGAAATGTAACCAGAAAGTTCTCTTCTGTGTTTTAAATTTAAACTTAAACTGCTGCTACTAGGCCCTGACTGATTTAACAAAAACACTGGGTTCACAGATTAATTAGCTTTAATACAAAGAAGTCCTTTCAGAAAATTCCCAGAAGTATATACTCACAATTGCAGATCTCTCTCCAGAAGTAGCAGTCCCTTTTTCTAGTCCTTCAAGACTGAGGATCACAGAGCTCTGGTTGAGCTATTTATCAAACTCTGGAATTTGTTATTGGAGCATGTAGTGAATGCTGTTAATGTAGACAGGTTTAGAAAAGGTTTGCACGAGTTCCTGGAGGAAAGGTCCATAAACCATTATTATAGAGGACCTGGGAAATCCACTGCTTGCCACGGGACAAGCATAGTGAAATCTGTGTACTTTTTTGGGAACCTGACAGGTACTTGTGACTGGATTGGCCACTGTTGGAAACAGGATACTGGGCTTGATGCAACTTGGTCTGACCCAGTATGGCATCAGGGTCGGTGCTACCACTAGGCAAACTAGGCGGTCACCTAGGGCACTGGCCCTCCTAGGATGCCTGCTGCTGTCCCTCTCCAGGGCCAGCAGCAGGAGGAATAGGCCCTAAACTGTGATGCAGTGCTTCTCATAACACTCTGGTGCTGTGTCGCGGTTTGGGGCCTTTTGCTGCTGCTGCAGGCCCCGGAGAGGGGCAACAGTGGTGACAATGGCGGTGGGGGGCTTTGGGGGAGTTACAGGAGTGAGAGTTTGCCTAGGGCTCCTCCAATCCTTGCGCCAGCCTTGTAGTGGCATAACTTATGGTTACGTTCTAGGATGGATTCTTTTCGAGTTAGTACCCTCCAACTGTCAGATTTGTTGTCTAATAAAGTCACCTAATTGTAGGATAACAGCTACAGGGTCCAACAAAGGGCACAACACCACGTGCAAAAGCAGTCCAACAAAGAAACGTGGATAGCAACGAAGGACGTGTGAAAATCTTTATTGGTCAAATCAGCCAAAGGCCCGACACAGGCCGTGTTTCGGAATTCCCTTCTTCAGGGGCTAAATGGCTAAAGACAAATACACAAATTAAAATAAACAACAAAAATAGTTATTTAAAAACAAAATCAAACTGACTAAAACCACGGACATCAATGAATGCATACTAAAACAGTTTTAAATATAAAAATAATAACAAATTAAAAACATTTTTCTAATAAACGGATGTATCAATATAAATATATAAATAAATAAATATAAATATAAATGGTGGAACAAATAAGTACGGCTAACAACAGAACGACACAAAAATGCACCTAAACAGTACAATTGAAAATGAATGAAAGTATATAAATATATATAAGAAAATATAAATTTGATAAACATAAATTTGTAAATAAATAATAAATGTTTCAACAGACAATAAACATTTCATAATATAATCAAAAAATTATTATTGTATTTAAAAAAACACATATAAATTACATATCTCTGAATCAATAGACTATATCAATTAACCAAAAAGAACTAAAACAATGTGTGTCTTCAAAAATATACTATAACAAATATGACACCTAGACGGTACAATTGATAAAAACATATAAATATATATAAAAGATATATAAATTATATAAATATGTAAATGTAAATATGTAGATAAATAATAATAAATGTTTCAACGAATAATGAATGTTTCTTAATATAGCATAAAATGATGTATTTAAAAAACATATAAATTACACATACCTGAATCAACAGACTGTATAAATTAACCAAAAAGGACTAAAACAGTGTATATCTTCAAAATTGTGCTATAACAAAAAACAAACATTTAAATTGAAAACTTGTAAATAAATTACTCTTAAATAGAAAAAACAAAACAAACATCATGAAATCCATACATGTATATAAAAATATTATTATAAATTATTTATAAAAAATAATAATAATAAATTATTAATTTCAAAAGGTATAAATAGAAATCGGCCTGATATTAGAGAGAGATGAAGACAACCCATGTAAATTGAAAAAAGAGTAATAAAATGAGAGAATGAAACTAAAAATGATACCTGACCAAGAAACTCTTCCTATGATCATAAATGTGCAATCTGTAAAACGTAAAAAATGTATAAATAATTAAATGTAACAATTTGCCAAGATGATGATATAAAAACAAGGGCTAAAAACTAACCAAAATTAACAAATTATGATTTTAAAAACAAACGTCCATTTGGAATTCTCAAAACGGTATAAGTGGCATCTGTGAAAACGATCCGATAGATTTTTAAGAAATACAAAAAAACAATTCAAAATTGGGGGACACAACGGAACATGAATGCGTGAAAGTAGTCAGAGTATATTCAAAAATGATATACAATAGTCACAAACTGCCCATTTCACCAGTTATTATACTACACAGGCCACTTCATCTAAAAAAATTAACAACATCAATTCTAAACAAATAAAATATTTTCATTGACAAAAGCCTCTGACCACCTCAAACCATGTCTCGATGAAGTCAAAAGAGATGGAAAAACTCTTCATTTGTATGAGCGATTAAAAAACATCAAAAGACTTTTAAACCCACTCAACCATTATCAAAAATTAAAAATTATCAATGATAATGATATAGCGGATACAACAATAAAAATTCATTTATAAAAAAGTTTTAAGATTCGCAGTATAAACCGCTACGTATACTCTAAATTTAAGCAACATCAGTGAGGAAGATATCGGTCAGCGCGCCGGACACGGCAACTTATTTTTTAAAAATGTAACCCCCTGCATCTGCGTATTGCAGGAATGAACCGAGGATGGCAACAGAGTCATCGTTATGTAAGCTATCATAAAATCATATTTGTGTCATACGGTAAGCGCGCCAGACCCGACAGGTTTTTCAAAATGTAGCCCCCTGCATCTGCACATTGCAGGAATAAAACGAGGTAGGCAACATAATCATCATTATACAAACCAAATAAAAGACTGATGTTAGCACGTAGTCGTCATTATGCAATCCAAATTAAATTAACACAAACACATTAAACTTCAATGGCCTAAAACCGCTTCTCACCATTTTCAAGAAAGCACAGATACATAGTCATTTTCTAAAAAGACATCAAAAGACTTTGCATTCACTCAAAAATAATCAATGATAGCAACATGCTGACTCGAGGTAGAAAATTAGAACTTAATGTTAAGAAAACATATTACAAAGGATTGTGCTACAAACCAAACTTAAACATCATTGATAAGAAGAACCCAAACAAACTAAAATCAAAAAGAACCAGAAGGCAGAAATTTAAACAAACTGCTACCGTATAATCGTGTTGTATCCTGTAGCAAACGCGCCAGAGCTCGGCGATTCTTTTACAAAATATAGACGCCTGCATCTGCGCAGTGCAAAGGTAAAATAGAGAACGAGGCTATCCGCGTCATCTACATTATGTAAACACAATTCAAAAAAACCTTTTAAGGTAGCACCTTTCATGGAAAAAATAGGAATAAATAAATAAATAAATGAAGGATTTGTCAACTTATTGCTTAATAAAAATGAGTACAAAAGTATTCAGAAGTACATAAAAATAAACATCAAAATGTATCAATCCAAAACATATAAAAAATTCACCCTGAGTTATTCCACGGGATAAAAACTGATGTATATAAAGAAATGACCCAGGAGTGTAAATACTCAAACATTGTGTATCTTCAAATGTTGACAAGATAAAAACCAAAAAATGTTAAAAATGACCAGATAATGATAATAATAAATGGTAAAATATAAATAATAAATAAATAGTTATGCAAATTAAGAATCAAAAAAACTCCATATGAAAAGAGGAACAAACGAATGAAACAAATGCTGGAAGCAAAAGTGAATAATCGTTGTCATACAAGGGGGCAAGCTCTTCATTGCCCACAAAAGTGGATAATCATTGTCATACAAGGAGACACGATCTTCATTAACCACAAAACCAAGAGAATATGCAGTAAAAGATAAAATAATATACAAATAGATATATAAAAATCGAAATAGTGTCGAGTCAATAATAATATTAAAGAAAGACCGAAAAGTCACTTTCCATATTAAGACCCTCTGGATGTAGGCTACGTAAGTCGAAAATATAGCGTTGTTCTAATCGTAAAAGGGTATTGTCTGCATTACCTCCGCGCCAATTAAATTTAAGCTTTTTAATAACAAAAAATTTTAAATCAGATATCTTGTGTGCTGCCGTATGCCAATGCATGACAAGCGGTTTGTCCATTGCAACCCTCTTAATATTACTTCTATGTTCTATTATTCTAGTTTTAATGGGACGTATAGTTTTCCCTACATACAATTTATTACAAGGACATTTCACTACATAAATTACGTAACTAGTCATACAGTTTGAGAAATCATCCAAAAAGAATTTCTGATTAGTAGTTGGGTGTACAAAACAAGTTTTTACAGAAATGACATGAGTGCATACGGAACATTGTCCGCATGGAAAGTGTCCTTTATATTTTGATAAAAATCGTCGTTCAGTAAAAGCAGAAGGCACAAGAAGATTTCGAAGATTGATATTACGTTTATGTGCGATAGTCAGTGGTGTCTCTTCAAAACCAGGAATAGCCTGTACTAAGTGCCAATATTTCTTCAAACATTTACTAATAGTTGTAGATTGATGTGAATACAACAATGGACAGACCATGCCAACTTTAGATTTTTTCTCACGTAAGGTCAATAAATCAGATCTTTTAGCATTACAGGCTCTAAAATATGCCTTGGTAATTTGAGACTGTGGATATCCCCGCATTTTAAATCTCTCTTTCATTGTAGTGGCATGTGTCTCAAAAGTGGATTCAGTTGTGCAGACACGTTTAGTACGCAAGAATTGTCCAATTGGCAAATTATTTCTCAAAGAAGCATTATGAAAACTTGAGTAGTGTAATAATTGATTCCGATCTGTAGGCTTCCTAAATAAAGAGGTAGTCAAACCATCACCAGATTTGATGATCAGTAAATCCAAAAAAGAAATCTGTATAGGATCGTAAGTCAATTGAAATCGGAGATTACTGTCGCAACCATTAATCCAATTATTGAATTCTTGTAATATATCAATTGAACCTTGCCAAAGAATGAAAATGTCATCTATATACCTTATCCATAATTTCAATTGCGTCTTAAATTGATTATCCTTTATGAATTTATCCTCGAAATTGGCCACATATAGATTTGCCACGTCTGGGGCCATGGAGGAACCCATAGATACCCCTTTTGTCTGTTTATAAAATAAATCCCGGAAACAGAAATAATTTTCACACATAGCATAACCGTGGCAGGTTGCATCCGGTGCCCTATGCCCGTCCTTACTCACCTCCCACCTCCTTCATTCTTCTCCACCCCTCCCACACCCTTTTCCCAGATTTACAAACTCCACAGACACAATTTTCTTATTGGAAGTACCAACCGGTCGCAGCTTTATTATAATTCAAACAATTAACTTTACAATATCAAACCGTTCTATAAACAATCTCCCACCAGCGGAGTGATACCCCCCCAGCCATAATTAGCAAAGTGGGGTCGCATCCGCTCCGGCCGTGTCTGACCACCGGCCAATTTCCTACCGCCCTTTCCCCGACCTCGCCATATGACTAGCAAAGGCCAGCAGGGCTTATCCGGGTCGGGGCACCCCGCCCCCGCCCAAGTATGACCAAACGGCTCCGGGCCCCGGAAACCTCCGGGATCCCGCCTTGTCAACCCCACCCCACTGCGACACCCCAAAACACACCACCCCTTAGATACCAAAAAGTGGAGGGAGGGGGGGCGGGAAGGCTTACCGCTCCGGAATCGCTGCCGACGAAAGAAGGGGGGGGTGAGCATCAGTGGCTGCTTCTTAAAGCCTTCGTCTAACGCCGGCAGCTCCGATTGGCTCCGCTCTCCCCATCTGCGGAGCCAATCCATTTAAACGTTGCTGCCGGCGCCAGCAGCCTCCACGCTCCTTCTTCATCCCTCCCCCCCCCCTCCCCCTCCTTCTTTGAAGCCGGAAGGACGGACCGGGACCGGGCCGACCGCCCGGTTACCGGCGTCCCTCGCGACTCCGCGCTCGGACTTAAATTAACCGTGGCAGGTTGCATCCGGTGCCCTATGCCCGTCCTTACTCACCTCCCACCTCCTTCATTCTTCTCCACCCCTCCCACACCCTTTTCCCAGATTTACAAACTCCACAGACACAATTTTCTTATTGGAAGTACCAACCGGTCGCAGCTTTATTATAATTCAAACAATTAACTTTACAATATCAAACCGTTCTATAAACAATCTCCCACCAGCGGAGTGATACCCCCCCAGCCATAATTAGCAAAGTGGGGTCGCATCCGCTCCGGCCGTGTCTGACCACCGGCCAATTTCCTACCGCCCTTTCCCCGACCTCGCCATATGACTAGCAAAGGCCAGCAGGGCTTATCCGGGTCGGGGCACCCCGCCCCCGCCCAAGTATGACCAAACGGCTCCGGGCCCCGGAAACCTCCGGGATCCCGCCACCGGCACTGGCATTTTAATGCCCTTGTGCCGCCCCCCTATGCCCTGCTGCGACCAGTTGGCATCCCCGTGTAAAACACCTTCCAAGGCCTCTTGCCAATCATTCAACAGTAGATCTACACCCACAGGTGACAAATGAACACCATCAATCCTGTACAACCCCGTACAAGTCACTTCCACCCACGGGTGAAGAACTTGAATCCCACCTTGTCCCATTAACCACCTTCCTATTTGACGATTTATTTTTGTAAGACCCCGCGACCAACGCCGCTGGGCCGCACAAACAGGCCTTGGAATGATGTCCGACCAAATTAACTGAATTCCCGGGAACATATGCAGTAACATAGTTAAGTCTTTGATAACAAATCGTATGAATTGCTTACAAGTCCATGTAACTAGGTCATTGCCACCTAAATGCAACAGCAGCAGCCGCGGCTTGCCCCTCACTCGCTCATGGTGCCGGAGCAAAGGCAGGAGTTGCGACCACCTCAACCCCCTCTCACCCAGCCATAGCAGCGACACTTGAGCAGGATCCAGCCCCAGATTAGTCCCCAATGGCCGCTCTGCCGCTCGCCGGCCGGCCCAGTACATGAAAGAGTGCCCTATCATCCAACCGCTCTGGACACTCCCTCCTGCAACTGCAAAAGAAAACAAGAGTTAATCCATCTTCACTTTGTTATTATCATTATTATGTTTGTTTGTTTTTTTTTTTTTTTTTTATAAACGAACATAACCCCGGAAAGCCTGAGAACGCCACCTCCCAATACTCTGAATGTCCTGCTGGGACAAGCCTGCCGCAGCAGCGCTGGAGGCTGCGCCAATACGAAAAGAATGAGCTGCATAATGTTCGGGGGGCACCCCTACAGCCTTCAATGCCCACCGCAGAACTGCTACCACCTGAAAACGTGTAAGCAGCCGCCCGTCCGCATGCAGAAACAACCCCCCAGCCCGCACTGGGCGGACCCGTAAGAAAGCACTCATTGCGGCCACCGGACAAGTGTGAAACCCTGGAATCCCACTCAGCCATACCCACAAACCTTTGCCTTGGGGATCAGTCTTAGATTTTGCTAACAAAATTCTCAATCGCCCTTTTTCAAAGCAAACATGTTGACGCTGCAGAATCCCCACATCTCCTGCCCTGGACGATCGCGCCACCAGCTCACCCATGCGAAAAGCCCCAAAAAATGCTAAAGTAAAAACCGCTCGAAAAAGCGTCACCTCATACTGCGACGAGGCCACCAGCGCCAAGGACTTGCATATCTTTTCTAGCAAATCATGCGTGATGGGACGCCGAGCATCGAAATGTACAGGCACTGCCCGACCCCACCCTTGCAAGAGCCGACGGGCTAAGGCACCCCCTGACAGGAAATCCCAACCCACTGCCTTCGCAAAGTACTCGAAGCCTGCCAAATGACTGCGCACTGCCGAGCGAGTCACTCCATTCTCTTTCGCCCATACCACATATTGCCCCAGCAACTGAGGTGAAACCGGCCCAGACCACCAACCCGATCGCTCCAAAAATTCCACCACCTTCTGACATCCTCGCCGATACGCCGCCCAGGTGCCAGCTGCTACAGAACACCGCAACAAGTCTTTCATTCCGGATGGCCAAGACTCCATAACTTCCAAGGGACCGCACTTCCTTCTGCATCTGCTTGTGGTGCCAATCGACGGAATTGCTCGAACTTGAAACGGGAAAGAGAATCAGCGATGGAATTAGCATACCCCGGAATATGTTGAGCTCTCAAGTACACATTTAACCGCAAACACGCCAAGATCACTTCCCTCATCAAGTTAGCCACCAAAAGGCAGTGCGGTGAATAATGGTTCACTACCTGGACTACTGACTCATTATCACACCACCACAAAACCTTTTTGTTAGCAAATCTATCAGGCCACAATTCCAAGGCAACTAAGATGGGAAACAGTTCCAAAAAAGTTATGTTACTGGTAAGCTGCGACTCGCACCATGATTGCGGCCAACGCTCCGCACACCACGCCCCAGCGAAGTAAATGCCCAAACCTATGCCCCCCGCCGCGTCAGTGTACAATTGCAAATCCGCACTACTGAGCTCCGGTTCCAGTAAAACTGTGGTCCCATTAAATTCTTCCAAAAAGACCTGCCAAATCCGCAAATCCGCCTTAATTGACTTCGAGACTCTCAGATGATGATGAGGCTTACGCACCCCCGCGGTAACTGCCGCCAGACGCCTCAAAAATACCCGGCCCATCGGTATCACCCGACACGCAAAATTTAACGAGCCTAACAAAGCTTGCACCTCCTTCAGTGTCAAGGACGATGATGCCAGCACATTGGCCACCAACACCCGCAATCCGCGAATTTTTTCCTGCGGAAGCCGTGCCACCATGAAGTCTGAATCAAGCTCCACCCCCAAAAAAGTAATCCGCGTAGTAGGACCTTCCGTCTTTTCTTTCGCCAACGGTACTCCCAATTCCCTGGACAAAGCCACAAAACCATCCAGCAATAAACGACATTCCTCAGAGTGTTCTGATCCAACAAATAAGAAATCATCCAAATAATGCACCACTTGCTCTATACCAACTTTAAGTTCAAGTGCCCACTGTAGAAAAGTACTAAACTTCTCGAAGTATGAACACGAGATGGCACAGCCCATAGGCATGCATTTATCAAAATATATACCATCCTCAAAGCAAAAACCCAACAAGTAAAACGACGCCGGGTGGACTGGAAGTAGCCGGAACGCCGACTCAATATCTACCTTTGCCATCTGTGCCCCACGCCCGGCGGATCGGACGAGGTTCACTGCCTTGTCAAAAGAGGCATATCGCACGGAACATAATTCACGCGGAATACAGTCATTGACCGAAGCTCCTATGGGGCTGGACAAGTTATGTATCAGGCGGAATTTCCCCGGCTCCTTCTTCGGTATGATACCCAATGGAGAAATCACCATACCTTCAAATGGCTGACTGACAAATGGGCCCGCTACCCTACCAAGCGACAATTCCGCCGCCAACTTTTCCCTCACCACCGAGGCGAATCGCTTCACAGACACTGAATTCCGCCCCACCGACCCCCCCACCTGTCCACATACCGGGATTACAAAACCATAATTAAAACCAAAATATAAAGCCTCTCTATCGGTTTGTCGAGGGTACCGGCCTAACCATGCATTCAATATTGACACTCTAACAGGCGTAGGGGCGAGGCCAAACCTCGCATTATTTTGTGCCAGAGGTAGGGGGCAGGGAGCTCCCTTTTTTAACACATTTAACGGCTGGATGCGCTCCCCCGCAAAGGGAACAGACGTGCCGGAATTTGCAATCTGGGAAAGGGCACGAGGTCTTGTTGAATCTCCAGCAAAGGTCGCCTGCCCCATTGCCCCCTGTACGCTGCTGTACGAAACTCGCTCCTCCACGAAAGGACCGACCCGTCCCCCCCCCGCTGACGACCGCCCCTTTTACCCCTCCTCCGACACCACTCCTGGCCGACATCTGTGTCAACCACAAATTAATGTCCTGCATACCCCAAGACACCAGTCTGTTCCCTTCCATCTTGTCTCTAAATTTCTCGTCATAGTTTAACCATGACCATCCTTCATGCGTCTGCGACGCCTCCAAGATTGAATCCACGTAGGATAAAAGCCTCTCGTATTGTCCCGGGTAATGTTGTCCCCAAACACTAGTCAAACGCAAAAAAGCCCGTGTCCAATTGACCACATTTCTCGAAACTTTTTTGATACGCCCCGCCTTTTCATCCTCCTTACGTTTTTTCCTACTTTCGCCCGATCGTTTGCGACCGTCTAGCAACCGGAAAATATCTATATAACGCCGCTTTTTAATTTTGTGTCGCAACTTCCGTGGCACTCCCTCCCATAACTCAGAAATTACCACAGCCGAAGGCAAACCACCCTCTGTACTCCTCCCTGAGACCGTTGCGTCACCCTTCCCCTGCCGACACATACTATCTTCCGAGGACGTCACCGAAGAAGACGAATCCGAGGACGAAGCCGACGAAGAACTGTCCCTGTGACGCCTTCTACAAGAATGTTTCCGTTTTGCTGTCCTTTTTGCACCCTTTTTACCACTCCCTCTACTCCTCTCACCCGAGTCCACCTGTAACTCACCTGCAACATCAGTCGCCGACGCCACCACCCCATCAGGGCCCACATCCACGGTACTGAGCCCCGCGTCCTGCTCCTGTCCGCCAGCTTCCCGAACCGCACCTTCACTGGGCATCTCCCGCTGCCGTATCAAAGTCGAATGCACTTGCTCTACGCGCCGCATTCCACCGTCGGTCCTCCCTGATAATGGCGGTGTACCCTGTGGAGACATAATAGGAAAAAGAGGGGGAGGGGGAACAGGCGAAGACCACCCCGGCTGCCATGCATCCAACCATTCAGCTCGGGAAGAACCTTGCCCACCCCCTAACCAGTGTCCCCAGGGAGAGGGACCACCCCATGCCCCATAGGCACCATGGCCCCGTTGCACACCCTCCCAGTACGCCCTGTCGCCAGTATTGATGGGCTGTGCACCCGCTGGCCCGACCATAGGTCCAACTCCCATAGGCCCATAGCCCCATCCCCCCCGCGTTAAACACCCTTGCTCTTGCTCATGCCCCCCCCCCACTAATTCCTCCCCATCCCCAGCAGATCCAAGTTCATTCGCCACCCCAGGCGAAGTCCCGGGATCAAGTCCCACACCACCCCTTTTTGACTGTCCCCGCCTAGCCTGCCGCTTCGCACTGGGTCCCACAGCCCCTCTTCCCCGCAGCGATGACAACCCTTCTCCCCGACCACGCGGAGGCGCCTTTGCCCGAGGCAGCCTCCGACTGGCCGTGCCTCGCTGACCCCGGCCCCCCCCGCTACCCCCCCTCCCTGTAGCCCCAGCCCTATGACCCGCTTGAGCACCCTTTGCCTGCGCCGCCCTATCAGGGCCAGCTGCCCCAGCCCTCACTCCACGTGCCATTCACAATGAGGACCAGCCCCCAGCAAAACTCCTATTGAGCTTAATTAGGCTGTTTCTTTTTTTTTTTTTTTTTTTTTTAAGTTGCTGCCCCGAAGACTCCTTGAACCCCTTGCAATTCGAGCCCTCAGCTGACCAGACCGCCGCCGCCGAAAAAGCCGTAGAACGCACCGAGCCCGCAGCTACACCCCCAGCCAACACCACACAGGCCCCATAAATGTCCCCGGCTGCCCCAACCAGCGTGCACTCGCTTCCCACGCTGGCCGAGTTTTAACTGCCAGGCACTCTCTCCACAAGGCTTACCGCTCCGGAATCGCTGCCGACGAAAGAAGGGGGGGGTGAGCATCAGTGGCTGCTTCTTAAAGCCTTCGTCTAACGCCGGCAGCTCCGATTGGCTCCGCTCTCCCCATCTGCGGAGCCAATCCATTTAAACGTTGCTGCCGGCGCCAGCAGCCTCCACGCTCCTTCTTCATCCCTCCCCCCCCCCTCCCCCTCCTTCTTTGAAGCCGGAAGGACGGACCGGGACCGGGCCGACCGCCCGGTTACCGGCGTCCCTCGCGACTCCGCGCTCGGACTTAAATAAACGGGCAAGATCAATAAGGAAAACAGTAGGTATACGTCTATGTTCTTTTCTTAAATATAAAAACTGTTCTAAAATCTGTAACGCTTCAGCCTGAGGGATATAAATAGTGGGAATAATGGGGCAATCAATATATTTCACAATATACATTATTACCAGGAGAAATATCTTTACTTAACAAAGGTCTCTCCTTTGTCCCCACTCGCAATTATGATCCTTTTGAAACTCAGGTAGACCTCTTCAATTTCGAGGATAAATTCATAAAGGATAATCAATGAAAGAGAGATTTAAAATGCGGGGATATCCACAGTCTCAAATTACCAAGGCATATTTTAGAGCCTGTAATGCTAAAAGATCTGATTTATTGACCTTACGTGAGAAAAAATCTAAAGTTGGCATGGTCTGTCCATTGTTGTATTCACATCAATCTACAACTATTAGTAAATGTTTGAAGAAATATTGGCACTTAGTACAGGCTATTCCTGGTTTTGAAGAGACACCACTGACTATCGCACATAAACGTAATATCAATCTTCGAAATCTTCTTGTGCCTTCTGCTTTTACTGAACGACGATTTTTATCAAAATATAAAGGACACTTTCCATGCGAACAATGTTCCGTATGCACTCATGTCATTTCTGTAAAAACTTGTTTTGTACACCCAACTACTAATCAGAAATCCTTTTTGGATGATTTCTCAAACTGTATGACTAGTTACGTAATTTATGTAGTGAAATGTCCTTGTAATAAATTGTATGTAGGGAAAACTATACGTCCCATTAAAACTAGAATAATAGAACATAGAAGTAATATTAAGAGGGTTGCAATGGACAAACCGCTTGTCATGCATTGGCATACGGCAGCACACAAGATATCTGATTTAAAATTTTTTGTTATTAAAAAGCTTAAATTTAATTGGCGCGGAGGTAATGCAGACAATACCCTTTTACGATTAGAACAACGCTATATTTTCGACTTACGTAGCCTACATCCAGAGGGTCTTAATATGGAAAGTGACTTTTCGGTCTTTCTTTAATATTATTATTGACTCGACACTATTTCGATTTTTATATATCTATTTGTATATTATTTTATCTTTTACTGCATATTCTCTTGGTTTTGTGGTTAATGAAGATCGTGTCTCCTTGTATGACAATGATTATCCACTTTTGTGGGCAATGAAGAGCTTGCCCCCTTGTATGACAACGATTATTCACTTTTGCTTCCAGCATTTGTTTCATTCGTTTGTTCCTCTTTTCATATGGAGTTTTTTTGATTCTTAATTTGCATAACTATTTATTTATTATTTATATTTTACCATTTATTATTATCATTATCTGGTCATTTTTAACATTTTTTGGTTTTTATCTTGTCAACATTTGAAGATACACAATGTTTGAGTATTTACACTCCTGGGTCATTTCTTTATATACATCAGTTTTTATCCCGTGGAATAACTCAGGGTGAATTTTTTATATGTTTTGGATTGATACATTTTGATGTTTATTTTTATGTACTTCTGAATACTTTTGTACTCATTTTTATTAAGCAATAAGTTGACAAATCCTTCATTTATTTATTTATTTATTCCTATTTTTTCCATGAAAGGTGCTACCTTAAAAGGTTTTTTTGAATTGTGTTTACATAATGTAGATGACGCGGATAGCCTCGTTCTCTATTTTACCTTTGCACTGCGCAGATGCAGGCGTCTATATTTTGTAAAAGAATCGCCGAGCTCTGGCGCGTTTGCTACAGGATACAACACGATTATACGGTAGCAGTTTGTTTAAATTTCTGCCTTCTGGTTCTTTTTGATTTTAGTTTGTTTGGGTTCTTCTTATCAATGATGTTTAAGTTTGGTTTGTAGCACAATCCTTTGTAATATGTTTTTCTTAACATTAAGTTCTAATTTTCTACCTCGAGTCAGCATGTTGCTATCATTGATTATTTTTGAGTGAATGCAAAGTCTTTTGATGTCTTTTTAGAAAATGACTATGTATCTGTGCTTTCTTGAAAATGGTGAGAAGCGGTTTTAGGCCATTGAAGTTTAATGTGTTTGTGTTAATTTAATTTGGATTGCATAATGACGACTACGTGCTAACATCAGTCTTTTATTTGGTTTGTATAATGATGATTATGTTGCCTACCTCGTTTTATTCCTGCAATGTGCAGATGCAGGGGGCTACATTTTGAAAAACCTGTCGGGTCTGGCGCGCTTACCGTATGACACAAATATGATTTTATGATAGCTTACATAACGATGACTCTGTTGCCATCCTCGGTTCATTCCTGCAATACGCAGATGCAGGGGGTTACATTTTTAAAAAATAAGTTGCCGTGTCCGGCGCGCTGACCGATATCTTCCTCACTGTTGCTTAAATTTAGAGTATACGTAGCGGTTTATACTGCGAATCTTAAAACTTTTTTATAAATGAATTTTTATTGTTGTATCCGCTATATCATTATCATTGATAATTTTTAATTTTTGATAATGGTTGAGTGGGTTTAAAAGTCTTTTGATGTTTTTTAATCGCTCATACAAATGAAGAGTTTTTCCATCTCTTTTGACTTCATCGAGACATGGTTTGAGGTGGTCAGAGGCTTTTGTCAATGAAAATATTTTATTTGTTTAGAATTGATGTTGTTAATTTTTTTAGATGAAGTGGCCTGTGTAGTATAATAACTGGTGAAATGGGCAGTTTGTGACTATTGTATATCATTTTTGAATATACTCTGACTACTTTCACGCATTCATGTTCCGTTGTGTCCCCCAATTTTGAATTGTTTTTTTGTATTTCTTAAAAATCTATCGGATCGTTTTCACAGATGCCACTTATACCGTTTTGAGAATTCCAAATGGACGTTTGTTTTTAAAATCATAATTTGTTAATTTTGGTTAGTTTTTAGCCCTTGTTTTTATATCATCATCTTGGCAAATTGTTACATTTAATTATTTATACATTTTTTACGTTTTACAGATTGCACATTTATGATCATAGGAAGAGTTTCTTGGTCAGGTATCATTTTTAGTTTCATTCTCTCATTTTATTACTCTTTTTTCAATTTACATGGGTTGTCTTCATCTCTCTCTAATATCAGGCCGATTTCTATTTATACCTTTTGAAATTAATAATTTATTATTATTATTTTTTATAATTAATTTTTAATAATTTTTTTTATATACATGTATGGATTTCATGATGTTTGTTTTGTTTTTTCTATTTAAGAGTAATTTATTTACAAGTTTTCAATTTAAATGTTTGTTTTTTGTTATAGCACAATTTTGAAGATATACACTGTTTTAGTCCTTTTTGGTTAATTTATACAGTCTGTTGATTCAGGTATGTGTAATTTATATGTTTTTAAATACATCATTTTATGCTATATTAAGAAACATTCATTATTCGTTGAAACATTTATTATTATTTATCTACATATTTACATTTACATATTTATATAATTTATATATCTTTTATATATATTTATATGTTTTTATCAATTGTACCGTCTAGGTGTCATATTTGTTATAGTATATTTTTGAAGACACACATTGTTTTAGTTCTTTTTGGTTAATTGATATAGTCTATTGATTCAGAGATATGTAATTTATATGTGTTTTTTTAAATACAATAATAATTTTTTGATTATATTATGAAATGTTTATTGTCTGTTGAAACATTTATTATTTATTTACAAATTTATGTTTATCAAATTTATATTTTCTTATATATATTTATATACTTTCATTCATTTTCAATTGTACTGTTTAGGTGCATTTTTGTGTCGTTCTGTTGTTAGCCGTACTTATTTGTTCCACCATTTATATTTATATTTATTTATTTATATATTTATATTGATACATCCGTTTATTAGAAAAATGTTTTTAATTTGTTATTATTTTTATATTTAAAACTGTTTTAGTATGCATTCATTGATGTCCGTGGTTTTAGCCAGTTTGATTTTGTTTTTAAATAACTATTTTTGTTGTTTATTTTAATTTGTGTATTTGTCTTTAGCCATTTAGCCCCTGAAGAAGGGAATTCCGAAACACGGCCTGTGTCGGGCCTTTGGCTGATTTGACCAATAAAGATTTTCACACGTCCTTCGTTGCTATCCAGGATAACAGCTACAGACACAAAAAAAAAAAAATCTGTTTTCACTTGGCAGGAACAGCATGCGTAACCACTGGTATTAGGCAGTAATTTGAGAATATATGAGAGTAGTCATGCGCTGTCAACTGAAAGGCATTTTGAAAAACTTATAATGAAGGACACATTTCAAAGGGGAAGCATCACACATCATTTTTTTCTGATCATTCCTGTAAATGAAGGCTTGAATCACTTACCATGTGGAGTTGTGATGGAACCAGTACTTGTTTTAAAAATCTGTCTCTTGTGTTTATGTTTTCTGACATGGAGCTTACAAATTATTCCACAAAGGAGGGTGCTTGGCTTCTGATGTTGCTAAACTGTCACCAAAAAGATTTCATGCCTGTGGAAACACTAAATGCCAAGTACTTCATTAAATATTTTGAAGACGACCAATTTTGAAAGCAGGGTCTGTTTTTAAAATCACAGTCTCCTATAATACTCTTCTAAGAAACAAAGGTATGCAGGAAGTTAAGCTGTTCTCTCAATAGAAAGATCTTGAAGTAAGAAATAGAAATGGATAGGGGGCCACCTGAGTGCTGTTGCTCAGTTGGAGAATTTGCAGGGGAACAGTGATAAATGATACCTAAAATAGCAGTTCATGTATCTGTATAAGTGACAGCCAGGGACAGAAGAAACAAATAACCCTGGGCGTTATGATGTTTTTTTAATAAACCATTGGTGAGTTGAGAACTTCCTTGCTTTATTAACTTGCCTCCAGCTACAATCCAATAAATCTCTTTTCCCATAACTCCCTCGTTTCTCCCTTTTGTATGCATCTTCCTAACCATTCCCAGGGATGGCTGGAGGCAGGGGAATGGGACAACTCAGCACGGCCAATTCAGTGCGGGTCAACTTTTAAAAGACTGCTTCTTCCACCTGGTTCAAAACATAAGGAAGCATTTGGTATTGATAGGTGCTGTTCCTCAATAGGAAAGGAAACAGTAGGTGATCTCCTCTGTTTCCTCCATCTATGTGGCATCTGTTTAATAGAACACCGAGTGCCGAGGATCGCACAAAGAACTATTCTGAAGGTGCTCATCATCGCCTCCGAGCCAAACTTGGAATGTGCCATCCCACGATCTGGAAGTTCATTGATTGTCTCAGAAGGGCAGAGATGCCTATTATAAACAGCTCGTTTCAGGCCACAGTTCTCCAGCCAAGTTGAAAAAATACCGCAAATCTGATCAACATATTTCAAAGATTGTGTTAGATTACGGCACTAGACGCCCTCTAGAATACTTGAGTGCCATAGCTCATAATTATCAGATAACATAACAAACTATTTTTTGATGTTTTCCTATTACACATTGGACATTCCAGATTTCATCTGACAAATCCGAAATGATCAGATTTTTATTTATTTATTTATTTATGGGGTTACTTGATATACCGCTAGGCCGAAGCATTAAGCAGTTTACAATAAAAGGACTACCAGAAAAGGAAAGAAAAGGAACGCCGTAGCTTAATAAAACATTTTTGGATGTTTTACTATTGCATTTACTATTGCACTTTTTTGACATTTCCAAATTTCACCTACTACTACTACTACTGAGCATTTGTATAGCGCTACAAGTCGTATGCAGCGCTGCACAGACATGTAAGAGACAGTTCCTGCCCATCAGAGCTTACAATCTAGTCAAGACAGAGAACACAGAAGGTACAGGCAAGGATAAAACAAGGAGGAAAGGAAAAGAAAAGGAGATCAGGTGAGTCAAGATCCAAAAGCAGCAGCGAAGAGGTGAGTTTTCAGCCTGGATTTGAAGAGGGTTAGAGAAGGTGCCTGGCGTACAGACACAGGTAGTTTGTTCCAGGTGTAAGGTGCAGGAAGGTGAAAGGAGCGAAGTCTGGAGTAATCAGTAGAAGAGAAGGGCATAGATAGAAGCAGTTTGCTAGAAGAGCGGAGTTCCCGAGGGGGGTTGTAAGGAGAGATAAAAGAAGAAAGGTAGTGAGGAGCTGCAGAGTGAATGTATTTATAGGTCAGCAGGAGAAGTTTCAACTGGATGCAGAAATGGATAGGGAGCCAATGAAGTGACTTGAGAAGAGGAGTAAAATGGGCATGGCAAGGATGGCAGAAGATTAGCAACGCAGCAGAGAGTTGAACAGATTGAAGGGGAGATGATTCAAGGGAGACCAGCAAGGAGTAGGTTACAGTAGACAAGACGGGAGGGGATTAAGGAGTGGATAAGCGTCTTAGTAGTGTGTTAAGAAAGGAAAGGGCGGATTTTGATGATGTTATAGAGAAAGAAACGGCAGGTCTTAGCTATAAGATGGATGTGTGTGGAGAAAGAGAGCAGTCAAAGACAACCCCAAGACTGCAGGCCGAGGAAACAGGAAGACGTACAGAGTTATCCACAGAGAATGAGAAAGGAGGAAGAGGAGGGGAGGATTTAGGGGGAAAGATAAGAAGTTCAGTCTTGGCCATGTTCAATTTCAAGCGGCGGTGAGACATCCAGGCAGCAATGTCAGAAAGGCAGGCAGAGATCCAGGTCTGGATTGCCAGAGAGATTTCAGGCGTAAAGAGGTAGATCTGGGAGTCATCAGCATAAAGATGGTACTGAAAGCCATGGGAAGAGATAAGCGCACCAAGGGACTGGGTATAGAGAGAGAAAAGGAGCAGACCCAAGACAGATCCTTGGGATACACCAACTGGGAGCGGGATAGCAGAGGAGGAGGAGCCACCAGAACACACACTGAAAGAGCGATGGGAGAGATAGGAGGAGAACCAGGATAGTACAGAGCCCTTAAAACCAAGCGAGGACAGGGTATCGAGGAGAAGGTTGCGGTCAACAGTGTCAAAAGCAGCAGAGAGGTCAAGAAGGAGGCCCTTGGATTTTGCCAGGAACAAGTCACTGAAGACTTTGGCAAGAGCCATTTCAATAGAGTGTAACGGACGAAAGCCAAACTGTAAAGGATTCAGGAGGGCATGAGAGGAGAGGAAGTCAAGGCAGAGGTGGTGAACCGCACTTTCAAGTAGTTTAGAAATGAAGGGAAGGAAGGAGATGGGTCGATAATTAGAAGGATAGGTGGATCAAGTGAGGGTTTCTTGAGGAGAGGTGTAACTACAGCATGCTTGAAGGCTGCAGGGACAGTTTCAGTGGAGAGCGATAGGTTGAGAATATGAGAGATGGAAGGGACTACAATGGAGGGGATGGGGCTTAGGAGATGGGTGGGGAGAGGATCAGAGGAGCAGGTGGTGAGTTTGGAGGAAGAAAGAAGGTGTGCAGTTTCCTCTTCAGAGATCACAGGAAAGGAAGAGAGGGTAGCAGAGCGTGAAGAGGGTAGTTGAGGGTAGCAGAGGGCAGTTGAGCGTGAAGAGGGGGAGGAGGGGAAGTAGCTCACCAGCAATGGGTCTAGGACAACTCAGCATGGCACACTGAGTTGGCTGCGCTGAGTTGTCCTAGACCCCTAGGCAGACCCTCCATGCCGCCCCCCCCCCTCCCCAGCATCTATCTTCTCTCCTGGGGGAGGAAGGGCAGCACGTCAATCCCTTCGCTGCAGGAAGTTGCACTGTAGGAGGGCATGGGCAGCAGGTCATGAGTGCCCGACACAGCAGAGGGATCGCTGTGCTACCCTCCCCCAGGCGAGAAGATGAATGCCAGGGAGGAGGCATGATGGGCTGGGCAGTGCTAAACTGCCACTTTGCTGGGAGGGGGAGCATGATGCCACCCACCGTGGCCTGCCACTCTAGGAAATCACCTAATTTGCCTAGTGGATGGGATGGCCCTGATCATCCCCCATTGTTTCTCCTTTCTGCTTCAACTTCTATTGACTCTGTAACTCCCCCATTCCTGTTCTCCTCACCCCATTGTATTATCACTATCTCAGTCTCTCCATCTTTATGTCTCCCAACAGTTGATCCTCCATCTCTTCATCTCACCAGCTGCTCTTAGTTCTGCTCTAATTTTGCTGTATTCTACCAGTTCCCCCTGTCTGCCCTCTTCATTGCATCCCTGATGGCCCCATCTCCCTTTTCTGTGAGAACCATTCTAAATCCATGACATATACAAATTAAAAAATAAAATTATTTGGACTATATGATGAGTTATTAAGGCTGAACAAGTGTTAGTAAACTAAGGGGGTCATTTTAGAAGCCCTACTTTTGATTTCCATGTCTGAAAATGCCCCTTCAGATATGGAAATCACATGGACCTTCCCTGAGCCATTTTAGAAGGCCCCAAATATACATGTGTCTGACATGATTACATCCAAGTCTCATGGGAGCATACCTGAGATGGGCCAAAAAAGAGACATATATACCCTATCTTACACCTGCCCTGCACGTCTCAATTCGCTGTTGGCGATGTCCAAAGCGATACCTGCTCCAGGACACGGACTCTGAAAAGTGCTTGTTTCAGCAAACCAACAGCTGTAAGGTGAAGAGGGAAATGCACCCTCACCTCCCCAATATTTTTTGAGTCTTCAAACAACTCTGCCAGTAGGTAAAAAAGCATTTCTCCTGGCTCCTGTGTCATTGCATGTCCCAGTCTGCAAAATGGCTGGCCAAGAAATGAATGGGGGGAGAGAGATATATGGGTGTATTCTCAAATAGGGCCATGGGCATGTCTATGTTCCTGGAATGGCAGACATCTATATCTATCATGTGCAAGTTTCTAAAATTGTGCAAAAATCTGCACATGTCTGACCCGTTACTCTGTACGTTCCTGATTTCACTTTTATGCGGTGGACACATGCATATTTCAGGGAGAGGAAAGGGTGATTTTACAAGGCACTTACACATGCCTACCTTCTCAGCTGCCCCACTAATTGAATATCACATGTTTTGACTTGGAAGTCCCAAATTTCACCTATAAGGCCTTCCTAAAATGTGCCTCCATATGAATTCTTTGCTTCAGTCTCTACTGAAGAAGATGTGAGGGAGCTACCAATGCCAGAAAAGGTATTTAAAGGTAATGAATTGAATGAGTTGAAACAAATTTCAGTGAACCTAGAAGATGTAATAGAGCAAACTGACAAATTAGAGTAGCAAATCACCTGGACTGCATGGTACAGGCCCAAGAATGCTAAAAGAACTCAAATATAAAATTATAAAGCAATTATTTGTCATCAGTAACCTATCATTAAAATCACCTATGGTACCTGAAAATTGGAGGGTGTCTAACGTAATACCAGTTTTTAAAAATAGCTACAGGAAACTACAGATCAGTGAGGCTGACATTAGTGCCAGTAAAAATGGCAGAAAATATTATAAAAAAAAAGAATTACTGAACAGATTGATAAATGTGGTTTAATGGGACAAAATCAACATGCATTTTGCTAAGGGAAGTCTTACCTCAGCAATCTACTGCGTTATCTATGAAAGTGTGAATAAACATTTGGAGCCAGTTGATATAGAATATTTGGACTTTCAGAAAGCATTTGACAAAGTCCCACATAAGAGACTCCTGAGGAAATTAAAAAGTCATAGCATAGGAGGGACAATGTCCTATTGTGGATTGGAAGCAGGTTAAAAACTAGAAAACAGAGAAAAGTGTTACATATCCAATGTTCTCAATAGAGGATGGTGAATAGTGGAGCACCCCAGGGAAATAATGAATGAGGTAGTCAGATTTGCAGATGACACCAAATTATTCAAAGCTGTTAGATCGCATGTGGATTTTGAGAAACTGCAAGAGGACCTTTTGAGACTAAGGTGCCCTTTTACACTTTTACGAATGTGTAGCATTTTTTTGCCCCAATGCATGGTTTGAGCCCAAATCAATGCACATTAGGGGCAACCGCACCATGGTAATTGTTGGAGGTGTGACCAGCATGTGCCTGACAGTTAGCAAGAAGCAAGCCCCTTAGCACCTGTCCCAGCTCTTGGGAATCACCCACGGGTACACCTAATGCTGCTGTGAACTGCAATCTTCCCAGGGCTGCTCCACTCTGTCCTCTGGCAGATGAGATCTGCAATGACTAGTGCCGGCACTATTTTGTAACCTTTTCTTCAGGATGACTTCCCCCATCCCCTTTGCAGTGGATCCAAGCCTCTTTTTTTTCTCTCTTCTCTTGTCATGGTGGCTGGTGCAGAGGGCACAAAATTATTCAAAGTTGTTAAGACGCAAGAGGACTGTGAAAAATTGCAAGAGGAAATTGATGAATTGTAAGACTAGATGTTCAAATGGCAGATGAAATTTAATGTGGACAAGTGCAAAGTTATGCACATGGAGGCACATTCTAATGTGAGTGTCCAGGCCCCTGTGCGCCCGATTGGAATCGAGACGCACAAAGGCAGACCTGATTCTGATCCCATGAGATTAGATGTGCCCTGTGGGATCAGAATCGGGTCTGGCCTGTTCGTGCAGGCCGGGACCTGATTTCGATTGGCCTGCACATACAAACCCCAACTGGCAAAATTCAGTCAGACTCCTGAATGGAGCCACAGTGCCATGGCATTTCATTGCCAGGGCACCACGGCTCCATTCAGGAGCCCCGATCACTGGCCGCCAACCACAGTCTTCTATCCCCACAGCCCAACCCCCGATTTGTCCTTCCATGGCCAGTGTCGGGCTGCAGGGATCCTCCTGCACCCCCTCACCTTTCTGTCACTGCCTGGGCCTGCCATTCCCTGACGTCTAGGGGGACTTATTCCACCACTGAGGTGGAATAAGTTCCCCTCTAGATCTGAGGCCCCAGACGTACAGGGTCAACTTCAGAATCGGCCTTCTATGTGTGGGGCCTCGGACCACCCACTGCCTGCCCTCTCTCCACCTCCATAATGCCCCTCCCGCCCCCAAATAAGCCTCCCCATATAAATTCCTTGTTCGTACAGGGAGGTTTTTCCCAGGGATGGAAGGGGGATGAATAGCGGCACAGATTAGATCCTATAGGAAAGAACAACCCAAACTACGGTTACACAATGCAAGGTTATGGTCAGGGCCGGCCCGTCCATTGAGCGAGAATGTTTTTTGCACAGGGCCCCGCGTTTCAGGGGGCCCCGCGCAAAAAACATTCTTTTGTAAAAGTAAAATTGAAAAAAAAAAATAAAACCTGTCTCCTGCCGCTGTCGGGGCCGCCGCGGCAGAATCGAGCGTGCCGCGGGGCCCCCCTGTACCCGGCACAGCCTCTCCTCCCTGTAGCAGCTCTCTCTTCTGAGCTGCAGTCAGACGCGCCGGCTTGCAGAGCGCGAAGGGAAGAGTTTCCCTTTCGCGACTCTGTTAGGCCCGCGGGGGCTGATGGGAACTTCCCATCAGCCCCCGCGGGCTTAACAGAGCAGCGAGGGAAAAACTCTTCCCTCGCGCTCTGCAAGCCGGCGCGTCTGACTTCAGCTCCAACGAGAGAGCTGCTACAGGGAGGAGAGGCTGTGCCGGGTACAGGGGGGCCCCGCGGCACGCTCGATTCTGCCGCGGCGGCCCCGACAGCGGCAGGAGACAGGTTTTATTTTTTTAAAAAATTTCCCTGGGCTGGGCTGGGCGTTAGGAGTGGTGCTGGGCTGGGCTGGGCTGGGGGTTAGAAGTGCTGCTGGGCTGGGCTGGGGGGGTGGTGTTAGGAGTAGTGATGGGCTGGGCTGGGCTGAGCTGGGCGGGGGGGGGTGTTAGGAGTAGTGATGGGCTGGGCTGAGCTGGGCGGGGGGGGGGTGTTAGGAGTAGTGATGGGCTGGGTTGGGCTGGGGGGGGGGGTTAGGAGTTGTGATGGGCTGGGCTGGGCTGGGCTGGGCTGGGGGGGGGAGGTGTTAGGAGTAGTGATGGGATGGGCTGGGCTGGCTGGGGGGGGGTTAGGAGTGGTGATGGACACTGGGCTGGTTGGGGGGGTTAGGAGTGGTGATGGGCACTGGGCTGGCTGGGGGGGGTAGGAGTGGTGATGGGCACTGGGCTGGCTGGGGGGGTTAGGAGTGGTGATGGGTGCTGGGCTGGGGGGGTTAGGAGTGGTGATGGGCGCTGGGGGGGTTAGGAGTTGTGATGGGCGCTGGGGAGGGGTTAGGAGTGGTGATGGGCGCTGGGGGGGCTTAAACTAAAAATTGGGTGATGGGGATTAGGACTTGAAATGGGCTGGTGGGATTAGGACTGGAAGTGGGTTGATGGGGGGTTAGGACTGGTAATGGGCTATGGGAGGGCTTAAACTAAAAATTGAGTGATGGGGGATTAGGACTGGGAGTGGGCTGATGGGGAGGTTAGGACTGGTAATGGGCTATGGGGGGGCTTAAACTGAAAATTGGGTGATGGGGGATTAGGACTGGAAATGGGCTGGTGGGATTAGGACTGGGAGTGGGCTATGGGGGGGCTAGGACTGGTAATGGGTTGGGGGGGTTGCTAGGACTGGAAATGGGCTGAGTGGAAGGGGGCTTGAACTGCAAATAGCTGTTGGGGATGGGGCTTGGAATGGAAATGGGCTGAGGGGAAGTGGGGGGCTTGAACTGCAAATAGCTGATGGGGACGGGGCTTGGAATGGAAATGGGCTGAGGGGAAGTGGGGGGCTTGAACTGCAAATAGCTGATGGGGAGGGGGACTTGGACTGGAAATGCGCTGCGTGGACGGGGGCAAGACCTGCAAATAGCTGATGGGCCGGGGGGCTTGGAATGGGCTCTTAGGGGAGGGAGCTAGGACAGGAACTGGGCTGATGGATGGGCTAGGATAGAACTGAGAATTGGGTGTTGGGGGGAGCTAAGATTGGAAATGGGCTGTGGTGGGGGCTTGGATTGAAATGGACTCATGGAGGGGCTAGAACTGGAAGTAGGCTCATGGGGGGCTTGGTTTAGAAATGGGCTGAGTGGAGGGGAGCTAGGATTTAACATGGGCTGATGGTGGGGCTAGGAAAGGACTAGAAATGGGCTGATGGGAGGCTGGTATTGGAAATGAGCTGATGAAGGGACTCGGATAGGACTGGAAATGGATGGGGGAGCTAGGACTGGAAATGGGCTGATGTGGGGACTAGAAGGGAGCGGATACTGGGTGGGGCTGGAACTAAAAGGGAGCTGATGTTGGGGGAGATTAGAAGGGGATGGGGCTGGGAGAATGAAATGGAGAGGGGAAAAATATTTTGTGTGGGAGGGAAGAAAAATGTACAATGTGCCGGGTATTGGGAGACTAAGTGGGGATTGAGGATGGAGGGGTAAAATTTGAGTGGATGAAATAGGAATGAGGAAAGAGCAAAAGGAGAAAGATTATTATGTTAAAGCAGATGTAGAGAGAGAATGGAAAAAACTAGAAGAGAAGAAAGGACAAATGGACAGCAGACGATGGAGAGATAGCAGAAGACACAAATAAACCAGAAGAAAGTGGCTGGAACAATTGCAACTGAAAAAAAAATGCACAAAAGGTACAAAGATATCTCTTTATTTTGAATTTATTAACTGGAATATGTCAGCTCTGGGAAATGTGCATCATTAATGTCTGTGCTTTGTTTAGTACAAGAGGAAATTAATTTATAGTTTTATTTCTACATTGTTGTTGTACATTCCAAGTTTGGCTTTTAGGGTTCCCAGTTTAATTATTGTCTTCCTGTTTTTAAATTGTGATTCCTTGTTTGGTGATAGTCTATGTTCTGCATGTGTAACTGAGCTGAGGTATTCTGTTTATGTAATTCCTATTTGACATTGTCACTTGTTCTCTTTCCCCAGTAGGTCATGTATTGTTATTCTCTGAAATGTATTGGTTTAATATTTGCAGTGTTGCCTTTTGATAGGTAGTGTATGGTGCTTTATGAGTCCTGGTAGTGCTGTTGGGATACGGTGGGTTTGCTATGGGTTCTAAATGGGCAGTGTTTGTAGTAGTTCCTAATGTGCCTGGCGGTTGGCACTGGATTATAGTAATGTAGAAATCTTTGTCTTTTTTAATCCATACACTCATGAAGAGGCATGTATACTAAAAGTTAGTGTATGGTAACATTATGCAAATATTTATGCAAATGAGGCCCCTTATGCAAATGAGGCCCCGCACCGAGTCTCCGCACATGGCCCCGCACCCCCCTTGGGCCGCCCCTGGTTATGGTTTATGGTTTAGGCACTTGATATACCGCCCTTTACTGTGTGTATCGGTGTGGTTTACAGTTAGATTTTAACAGGCACTTTTTATTCCCTTATCCCAGAAGGGCTCACAATCTAAGGGGCTTGTTTACTAAGCAGCGGTCGGAAGCCGCTACCGCTGCTTAGTAAACAAGCCCCTAAGTGTACCTGAGGCAATGGAGGGTTAAGTGGCTTGTCCAAGGTCACAAGGAGTGGCTATGGGACTAGAGATCCCAGTTTCCAGGTTTCCTTGAGGGATGTTTGGGGTAAGCTGTTGAAAGTGGAATCAATATTGACTAGGACTATGGATCAATTGTTGCAAGTTTGCCAAGGAGTCTGTGGACACATTTAAATAGCAGAACTCTTTAATTCCCTCTTTAGAATCTGCAGACTCTCAGCCCTCATTACAGGTTTCACATTAGGAACCACCACCCAGAAAAAAGATTAGGCGCCATCGTGGATAACACGTTGAAACCCTCCAGCCAGTGTGCAGGAATGGCCAAGAAAGCAAATAGAATGCTAGGAAACATAAGGAAAGGCATGGAGAATAAAACCAAGGATATTATTATGCCTCTGTATCATTCTATGGTGCGACAACATCTTGAATATTGTGTGCAATTCTGGTCGCTGTATCTTAAAAAGGATATAGCGTTATTAGAAACGGTACAGAGAAAAGCCACCAAAATAGTAAAGGGGATGGAAGGATACCCCTATGAGGAAAGGCTTAAAAGGTTAGGGCTCTTCACCTGGAAAAGAGTTGGCTGAGGGGAGATATGATATAGCTCTATAAATTAATGAATAGAGTGGAACAGATATATGTAGATTGGTTGTTTATATCATCTAACAGTAGAAAGACTTGGGAACACGCAAGAATAATAAGAAAATATTTTTTCACTCAACACATATCAAAATCTGAAATTTGTTACCGGAGGATGTAGTAAAAGCTGTTAGTGTAGCTGGGTTCAAAAAAGGTTTGGACAAGTTCCTGGAGGACGGCCCTGCTGATAGCTACATAGACATCCCCGATGGGGTCAGGGACTTTATCGTATGCTGAATGCTTTATCGTATGCTGAATGAATAAGCGTCCTAATTTCCTTGAAGTTTTTATCATCATAAAATTATAGAAGGTATCAAGTTAGCTTCTTCTCTATGTTTTCCAGGTGCATTGATGGCAGAACAAGAGCTTTTCTGATGCCTATTCATACCCTGGAGCAAGAATAGACATGGATGGTCCTGCTAGTGGGTGTGAACTTGCTCATTGATTCTGAAATTGAGCACACACGTCCAATTTAACCATATCTTGTATTCTCAGTTCAATAACATTTTGTTCATTTTACAAATGTATTGACCACTTGATGATGCACTAGAAGCAGTGGCACCAGCCAGTGTTCCTACAACAATATTATAAGATGTAGAAAAAAAGGTCAAAACTTTTCCAGAACAAGGGAGGTTCTTTCTGCCAGTCATCTCAGGCTGGGAAGAAACTCTTCTTTTTTAACATTTATTTGATTTTCCAAATATACCACAAGAACATCTTGTACAAGTAAAAGGCAAAACCACAATTTGCATACCTAGCATAACAAGGGAAATAAAACAAGGAAATTAAATCACAATAAGAAAAAAGACAAAAATATATATTCCCTTATGCAAGGGTAAACAAAGTCACAGAGGTAAGCCTATAAGTCCTCAAATATGGGAAACAAGAAGAACCTAAAATGCAAAAATAAAATATGTATAAGGAAAAGGCTGCAAGTGAAGGTTCCAATACAGGTCCTGCCACAAACCAGGCCCTGCCTAAACCTCAGGACCTGGGCTGGGGCTAACATAAGGAGCTGAACATGTTGAGACAGATATAGAAGAAATCAGGGAGACCAGTTGTTGCAGCTCAAAGACATAGGTGGAACCACTCAACTTAACTAAGCATTTACAAGGATATCAAAGAAAAAATAAACCGCCCAGCTGTACCACCCCTAGTTTTAACAAAAGAAACCATTTCCTCCTTTTCTGAGTAGCTCTTGACATGTTGGGAAACATTCTAATTCTTGAGCCCATGAATATTGGCTTCTTGGACCTAAAAAACATTTTGAGAAGCCAGTCCCTATCCAGTTCTAGTGCCAGATTAACAAGAAGAGTTGCTGTAACATAACATGGGGATGATGGAATGGCCTCCGGGTCCCTTACTGTCTCCCAACATTCTCCTCCTTACATAACCAGGCCATTCCGTTCTTGCAGAACACAGATTATTAGTGGGTTTCAAGGACACAGTTTGTGGCTATTTACAACAATATCAAATAATAACAATAGGAACAATAAAAATAGTAACCAAAATACAAACAATAATAATAGATAACAATATATAACCATATGTAACAATAGATAACGGTATACCCCTTCACCACCCCCAGCATGACGTGGGAGTATCACCGTCTTTTGCTGTCAGGTCAAGGCCTCGGCCTGCACCATGGCCTAGGCCTCATCTTTCCCCCCCCCCCCCCCCGCCACGCATCACTCCATGCGATAACCCAGTCTTCTCTAATTATATTTATTCCTTTCAATTACCATAGGATTGATTTATTTCTATGCAATTATTTTTCTTCTGTGCGCTTCATCATTTTAATGATATTTATAACCGTAAGTATTTTTACAAAATGATTTATCTTGGGATGTTATTATTCTACCTTTTGCACTAACTTAGCCTATGTTTGTCCTTCTTGTATTTTATATTCATATTTATCTTTTTAACTTTTTCCTATGTTTATTATATTATATACATTCTTTTATATATAATTTTGTTATATATAATCATTTTTAATTTTTATGTTTAGATATCTTTAAGATTGTTTGAGTATGTATTTATTATATATGTTTTTATTTATCTATATATTATTGTTTGCAGTTCTCAGCCCCGTGATGAAGACGTTGCCGAAACACGTTGGGGCGTTTCTTTATTAATAAAGCGCATGTGACCACCACACTTCTTGCTCTTTGTGTCTCCAGTTTTGTTGCAAGTAGGTGCTCTTTTTTTGGTTTGTATTCAACCCTGTCTTCTCAGGTCATGGCAACGGGGACAGGCACCCCTCCCCTGGTACCTGGCCCCCCATCAATGAGGCCAGGCACCACCCCCCCCCCCCCTTAGTGATACCAGGGCTCCCAAGTCTTGCTTTTCAGTGATACTCCCCTCTGCTCTTATTGGTGAGGTCCTGCCACCAGAAAGGACCACGGCCCGACTCACCCCATAGTGCATACCGAACCGATGGCCCTCTGCAAGCTGGTGTTAAACAACCCGATACCAATCTCATTAAAGTATACCCCATCCCCGGCAGACACCATTGGGCCCCCCACTAGTATGTCTTTGTGCCCTATGACCATGCCCTCCAAGGAATGTAAAACTTCCCCATCTCCATGTTCAGCTTCCTCCTGCTCCTCTATATGCCCTTAGGCTGTATTGTTCCCCACCACATTTGTCGAGGGATGATCTGGGACCAGATGACCCCTGCCCCCAACTCAGTGCAAATCCAGACCAGAGCCACCTTAATCCTGATGATAAGATCTATGCCCTTTATGAACACCAGTTCAGTACCACCCAGATGAAGGACCACAAAATTGGGCGGCTAGCTTCGTTAACACCTGCCAGCGAGCATGGGCCACAGCTGGTCCCAATGCATCCCCCGCTTGCCCATCCACTGTGTGTGAACGATGTCTGGGTGAAAGCCAGGTAGCTTGCCGAGCCTGCTCCCTGCAGCCCTCCTTCATATCTGGTATATATAAGAATACCCTACTAACCAGAATGAGATCTGTCTGGGACCTAATGGACAAGGAGAGATTGTGTTAACAGTGTGCTCAATGAGGTATTCAGTGCCTAATATACAACTTATATCTGTCAGAAGCCCATCTCCCTATTGCTAACTTATATCTGTCCTGCCCTCAGACTTAAATTTTGTGCTGTGGTTGCTGCCCCTATCCTAAAGGTATGTAAGGTGAGGCCGGTGCGCTCAGACCCCACCAGTTCTACCACACGCAGGCACATGGCTTAAACTGATATTGCAACAAACAAGAACCATCCCGGCGCTGCAGTAGATGTCCTTCTTGGGCGGGCGCACCCGCAGGTACTCGCCCATGGCTGACACGGGGCGCAGGTCGTGCACTGCTGTGGGAGAATGCAGTTAATTCCAAGCTACCATTGGAAATGATCTGTGACTGGTCACGATAACCCCCAGCCTTTCTCTCAGTCTTAGCTGTCAGAAGATTAAAAAATGCTAGTAGTTGGAGGAATAGAGGACAAGGGAATATTTAGAATAGAGGTCAGAACATCTCCTGGCCAGAAATTGATGTGATATTGAGAAATTCAATAACCTCAAATTCTCCTTCTATTTGTGTTCTCCAACAACTCAAGTTGCCTGTGGATCCCAGTACAATCTTTCATGAGACCAACTATATTATCTTGAAGCTGCTCATTCTTAGTCTCCAACTTTGACAGCCTAAGTTTTAAATCTTCTAAGGCACAATCCTGAGCATCCAGTTTAGTGTCAATTAACAAAATCATGGCTGCTATGTTTTGAAGCTGACTGGAGATAGATTGTTCTATCGCAACCAACCCGTTTCACAAAGACTCATAATTAAGTTTAGGCCTCATCAAAGTCGAAGGAATAGTTAAAGGCATGAATCCTTCCCTCAGCGTGCTGACCTTCACCTCAGTCCCAGGTGGAATACCTTCATCAAGACTCAGAGAGGACAGCTCCAGAATGGCTCCAGACTCTCAAGCCACTCTGGAGGAGGTACCCGGAAGCTGGGAATCATCCCTTCACCAAGCTGTTGCACCTCTAGGCTTCCCTTATGGCCGAACCCTCATCACCGTTGCAATGTTCTCTGTCCCTGGCTGTACTCCAGGAATAATGTAGTTTCCAGGTCCATGGAAAGAGAGAGCGCTCCTTGCAATGCTGCTGGTCGCAATGGACCGCCCAGAGCCTTCCCCTCACTGCTTGCAGGCTTGACAAAATCATCCATAGGCCCACGATGCCCAACAATCTCAGCCTGCTTCTTGACCTTATGCTTATGGGATGAATGAGGCATCACAGGTAGAAAAGAAGCATACAGTAGCTTACTAAGAACCAGCAGGGTAAGTGCAGGAAAGTGCAGCCTTACGCCATCTTGCTTCCCTAGTCCCAACAGCCAGCTGCCAGAAGAAATTCTAAGAGGGAAAAGCACTCGGAGAATAAAAAAAACCTCATCCAAAGGCAGTTTTCTGTCTTTGGCCCCCAGCCATTGTACCATGATGTGCTAAGGTATAGTCTGCACTTAAGGTGCCTCTGGCACTCAAGCAGAGCATTGAACCTGCTGTAAGTAGAATCTGCACCACCCACCATGACCAGAGAAGAGAAGCAAAAAAGGCTTGCAGCCACTGCCCAGGGGACAGCCTGAAGAAAAGGTTCTAGAATAGTGCCTGCACCAGTTTTTCCACAGAGGACCAGGGTCGGTGCAAAGAATGGAGGCACCCTAGGTGGGATCTCTATCCTTCCACTCCCTCCACTGCCCTCCGCCCCTATTGCTGCTGCTGCCACTCCTCTCTGGAGCCTGCAGCAGCAGAAATAGCTCAAAAACCATGATGCAGTGCTTGCTTTGGTGCTCCACTGTGATTTCCATGTGCTCCTACTTGCTGCTTCCATCCCCCTCTGATACAGACTTCTGGTTTGGTAGAGGGCAAAAGCGGCAGGCAGGAGCACATGGAAACCGCAACGCAGCACTGAAGCCTTTAAGTAAGCCCCGGGTTGCTGTTTTTGAACCATTGCCACCTTTGCAGGCCCTGGAGAGAGGCAACAATGGTGCAATGGCGCCCCCGGAGGCCTGGTGCTCTAGGCGGCCACCTATTATACATAGCGAAAAGCTTTCTCATTATCCAAAGATGCTGCAATCACCAGGAAAGTGTCTTGCTTACTAACTGAAGAAGGTGACAGAATAAACAGGTATGATCAGCTGAGAATCAGCCTTTCAAAAATTCAGCTTGATCCGAATGAATCAGATATTGAATAACTTTACCTAGTCTATCTGCTAGAATTCTGGTATAAAGCCTAGAATCACAGTTTATATGCAATACTGGATGATAATTTTGACAATATAAAGGATCTCAGCCAGGCATTTCCAATACCATAATTAATGCATCAAAAAGAGACCCTCCACCCTCCTTTTTTCTAAAAATGCCTGGTATAATTTTAAGATGGGGACAACTTGGCCTAAAGATGTTTTAAAAAATTCAGTTGTGAAGCCATCATTATCTGGGGAATTTAAGCTTGGAGATAGCCCTCCTGATCTCTGTTTCTTGTGCATCAACATGTGTGGGGTCAATTGCTTCAAAAACTCTTCTGCTCAGTTGCTCTCATCCTGAACAGATGATGGATAACAGTATTGAATAAAATTCATTTAAGAGTTGTATTTTCTCTTTCTTATCTGTAATCAAACACCCCTCTACTGAGCTTAGACTTGAGATTCTATGAGTTTTCTGCTTAGCTTTTAAATGAGTTTTCTGCTTAGCTTTTAAATTTGAAGTTAACATTTTACCTGCCGTCTTGCCATCAGCATAATATTTCACATTCATTATAGTTAGGGCATCTTGAACCCATTTACTCATAATCTCTATATAGAATTTTGGCCCTTACCAGATCCTGTAGAACAGCAGGTTCAGGCTCTTGCACTCAAGAGCCTGAATATCCTTAGTTATACTTAACAATTCTTGCTTGTCTAATCAGCTGCATTTTGCAAAGTATGCAATGATCATGCCACACAAATATGCCTTGCATGTAGCCCACAAAACTGGAACAGATGTTGTACTGTATTGATTAAGCTCAAAAAACTCCTATAAAGCCTTATTAATATACTCAGAAAACTCTGGATCTGGATGCACAGTCAGACGTAACCTCAGCATAATGAATGCATGGTTTGAGACCAAGATGAGTTCAATCTCAGCCCTAACAACTGATTGAAAGAATTCTTTAGACAATAAAAAATAATCAATATGGCGGTCATTCTGATTGTCTGACTTGGACGTCCAACCCGTGCTCAGGCCCAGGACACTATTCCGGTCCCAGCGTTCCCCGCACGTACAGAGCATTTGTATGGGGAGCGCTGGATGGGGGAGGAGGGGGCAGGACAGAGGCAGAGCGGGGGGAAGGGGGGATCATGCCAGGATTTACAGAGGCTATTCAGATCGGTCCTCTGTACATCCCCCGGCACAGAGATGGACGCCCGGCTTATTCCACCCCAATGGCTGATCAGGCCCTGGGGATCCACACTGCACGGTGCTGCACACCCCCACCCACCATTCCATTGGCCGCGCTGTGTCCCTACAGCCGTGATCCAGCTCATGGGGGCCTCCGGTGGTGGCAGGTTCGTGGTCTGCAGGGGCAGGCATGGGTAATGGCATTCCGAGGTGTCAGATAGATGGCTCATTGCCATGGTGACAGAACGCAATAGCTCCCATGTCCCAGCCATGGTGTTCTGACCTCTGGATGAGCAGCTCCCCGTACAACAATCTCATCCGCATATGGGGAGTCCTCACATGTCCAAGGCCCCGATTCTGCTGTAACGGTTACTTCCAGGCTCCACGGCTGCAGAATCGGGTCCATTTTCCGCACATCCAGTTTTTGCACGGTCAATGCGGCCAGACATGCAGGAACCAAAATGTGCCTCCACGTGTATACAGGGTGGCCCAAAAAAAGTGAGAACATCTCGTAAATTAAAAGCTTAAATAGTTTACTTATTTACCTTTTTTAGCTATATAACGTCTTTATTTCGACAATTTCCGGTCACCATCTTTTTTTTAAAATTTGTCAATCGTTTACATCTGTCTTTTTGAATTTTTAAATAACTTATATGCTACGAGATGTTCTCACTTTTTTTTGGGTCACCCTGTAGGTGTTATGGGGAATGGACTAAACATATATTCTCTCCTAACAGGACTGGAGAGTCACCAAAGGTCAATTTATCTGAAGTCAGAAATTAGAGAATGCAAAGTCTCAAGCGCCATAGGGGGTCGTCACTTACAATTAGATGTATGGTCCAGCACACCAATATAAGGGCATATTAAAATCACCACCTATTAGAAGAGGTGAGGATTTGCATCATGAAAGGCCTGCTGCCAGCTTTTCAAAAAATGTAGATGAATCTGTTTTAGGTCCATAGACTCTAACTAAGTGAAGATCTTATTTACCAAGCTTCAGTAGGACCATCATGCATCTCCCTTGATCATCCAGTTGTGTGAACACAATCTGGTAATCAAGGGACTTATTAAAAAGGACTGCCATATTCTTTTTCTTACCCATGGCAGGGGAAAACACACATGGGGTCATTCCGAGGCACGAATAGTGGGGATAGACATCTTCAATCGTGGTCTCAGCTCCAAAACCGTCTTTCTTTTTTTTTGCTGTGGAGGGACACAAAGTCAGGTGAAATCCAAATTTTCTTAATGTTCCACTGTAAAGTTCTTTTCCCACTGACCAAATTTATTCCAGATGCTGATAATACATTAAGTGTAGTATGAGAAATGATCTGTTGCCCCATGGCGCATTGTAATATGGTGTGTGCATTCAACTTAAAACTCTTTTGTATGGCTTTCGATTTTCCCCCATGATTTCTCCACTCCATTTTTTCCTCTCCTCTTGTGTCTCTCTTTACCTTCCTAATGTTTCCTGTTTCTTTGGGTTTGTCTTGCATGCTCTTTCCTATTTACCATTTGGTGTTCCTTTCTAATCTTTAATTTTAATTTTATGGAGTTCTGGTCACCGTATCTTAAAAAGGATATAGCATTATTAGAAGAGGTACAGAGAAGAGCCTCCAAAATGGTAAAGGGGATGGAAGGATACTTCTTTGAAGAGAGGCTAAAAAGGTTAGGGCTCTTCAACCTGGAAAAGAGATGGCTGAGGGGAGATATGATAGAAGTCTAGAAATTAATGAATGGAGTGGAACAAGTAAATGTAGGTCGATTGTTTGCGCCATCAAAATATAGAAAGACTAGGGGACATGCAATGAAGCTACAGGCGAACCTATTTAAGACTAATAAGAGAAAATATTTTTTCACTCAACGTGTAATTAAACTCTGGAATTTTCTACCGGAGGATGTAGTAAAAACTGTCAGTGTAGCTGGGTTTAAAAAGGTTTGGACATGTTCCTAGAGGAAAGGTCCATAAACCATTATTAAAAGGGACCCAGAAATATCCACTGCTTGACCCAATACAAGCATTGTGGAACTTGTGTCTTTTGGGGAAACTGCTAGTACTTGTGACCTAGATTGGTCACTGTTGGAAACAGGATACTGGGCTTGATGGACCTTGGCCGGACCCAGTATGGCATATCTTATGTTCTTATGTTTACCGCTCTGTTGTTCCTATTAAGGGCGGTATATCAATTTTTAATAAGTGAAATGAAATGAAATTTTACTTCTAAAAGGTGAGAGAAAGATGTTCAATAACTTAGATAGAAATTGTTTTTGCAATGCTGACAATCATGATGCTCAAACATAGATGAATTTAAGCAATAAGGCATGTGGCCAAAGATATTTGGGTTTGTTTTCAATCATTCAAATATACCTTTTTGGTTAGTCTTCAAGAACCAAATCATTCATTCATTCCTTCATTCCATGCGTCCCCTTTAAAGTGTATGGGGGAAACTATGTTGCAATGGAACAACCATCTATTTACTATTAAATATGCTTCAAACTTGATGGAAGGCACCTGTAAGCGCCACAAGCAGGGCCGGATTTACCTATACGCCAACTACGCCATGGCGTAGGGCCCACAGCTGACAAGGGCCCACAAAAATTGAAAAAATTGATAGGGTTCTTAAAATTAAATTTAAAAAAAAAACGCTGGCTGCTGCCGCGGCAGCATGGACTGTCCCGCGGGGCCCCCTCTGCTGCCGCGGCAGCATGGACTGTCCCGCGGGGGCCCCCTCCGCCCGGCTGAATCCCTCCCTCCCTCCGTGCCGGCTTTGAGAGGCGCGAAGGGAGAGTGTCTCCCTTGCATCTCTGTTAAGCCCGCAGGGGCTGATGGGAAATTTCCCATCAGCCCCTGCGGGCTTAACAGAGACGCGAGGGAGACACTCTTCCTTCGCGCCTCTCAAAGCCGGCAGGGAGGGAGGGAGAGACGGATTCAGTCGGGCGGAGGGGGCCCCGCGGGACAGTCCATGCTGCCGCTGCTGCGACGGCAGCGGCAGCAGCCAGCATTTAATTTTATTATTAAATTTTACTTGAGCCGATGGGGGGTAGGACTGGTAATGGGCTGGGGGGTTAAGACTGGAGGTGGACTGATGGGGTTAGGACTGGTAATGGGCTGTGGGCTGGGGGGGTGAGAACTGGTAATGGGCTATGGGGGGGGGTTAAGACTGGTAATGGGCTGTGGGCTGATGGGGGCTGTCTGGTAATAGGCTATGGGGGGGCTAGGACTGGAAAAGGGCTGGGGGGTTAAGACTGGAGGAGGGCTGATGGGGTAAAGACGGGTAATGGGCTGTGGGCTGATGGGAGGTGTTTTGGACTGGTAATGGGCTATGGGGGGGGGCTAGGACTGGAAATGGGCTGATGGGGGGCTAACACTGGAGGTGGGCTGATGGGGTTAGGACTGGTAATGGGCTGTGGGCTGATGGGGGGTTAGAACTGGTAATGGGCTATGGGGGGTTAGGACTGATAATGGGCTATGGGGGGGCTAGGACAGGAAATGGGCTGATGGGGAGGGGTTAGGACTTGAGGTGGGCTGATGGAGTTAGGACTGGTAATGGGCTGTGGGCTGATGGGGGGGTTAGGACTGGCAATGGGCTATGGGGGGCTGACTGGAAATGGGTTGATGGGGTTAGGACTGGAAGTGGGCTGATGGAGGGTTAGGACTGGTAATGGGTTATAGGGGGGCTTAAACTGAAAATGGGGTGATGGGGGTTAGGACTGGAAGTGGGTTGATAGGGGGGCTAGGACTGGTATTGGGTTGGGGGGTTGCTAGGACTGGAAATGGGCTGATGCAGGGACTGGAAGGGAATGGATGCTGGGTGAGGCTGGAACTAGAAGGGAGCTGATGTTGGGGGAAGATTAGAATGGGATGGGGCTGGAAGAGTAAAATGGAGAAGGGAAAAATATTTTGTGTGGGAGGGATAAAAAATCTACAATTGGCCGGGTATTGGGAGAGTAAGTGGGGATTGAGGATGGAGGGGTAAAATTTGAGTGGATGAAATAGGAATGAGGAAAGAGCAAAAGGAGAAAGTTTAGTATGTTAAAGCAGATGTAGAGAGAGAATGGAAAAAAACTAGAAGAGAGAAGAAAGGACAAATGGGCAGCAGACGATGGAGAGTTAGCAGAAGACACAAAGAAACCAGAAGAAAGTGGCTGGAGCAATTGCAGCTGAAAAAAATGCACAAAAGGTAGAAAAATCTCTCTTTATTTTGAATTTATTAACTGGAATATGTCAGCTCTGGTAAATGTGCATCATTAACGTCTGCGCTTTGTTTAGTACAAGAGCAAATTAATGTATAGTTTTATTTCTACAGTGTTGTACATTCCAAGTTTGGCTTTTGGGATTCCCAGTTTAATTATGACATCAGGGCCAACAGCGCGCAGCTGATCCAGCGTGCTCGTTTTTATCTTTTCTGGGGGCCCACAATTTTTGTTGGCGTAGGGCCTCACTCAAGGTAAATCTGGCCCTGGCCACAAGTCATCAAGAGTGCCACAAACCCCCAGAGGCACTAGAAGAGGGGCAACAAATGCAGACAGCAGCAGGAAGAATACCAGAATCCACCATCAGAAGGGCAAAGTGGTACAAAGAGCACAATGAATGCCTCAGATAGGGGAAGACGTCAAAGCAGCACCACAATTGGTGCAAGCACACCCAGGCAATTTGAGAGGAGTAAAATGACAAGAAGACCAGCACAGTACTCAGATTGGCTGCAGGACCTAAGTTATGTCAAAAGGACCAACACAGCACGGTACGCAGGTTGGCTGGAAGGCCTTAAAACAGCCCCTTCAGCATCTCTCTATTTCTTGTATCCCTAGTTCCCCCTCCCCCATGGCCAGTATCTCCTCTCTATCTCACTAGTTCTTCCTATGTCCATCATTTCTGAGTCCTTAGTTCACTCCCCCCCCCCCCCATATTCAGCATCTTTTGTTTCCCTTCTTGCTATGTTCAATATCATCTCCACCCCCCCCCAAACATCCAGAACTTCCTGTCTTACCAGTCTTTCCCCCCTCCATATCCAGCATTTGCTCTCTCTCCTGCCGTCTGACCTATTTCATCCCCCATCGTGTCCAGCATCTCCACCATCATCCTGTATTCACCTTCCCAATAGTTTAGCATCCAACCTTCCTCCCCCTCCCCTTGGATCAGTCCAGTACTCTCAAGCTTCCCCCACTGTCGCAGCTGGCTGCAATAGAAGGGAGAGCATTGCCCACCCAGCACGAAAGCAGCAGCCAGTATCTGCAGTAGTACTACAAAAGGAAAGTGCAGGAACCTCGAGCAGGTGGCCATGCAGAAAACACAGCCTCAGTTGCATCCTCCCCCTACAAAAACAAGAAGCTTGCAAAGGGGCAGGATGCAGCTGAAGCTGAGCTCTCTGTGCAGTCACATGCTCGAGGTCCACATACTTCCTGTTATGCTGCAGGACTGGGCGTAATATCCTGCCCTAAGTTGCGAGTGGCTGCAGCTCACGGTACTGGAAGGAAGGATTAACGGCAGCAGCGGCAGATAGGTAGTGATAGTGGCCATAACCCCAAATGAGGGTTTTACGGTACCCAATTAGGGCCGCTACCAACAATTTGGGAACTGTTACCATATAGACTTTGCAGCTATCGCACATTAATTTTTGCAACTAATGTGCAGCAACTGCAAAACTTTACCGCACCTTAGTAATCAGATCCCTTAGTGCTTATTTTGCTCTTTTGCTGATCTTGTTTGTCTTTGGCTACTTTCCTTTTTATCCTTGGTTCAACAGAACAGAGAGGTTTATTGGATGATGCGGCTGTCTTTATGTGTTGTGGAGTGTGTGTGTGTGTGTTCATATGCGTGCAGGTGCACACGTGTCTTTCTCCCTTATTTCTTGTCGATGATTAGCACTACAAATCCAGACTTTGTGCATTTGTAGGATACTGGAAAGAGCTAGGATTTTTGTGGTTTTGGGGGGTCTGTTAGAGGAGGAGTGCCCAAGATATCTAGGAAAAGTGCATTGAATTCTGCGCATTGATGACTGGAGCACCATGGAAGCAATTCAATCAAGGCAATATGGAATGTCCCAAGCTCTTCTTGTTCACTATAAATGGGCGTCCTCACCAGGAGTGCCCTCACCACTGGAGTCAGGACTCCCCTGGAGCTCTCTTATATTAAAGTGCACCAGGTCTTGGGACCAGGATTCTAGGACATGGGCCAGATGGAGTTGGAATGCTCTCTCCCAGAAGGAATTATCCAAATGCCCCTCAGTAAAGGCACTGGTATCCTCTTGGACTTCCAAACCCTCCGTAATAACAGAAATTACCAGTTGGCAGGTAATGCTGGAATATACTGATTAACCACACTAAACAATTCAACAAAGAATATTGGGCCTGATATTCGACGGCATTTACAAAGTTTAAAACCTTGTAAACCGTGTAAATGCCGCTGTACTGCAATATTCATCGGCACTAACACAGTTAGTGCCAATGACTATCCCTTGGTTCCACCACTACATGCCCTGATACAATCCACACAAAATTGGGGTGTGTTGTGCGTGTTCTGAGGTGGAGAAGAGGTGGCACCATTGCTAACCGGGCAGCGGCGATATAGAGCCGCTGCCTGGATAGCGACCCACTGGTAAAAAATAGGTATCGGAAAACCTCGCCTAGCTTTACTTGTGGAAGCTAACTGGGCAGCACATATTGACGCTTCCTGGTTAGCTTCTGCAGCTTCTGGAGCGTTTTGGCACATGACAGAAGACCAAGATATTCAATTCCAGTGCCCAGATATGGCCCTGGATTGAATATCTGGTGTAAAAGTTCAGCGATGGTTATGTGCCTTAGAGATGCACAGCAGTCGGAACTTCAATATCGGGGACATTATTTACAGGTTAGACCAAGCCTGGTGCAAGGACTTGAGGTGCCCTAGGTGAGCCTCTCCATCCTGCCGCCCTCCTCATGGGCCCCCAACTCCTATTGCTACCACTGCTGCCCCTCTCAACCCTCAGCCTCTTCCATCACCCTTCAGTGCACTTCCAGAAGAGGCCAAGGGTCAAGAGCAGAAACCAGGAGGCAGCGCCGGCGACTTAAAGTAAGTGCTGCATCACAGGTTCTGAGCTATTGCTGCTATTGCTAGTCTTACTGCTGGTGCAGAAAGACAAGAAAATCTGCAGTAAAACCTCTGTACTAAAGGATAGTATAGCAAGCATTCAAATCACAGACAAACAACCATATAGGAAATTGTTTCCGATGTAAAAACTGGGCTGAAACTTAGTGCAGATTTGTACTCTTCCCTTAATGCTGAACCTTTACAGCAGCAGAGGGCTGGAATAAAGATTCATACTTCACCTCAGATAACTCAAGATCCCTGGTGGCCCACACGGGCCCCAGACTCTCCTTCCCCCTTCCTCTGACCCTTCAATAAAATTCTGGTGGTGCAAGTGATCTCTGGATGCCCACCCATCACAGAAGATCTCTCTGGTTATCAAAGTAGCCCCTGATCCCCAACTCCTCACCCTCAAAATCTCCATGGTGGCCTAAGTACCTCCCTTGTACCTCCCATCCCCTTCTGCCATTCCAACAAAAAATAAACTTGGGGTCCACATGGACTCCTCGATACTCCCCAGAATCCCCTGACTCCCTGGAACCCCAAGCCCACCTCCAGAGTTTGGAGATGGGAATTATGCCCATTTGCTTCTGCCTCCATGCAGCCATCTTGGAAAATAGCAGCACCTGACCCCGCATAGTGCATAGGAATATATCACATGGGGTCAATCTGCCAAATAAGACAATGGTCAGGTGGTGTCATTGCTAAGATGATGACATGGAGAGAAGACACCCCTGGATGTGTCTCCTGACCAGTAAATAATATTGGTCTGGGGGGATCAAGCTACATCAGAGGTTCTCAGTTTGAGGGCCTCCCTCATCCATGGTGTGGTGCCAGGACCAGGGGTTCCCTGATTCAAGGTACCTAGGCCAGAGGTACCTGCCAGAGGTACCCTAGAACAGATAGCCCTGGGGAGTCCAGGGAGTTGAGTGGAAGGTGATTTAGAGAGGGTCAGAGAAGAGGATTGGGCGTGTTGTAGGAATAAGGGATCATGAATGTCAGGACTGTTGGGAGGCTGGAGAGATGGAAACTGGAATGTCGGGAGTGACAGGGGGAATCGGGGATAGGGATATCAAGCGTGTCAAGGGAAATCAGGGGCTATGGGGCCCATGGACCACCAGGGCATTTTTTCAAGGTGGGGGTAGGCGACAAGAATCGGAGAGTCAGGCCTTTATCTTTTTTATATCTTTCTTCCTGTCAGTGCATGAGCTAATCCCTGCTCACTCTCTGACTGGAAGGAAGCTATCTATTCACAATGCAGCAAACAGATGCATATTACTACAGTGGTATGTGCTGAGTTTTTTTTCACAGCACACAGTTTTTATTGCAGTGGTAATTTGCATTCAATTAGTTTACTGTATCAGGAGTAAAAGTTTGTTTCAACGTGTGCATTAGAATGTTGTGCTTACTGCATGGAGGCTTCTGTGTCTCTGATTTAGTCCTCGTTCACCATGGGGAGGCATCCCATAATTCCTTGCAGCACATGGATGTCAACCCAGCCACTGCTGACATTTGCAGAATGAAATTGCTCTGTTTCCTATTTACTTTTGTTGTCCAGCTTAGACAAATCCATTGCAGCACTGCTAGCAACTGCCTACAGGGTTTTTTTGTAGGTTTTCAAAAAAAACATCACTGGTTCTATTTCAGGATTTTACTCCAGCCAGCAACAAAACACCAGTACTTGACAAGTCTACTACTCTGTAAGCTCTGCGGGGATGGAACCTGCTTTTAGTGAAACCCCTCACATGTTCTTATTTACCCCTTTCTTCTGGCTTCTATTCCCACCTCATTACCACAACTTAAAAAGCTTTGTGCAGTCTAAATCAGTTTAAGGCATGCTAACCTCCAAATTAATATGTGTAAAGTCAATAACATGCACATTAGAAAAGTCTCGTGAACACCAATGTATTTAACAAACAGAAGAAATGTCCAGAAATCAGGAAAAAGTATGAAAATGATCCAAACAAGAGGCAACATTTTTTGACATGCTCACCCTTTGATGCACTTCCAGAAGAGGCCAAGGGTCACTTGCTTTTCTCCTGCCACCACTTTCCTCCAAGCCTCTTCCCTCTCATCAGTAACTCTACCCGCCCTCTCCTCAGCCTCATCCGATGATTTTTCTTCTCTCTCATCAGCAACTCACCTGCCGCCTCTCCCCAGCCCACAAGCCTCTTTCATTACCCTAGCAGCTCACTTCTTACACTCCCCAGGCATCTTCCTCCCACTGGTAGAGAGCTGCTCTCCCTCCTCAACCTTTCTTTAGCATCTTCCTACCTCCCACCAGCATCTCTCCCCACTTTCCTTCTTTTCAATCTCTTCTTTTTCCCCAGCGATTCTTTCATCTTTCCAACCTGCGCACAAGGCTGCAGCTCTTCACAGACCAGTGGGTAGTGGCCTCCTAAAGAAGGCTACGGATGTACTTTGCACCAGGTCCTCTCTACTGCTGCTGCCCCTATCAGGCAGAAACTGTTACTGGATATGTGGCACTGTGGGCTGGAAGAAATTTCCCTCAGCTCCAGATACAGTCTATGGGCCATAGACTGAGGATCTCTGGTGTATAATATTTGATATACAGTAAGTGACTTCTATAAGAGCTGTGTTCAAATACAAGTTTCAGGCATGAGGTAGTTTTCTCTTACTGTCTGTAATAACTTGACTTCACACCTCTAGGGCTGGATATAATAAAGAATTTATCATATTTTGTATGTGTGAGCATGGTTTTGTACATTTATATGACATGCAGAACACTTCCTACTCTTTTCTTTCCAACTCCGTTTTACTTCTTTTTTGAAGCAGAGAGTTGGCAGCATTTTTATTTAGCTCCGTTTCCTTGGTGCTCTGTTTAGCTGAATCCCTTTCTGCTTTCTGCCTTGTTTATCTGTGAGAAACAGGCTTTTACGTCTAACAGAATGAGTACAGGTGTGACCAAGTGTGCAAGAATGGCAGAAGGTAGACGAGAGCTCATGCAGCAACATGTAGGAGACCATAAAGCTTGTATGAAAGACAGCGTGTTAGCACAGGTTTGAATGTGATAGCATGGCTTTCTGAGAAATCAAAGGAGTGTAACTGTGAGATGTAAGAAACATAGTGCTCTATCAAGTCTAATGTTATTAATAACCTGCTTAACCTAAAAGCTCAAAACGGAAAGCAATGGTGACAAAAATATAAAATCAAATGTAGCAGAACACCAAAATCTTCCCTCATTTGTCACACTTTAGAGGTTTCTGGAGTCCCTCACCAGGTCATTCAGTTCTGACTGTGTTATTGGATGAGGCACACTGGACATAAATGGTTCAAAATCTGGATCCGTGTCGTTTTCCACATCTGTCCTGTGTATTCCGGCATCTTCGTCTGCCTCATCTAGGCTCCATGTCTCTGGTGGCTTCGGTACTGGCATACTGTTGTCATGCGGCACTGGTCTCATGGCTGAAGGCACACAGGAATATTAAATAGATTTCTTATTTTTAGCAGAGAAGCCAGATACATTGGTCAGACAGAAGTAACAGTCTGTCATGTGATCCTTCTGCTCTCGCCACATCATCGGGACTGCAAACGGGACTGCAAACGGCATTGATTTCCAAGTAACTCTGAGCAAAGCTCTGAAATGGACAGCACATGTTGCACAGCAAATGTGAGGAGCCCAAGATTTGTCTTGATCGCCAACTTTACAACTGAAGTAGAGCTCATACACTTTCTTAATAAGTGCAGTCATGCTGCATCTTTGAGGCTTTAGTGTATATTCACCACAAATGTAACAGAATGAATTGTGGCTGTTGTGACATTGATGAGACATTTCTGCTGTAACTAATCATTGTTTAGACAAGAAGCTTACATGCAAATGCTATTGTTAAGTACTCAAACTGATATCAACATCATGCATAGCATCTGTGTATGAAAGCTGCTTGTATAGTGTCATGGTGTAGATCAGTCAGAGCCTATGGAGATAGGTAAAGCTGAGCAAAACAGATCTGACATTGACAGCCCAGTGCAGCACATGGCCCAGAGTTGCTATAGGCAACATACACAGACTGCATCACAAGGTGTGAGAGCACGCCCAAACAGCAAGCTAGCTCACGGCTCATTAGGTAATGAGGGGCAGCTGGGAGGGGGCGGAGCCCAAGCAAACACTAAGCCACACGCAGATAAAATTCACTTACCGGAGGTTAGTGAGGAGAGACCACCAGGGAATTCAAGAGCCGTTGGTAGCTTGGAGAAAACAGCTGGTAACTGGAGGACGGGAGGAACTTGGAAACCCAGTAGAACCAGGGCAGCTGAAAGAACTCAGAAGAACTGCTTCAGAGAGCAGTGCACGGCTAAACAGAAGCCCAGTGAACTTTACCAAGAAGGGGCAGAGGAGACATTCCTGGACCCAGGCTTAGGAAAGCCAACCTACCAAGTAACAGGTACAAGGAGGGAGAGAGCTTCTACCCTGAAGGGAGTTTCAGGCCCAAGGGAAAACAGAGAGAGAAAAGCAGAAAAACGCTTTCGTCTTGGCCAGGCTCTGCTGTACCGAGAAACTCTGAGCAGAGAGACTGTGAAGGTAGGGGTATTGCTTCTAATAGAAGAGACATAGAAAGTGAAGACTTTCCCTGTACTTACCAAGAGTTATGTGGCTCTCAAAATAGCAACTCCAGAGAGTGTGGTAATTTCCCATTCTACTCTAGCTGTGAGGAGGAGAGGAACTCTCTTAGCCATAGAGAGAGACTGTTTAAGAATAACGTGAGTTACAATCCAAAAGGACTTTATACAGAAGAGGAATGTGAAGAAATGTAATGTGATTTATATGAGGAACCTGCTTCTGATAATTGTATGGATTGTACATTGACTTTGTCTGATGAAATCACTTCTTTATGCTGAAGAGGTTTCTGGAAGTTTTTGATAAGGAAAGGAAGTGAAGAAACTTACCTTGAGTAAAAAGGACTGTTTAAATTACCTTTTTCTGTTCCACTGATAAGCTGAAGATAAGCAGTATTTTTGTTCCGGTTGTTCCTTTTATTTTGTACCAGCTGTATGGTCCTTTTGTCCTTATTTCCATTGCTTTGAAAATCCGCCCGGGAAGGGGAATAAAAAGTCCTGTCTTAAAACTTTACTGCTCGACTACAACTTAATTCTTACGTTAGCTTGGGGGACTACAACTCCCAGAGGGCACTGCAACACCATTTATACCACTCCCCTTGCTACTTAAGAAGACGCCCCGTGAAATACCCCCGCTTTTAGCCTCTGGGGACCTTCACGGGTGACAATAGCCTGTACTGCCAGCATCCATCCTGACTAAATATGCCCACACATTCATGAGCAGTAGCATTTCCATTGCACATTGTGAGCCTGTACTGAGTGCATACCCAGGCATGCCTGTACTAAACAAAACAGCTTACTTTCTAGGCAACATATGAGTAGATTTAAAATATGTGAGGACATCACAGAAATAGTCAATTGCAAAAAATGGTGCATGACAGGGAAATTTCAAGGTGATTTTCATGATCAGCAACCCAAAATCCATCAGATACCCTCAAAAGTGTTAAGGAAGCAAAATCTTCATTGACCAGTGTTTTTGTCTTGGGGAAGAAAGTAAATTTTCCCTGTTGTGTCTCCTCAAATGTGGCATTTCTTGTGATTTTGTTTTTATATTGAGCCCCCAGGGCACTGTCACTTCCAATATTTACCTAAAATGTTGATTGGTAAACTTGGATGTTTCAAAGGCCTTTTCCTATGAGTGTTTTACAGGATCAGCAGGAGTGTGAGGTACCGAGTCTGGAATCATGAAGAGAAGAGATGGGGAAATGTCCACGCAGGAAACGGAAAAGGAGCCAGGAGTTTGAGACAGAGAACATTTGCTACCTTGCTCATTGCTTTATACTTTTCTTTTATTTTGCCCTATATACACTTTATTTTGGGGGAATCAGCAAATACATGTTGGTATGAATTTGCATGTCTTTCATGGTTTTGGATTGCTTTGGAGTTTTGGGTAACAATTAAATCCTGTATAGAAGAATTACTCACTTAAAGGATCAATTTTTTTGTCAGACTAATTCATTCAAAGCTGCTATGTATTAGCTGCTCTTAGTGTATTAGTCCTTTTATTCTTTTAACTAATCAAAGTGAATTATAAAATCGTGAAGACATCTCACTCTGTGTATAATTGCATTATCATTGGACTATCCTAACAGCCGACCACGACAGTCACATTTTGAATAGACTTAACTTAATTCTGCTAAGATAGTTCCCCTTTTCTTATAGATATATCACACTTATCTGTCAAATCACAGAGTATGATCCTCATCAAAATGATCCGATCTTCACATCGTCAGTGAGCTTTTCTAGTTTATTAAAAAATGGCCACAGCGTGCTTTGAAATTCACATAACTCCACCCACAAGAGATCTGATCGGCTATCATTTTTAAAGACCTCATATCAATGTGTACCATTCTATTTGCTGGTTAAGACCTTTTGGATAAACTGTGTCAAGCGTAAATATCCAATATTGTTCTTTATAAGTTAACTTTGCCTCCCAATCCCCTCCTTTCCAGTTTTTCGGTACATGATCAATTATGTTCTGAAAAACTATGTTTACAAGTTAGACAATGTTCCACTATAGGAGCCGTTCTCTTCACAGTGTTCAATCTTGACCGATGCTCCCTCAGTCGAAAAATCTTTTAGTACATCTGATGTATTGTTCTTTACAAGGACATTGAATAGCATAAACAGCAAATAACTTTTGACAAGATGTTTTCCAATGTAAAGTTATAGACCATTCAGTAGAAGAAGGGTCCAACTATTCATCTCAATGGTGGAATGACAAAAATCATATTGATCACAGGCATAATGTCCCGTATCACCACCTGAAACTTCCATTTCTGTTTTTCAAGTTATTGTCCTACTACCATAATTTGCTACATTCTTTCCGCGGTGGTGAGCAAGCATGCGCTTGCAGTATGTTCCAGTATTTATAAATAAAGGAAGCTATAATCGGAGCCTTAACAGAACAAGGTAAAACACATACTAAAGGTACACTCAGTCCCTCAGGTTTCTGCACGGGTAAAAGCAGATGTTCACGCTGTGCGTTTAAACCTCTTTTAAAGGCTTGCTCTGCTACTCGTATATTATTACCATGGATAGCCACAGACTAATTATCAATGAATATACTATTTCACCTGCTCTTTATATTCTTCTTTATCATAGCAGATCCGATGCAGTCTTAAAAGCAGACTTACGGGAAGACCCTTTTTCAATTTAACTGGATGGTGACAAGAAAAATATAACAAATTATTATGTCAAATAACTGTTCTTGATTTCTTAATTATTAAATCCAAAAAAGGTATTTGATGTAATTAATACGAACATTCAAACTGTTAATTAGGCTTTGTGCATTAAGCCATGTAATAAATTCCTTTAAAGAGGACAAGGACCACCTCCTTAAGCAAAATATATGATCTAAATAATGTTTCCGTATGCGAATGAGGACATCCAATGTGAACAATACAGAAATTGTTCTTCAAATTAAGTAACATATAGGATGGCTACAGTGGGAGCCACCATGGCCCCCATTGCTATTCCATAATCTTGGATTTAGGGATTCTGTCCTGTCCTGGTTTTCTTCCTATCTCTCCCACTGCACTTTTAGTATATGTTCTGGTGGATCCTTCTCTACTGCTATCCTGCTTTCAGTCAGTATACCTCAGGACGTTGTCTTGGCACCTCTCCTTTTCTCTCTTTACAATCCCTTGGTGTGAAGGAGTAGCCTAATGGTTAGAATACTGGCTTAGTAACCAAGAGAGCAGGGTTCAGTTCCCACTAGCGCTCCTTGTAGCCATGAGCAAGTCACTTAACCCACCATTGTCTCAGGAAAAATCCAAGTTATTCATGTCTCTGTTTAATATATATTACCAAGTTTAAGTTACAATGTAAATTGCTTTGACTAAAATCATAAAGCAGTAGAAAAAACCTGTTAAAAAAATAAATCTCCTCCCACAGTTTTCAGATCTGCCTCTGCACCTGAAATCTCCGCCTGCTTATCTGATATTAGTGCCTGGATGTCTCACTGCCATCTGAAACTGAACATGACCCATTATCATTCCCCCTAAGGCCATCTCCCCACCTTCCTCTTTTCTCTGTAACACTCTACTCCTCCCTGTTTCCTCAGCTCACAACCTTGGGATCATTTTTTACTCCTCCCTCTCCTTCTCCACACACATCCAACAGACAGCTAAAACCTGTCTCTTCTGTCTCTAGAACATTGGCAAAATTCATCCCTTCCTTAAATAAACACACTACTAAGACCCTTATCCATTCTGTAGTCGCCTCCCGTCTAGATTATTGCAACCTCCTCTTCATTGGTCTTCCTCTGAATCTTCTCTTCCCACTTCAATCTGTTCAAAACTCAGCTGCACAACTAATCTTCTGCCACTGTCATTATGCTCATATCATCCCTCTTCTCAAGTCACTTCACTGGATCCCTGTCCATTTCCACATCCCGTTCAGACTTCGACTACTGACCTATACGTGCACTCATTCTGCTGCTCCTCGCTACCTTTCCTCTCTTATCTCTCCCTACACCCCTTCTCGGGAACTCTGCTCTTCTAGCAGATCCCTTCTATCTGTGCCCTTCTCTTCTACTGCCAGCTCCAGACTTTGATCTTTCTACCTTGCTGCTCCTTATGCCTGGAACAAACTACCTTAGTCATTTCATCAGGCTGCATCTGTGGCCCTGTTCAAATCCAGGCTAAAATCTCTCCTCTTTGAGACTGCTTTTAGACCTTGATTCCCTAGACTCCTGTTCAACTCCTATGTGTTTCCTTACTATCCCCCTACAGTTGATATATCCTAGTCCCCACTTGTTGTCTTGACTATTATGTTGTCTGTCCTGACTAGAATGTAAACTCGTATGATCAGGGACTGTCTTTTACACATCTCTTACAGTGCTGCGTAAGCCTTGTAGTGCTATACAAATGATAAGTAATAATAGAAATAATAGTAGTAGTGACTTTGTCCCATTAAACCATGTCTATTTATACTTTTAGTCATTTTTTTTTTTATAATAGTCTCTGCAATTTTATCCAGCACCGATGTCAGGCTCATTGGTCTGTAGTTTTCTGGCTCATCCATGGATCAAAAAATTGGGGCTATGTTGGCTACCTTCCAATCTTCAGGTGCCATAGAAGATTTTAGTAATGGTTACAGATTACTAATAGTAGATCTGTGGTTTCATTTTTGAGTTACAGCATTCTGGGGTGTATACCATTCAGTGCAGGTGATTTGCTGCTCTTTAATTTGTCTATTTGGCCTATTATATCTTCCAAATGAGCTGAGATTTCCTTAAGTTCCTCCAAATCGTCATCATTAAATACCATTTTTGGCTTTGACAATTCCCTTACATCGTCTGACTTTTGCTGTCACCTTTCCTATCTGTTTGGCCATTTAAGATCATCATCAGATATGATCACCCCCTCAACTAGATATCATACCATAGATTTACACATGCACAAGCAGCTCTCACACATCATTAGTCAGTACCCACAATATGCTCACCCACCCAGACACCCCTCACACATCCCCTGGTACCTGACCGAGACCTGCTTTACCACAGCTGTTTCAACTGACACCCCCACCTTCCCCCCTTCCACACGCACACAGATATGCCTGTCTGTGAATGGGAGAAAGGGGAGAAACATTGGGGGTCATTTTAGAAGCCTTATTCATGCTTTGGACATCTGAAAACAAGCACAGAGACTGTCTCCAGAGCCATTTTAGAAGCCAGCTGTGGGGACGGCCCCAGCGTAATGTCTGAATCTGAACAGGGGCATGGAGGAGGCATGGTGGAGCATTCCCAGGAACCTGCAAGTGTGGTTAGGGCATTTTGCAGGGACCATGAGGTCCCCGCCTGATCACAGAGACATCTAGGCAGGAATAGAACAAGAGCTCATTCAGAGGGTATAGCAAAGAAAGCACTCGGCTGTTCCCAGCACAATTTCAACTACAGCAATAGCAGCAGAATCTGAGCCCTGGCTGTCATGCTCTTAATCCACCAACTCTAACCATTACGCCAGTGATTCCCAAACATTTTTGGCCTGCTGCCCCCTTGGTTCCATAAATTTATTACAGCGCCCCCCCCCCCCTTTCACCCAGTGAGGCTATTACTCAAAACAAATCACTAATGTCATTCCCACCATAGATTATTTCTTCCCACCATTGAAGACTGGCCCATGGCTGTTTTACAAACTTATCGATCACATTTATGCTTTCGGTATATTTCGATCGTGCATACAAATCTGACCTGCTGGATGCAACTTACTGCTTATTCCAATCAAATATGCTAGTGAAACCCTCCTGGTGTAATCATGTAATGTAAACATATACACTGCTGCTTCTCTCGCGATGATGCAAACATATGCTCATTTTGTATACAGTCAATTTTTATTGCACAATATGCATACTTTCTTACTTTTTAGTTGTTCATGCCGCTATATTGTGCTTCCCCACGCTGACACCTTGTCTTTCAATGCCCCCTTAGATTAGCCCAGCGCCCCCAGGGGGATGTTGCTGCTCACTTTGGGAATCACTGCATTATGCTATTCCAGATGTCAGGGTTCTGAAATTTGGTTCTGGGGATGTCTAAGTAGATGCCCCTGCAGACGTCCCTATCAGGCACCTCCAGGGTTGTGAAATCACATCTCTACCTGGACATTTCCTTTTTTTCAGATGTTCTAGCTTAGACGTGTCAGATTGCACTTGGACAGATCTTCTAAAATTCCCTCCATATGCACACAGTTATATTATTTGGTATGCACAAATTTTCAGGATTATCTTGTGCACATATTTTCAGTTTTTCAAAAGTATGCAAATAAGTTAAAACCTCCTCCTATCTTCGCCTTGAAATGCCTCCCCATAGACCATTGTAATGTACATGTGGACAGACAATATACGTATGCAGAGGGTCTTTTGCTAAGAAGGTTGGGGGTAACCCTGGAGACAGGGCATAAGAAAACACTGGTACTTAGAAAAACTAGGGAAAACTGCAGAAATAAGTAGTACAATAAAAGCAACGGATCCAGATGAAACGGGGAAGGAAAAACCTCAAAGCCTCAGCTGGAGTGAAGCCCTTGTCCAAGTTTTAACTTGTCAGTTTGCCTCTTCCACAGGCAGGTACCACTGAGAAAATAGGAAGCCTCCTATCTGTTGGTGGCATTTAGCTAAGGAAGAGATGCAGACATCTATACATTGTGGTTTATGACTCCAGCAAAAAATGCAGGTACCTCCTGATTTCTGTCTGTTCTTCACTTTCTCTGCGTTTTCTCTTTCTTCCCTGCCCTGATTTCTCTCCCCTCTCTTAGGTCTGCTTGTGCTCTTCCTCCGACCACCAGCCCAGGCTCCCAGCTGCTCGATGCAGCAGTAGCGCCCTCTAGTGCTCTTTCTCAGCAACTTTTCTCTTTTGATTCATCCCTTTCTCCTTTTTTATCTTTTCCTTCTTCTTCCTTCTCCTTGTTTGCTCTCTTTCTCTTTCTTCCTTTCTTTTGCTCCCATTTTCTCTTTGTTCTCTCCCCTTTTCACCTTTTTTTGCTTTCTTTCTTCTTCCCTTTTTTAAGATATATTTTTACAGCCAAATAGCACTAAGGTGCCATCTACTGGTCTTAATTGATAATGTGCTGGATTTTAAAACAAATTCAACTAAAACCTGATACAATAGTTCTATAGAACTGAGCATTTACATTTTTATTGTGATCGGACAGACTTACAGTCATGCATATTTATCTGCATGTTCCCTGCAACTGCCAAACAGAAAAATTGTGATTACCTGGGACATTCCCATTCCAATGGATACGAAACTGGATGCGAGGAAACCCGACATTATGGTAAAGGAGAACAACATTAGTAGGGCATTGATAATAGAGTTGTCAGTTCCAAGTGATTATTCTGTGAATTGTGTGGAGAGGCAGAAGATCCTGAATTGGCAAGACATGCAGCCAGAGACCAAGAAAATGTGGCAGAATGATACAAAGATATTTCCCATTGTATTGGGAGCCACAGGCCTGATAAAAAAAATTTCCAAGCAGATCTTGACAAATTACCCATACATGTTACATCTTACAGACTCCAGAAGGAAGCTCTCTTTGGCATGATGCAAGTACTACGCTGAGCATTGGCAGTAAATTTGAGAGACTGAGATCATACTCCACTAGGGTTGCCAACTGGCTCCAGATGCGCCCGACAGGCTTGCTCCAGTCCTGGGTTTACCCCATTGCATGCAGTTACTTGTAGTTTTCCTTTTCTAATGGAGTGCAATGGAGAAATCAGAACTACATATCCCTGCATGCAATGAGGTAAACCCAGGAATGGATCGAACCTGTCGGGCGCATCTGGATCCAGTTGGCAACCCTATACTCCACATACCCTGGCTTAGAAATGAGGATCATGGTAATTGCCATGGTATGCAGAGAACAAACCCATTTGGAGAAACTGCCTCACAAAAGTTCTTTACCAAATGTTCAGTGTAATCACAATTAGCATGAGGGCCCTTAACGCTTCCTCTCGAGGAGGTGCTAAATGCACCCCACGCTAACTGTACAAGGGCCCGCCCATAATACAGTACTACACACAAACTAAATGTTCAGTCCACACCCAGCCCATAACCTGCCCTGTTCTCAGCCTCTAACACAGCATGCAGTTAGTGTGCGAATCAGCGTACACTGTCATGTCGGCGTGGTAACAGTTATTGCAGGCTTGCATTTACAGCACATGCTAATTTGCATGCTAAATGCTTAGCACACTTCCGTAAAACTCCCCCTAAGTGTCTTTTTTTTAATTTTGTATTTATGAAATGATACAATTTTTTACAAGAATTGATCAAACTCTTGAACAGAAATAGAGCAAAGCACAAGTAAATTACCAAAGACGTTTTTTACCCAGCAAAGCACAGACAGTGCACTCATAGCTTGCTCACCTAAGCCCACAATAAGGGGGGGCAGAGGGGGAGGCCATCTGTAGGAGTATCATTTGCAGCCTCAAGATGCCGGGCATTCACGAAGGCCAGCAGCTGGGAGTGCTGATAGAAAATATAGGAAACAGCACGGTATTTCACCAAGTATTTACAAGGATGCTTTAAGAAAAAGAGCACTCCCATCTGCTGGATTTCTTGAGTAGGAGAAGAAATTCTCTGCATCTCCATTGCATGTCTTTAGATATATCTGGATAAATGTATACCAGTAAACCTTTAAGCAATAAATGTTGTTTACAGAAAAACATTCTCAACATCCATTCTCTGTCTGACAAACGTGCAAAAGTCACAATCAGCGTAGAAGGCACTGCAGGCTCCTCCTGCAAACTTTCCAACAGCTCTGAAATATTTAAGCTGTCAGCTTGCTGAATCCCCACAACCACATTGGTAGAGGTTTTCTTACTCAGTGGGAGATAAAACACCTTCATCACTGGAGGGTGGGAATCTGTAGGCACATCCAGAATCTCGGACAAGCAAACTTTGAGCATATCCCGGACAGACACAGATTTGACCCAAGGAAAATTTATTAGTCTTAGACTGCAAGCTCGAGATAAGTTTTCCAACTTTTCAGAGCATTAATCACTGTAGAATTCTTCATACTTTCTAACACAGTTAATCTTGTTTGCATTGCAGCACAATCAGATTGTATTGCTATAATCCTATTAGCATTCTGTACAATTGCACCAGAATTTAAATTTATTTTAGTTGATAAAGCAGAGAACTGGGAAACCGATGTCTCATCTAAGGACACAATCGCCATCCATATGGATTTCAGAGTAAAGTTGCGAGTCAATGAAAATGAAACAGGACCAGCACCGGCAATGACTCCTCCTTCCATACAATCACCAACAGTCTCAATGCTGCTCCCGCCAGCTACGCCTGCAGCCGAATCTCCTGCCAGGGATGCTGAGGACACTGCACCCTGTAGCACTTCGAGGGTATGCAGGGCAACCACACTACCCACTCCCAGGCCTGGCCCTCCCAACCAAAGGGATCCTTTCCTCATTGGAGGGGAGTCTTGCTGCAGGCCTAGAACCTTCAGCGTTCTCTGTGTGGGAAAGAAAGCTGACAGTCCTGAAATAGATGCTGAGCTCTCCAGCTCCAGCAAATCCATAGCCAGGTTCACCTCCCCGGTGTTCACTGTTCACGGTGGGGACTGTGAAAAGAAACAATCTAATGGTCCAGGGACCATAGATAATGGCACGGAGGTAGCTGGGGAGAGCGAGGGCTTCACACCCCTTTTACTTTCTGCTTTTGAGAAACATAGCTGTGAGCCCCCTAAGTTTCTACCTGCGACAACAAAGGGTGATGTCACAAGGAGCATCAGCAGGATTCGAAACCTGGCTCCCAGCTGGCTACTCAATCACTAGGCTACTCTTCGCTATTAAAAAAATACTTAAAACTAACATAAGATCAATGCTAGAAAAATTATGGTGGTAATCATAGTTAAAGGTATAGGTGGTTATTCCAGAAGCATTATTTATAATTCCATGTGGAAAAGGAGAAAAGGCTAAATTTACTTATGGATGTCCTTAATATATAGGACTTGAAAGGACGTGGTTAGGCGTGTCCTGGGCAGGTCAAAAATCTACATGTGTATTCCCCATTTCATACAGAGAATGCACATATATGATCAAATTATCCACATCGGGATTTATAGCTACTCTCTGGCACATATCGGTCATTTCATCCAGCCCTTTACAGGGGGGATTAAGGGAATTATCCTCCTTCATCTATCTTTGTTTATTTCCTACTCCAGCCTCTATAGTTATGGATTTGCAACGTGGCCGACACAGAAGTGTAAGTTGCCGAGTTTCCTCCGTTGATTTTTCCTATCTGTAGCGTTGTAAAATGGTTCCTCTGGCTTTGTGTATTGGCAAATATGCATGTACTATTTTAGAAAAAGGTGCATGTTTAGCAGATCCTTTTCTAAAACAGAGCCGGAATTGTGTACATCCCAACCTCAATATTTCAAATCTCCTCGTACATCTAAAATTTGACTTTACATCTATGAAGGTCAAGGGCATAAGGCTCCAAATATTATCAAGTTTCTGGTCTGTCTCATTGTTTTCAAAGCCCTCATGACAATAGTTGTTTTTATTGAATGAAAGTGGATCCAATACCAAAGTGGAAACACCACGGGGTCTATTCTGATCCATGCTTAGTAGGCCTACACATCCGATCCAGACATCCAAACCCTCTAAACGCCGTGCTGGCGGTCCAGAGGACAGAGCTCCCTGCATGTACGGGCAAGTTGTATGGGGAGCTCTGTTCAAAGGTGGGCCAGAGGAGGGGTGAGGGCGGGGAGTGGGCGGGAACCTGACCCCAGACGTACAGGGCCAATTCCAAGGTCGGCCCTGTACATCTGGGATCAGCCATTTGCACGGGGGACTTATTCCAAAACGGCATGGGACAAACACAGCGGATCCCTTTACAGCAACAGGATAAAAGCAAAACAAACGGTACCATCTAACTTCTGAACTATCTAGCGTCTCAACAAACTAGCGTCTCAACAAACTATCTAGCACTGTTCTGTGCTAGTTAACATTTACATTTGTTTTCAAATTTTATTGTTTATTTTATTGTTTTTGGTTATATGATGTTATATGTAAAACGAACTCTGCTTTGTTGATTGTTGTTTATTGTGAACCGCAACTGATCTATGGAAGATGCGGTATATAAGTGATTGTTAAATAAATAAATAAAAATAAATAAGGGTGTCCTACATGGAGTGGTGGGTTCACCCCTAAACAAAAACAAAAACATGGGGAGGGGTGGCCTGCACAGAGCAACAGGTGCACCTATTGCCATCTTGCTGGGCAGACTAGATGGACCATGCTGGTCTTTATTTGCCGTCACTTACTATGTTACTATGTTACTATGTAGATGGAGGAGGGTAATGGATCTGGGGCCGAGAAGGAAGGTGAGGGGTTCAGGGAGTTCCCTACAGCCTGACCCTGGCCACAGCAGCCCAATCAGGGGTCAGGCTGTGGGGAAAAGAACTATGCTGTGGCTGCCAGGGATCGCAGATCCTGCATGGAGCCGCAGTGCCATGGCAACAGGACACCATAGCTCCATGCAGGAGTCTGGCTGGGCTAACCGTGTAATGGGCTGGACATCCGGGACCTAGAATCGTGCCACGGCCTGCACGTCTGGCCGGTAGCACCTGATTCTGATCCTGCAGGCACATCTAGCCCCTGCAGGATCAGAATCGGGTTCAACTGGAGCACATCCAGATTCTGGGCACACACACAGGCAGGACGCACATAACAGAATGGGCCTCCATCTGCACAAAGTTTACATATGTTGAGGATAATTTTCAAAGCGTAACTTATGCATTAATATGGCTTGTTACAAATTACCCAGCCTTTATGCAGTTGAAAAGAGGCACCTAATGCCATTCCACACATATACTTTTATCCCTTATGAGCACAGATGTTTTCAGGGATGGAGATAGGCAGAGTTGTATTTACCCAACGAGTTAGATATTTTAAATTATGCACATAATTCTTTGTCAAAACTTTTGTGCATACTAAATAGAAGATACAAATGTATGCAGGTATATTCACAGGGATGATTTTCAAAAAGGAAGTATGAAGATAAATGAGACTTACACATACGTTGAATATACAGTATTAGTTAGGTGGCTTATTACAAAATTACCCTCCCTGCTCCTTATCTTGATAACAGTGGCAAATAGCTTTTCTGTGTTCTGCTGGGTAGATTTGCTTATCTTCCTTCCTTCTTTCTGCTAGTGTCAAGATACATCCCAAGCTGGCTTGCTTTCAGTCACATCAGAGGACCATTACTACTGCCTCTTGAGAGCTGCAGACTTCACTAGTTTTACAGAGAAACATGACAGCAGGAAAAGACCATATGGCCTATCTAGTCTGTCCTTCAATATCAACTACAATAGTCCCCTTTTTTCCTTTGGAGATCTTCTGACTATGTTTCATGCTTTCTTGAATTCGGATACTGTCCTCGTCTCTACTACCTCCACTGGGAGACTCTTCCACACATCTACCACTCTTTCTGTAAATAAATATTTTGGCATATTACTCTTGAGTCCTTCCCCTTTCACACTCATCCTATGTCCCCTCATTGGAGAGCTTACTTTCAATCGGAAGAGGCTCTCCTCCTGTGTATTTATGCCATGGAGGTATTTAAATGTCTCTATCATATCACCTCTAACGTATACATATTAAGATCTTTAAGTCTGTTCTCATATGCTTTATAACAAAGACTACTAACCATTTTTTTGTTTTTATTTATAAGATTATCCAAAATGAATACAAAAAGTAAACATGTAGGAAAAACAACTATCCACAGTCACAATATTAATAAATAAAGTTCAGGAAACAAAACAATGAAAAGTTGTATAAGTCCACATCAAGGGAGGATAGACTTTGGATTGCCCACCTGAAAAATTACATATCAAAACCCCAATTTACACATACAGCCAGGAACGTCTTCCAAACACTTTAAGTTTTAACAAGCAACAACTGTTCCAACTTCGATGGATAAAAAAAACAAACAAATTTTTCACCCTTGTAAGAGACAAAGCACTTGCACGGATAGTTCAGATAGAAAGTAGCACCGATAGCCAGAACCCTAGGTTTAATTTGAAGAAAAGCCTTAAGGCGTAATTGGGTAGCTTTGCTCACGTCAGGAAAAGAAAATAAAGATTGACCACAAAATAAAGTGTCTTTCTTAGAAAAATAAAGATGCAAAAATGCTCCCCCCCCCCCCCAACTACCTCTGAAAAAGAAACCACCAACAAAGTTGCTCTCTGAGAAACCTTATCCAAGGAGGTTTTCAGAAAATTTGTAAGATCTAATTTATCCAAGTCAATTAACTGGTCCATTTCACCTTCAGGAGCACGTTCCAAAACACTCTGGGATAAATAATAAATAGAGGAAATGAAATATCCAGCAAAGGAAGTATACTGCAAAATGTCTTTAATATATTTTTTAAATAGCTCCAGAGGGGAAATAAGACAGACCTTTGGGAAATTTAAAAACCTAAGATTCCAGGCACGGGCTAAATTTTCCAAGTATTCTAACTTAGAATGAAGAAACAAACTGTCATTAACAAAAGCATTACCCAGAGACTGAACCCCAGATACCGTAGCCTCCATCTTACGGAACCTCTCACAAACAGAAAACAAAACCTAACCATGATCAATGTAAAGATTATGCAAGAAAACGATCAAGTGTTCTGGTATACCCATGCTTCTTAATGTGCCCCAGAGTTTCTCATGGTTTACACAGTCAAAAGGCTTGCTGTAGTCAATAAAACACATATTCATATCCTTTTGGTATTCTTTAGCCTTTTCAAGGATCCCTCTCACATTCACGATAATGTCTCTCATCCCACGCCCTTTCCTCAACCCCTCTTGCACTTCAGGCAGTTCTCGTTCCAGGTATGGTTGTAGTCTCTGCAGAATAATCTTCAGTAGAATCTTGCTGGCATGCGGGATTAGAGCAATTGTGCGATTAATTCCACAGTCAGTTGTATCACCTTCTTTAAGTATTGGTATAAACACAGATCTTTTCCAGTCAGTTGGCCAAGATGTTGTCTTCCAAATTTCCTGGCAAAGTCTTGTAAGTATAGTAATAGCTGCATTAGATTGCTGTAATACTTCAATGGGAATTCCATTAATGCCCAGTTCTTTGATAGTGCTTTCAATGTTGCTTTGACTTGTTCTTTCATCACGAATGATTCCAGATCATAAGGTACAGGTTAAAACCACTGTTGGTTCACTTGATCTTTATCATATGATAACTCTGTTTATTCTTTCCACCTTTTCTTGATCTTCTCAGCATCATTCAACATGGATCCTTGAGCATCTTGTAAGATTCCAATTCGAGGCTGGAATTTCTTCATTAACTCTCATAGCTTTAGGAAAGCCAAGCTTGTTCTTCCTCTAATAGTTTCTGATTCTACTTCCTTGCATGTGTCATTGTAGTACTTTTCCTTGTCTTGTCTTGCTGCATGTTGGAAATCTCTGTTGTGTTCTGCGATTGCATCTCTTTCTCCTCTGACTTTAGCTTCTCTGAATTTCTGGGCAATATTCAGAGTTTCTTCAATCATCTATTTTGGCCATTTTTGCTTTTTCATTTTGTAGAGATTTCTCACTTTCCTCCAACACAACCTTCTTGATGTCATCCTATAACTCTTCTTAAAATCTGTCATTTGTATCTAAAGCAACAAATCTATTTTGCAAGCAGTCTTTAAATTCTGGTGGTATATTCCCATAGTCATATTTTGCTACATTCATGAATGGCTTGCTCTTTTTCAACTTTAACATGAGTTTGCATACTAGTAGTTGGTGCTCTGTACCACAGTCAGCTCTAGGTTTTGTCTTTGTTGATGTTATAGAGCTTTTCCATCTTTGACTTCCACAGATGCAGTCAATTTGATTTTTGTACAATCAATTGGGTGAAGTCCATGTATGCAGTCGCCACTTGTGTTGCTGGAAGAAGGTATTTGAGATGAATAGATTGTTGGTCTTGCAGAAATGTATCAGTCTTTCTCCAGCTTCATTTCTGTGGCCAAGTCAATATTTTCCAACCACCTTGCCTTCTTCTTTGTTGCCAGCTTTTGTGTTCCAGTCACTCATGACTATAAGGATATCCTGTTTGCATGTTCTGTCAATTTTAGCTTGTATTTCATAGAACTCATCAACTTCATCCTCTTCTGCAGCTGTTGTTGGGGCATATACTTGAATTATAGTGTTGATGGGCATTCCACATAGACAAATAGAAATTAAGGTTTCCCTGCATTGCATTTCATTACAGTTCTTGCAAATTTCTTCTTAATTATAAATGCAACACCATTTCTTCTTTGTCTTCCATTTCTAGCATAGTAGACCATGTGATCATCGGATGCAAAGTACCCGATGCCAGTCCATTTCAGTTCACTGACACCCAACAGATCGAGCTGTACATGTTCCATTTCATTCTTGACCACCTCCAACTTCCCTTAGTTCAGCAGTTAAATGTTCTGAGGGCTTTGATCCAACCACATCATAAATGCTGGCTTTACTCTGAAAAGTCTTCAGCTCTTCCCCAGTAGCCTGTTGAATGCTTTCCAACCTAGGGGGTTTCATATTCCAGCACTATAGTGCAATTTATTTTGTTGTGACTATCCATTGAGTTTTCATGGCAAGATATGAAAGTAGACTGCCAGATCTTTCTTCTGCGCAATTTAATTTTAGTGTTGTTGCTGTTGTCACAAAAATGTGATTCTCTGCTGCCAACACCCATTCTGCTGCTGCCCAGATAAGTGGTTTGTCTTGGTCTGGCACCTCAGCTGAGATCTGTCCATCTTGGGAGACCCTGCCAGTAGTTAAGCTACTGATAACTTAGCCCTTAGCATCACTGATGCACACAAGCCTTCACAGCACGACAAGCTGCAAATCAAGCATGGGTTGACAAAGTTAGTTTTCCTAAAGTCTAATAACATCACTTTTGAATGGATTTGATCAGCCCTAGTCCTAGTACAGAACCATACCATCTAGTGATCACTGGATGCAAGATGATCTCCCATTGTGGCATCAGAAACACTTTCCCCATTGGTAAGCACCAAGTGGCCCCTATGGCCCCTTCATGTGTGGGTTCTGTTACCAGTTGCCGGAATAGTTCTCCCTGTAAAGAATTTAGGGTCTCCTTACTTCTGACACCATGGAAGTATGTGCCAATCAACATCCGGCATATTGAAATCACCTATCAGTAGCACTTTTCCTTTCATGGCAATACTGCGTATGTCTTCTATTCTGCGTATGTCTTCTTCCTGTGAGGACGTATGTCTTCTTCCTGTGAGGGCGATTTGTATATCACACCAATGCAAATGGATTTCCCTTTCCTTCTTTGTAATTTAACCCACAGTGCCTCCGTGCTCCCGTTGAAGCCCTGCAATTCTATAGCTTTTTTTTTTTCCATTAAATGTTTATTGAAGAATCAACGCTGCAAACAACACAACACACAACTTCTTATACATCACAAGCTCATGCTAACAAAGCTCAAATGCACAATAATCCTTGCACATGATTAACCGTCCCACCCCCCCTCCCCTCCAACCCCCCCATCCCCCACCCCCAGGGACTAGTGGCAGTAATAGCATAATAGGTATAAGAATAATAGTAATATGACTAGCAATGAGAACAATAATAATAAGCAGAATAAAGAATCTAAAACATCCTGTCCCGGCATCACACTGATCTCCAACAGCCCCCCTTCTGTTCCTAAACACCTACCTAAAGAACCCAGCGACTAAAATACTAAAATTTTTTACCACTACAATGTTGAGGTCTCCTCTTCCCCCTGCCCACCCGGGTCCAGGGATGGCACCCCCCCCCCCTCCTTCAATCCATCGAAAAGAAGGGTCCCATATTCTCTGAAAACTCATCAACCTCTGCTGCCGAAGGGCTGTGAGGCGGTACATCAAGGAAAGATGCGCAACTCTCTGCTGGACTTCTTCTAAAGTGGGCGGGTGTGTTACCCTCCATTTCCTCGCAATCAACTGCCTCATTGCCCCACACACCACCTTACACCACTTCAGCCCCTCTCCCACATTCAGCAAGGCCAAACATGGACCAAAAGCTATACAGTCACCCAAAACCACACCAATCCACTCCGCCACCTCACACCACCTGGGCCGGAGTTTAGAGCAATCCCACCAAATATGCATAAAGGATCCCGTCTCCCCACATTCTCTCCAACATAGACCCAACCCACCTTGCCATTTTTGCAACCTCTGGGGTGTCAAATGCCACCTATAAAGCACCTTATAATTATGCTCCAAAATAGAACTAGATAGTACCCCTCTAAACAGCCCTTTACAAACTACTTCCCATTGTTCATCATCCCACCACACATGTAGGTCCCGCTCCCACGCTTTCTTATGGGCCCACTCCCCACTATCCACTGATTCCATTAGCCCGTACAGCCTTGATATCAACCCCTTGATCACCCCACCCTCAACCAACCCATCAATAACATCACCTTGCACTCCCCCTCCCCATCCCCCTAAACTCTTACAAAAGTGACGTGCTTGCACATATTGATACCTATCTCCCTCCATCACCTGAAATTCCCTCTGCAGATCGTCAAAGTCCACCCAGACCTCCCCTTCTTTAAATTGCCCTACATGGCCTAGCCCCTGACGTGCCCACCGTTTAAACGTGGGATCATACAGCCCCAGAGGAAAATCCGTATTAGCTAGCAAGGGCGTAAACTTAGAGCATCCCCGGTTACCATACTACTGAGTACGCCATTTCAACCAGTAACGTAGTGTGAGCGCTACAAAAGGGTTCCCCTCCCCTTCCCCCCAGCTCCCATCTCATTCACCCATACAATATTAGATAAATGTCTCTCCAACCCTACCCCCTGCTGCTCCAATTCCACCCATTCAGCCTTATCCCGCAGTATCCATTCAAAAACCGCCTGTACCCTAGCCGCCTCGTAATATCTGCCCAACTGAGGCATCCCCATACCTCCCGAGCGGCGATTCACATACAATATTCTCCTGGCTACCCTAGGTCTCCTTCCCTGCCAAAAAAATAGCATAAGCTTATCCTGTAACCTTCTCAAATACGCTGCCGGAACCTCAACTGGCAAATTCATGAATAAATATAAGAGCCTAGGAACCAAAATCATCTTAATTAAATCTATTCTACCTAGCCAAGAGATCTCATATGTCCCCCACCTCTCCAGCTCTCGGAACACCTTACCCTGAGCTGGTAAATAATTCTCCATAAATAGATTCCGGCTCTGGCCAGTGAGTTGCACCCCAAGATACCAAATACTAGTTTTGGCCCACCGAAATGGAAAATCCTGCCTCAACCTGTCCACTTTCTCCCTGCAGATGGTGAGATTCAGTACTTCTGACTTCGTGGGGTTGATACAAAACCCTGACAAAGCGCCATAGGTGGTCAATTCCTCCAGAATCACTGGAAAGGATCGTAAGGGTTCAGAAACAAAAAACAAAACATCGTTGGCAAATAGGGAGATCTTATGATGTGTCTCACCCACTACTATCCCCCTTACTTCCGCACACTCCCTTATCCTCTGGGCCAACGGTTCCATTGCAAGTATAAATAGCAGGGGGGAAAGTGGGCACCCCTGCCTCGTCCCCCTTTGCAATTCAAAAGATTGGGTGGTAGAACCATTAATTTTGAGGCAGGCTAGTGGTGTCCGATACAAAACTCGCACCCAATCCAGAAAGGGCCCGACTATCCCCACCCGCTCTAACGTCATAAAAAGAAAAGGCCAGCTCATCCTATCAAATGCTTTTTCAGCATCTACCGCTAACAAGGCCATCTCTGCCCCTGTTCTACCACTATGCCATACTAAGTTCAACACTCTCCTAATGTTATCCGAGGTGTATCTCCCGGGCACAAACCCGGATTGATTTGGGTGTACCAACTTCCCCAAATACGGGAGCAACCTGTTGGCTAAAACTCTGGTAAAAATTTTGAAATCACTGCCCAAAAGGGAGATAGGCCTATAGGAGCCACATTCTAAGGGATCCTTCCCCTCCTTATGCAAAATACTGATCCCCGCCAACCGCATGGAGGCTGGCATGATACTATCACCCTTAAAAGAATTGTACATTCTCACGAGAGGCCCGACCAAGCACCCAGGCAAAAACTTTATAAAATCGGTTGGAAAACCCATCCATCCCTGGGGCCTTATGGGCCCGCAGGCCTTTAATCACTGTCAGAACCTCGTTCTCCCCAATAGGAAGTGATAAACCATCCGACTCCGCACTAGTCAAACAAGGCAGCCGGATAGTATCCAAAAAAACCCTTATCGCCTCCTCCGACACTATGGTCTCCGGTGTATATAGCTCTCGGTAGTATTGAACAAACCTGTCTTCTATCTCCTTCCCCAGCCACATCACTTTGCCGTCCTTCCCCTTCACTTTCACTATAGCGTTCCTAGCAGCTAATTTCTTCACCCGACGTGCCAGCAACCTACCCGCCTTATTGCCAAATTCAAAAAACCTCTGCTGCAATAAGTTCAATTTATGCCGGATCTCCTGCATATGCAACTCACTCAATTCCAACTGTGCCTTCTTCAACTGCCCTTTCACTGACACATCCTGAGACCCGCGCTTCAGCCGAAGTTCCAACTCACCAATCAAGGCCAACAGTTCCGACTGCTTTTGCAACCTCAATTTCTTTTTATGAGCCCCTAGAGCTATCAGTCTCCCTCGCACCACTGCCTTCAAACAATCCCATACAACTTCCGGGGAACACTCCCCATTATCATTCAATAGCAGATAATCCTCCACCTCTCTCCGTACCTGTTTCACTACTTCCACATCCTCTAACAAGGATTCATTCAACTTCCACCACCGCTTTGCAGGACTCGAGTTCCCTATTTGTAAAGTACAGGTAACGGGAGCATGGTCCGACCATGTTCTTTCTCGGATGTCACAATTCTCCACTCCTGCCATCAAGGATTTATCAATAAAAAGCAGATCAATCCGGGAGTAAACCCCATGCACGGAGGAGAAAAAGGAATAGTCCCGCCAGCCATGATGCACCTCTCTCCATATGTCCACCACCTCCAGGTTTTCCATCATGCGCTTCAAACGGAGCCTATGCTTTCTGGTCACGGACGATGCCCCCCTAGAGGTATCCACTAATGGATTGAGAGCCACATTAAAATCCCCCCCCCAATATTAACTGCCCCTCCCCCTTGCGTACAAGAACATCCTGTAGATCCCCAAAAAAGGCCGCCTGATCAATGTTGGGATCATAGACGCTAACCAAAGTATACAACTGTTTTCCCCATCTCAATTTAACAATCACATAACGCCCTCCCCTATCCCTAATCACCTCTTCGACCTTCCCCAGTATCTTACTGGACAGCAATAACCCCACTCTCCCCTTTTTCTTCTCCAACTTATTGGAGGCAAAATACTGTTGGGGGAATCGGGGTTGCCTTATGCGTCCTTCATCTTTGGTGGGCAAATGGATCTCCTGAACAAAAACTACATCACCCTCCAATCTAGTACATTCTTTAAAGAACAGTTGCCTCTTATAGAAGGAGTTCAGACCCCTAACATTTATAGTCATCAGCTTAAGCGCAGCCATAAGCTTTCCCCACTACTCCAGATGCCAGAACCACCTCCGCCCCCCCACCCACCCCTTCACTCCCTTCCCAGCCCTCCCCCTCCCCCTCCCCCCCAACCCTTCCCTCCCCTCCCCACCCCCCACACTCCCCTCCAACCCCCCTCCCCCCATCTCACCACCTGATCCATCAAGTAGATCGTTTCCAAGTCACGTCAGACCAGGACAGCTCCCCTGCACACTGTATATAAATTCCCCACAAGATAAATATACTAAATTCCCCGCTTATCAACGCAAAAAATTCCAACCCCTCACCCGGCTCCACCGCCCCAAATCCACTCTCAGCCCAAATACAAAACCTGCAACAGCAATAAACTCTTTAACCAAAACTTATCATATTGGCAGCATATTAACACACATATACCACCCGCCAGGCACCCTCTTCAGCAAACCCTCCCCACGTCCTCCTTACAGACCCGACAGATTTGCCCATAACTAATAACCAGTTTTTCAAGCCAATAAACAGTAATTCAGGTGGCCGACTCTCCATTCTGCAGTGCTGGCCTCAGCTTCCGCAGCCTCCGCTCTCCGCCCGACACTCTACTCCATCTCGTCTGCGAACTCTTAGGGAGGTCTCCCCCCTCTCTCGCTCCCTGCTCTCTTGGTAGGGTCGTCGGGAGATTTGACCATCCCGCTTGTTTCAGGCCCGAAATCGCCGCCTCCACCGTATGAGCCACATAGGATTTAGTGTTAATGGTGAACTGGAAACCCACTGGAAACAGCCACCGGTACCGCACATTTTCCTCCCGGAGACGTCGCGTCACCAGCTGATACTCCCTACGTTTTTTCATGGTTATGCTGGATATGTCAGCGAACACTTCCACATCGGCCCCATGCCAGTTAATTTTCCCCAGCTTCTGAGCCGCCTTGGTCACCAGCTCTTTTGACCGATATTCATGCAAACAACAGACAATGTCTCTTGCGCTGTTTTCCCTCCTCGGGCCCAGAGATCGATGGACCCTGTCCACTCTGAGGCACACCCCCTCTACTTCCATATCGGCATCCTTCAATACAGCGCCACAAAACTCTTCCACCAGAGCGACATAGTTGACTGCTCCTTCCCCCTCTGGGAGGCCACGTATTCTAATATTCAAACGGCGGGACCTATTCTCGAGGTCTTCCAATTTCTGCAAAATGTCTCCATGCACCTCCTCCATCGCGGTGGTGCGCTGTGCAGTAGCGCCGAGCTGTTCCTCATGCTCATCAACTCTATTTTCCAGCTCCTCCAGACAGGCGCCGAGCGATAGCATATCCCCCTTCAACTCCTTAAACCAGCTCTGAACCTCCATCTTAAAGGTAGTTAACTCAGATTTTGTGGATTCAAACCAGCTTTGCAGGTCTTCGCGCAGGCTCTGTATCTCGCCGGCGTTACCTTTCGTGGCTCCTCCATCTCCTGCCTCTCCGGCCTCACCGCTACTAGCCGCCATCTTGCTGACCTGTGGCTTCACTCCTGCTCCCCCTTTGAAGGAGAAGGTTTTTAAGTCCATTCCAGTTTTTTTTCCTGCCATCAAGTCATACAATGTTTCGGTCTACCCCGCACGTCGCTATTGCGGTTCAAGTCGGGTTGCTCAGCAGGGCTTAATCCTTATGTCAGGGCTCTTTTGCGCTATCCCCGTCGGAGCTTACGGCTTAGGCAGCTATCGTGGTGTTGACGTCACCGGAAGTCAATTCTATAGCTTTAATATTTTTTACAAATGGTGCCACTCCTTCCCTTCTTCCTATCCTGTCATTCCTAAATAAAATTTAGCCCGCTATAATTACATTTCAGCCATGGATGTCCGTGAGCCATGTCTCTGTAATCACTACTAAATCCAAGTCAGCCTCTTCCATTAAAGCCACAACATCTGGGATCTGATGCTGTCCCTTTTACCAATCTTTACAGAGATAACTAATGTTTCACATACCTGGGGGCCTTCTTCACTCATCCCCAACAAATCTAGTTTAAAGCCCTCTTCAGTAGGTTAGCCAGTCTGCTGCTGAAGACACTTTGACACTTCTTGGGCAGAATTACACCATCTCTGCTCTGCAGCCCTTGGAAAATCATCTCATGGTCCAGAAAAACATTTCAGTACATATTTCCTGCTGCCACTTCACGCCTCTCCCCTTAGGGCTTCTCAATATCCAGTGACTGCTACCACTCCTCAAGATCCTATCTAAGGTCACAGTCAAATTCTGCTTTTTTATTTATTTATTTAGCAACATTTTTATACTGCTGTATCTTCCAGTCACAGCGGTGTACAGGGAACAAGTAGAAAATGTATAACATTACATTAGGACGTGTCAGTTTTAGGGGTAGATTTTTATTTTTCCAAACTTTGGAAGGTTTTTAAAGAGGGTTTTAAACTACTAGCGACCAAATTATGCAGTTTTGCATGCTGAATCTAAAGTTATCTTCAGAAACTGCTTAAAGTGAGTCTTACCTACATCAAATCGCAGTTGAAATATATGGAAATTAAATAATATTTATTTGAACGTACAAATAGTCTGAACAACACCTGTAGACACATAATTGTCTTTAAAATGTTATTTATGCAGTTAATTTAATGTTATTTAACAAAATCTAGCAAAGAAGCCATATCTTGTTTGCTTCTGTTTCGGCTTCCTGCTGACCATATGACCCCCAATATAATGTTCCCTCCTCTCTTGATTGTACACATGACCAGCAGCCTTAGTTGTCATTTTTATACATTTTTCTATGGACTGGGTATGAGATGGCCAGTCTGGAACCACCAGAAGGTTGGGGGTTCAAATCCCACTAGAGGACAGCAACCTTGGGCCGGAAGGACTGGGGTTTCTAGTCCCACAGGTGCTCCTTGTGGTCTTGGGCAAGCCACTTAACCCTCCATAGCCCATGTTCCCTGTAAAATAGTTATCTCCAAGTTATAATGCCCTGTTCAATGTAATTTCAGTTTGTTCAATGTAAACCACACTGATGCAGAATTGCACAGTATATAAAAGAATGTAAATAAATTATTAAGAAGGGACCCAGGATATCAATGCTTGACCCAATACAAGCATTGTGGAACCTGTGTCTTTTGGGGAAACTGCTAGGTACATATGACCTAGATTGGCTACTGTTGGAAATAGGATACTGGGCTTGATGGACCTTGGTCTGACCCAGTATGGCATATCTTATGTTCTTATGTTAGCTTTAAAGCTGCATGTGCTTCAACTGGATGCTACATTTTTCTTAAAATACCCTTTTAAATGCCTGGTGATGTAGGGGGATCAGTTATGTGTTCTTGGAAGTATCACAACTAGAGAAATTTTTGAAATCTCATTCTGATGTGCAAAATCATTCCAAGGTAAAATAAATTAGCATGTTTTGCTATTCTGCATATGTAAGAATGTTTTTAAGTAATTATGTCTTCATTAAGCAGTGTTTAAGCTCCCCTGGATGTGGACTGATGAGATAATTGTTTTCCTTTTTTTTTCTTTTCTTTTGGTTATTGAATGTGGGATTCCCATTCTGTTTTGTTTCTGGTTTGTAAACAAATTAAATGTACAATAAAAATATATATAGAGAGATAGATAGAGATAGATAAATAGATAGATAAAAATGGAGCTCACTCCAAAAACCTCTAATCTGGGGAACAAAGATGTCATCATCATGCCACCCCACATGAGGCTCAAAATAAGAAAATTTTCACAGTTCCAAATAAAGCTGTTATAAAAAGTTACTTTGAAGTTTTTGAAACAAGAAGTGGAGGAAATCCTTTAAAACCTCTATGCAGATGTGAACATGAATTTATTTTCATATGACAAACTTTTATGAGTGGCACTTGTTTTATTGGTGATACCATTCAATTAATTGTGTTAATTAAAGTTTTTTTAAGAAGGTCTGAGAATGCATCTAGGATGTTCTTTGAAGCTGGGATATAAATAGGTGAACATACGGTAAATGATACGCTAGATATACTATAGCTGAAGAAGTATAAGTTTTTGTTATGCTTACACTGTGTTTCTTTTTAGATTAAATACTGGATATGGCTGAAACCATTGGCTAAGGCTGAAGGATTACTGTAGTTGTGTTTATTTTGGATATGGATAGAAAGTGGAGTGGAGGAATAGCCTAGTGGTTAGAGCACTGGCTTGTTAACCAAGCAACCAGGCTTCAAGTCCCACTAATACTCTTTGTGGCCTTGGGCAAGTCACTTAACACTCCATTACCTCAGAAGAAAGGCCTGGCAATCTACTTTCAGTCACACTGCCAAGAAAACCCAGGAGCCTCTGGGTTGCCAGGAGTCAGCACTGACTCAAAGGCACACATTGCATTTGGATGGAAATGCAGATAGTTAAGCAAACTCTCTGATTTTGATGTTTTTTCTTTGTAAATCAATGATTCAGCCATGTTAACTCCTACCCGTTTTAATGTACAAATCACATTCTATGTAAACCGCTTTGATTGTACCCAGAAAGGCAGTATATAAGATCCATAAATAAATAATAACCCTTTGCATTTCCATATTTTGAAGAGATAAATAACTTTTTATAACAGTATTATTTGGAACTGTGAAAACTCTCTTACTTTGGACCTCATATTTGTAAACCACTGTGATAGCCTTGGCTATTAAGCGATATATAAAGTGCTCTAAATAAATAAATACGTATGTTTTCTTGTTGCATTCTTGAGAAGCATGGAGGACATGCAAGATTTCTTACAAATGGATATAAAAATAATGAACAATTATTGACACCAAATTATTCAAAGCAGTTAAATCACATGCGGATTGTGAGAAATTGCAGGAGTACTTTGAAAGACTGGGAGACTGAGCATCGAAATAGCAGATGAAATTGAATGTAGACAAGTGCAAAGTGATGTACATAGGAAGAATAACCCAAATTATAGTTACACGATGCATGCTTCTACATTAGGAGTCATCACCCAAGAAAAGGATCTAGGTGTCATCATGGGCAATAGATCGAAATCTCCTTTCCAGTATGTGGTGGAGTCCAACAAAGGCACAAGCCGTGCAATGGAAGACAAAGGACACTAAAGAGCAAGGGAGGAGACCAAACCCCCAATTCAATAAAGTCCTCAATAGGTGGTGGTGGCCAAAAAAGCAAACAGAATGTTAGGAATTTTTAGGAAAGGAATAGAAAATAAAACAAAAAATATCGTAATGTTTCTATATCACTCCTTGGTGCATGCAATTAGCGGCACCAAGGTTGTGGCTGGCTTGTGTGGTAAACAGTGACAGGGACAGAAGGCTACTGTTAGTATGTGACAGAGATTTATGGCAGAAGCAGAGAAAAGTGTGCTTTACAATTTACGTTTTGTGAATGACATGGGGTAACATCTATGGCTGCTTGCTGGAAGGCTGAATAGTAGAGTGATATATAGAGAACAGAGAGGATTGAATAAGAGCCATCAGTGGCCTGCCTCACAAGAAGAGAGAAGTGGTTTTCAAAGCCCTATCTGTTTACAGAGTGCTGTAAAAAGCATATGAAAGAAAGGCAATCCCTATTCAGCAGAGCTTACTGTCTAGTATGATTACATCATGAGCTGCAGAAATTTTCAAGGAAGGCACATGGAATATCTGCAGTCAGAGGCACAAATGCAGAGAAAGAGAGAGGCATTCTAGGAGCATGCCCTCTTATATTCCACTAGCCAAGATAAAAAGAGATATGTAACAGAAGAGTAACAAAAGCTCCCATCTCCACACAGGGGCCAAGGAAGACTGAGACCATGCAGGGCTGGGGGGAGGGGAGGGCAGAAGGCAAGCGGCAGGTAAAGCCAACAAAGCAGGTGAAACCTATACCCTGCTGAGAGGTAAAGTATATGCAGCTTATTTTGGCAAATACAGAATCTGATGATTGCTCATATATGAGAATTACATCAGACTCACCAGATATTGAAAGTTTCATGACTGAAGAGGGCCTGAAAATCTTGTTGTTAAGTGGTGGGGAAATAGGAAGTGATACTACCAGGACCAAGATCACCCTAAAGGCAGACCAGGCTGTAGAAAGTGGAAATGTAATAAAACAAAACTTTTTTACAGACTCCTCAGTGAAGCAAAGGGTTACTTTAATTACATTCTTGCAAGAATGGTGTCTGACTGATGCAGACACATTTATCCTCTGTTTCACAGTTCTTTTATAGTACACTATGTCCTCTCCCTCGTCCAGCATGTCTATAACTCATTGGTTAAAACTGTCTCACTCCACGTCTTGCACTTCCGTACCTGTGGCAGGCTCCGTATTACTAGCCACATAGACTCTCCTTCCAGGATGCAGATATACAACAAAGGGAGTCAGAAAGTCATTACATACAAAATTACATTACAGAGTGGTAGATGAGTGGAATACAAAAATTATATTACATTGTAAAAATAACATATGACGTTTGTTTATATCAAACCCCTCCCTCTTTCTCTTCAGAGTTTTCTTGTTACTTTTTACATTTACTCTATAGTTCCATAGGAAACTTCTAATTTAGATAACATCCTTCCCGACTCTATCCCTTCCCCTTTATTGTCCATTGCACCCTTGCGCACTGGAGATGATACAATCATTTGTTTAGTGCTTGCCGTTTCTATCAATTTTTGAGTTAGCCCTCCTATACACGTTATTATGCAACACTCCACCGTAATTAATACTCCAGTTACAACAAATACAGAGGTAAATATAGAAACTACCACCCCTTTCCGCTTCCTAAACCATGACTCCAACCATCCAGTGAGAGAGGTATCCGTACCTGAATTTTCTGCCAATTCCGCTGTCAAGGTAGTTAGCCCTCGCAGGGCTTTAGTGATAGTGCTATCAGGGGCTGTTTTATTGGGGATGAACATACAACATTTCCCACCCCCCCAAAATCACACACATGCCCCCTTTTTCAGCCACCATCATATCTAAAATCATTCGGTTCTCCCAGGCCATTCTGCTAGTAGTGTCCAGTTGTTCTGCGATCCCCTTTATTGCATTCCGGGTATAATTGATAAACCGCTGTAGGTTATAATATATATAATTTATCCAATCTGCATTTTTGCTTATCGTGATTACCCATAACAAGGATTCAAATCCAGCTGCAATCTGGTTTTGGGCTTTATACTCATCCGGAACTTCCCGAGGGACTCCTATTGCGTCTATATATATCCTTTCATCAAATGAGGCTCCCAAAGTACTCCTCCTTTTCCTTTGTATTTGCCCCTTGTCCTGTTCTGTGAATGCCAAGGTGAAAGGGACTGCCAATTGAACTATTGCACATGTTCCCAACCATAGGGTAGGCAATGTTGGTCTCAACGTCCGCCCTCCACAGTACCACCACAGGTCTGCCGTAGGGATTATCAGGTTGGAGTAGTTCTTCTCTTCTCCTTCCATCCCCGTTAGGTTTAAGCTTAGAACGCAGGTGTTCAGTTCCCCCACTTCCCTTGTGTAGTTCTTCCCCCGCCTGATGAGACAGGCAGAGTGATTTCCAAACACTTCTGAAAATGTGGGGGGAACTTTTACCTCCTTTAAGTCTGTAGGGGGAAAGAATAAACTCAATGACTTGCAACTTTCATTTCCCCAAGACATTTTTTTCCTGATACAGAGATATGAGGCATCTTACTCCCATCGGGATCTATATCCCACCTCAAGGGTAAGGGCACAACTTGTGCAATGGGCCTCCCAGAGGCACATGCATAGCAATTGCTACGGTTGAGACTTCCTATGGTATATTTAACCAATTCCACCCAGGTGTTCACGTCCCCATAACCCGTTTCCACCTCTAGAGTGTCCCTCAAATCTTTAATCTCCACTATCTTGATTGCCTTAGGGTCCTTATTAGGTTCAAAGGAAATGCTGGGAAATGGTATGGAAACCTGAGTCTGATTCTTCAGGGGTATTTTTATCCTCAATTTTCCCAGGGGATCTTGTCCACTAACGTCTATTCCTAGTCCATAGGTCCCATCCAGTGAGTCATCCCTTCCAGAGAGGGTGACCACGATGGGGTTGCAACTTCCTGGGTTACATTGCTGAATGCTGTGTTTCTTTATAATTGCTATTTTCTTTTGAACTGGGTGCCTCTTCCCGTCTGGGGAGACCCAGCCTCCATCCTCAGTGGTCCACCAAACTTGTGACCACCCGTAACAGGGCATCCTGAACACAAGTGTCTGGGCAGTCTCTGGACACACATACTTATTACAAAAAGTTGTAGGAAAATAGTAATATCACCCATCACAACTTATCACTTGGCAGGCATCAAATTCTAGGCTCACTGGTCCCTCTCCCTCTGGTACGGTTACAGTAAATATGTTAGGGTACACCCTTCCCCATCGTGTCTGTGTTTGTACTTGTTACTCCGTCCATCCCTTTCCCGTCTTAAATCCCATGTCATTCCCCTTAACAGAGAAAGTGATCCCCCCCAACATAGCAACACCATCCACTTTTCTTGTCCATGTTATAATTTTTATTAGTCTTTTTTAACCAACTCCTCTCCTGTTCTTCTGTTTTTCCTTGTTATTTTCAGGTGCAGAGGGTCATTAGTTCCCTGGACCTTCCATTGTTCATCTGAAGGAGCTTCGACCGCACCTTTAATTTGTGTATAATGAGTCCAACCTTTTTCCACAGTTCTTACAGAAGTCACAGTATTCAGTAAGACCTGGAATGGGCCTTCCCAGTCTGGTTGCAATTTGGACTCCTTCCATGATTTTATCAAGATCCACTGTCCTGGTTTGAGACCGTGAACTGCAAACTCCAACCGGGGAGGGGGGGGGGTTGTGCCAACAGTCCTTTATTCCTGAGAACGGATAAGGAAGAGGACAGCCCAAGTATATATTCTTTAAGAAACTTATCTTTGGTTTCAAACTGAGGAGGTTCCTTTAATTGTCCCATATAGGGTAATCCAAATAACATTTCATAGGGAGACAATCCTAAATCTTCTGAGGAGCTGTTCGGATTCTTAACAATGCTAAGGGCAAACACTTAGTCTAGGGTAATTTTGTTTCTAACATCAATTTGACTAGCTGCTTCTTTGTAGTCTGATTCATGCATTCCACTCTCCCTGAGGAGGGTGGATGCCTTGGAGTATGGAAATCCCAGGATACTCCCAGAGTTTCCATTATGTTTTGCAATACCTTGGCTGTAAAATGACTTCCCTGGTCTGAGTCAATGTGACCTATCATTCCATATCTTGGAATGATTTCTTCCAAGACTATTTTTGCTACTCCTATTGCTGTGGCAGCTACCATGGGATATGCCTCCACCCATCCCATCAAATGGTCCACTATTACCAAAAGGTACTTCACCCGCCCATCCAGGGGCAACTCAGTGAAATCAACCTGTATACTTTAGAATGGACGAAGACCAGGGTCTCTGCCTCCCTGTGGTTGTTTCCTAAGGACATTTTTGTTTATTTTCTTACAGGTTATACACCTCTCACACACTTGTTTGGCTACTGTGGATATTCCCATACACCCATAGTGCCTTAGAACCATTGCCTGTACACCCCAATGACTCCCTTGATGTGGAATGGCCATAATTTCTCTCATTGTTTGTTTGTTTACCATCTGCCTGCCATCGGGTAAAACCCATTTTCGCCCTTTCAGTTTCTACTGCCCCTATATCTTCGAGTTTTCATTTTTCCCTTTCAGTAAATATGGGATTTGCTGCATGACTCACTATTTCTGGGGTTAAATTGTATATGGGGTTAAGTCTTCCTCTAAGGCAGCTTCCTTAGCTGTTTCATCTGCTAATCTATTTCCTCTGGCTTCGAAAGAATTCCCTGCTTAATGACCGTTTACATGCACGACTGCTATTTCTTGTGGCAGCAGCAAATTATTTTACACTTGCTAAATTAATCTTTTCACTGTTTACATATAAGTTAAGGATTTGACATAACTACCCTTCATCCATGCCAAATTTCGGCTAGAAGACTGCAGCTAGTTTTATGCTTTTTTTTTGTCCATGTAAAACAGCAATTCTTAAAACACTTCTTTGCTTTATCCTTATTCTTAGTGTGTTCATTACTCTGCCATTTACTTCAACATCCTCCCTAATAGACTGTCTGGAGGAATGTCCCCGGGGTCTGTACTGCCAGCCCCGTCCTTACTCGAGTTTCCTTTAGAATTCCTAATACCTATCGAGACTTGTTTCACCAATGTGCTTTTTACTTCGTCTCTCTCTGGCCACACTGCTCGTGGATGCATAGGAACCACGGAATGAGATTCCACACTCACTTCGTGTCTAGGACACGTCTCATACACACAACAATCTGTCTCAATACCCAACCACAAAGGTAATACTTTACAGTCTTGTTTCTTACCTTGGTCCATGCACGGAGTTACCTGGTTGACGCGTTTGTGCCTGCTTAATACCTGGTCTGCTTCACTGAGTCTATATTGATTTTTCCTTCATGGTCTCAGGATTTTGCTGTCAGTATGATGTTGGAGCCCCCTGTCGTCGATACACGAGGCTGTTGAACTCAATGGGATGTACCTCTCTGTTCTCGGTGGCGATGGTCTCCTCCAGCGATGACACAATCTCGGACGAGCGACCAATCTGTAATAAGACATAACTTTTTTATACAATAACAGACTCCTCAGTGAAGCAAAGGGTTACTTTAAATGCAAGAACAGTGTCTGACTGATGCAGACACATTTATCCTCTGTTTCACAGTTCTTTTATAGTACACTATGTCCTCTCCCTCTTCCTGCATGTCTATAACTCATTGGTTAATACTGTCTCATTCCAGTTCTTTGCACTTCCGCACCTGTGGCAGGCTATGTGTTACTAGCCACGTAGTCTCCCCTCCCAGGATGCAGACATACAGCAAAGGGAGTCAGAAAGTCATTACATACAAAATTATATTACAGAGTGGTAGATGAGTGGAATACAAGGATTATATTACATTGTAAAAATAACATATCACATTTGTTTATATCAGAAAGAATGCCCCTGGTTTTTCATCATCTCCTCCATTTTACTGAATATGGACAATAAATTTGTATATAACTTTATGGAAACACACTCTGGATTACCTGCTCCAAAGTTCAGATCAGAACTATCAGTAGTAAGCGACATATTCAAAAGATCTCAGAGTACTCACTTTTATTTTGAATCATTCAATTTCAGGGGGATAGTGTAGGCAATGTTAAATACCATTTTGGTATTCATTGCCTAGTTAAAAAATCAAATTAGCAGTATGTCGCTCTCTCTCCTTGCAATCAGGTGAAGCCCCAGAGTTGGTCAAAGTGGTGGTACCCTAGGCAGACCTTAAGCCTTACACCCTCCTTGGCTATCAAAATCTATTGTTTAGTTTTGAATGCCCTGCTCTTTGTCACTATACAGAAGTTGCCTCCCTAGGTGACCATCTAATTTCACTGATGGTTGGCCAAGCTGTACTTGTAATTTTATTTATTTTATTTATTTATTTAAAAGCTTTTCTATACCGTGCTCTTTAAAATCAGTGTGGTTTACAATTAACTTATTCTTGTACAATGAGGGAGGACCTGCATTGTACTTATATTGAATGGGAGACATAACTTGGAACTGTGACTGGGGTAACTATATACAGGATGAGTGAGCCCTTTGTCCCTACAGCGTTCAACGGTATGGCTGGGACTCATAACTATGTACACAGCTTATCTTTTCTTTACAGTTATTTACAGACTTACTTTATTTACATTTGTTATCAGTTCTTTGGCCTATCAGGTGGTTGGCTTGGAGCTCCCAGTTGTCTCAGACTGCATAGGGTGTGTTGGGAATGCTGTCGGGGTGGGCTGGGGAGTGGCAGATGGGGTTGTATCATTGGGCTGTGAGTAATGTCAAAGAAACAGATGGTGCTTTAAGGCCTTTCTGAATTGGGTGAGGTCCGTGATAGCTCTGATGTTGGGGGGGGGGGAGGTTATTCCAGCATGTTGGGGCATAGAACGCGAAGGCTCTGTTCCTTGTTGCCTGAGAACATTTTGTTGATTCCTTGGGGATTACAAGTGTGTTGGTAGCAAAGGACCTTCTTGGTCTGTTATGGGGGGTGGGGTTGAGGAGGTCTGTGAGGGAGGAGGAGGATAACTTGTGGATGGCTTTGAAGGTCAGCAGTATTACTTTGTATGTGAACCGGCGGTTGATCGGTAGCCAGTGTAGGTCCTTCAAGATGGGGGTTATGTGGTCTCTTCTGGAGATCCCGGCGAGGATGCGGGCAGCAGCATTCATTGCGAGTTGTGGCGGGTTTAGTGTGCTCTTGGGGAGACCATGTAGAATGGCGTTGGCGTAGTCAAAGTGGGGAGTTACCAGCGCTTGGAAGATTGTTCGGAAGTCGTCAGGCTGCAACATGGGTCGGAGATGTCGAAATGTTCGGATCTTATGATAGATAGCTCTGATGGTGTTGTTTATGTGCGCTTTCATATCAAGGTGCTGGTCTAGCGTGACACCCAGGTAGCATACTGTGGATTTACTTGGGAGCTCTGCATCTCGAACTTTTATTGTAGCAGGAGGGGAGAAGTTTTTGTTTCTTGTGATGAAAAGAACCTCTGTTTTGTTGAAGTTGATTCGGAAGTTCTGTGTGTGGAGCCAGTCAGAGATTGCATTGAAGCATTTCACTAATGTTGAGAAGTCAGGTTGGTTGATGCAGAATGGGGTGAGTAGCAGGACATCATCCACATAAATCAGGCTGGAGATGTTGAAGGAGCAGATGATTTCACAAATTGGCTGCATATATATGTTGAACAGGAGAGCAGAAAGTGAGGAGCCCTGAGGAACCCCTTGTCTTTGTTGAAAAGGCTCCGAGGTCTTAGGTCCCATCCTTACATACTGTCGTCTATCTGCTAGGTAGGACTTGCACCAGCTCCAGGCTAGGCCCTGGATTCCCTTCTCATGGAGGCGTGTCAGGAGCTGCTCATGATTGACTGAGTCAAATGCAGCGACAATGTCCAGGAAGATAAGGGCATATCCGTTTCTGATATTATCTATTCCTCTGCTTATGGTATTGATTAGCGTGGTGAGCAGCATCTCAACTCCATGCGATTCTCTGAAACTGTGCTGACATGGATCCAGGGGGGCAATGGTATCGATGTGCTGCTGAACCTGCCTTTGGATGACCTTCTCGATTATCTTAGCCAGCAGGGGGATACTTGAGATCGGGCGGTATGATTCGGCCTTCTGGGGGTTTAGCTAGTTGTTCTTTAGTAGGGGCCATATGGATGTCTGTTTGAGGGTTGATGGGAAGGTTCCTGTTGAGAAGGATAGGCCCATGATCCTGGCTAGGATTGGGCTGAGTTCTGTGCGCAACGATCTTATCCAGAATGCTGGACAGGGGTCGTTTGGGGCAGTTGTAGTGTTGATGGCTGCAATGATGTCCTGGATGCTTCTCTCGGATGGTGGTGTGAGTGCGGTGAGCAGCGTTAGATGGTATGGGTTTTGGCTAGGTGTGTGTTTCATGGCTGTGTAGACTTTCTTGGACTTGGCCAGTAGGAAGTCCGCGTATTCTTGGGGTTGCAGTAGGTTTGGTTGGGGGAGGCGCTGGTTCTTTCGTTAAGGACTTCACTATGTTGAAGAGATCCCGCGGCTTGTTTAGGGATCGTTGCAGGAGTTCAGAGTGGTGCAACTTCATTTTGTCTGAGATTGCTTCCCGGTGTAGTTTTAAGTGGGATGTGTAAGCTGTCTGGTCAACTGGGGATCGGGAGCGACACCATTTTCTCTCTAGCTTCCTGAGGAGAAGTAGTAAGTCCGCAGCTCTGTGGAGAACCAGCAAGCTGATTTCTTCCTTCTTGCTGACCTGTCCAGATCAAGTGTTTTTTCCAAGGAGGGTAGCTGTGCGAAGGAGCTCAGGTTATTATCCCACATAGCTATCATTTCATCCAGGTTAGCTGCCGGCAGTTTATTTATTTTAATAAACATATTTATTTATGTTTATTAAAACTTGATATACTGCTCTTCGCAGGGGCAACAGAGCGGTTTACAATAAAATTATAAAATCAGTTTAGAAAATAGAAAGGAACTGCAATGAATGATACAAGAAATGTACATGCACGCATAAGGAAGGGTGGGGGAGAGGAAGAGAGAGAGAGAGAGGAAAAAGGAAAGGAAAACAGGGAGAAGGTACAATTATGGAGGGAGATAAAAGGTCTTTTTGAAGAGGTAGGTTTTGAATTGAGACTTAAATTTAGTAAATGAAGGTTTGAGATGGAGGTCTGAGAGGAGGTTATTCCATAAGCTGGGACCAAGGAAACAGAATGCAGAATGATGGGTGGATTCAAGGTGAGCCTGTGAGGCAGCAGGGAGGTGGAGACAATTTGTGTGAATTTATTTATTTTATTTATTTAGCTGTATTTATATCCTGCTTTTCACTGGGTCAAAGCAGTCAATTGGGAGATACATTTAACACGAGGGGATATGACACACATATGCTAATATGTACAGGGAACATGGGCAATGGAGGGTTAAGTGGCTTGCCCAAGACCACAAGGAGTGCCTATAGGACTAGAAATCCCAGTCCCTCTGGCCTGAGATTGCTGTCCCCAGGTGGGACTTGAACCCCTGGCTCTCCGGCCTGAAGTACCTTGTCCTAACCACTAGGCCACTCCTCCCCCCAGCTGGGAATGGAGTGGAGCACATGGTGTGTGAGGGATGATGAGTGAGGAAAGATAGTGAGGTATACCGGAGTAGAGTGTTTTATGAACCAGAGTGAGAATTTTAAATTGAATGCAGTATTGAACTGGAAGCCAATGAAGCCAGATTAATTGAGGGGTAACATGATATGAACAAGTGGCATAAAAGAGTAATTTAGCAGCAGTATTTTGAATACGTTGCAGGCACTTTAATTCATACAGAGGAAGACCAGTGAAAAGAGGGTTACATAAATCCAGCTGAGAAAGTATACAAGTTATGAGTAAAGTAGTCAAAGCGGGTGTGGGAAGGAATGGGTGTACTGCCCTGATTCAATAGAGGAGAGGAAAAGAGCACTTAAAAATGAGACTGATATATTGATGGAAGGTGAGGGCAAAGTCAGGAATGACCCTGAGATATCGATGGTACTGGAGGGGGACTGGAAGGGTGATGAAACTAGGGAAGGGAAGAGAGGGATGGAAGGGAGCTGACACCTGGGGATGAGACTGATAGGTGACTAGGTAATGGGGGTGGGGCTGGCAGGAAGGGGGCACTGGCACTGTATTTTGAGTAGAAGGGGATGAACAGTGGGGAAGGAGGGAAACTGGAAGGGAATGGACACCAGTGGCAGTCCTGCGAATGCAAGGGGGTTGAAATTGAAAGGTACTGGAAGGGGAGAACTAGAAAAGGGGGCTGATACTAGAGAGGGTTACTAGGACTGGAAACAGGCTGATGGAAGGAAGTGAGGTAAACAAAAAAAGAGACAAGAAATGGCAGATGGACTATAAACCATAGAAAGAGAACTAAGAGAAGACAGGAAAGCAGAAGCCTCAGATCAGGACCAGCATGATCAGAGAATAAAAAAATTATTTTATTTTCAATTTAGTGATTGGACTTTGCACGATCTTTATGGGGAACTGCAACTCTTATTTATCTGATGTTGCACTGCATGCGGAGTCTGGCTTCTTGGGGATTCAGTTTAATTTTTGTCTATATATTTTTATTTTTACTTTAGGTTGTAGTCACTTATTCTGTACTTGGTGAGGGTCTGTGTTCTGAGTGTGTGACTGAGACCATGTGTTCTGTTAACATGGAGTTTGTACATAGGGATCTATACTGTACGGTAGTAATTTGACTGTTCAGACCCGGTCGCGAATTACCGCGGCTGGGCACAGGCATTCATTGGCGGGCCAAGGGAGCGGGGGGGTGGGGAGGGTGGGGGGCGGCGAGGGCGGGCTGAGGCAGGAGATAAAACAGCGCGTTCGGCGCTGGCTCGGCCTCTTTCACCGCTCCCCCCTCCTTCGGCTAGTGAGGAAGGACGCCACCGCATCGAAGGAGCCGTGTCTGTATCGGGTCTAGGACCGGTCCTGCATCTAGAGGAGCAGGACAGCACAGCATCGAGGGAGCTGCGTTGGTATCGGGCTTGGCGGGAACTTGGGCGGCAAGTACAAGATTAAACATATAAAGAAAGAGTAATAATAAAACTGTTGGGCGCCCGATCGGACGCAGCGGTGAGCGCCACGTTTGGGTGTCCCTTTGGGGGGGGAGGAACAAGGAAGTGTTATGGCATGATGGCGGCAGCTGGGGGGGGGGAGAATTGGGGTGACCCACCTCTTGCGCCCTCAGGCTGCTCTGGCCGCGGCTCACCACTTGCGCCCTCGGGCGGCATCTCCGGCCGGTCAGGGGAGGCAGACATGGCGTGAGAGGCAGAGAAGATGATCCCAGCCATGTGCACGCCCAAACAGAACGGCCGGCTATGCTGTGCATGCAGGCGGCGACCCCATGCGGACCCGACACAGGATAACATGAAGCACGTGTAAGGCAAAATTCACTTAAAAAAAAAAAAGGGGGGAATTATGTTGGGAAGCACGGCGAACAGACAAAGAAAGATCTGTAAAAAAAAAAAAGGGATAACAATGTGTAAAGGAGGGAGTCAATGCAAAAAATATATATATATATATCTGTGAAACAGGGGAGGAAGAGTAATGCTGCCATCTAATGGACATGGATGGTATAGACGATAGTATGGTAGTATGGCGGAATTAATAAATGAAGAATGTACTTGGGTGGAGAAAATATAGGGAATATCAAAAAAAAAGAGGAACCCCTGTTTAATAAAGTGATGGGGATATTTATCTGCAGGGAACAGTTGATGTTGAAAGGAGAGATAAAAAATGCTTATGCTACTATGAAGAGATGTTTCGGGGAAATGCTGGCGGGAGGAACTAGGATGCAAGAGTGCACGGGATTAAGACAAGCATATGAAACAGATATTCATTTAGTTTTATTTTCCCACCACCTTGCGTAGTGATTTTATCTTTGACTAGAGATGCCTCGAAAGGAAATCCAAAGAGCCTCCAGGGCGCGCAGCACCAAGCAGTCACGTGGAAGTGCTGCAGCGAAGAAGAAAGCACCAGCAGCAAGGGCATGTGCAGATAAGAGATCAAACAACAGGAGAGCGGCTTCGGCTAGCAAGGAAGCATCAAGCAGGACAGCAGCAGTGAGGCCCAGGCGCAGCAATAGGGAAAAGGTGACACAGCAACGCGAGAGCGCGGGCTCTACACAGAAACAGGAGATGGACGAGCTGTTACAGATGATATGGGATCAAGTTACCCAACACGGCCTGACTTCAGTTAGACAAAGACTTGGAATGCCAGGCTCAGAGAGCGGGGAACAGCCGTCCACGAGCAATAGCACGTCATCATCTAGCACGACAAAGGGTAAGACTGGGTATGAAAGGGGGGCGCCAGAGCTGTTAGCTTCATCATCAGAGGAAATCCTTTTCAGATAGTGATGGGGACCTAACATTGGCTGATGTCATACAGAATGCAGTTAAAAATTTTAAAAGACATAGAAAACCAAAACAAGTCAACCCTCTAAGGCAGGTATGGTCAGGACAGAGTCAAAAGGGGGAGGAACGGGATAGCATATCAAATGGGGCGGCCCAAAGAACGCAGGTTGAGTAGTGCGATGCCAATCGCGATCCACGCTGTGGTGTGAGTTCATTGGCCAGTTCAGTGCCCAAAAAGATAAAAAAGAAGATTTGGAGACGAGAATATTTAGACCTATTCTCTCTTCTGCTTAAGGACCAGGAGGAGGAATCAAGTAGTGGAAAGGATAATGATAAAAGAAGTGAGAGGAACAGGAAGCCAAAAATTACTAAATCAGTTAATAATTGGGTGACAGCATTCCACATCTTTATGAGTGTGGTGATGGAGAGGGAACCCGAATCGGGGCCCTATCTGACCAGGTACCTGGACATGATTACCCGAGCACATAAACAATACGGGGGTTGGGTCTGGCTCAACTACGATGTGAAGTTCAGGAGAAACATGGCAGAAGATCCCAAACTAGCATGGCATCACAGGATATTGGACCTGTGGACCGAAGAAATGGCACCCAATAGGCCATGGTGTCAGGACGGGCTGCAGCAATCTTTTCAAGGCACGCAATGGCAGCAGCCTTTTCAGAACTCGCAATGGCGGCAAGCCAATCTGTCGGCCGTGCGACGGGCATGCCGCCAGTACAATACAGGGATTTGTACATGGCAGCCCTGTAAATACAAACATTCCTGTGCAGTATGTGGAAGCGGACACCCCGCATTCACATGCAGGGCATCAAGAGAGGCCAAGCCTTTCAGAACAGGGCAGCAACGCGCAAACGAGGGAATTGGCCCCAACGCCCATCAGACTTGAACGTATGCGTCTGTGGCTGTGAGCCTACCCGAAGCGGGATATAGCCACGCATATTGAAAACGGCTTCGCTCACGGTTTTCGCATTCCATCCCTAATATCAATAGAATCAAAAACACGCGTCAAAAACAACCCCACATCGGTACGTAAGCATAACTCTGTAGCGCATAACAAGATAGCAAAAGAAATAGGTATGGGAAGAGTAGCCGGGCCTTTCAAGTCACTACCATTTAAGAACATGGTACTCTCTCCATTGGGTGTGATACCAAAGAAAGAACCGGGACAATTCTGGTTAATTCACAATCTATCATACCCGGAAGGGAGGTCAGTTAATGATTATATTGATCCGGCCTTATGCTCCGTTAAATATGCAACCATCGATCAGGCAGTTATGCTAATACGCAATAGTGGGCAGCAGACACAGTTGGCGAAAGTGGATATTGAATCCGCTTTCCGGCTGCTACCGGTGTATCCTGAGTCCTTCCCATTATTGGGCTTTATGTTTAATGGGGACTTCTTTTATGATAAATGTTTACCCATGGGATGTGCGGTGTCATGTGCCTATTTTGAACAATTTAGTTCATTTTTACACTGGGTGGTTGAAGACTTGGCAGGCCCCAACACTGTGGTACACTACCTGGATGATTTCCTATTCATTTGACAAGACTATGACGATTGTAAAAGGATATTAGATATCTTTGAAGAGGTGGCACAGTCTTTTGGAATTCCATTAGCGAAAGAAAATACAGATGGCCCAAAAGCGATCATCACTTTCCTAGGCATACAGCTCGATGTGCCGGCACACAGGTCATGTCTGCCAGCTGAGAAGGTGTTGAAGATGAAGAAAGATATTCAACAACTTCACGGTCAACGAAAAGCTACATTGCAGCAATTTCAGTCCATGCTCGGCCTGCTATGCTTTGCATGCAGGGTGATACCAATGGGGCGGGTTTTCTGCCGCCTTATGGCATGGGCAACTAGAGGAATACAAAAAAAACACCATCGCATCCGTGTCACCAGGGAAATACGAGAAGACCTTCGGGTCTGGTTGCAATTCCTACACACGTTCAATGGACTTGCATTCTGGCAAGGGCTTCCAGTATCTAATGCGGAACTGGAATTCTTCACTGATGCCTTGGGAGGAATGGGGTTCGGCATATACTTTAGAGGAGCGTGGTGTTCAGAGACATTACCCAGGGAATGGCAGGTCGAGGGAACCACCAGGGACATCACTTTCTTAGAACTTTTCCCGCTAATGGTAGCCTTATGTATTTAGGCTCCTGAGCTCGCCAACAGAGCTGTCACTTTCCATATCGATAATCTGGCGGTGGTTTGGGCAGTGAACAGTATGCGAGCAAAGACAGCAAGGGTAGTGGCACTGTTAAGAAAAATTGTGTTACTATGCCTGGTACACAACATAACCATTAGAGCGGAGCATATTAAAGGTGCAAATAATAACATTGCAGATGCTCTTTCTCGTTGTAATATCAAGCTCTTTCACCAACTGGCCCCCGAGGCAGACAAGATCAAGACAACCGTGCCCAGCCATGTCTGGGAGTATGGTCCACTGAGGTATGGCAACTCCTGTTGGGCTCCTTGGCAGAGCAAACAAGGCGAAAATACGTCGCAGCATGGGAACAGTACCAAACATTTTGCGGAGATGCCGGAATACCAAACAAGGACAGACTGCAGGTAGGGACAATACTGAGTTGGATTTTGTATTGCAAGGCCAATGGGTACACAAAAGCAACAGTGCAAGCACATTTAGTAGCACTAGCATTCTTTGCAAAGGCTATGGGCGAGAGGAGTCCAAAAGCGGATTTTGTCATCAGGAGAGTAATGAGAGGTTGGTCCATAGGACAGCCACATACAGTAGACCAACAACGCCCGATCACTCATCAGATGCTACAACAACTGATGGTGACAACTAGCCAGGTATGTTACAATGAGTATGAGACTAGGCTGTTTAGATGTGCCTTTTCATGGGCATTTTATGGAGCATTCCAGATAGGGGAGCTAGTGGCATCCTCATCCTCCAGGCGCAGAACAGCCTATGGAGGGATCGAAAAGCAAGATGTAGACTTCCTCGCAGGGGCCGTAGTGCTACACTTGCAAAGATCCAAAACTGACACTGTCGGTAAAGGTGCGCAGGTGGGGTTGTCGGCATTGCCCAATGACCTCTCGTGCCCAGTAACAAATGCCATAGCATATCGACAGGTACAAGCGGACACTGGAAAGCAATGGTTCTTACATGCGAACGGTGCCCCCCTATCACGCTTTCAATTTGCCAAAGTTCTCAAACTGGTTATAGAACGAGCAGGACGGGATGCGCTTTTACGGCTCACACTCCTTTCGTATCGGAGCTACTTCTATGGCAGCCAGCATTGGGATGTCAAAAGAACAGATCATGAATATAGGCAGGTGGCACTCAGACAGATATAAACTATATATTCGCCCAACGGAATGAAGACTGGCTGGGTCGGAGCTGCTTCTACGGCAGCCAACTTTGGGAGGTCAATGGATATAAACTGTATATACGTCCAACGGAATGAAGACTGGGTGGGTTACACAAAAAAAAAAAAAAAACCCTAAGATATAAAGGGATGGAGGAAGTCGACATTAGCAGTTTGTGTTTTCCCCGGTGAATCAATGCTTGTTAACAATGTTGTGAAAAATTAATGTTTTTGTGACATGTTTACTGTCTTATTCGGCAAATAATCATACCTTTTTGATTGTGATTCAATGCAGGTGTAAGTCGCCGCCTCTGGCCTCGAGAAGCCTGGATATGTGGTCATTCATTTGTTCACTAGGCGCAAAAACGGACTCGGTACAGACCACAGGGGCTGAATTTGGGACTTCCAGGCACGGAGGTTTCTGTGGTATGGCTGGGACGACGTGGTATGGTGTGGGACCAGCTAGTGCCGTTCCTGCTACAAAGGAAGAGGCAGACTGGGAACCCTGCGATGATAGTAGTTCACCTAGGGGGCAATGACCTCGTGTCTACTCGCAGCGTCAAGCTCACTAAAAAAATGCAGGGTGACATGCGGACTCTGGCAAACACCTTCCCTGGGACTTTGCTGGCATGGTTGCACATCATACCGCGGCGAGTGTGGAAGGGCGAAAATTCGCACAAGGCATTGGAAAGGACGAGATTAAAAGTGAACAAGTGGATGGCCCGCTTCATGGAGGCAATAGGAGGCTGCAGCATTAGGCATGACCTCATTGAAGAACGTTGCCCAGGATTGTATCGCGCAGATGGAGTACATTTGTCTGACATAGGAATGGACATTTTCCTGTGCGCCATACAAGACACGGTCAAACGATTATGGCGGAAGCAGGTGTTGGCCACAGCAGCGTGCTAGAAGTGGGGCCCCGGCAGCAAGCGAGGATTCGCTGCTGTCGGGGTTAGCAGGAAAAAACGGCCCCGATGAGAGAGAACACAGCCCAGTTTTTGTGAGTAAAGGGGGAGAGCTGCAGGGGAGAAACATGGACCTTCCCCCAATGAGATTGATAAGGCAACAAGAACACTGCTCAGATGGCCACTGCCTCGCTTTGATGGCAGGCAGGGGAGGTAAAGCAAGGGAAAAGGGTTGCGAAGGCAGCTTGAATGGCGGGCGCAACTTCTTTTCTCCTGAAGGATGTCAAAGGACTAAGGACTGAGGGAAAAAGCTGTTATGGCGGATTTTCCTACAGCCACTTGCAAGGACTGATAGATATTAGCTGTGTCTCTCGAGGGGGGAGAAGGTTTTTTGGTTTGTTATGTGCATGCTGTGGCCAACAGTTTGTTCTGTTAATGTCCATTATGGTTAATAAATAAACAGATTGTGTTGTCGAAAGAGAACGCTTAAAACGTGGTGACTTATTGAGGGGGGGAGAAGGGATAGGGTGGGGGGTGGGACAAAACCCGAGGCCGACTTGCCAATTGCACGGCTGTGCTTTTCAAATAGGTATATGGATGTTCTAGGGCCTGCTGCCGTATTTATAGTGCGTCGTTTTTCTGGGTAGGCCCCTTATGTCAGATTTTGAAGTTTATCCTAGTATGGTATGGTAGATTTGGCCTTGTAGATCTTTGGTGACTTTTGTAGGGTTTTATATTAGTTCCCAATATGCTATTACTGGAGAATGTTTGTTAGATGACCAGAAACAGATTTTTTAAAATATATTGAGTTCTGTGGGTGAATGTCCAACTTCTGCTCTGCACCCATTGTAGAGGGAGAGGTTTCTGTGGATGCAGAATATTTATTCAAAAAGAAAAAGCGAGAACCACAACACAGTTTATAATAAAATAAAATGTGTTTTTATTTTATAATTTGGTACTATAAATTGTGCTGTGGTTCTCACTTTTTCTTTTAGTTCCTTGGTGTGCGAGCATCTTGCATTTCCTTTGTTTTTTTTGCATCATATATTTACATTAACACCATGCTGGTCCAGTGCGCAGTTTCAGGAGTTATGTTGGGGTTGCCAAGCCCTTCTTGGCCACAAAGTCTTTGTTTTCCAGAGGGTGGGAAGTGCTGTGTTGGGGCGCCAAGTCACTCCTGTTTTGTGGAAGTGGGAGATGCTGCATGGGTGCTGTTGAGCCTCTCTTGTTTGGTATGTTTAGCAGCATGTTTCCTAGGCTCTGCACTGGTAACATTTGAACATAAGAAATGTCTTACTGAATCAGACTGAGGTCCATCAAGCCTAGTATCCTGTTTCCAACAGTGGCCAATCCAGGTCACAAGTACCTGACAGGTTCCCAAAAAGGCACACAAGTTCCACAATGCTCGTCCCAGGGTAAGCAGTAGATTTCCTGGGTCCTGTTTAATAAGGACCCAGGACCTTTCCTCCAGGAACTTGTCCAAACCTTTTTTAAACCCATCTACACTAACAGTTTTTACTACATCCTCTGGTAACTAATTCCAGAGTTTGATTACATAGGATCATAGGCTAACTACAGGGAGGCAGTTACATCCCCTTGCAATTACCACATTTCAGTGTGGCAAAACAGCTGCTGACTTTGCTGATTTACATCTAGGGCTGCCAACTCTGCTGTTTTACATCCTTATTGTTGGTTTTGCTATTTCTTTAGCAACTACCACATCAATAGTTACATTGTGGTTCATTCAAGGCAACTTCAGACATTCATGCATACCTGTGCTCCAGGGTTGGGCTCTGCACGTACCGATCATTCCAGGATTGAGCAATCCAAGGTTTCAATTGCCAGCTAAGTATACATACCTACTTTTTGACAAAATGTTTTTTCACTGCTCAGCTCTTTTGCTTTTGTGCACAACACTTTCAGAATAAAAAGGAGTTGGATGTTTTTCAGAAGGTTTTCTCCTGCACAACATTCCAACATTTATATAATTTTATTTTCAGCTTTTTTGTTTTTTGATCAGATCTTTGTTTACTAGTTAGTTTAGTGGTCTTGATCACAGGGGGATTTTGTTAGTGAAAACAGCTGCAGGTGCAACTAAGACCACACAGAGGTGGCATTAGTTGTATTCGCGCTACTTGTGCTGAATCATTCTGTTAGTTTCTGTCGACAATGCAGATGCCTGTGTGTATGAGTTCTTTCTTTTGCCTCACTCTGCAGTAAAGTATAATTTTGGGAAAGAAATCCTGTAAACCTAAAGAGTAATGGGGAAAAGCATATGTCTGGTTTTAGTTTCTATTGATATATTCCCTACTTGATGAAGATCTAGCTCTGTTCTGCATGTGTGACTGAGGCTACATGTTCTGATATCATGAAGTTCCTATGTAGGGAGTTGTAGTAATTCTGCTTGTTCAGTTTTCTAAATAGGAATACGGATGTTCCAGGGCCCACTGCTATATTTTCAAATTTTAACGGAACGTCTCAGTTTATTTTTGTTTAGTAGCCTGATAGTTGCACCACTGCTGAGTTTCGGACTTTTCCAGCTCTAGCACAATCCAATCCAGCATTTGAATTCATAGATACCTTGACTGGTTTCTCATTTTATATCTTCCCTCTTCATCAATAATCTGGTCATAGCAAAATAAATCTGATGTGCAGATTGGTGATGGTCTGATGGGAGGGAGGGGAGCTGTGTAAGTGGCTTTTCATTAATCACATTTAATGTTTTATTATTGTTTGTTTTATTGTAACATCTGTTTTACTAAATTGCTTGTATATGTTTGGAAGCCACCTTGGATTTTATATTGGTGGCATATACATTTTAAAATAAAGTATGCTAAATTTATGCAAATAATGCTGCACTGAATCTCTGCAGATGTTCCTGTATCACCCTCATGCCGCCCCTGGGAGGAAGTAGACAGGGGGACACTGGGAGGTGGAGGAAAGCAGAAGCCTCAGATTGGGACCAGCATGATCAAGAATAAAATGTAGAAGAGAATTTTATTTTCAATTTAATGAACAGTTTTGGTGCTATCTTTATATTTCATAAAGTACAGGGCAATGCATCTCTTTCTATTTCTCTGGCATTGCATTGTATGCAGAATCTGACTTTTTGGGGTTACAGTTTAATTTTTATCTATACCTTTTCGACTACTTCATTCGAGAACCATATTGGCCTTCTTGTCCTTTTACATTTTTTTACCTTAACAAAAAGGTTTGTTGTCCATAAAATATCCCCTTTCAGTTTTGTTCACTGTTTTTCTACATTCTCCAGCTGTTCCCATCCCACTAATGATTCTTTGTGGTATTATCCCATCTTGGCAATGTTAGTTTTCCTAAAGTCTAAGACCCTCAATTTTGAAAGGATTTTATCAGTCCTAGTCCTAATACTGAACCACACCATCCGGTGATCACTGGATATGAGAAGATCTTCCACTATGACATCAGAGAGAGAGGAATAGCCACAAACACAGTCGGAGCTGAGCAAGATGGACAGCAGGACAAAACCAGTCATGAAAATGGAAAGAAGAAAACTGTTGAGACTGAGCGTTGGTGCAGTTGCTGAAAATGGATCAGGACCTGCTCCTCAAGATGCAAGCGCCACAATAGTGGATTATCTACTGTTCTGTCACTTGTTTCCTGACCCAATTTCCATATTAAAAATAAACCAAAAAGCTCCACAATAATAATAAGAAAGAAAGAATAAAAATAACAAATTGTTTTTCTATTGTAAGTCTTCTTGGGCTATCCATGCCCTAGACCAGGCATGTCCAACAGATAGATCGCGATCTACCTGTAGATCACGGAGGGGTCAGAGGTAGATCGCCAGCCCCACTTGGCTCCATCTCTCCATCAGCTCGCCCCACCGCTAGGAGAGAGCTCGTGCCGGCAGGTCGTCTACCGAGGGCTTGCCGCCGCTGATGATCCTTTGCCTGTCTTTTTTCCCTGCCTGCGGGAATCTTGCCTGCGGGTGTATTGGGGGCGCTTGTTGTTTTCGTGCCAATAGTTTGTGGGTACCCCAGGGGGCTGCCACCCGCGCCCCACTACGAGACGCCACAGGCCCAGCGTCATATGTGGTCTCCTGCCTCTCAGAATCACCCATTACTGCCCCCGCCCCAACACCCCTTAGAAGTGTGTTATATACCGGGCGATATCCATTCTCCCAGGCTTTACCTAATACTCTGACCGTATTAGTTGTGTCATGTGCTGGTCGTTGGTCGCTTTATAGTTCGCTTTCATTAAACATTTTTGGGCAGACACAACAAAGTGTCAAGAATTTGGTGATTTTGGCGGGCTTTTCCAATTTTGTTCTAACTTGCCTATGCCTTGCCTTCAAATTGGTTCAAACCACTGTGACGTTTGCTTGCCTTAGCAATTTTATTTTGCCTAGCCTTTGTGTTGATTCTACACTGCAATTTTATTTCACCTTGCCTTTGCGTTGATTCTGCACTGTGTGCAGAATTTATTAAATCGCGTGTGATGATATTTGAACTGTTTGGCAGTATTTGATTTTATCTGGTTTGCTGGACAGGTGTTTGAGTTTTTTTTATGATTGTTTGGTGGTATTTGATTATTGGTGCCAGTATGATGAATTCTTATTTTTACTTTTAGAACTGCATGTGTGGTTTTGGCATCTCCAGTCCTAGTATTGCACATCATCCAGAGGTCTTCAGTTCCTGTTGATCTTTAATACTTTGGGACAGTGACAGTTTTGGACCAGATTCAGCCAGTGTTTATACTAACTTAGCAGATTTGGCCTTCTTACATCCAGCCACCCCAGTATAACGAAGATGAGTGTTCCAAAGAAGAGCAAAACCTACCACTTTCATGATGAATGGGAGATGGACTACTTCTTCATCATGGTGAAAGACAAGTGTTGTTGTCTAATTTGTAACGCCCCAGTATCCTTGCCCAAAAAGGGTAATCTGGAATGTCATTATAAGGCTCTGCATAGCAATAAATTTGATGCTGATTTTCCACTCAAAAGTGAAATTCGTAAACTGAAGCTAAAAGAACTTAAATCAAAATTGGCTACTCAGCAACAGTTGATGGTGAAGCCAAGGTCACATTCAATCAATGCAACCATAGCATCCTTCAAGGTCAGCAACCTGATCGCAAAGAAATGCAAACCTTTCACTTTAGGGGAATTTGTAAAAGATTGCTTTCTTGAAGCAGCAGACAATCTTTTTGAAGGATTTAAAAATAAGAAAGAGATCATAGCTGCTATTCAAGATGTACAATTGTCAAGAAACAGCGTTGTGCGGTGAATAGAAAAGATGTGTGGAGACACAACTGAACAATTGGAGGATGTTTCAAATTGTGTTGTTTTCTCACTCCAACTGGATGAATCTACAGACATAAGATCATAGCCCAGTTACTAGTCTTTATCCAGATGGTTTTTGAAGACTTCAGTGTTAAAGAACTACTTGGAATGATTTCTTTAAAAGAGAGAACTACCGGTCAGGAAACATTCAGTTCTTTCCATTCTTTTGCGACAAAGTGTAATCTTCCATTGCATTGACTTGTTTCCATCACTACTGATGGAGCAAGAGCAATAACAGGTGAGGTTAACGGTTTCATAGCCCTCTGCAGACAGCATGATGACTTCCCAGATTTCCTTTCTTACCACTGCATCATTCACCAGCAAGTTTTGGCAAGCAAGAGACTCAATACAAAGACTGTCATGGACATCACTTTCAAAATTGTAAATTCAGTTCATGGAAGATCACTTCAAAGATGATTTTTCAATCTTACTCTTGATGAAGGGGCAGCGGAAATCATTTTGCACACAGATGTAAGGTGGCTAAGTAGGCACAAATTTCTGCAGATTTTGTGATTTGCTGAATGAAATAAGAAGTTTTTGGAAGGAGAGGGGAGATGACCAAGCAGAGTTGGAAGATGAGGAGTGGTTATGTGATCTGGCATTTCTCACTGACTTTACAGGCGAACTAAGTGATATGAACCTTGAACTACAAGGTAAAAACAAATGCATTGGCGAGATGATGAGTACAGTTTCATCCTACAAGAGCAAATTTGAGCTTATGATGACTGACCTTGCAAAGAACACTTTTGATTATTTTCCTAATACGCAGGACCATCTGGGACAATATCCAAATTTTGTTTTTCAGAATGAGAAGTATGTGACAGAAATCTGTTCTGTTATCCAGGAATTCGAAAATAGATTCTGTGACTTCCAAAAAATTGGAACAGTTGTGCAGTACTTGTCATACCTATTCAAAGTAGATGTGGACATTAAAGAAACTGCAGCTGCTATCAGTAAAAATTACTCATTGAACAAGTCATCTCTTGAAAATGAAATATCAACCCTTAAAAATGACATTTTTCTCAAGACCCATGCTGAGCAAGAATCGTTTTGGAAGCTAGTGCCTAGAGACAAATTTCCCAACTTGAGAAGATGCAGTGAAGCTGTACACTCCTGTTTCAGTTCAACTTATTTGTGTGAATCTGCGTTTTCCCATCTGAAAATGACAAAGAGTACACAACTTTCCATCATGACAAATTTATTTATTTAACAGTATTTCTAAACCGCCTTATCTTAATAATCAAGGTGGTATCACAGCAAGCAATCAGGTAAAGTGTGTGTGTTGTACATGCAGTGAGGATAAAACTTAGCTGTGTGAGGGATGTGTTGGGTGCTTGATTTGTTTGAGCTATATACAGGGTGGGCTATTTACAGTGGTGCTAGAATCATATTTTATATATATTCAGTTGTTTGGGAGGATTGGAGTGCTGTTATCCATTCTCTTAGGTTATGTGATGTGACCATAGTGCTCTATGAACAGCATGGTTTTCAGTTGTTTTCTGAAGTCTTTGAGGTCTGGAGTTGCCCTTAGATCGTCCGGTAGATTTTTCCATATTGTTGGAGCAGCCATGGAGAGAGCTCTGTCTGTTGTGTCCTTGCGTGTGTGCTTGTACTCATTTGGGGTGCTGACTCGGTTGCGTGTTTGACTTCTTCTGGGACGTGCGCTGGTTTCCGGTTGTATGAGCAGGTGGAGGCTGTTGGCTGATGTGTGTTCTTTTATCTTAAATAGGTTTATGATAGTCTTGTATCTGATGCGAGCAATGATTGGGAGCCAGTGTAAGTCCTTTAGTGTAGGTGTGATGTGCTCCTGCCTTGCGGCTCCGGATATGATTCGAGCTGCAGTGTTTTGTGCCAGCTGTAGTGGTTTGAGAGCTTGTTTTGGTAGTCCGAGGTATATCGGATTGCAGAAGTCCAGTATTGGGGTTATCAGTGCTTGACAGACTGTACGGAAGTGTTCTGGAGCGAGGAGTGGTTTCAGTCTCCTGATGATTCGCATCCTGTAATATGCTTTTTGGATTGTTTTGTCTATGTGAGGTTTGAGGTTGAGTTTACTGTCCAGAGTAACCCCAAGGTATCTCACCTCCGATCTTATCGGTATCGTGGTGCTTTGTATCTTTATGTTTGGTGGGTGTGTGAAGCTTTGGTTTCGAGTGATGATTAAAGCTTCAGTCTTGTTGTAGTTTATAGCTAGATTGTTGTTTTGGCACCACTTCGCCATTTGGGTAAGGCAGACAAATGAACATTTCCAGGATTCCCTGAGACTGGCCCTCACGCAGTATTCACCCAACTTCAAAAAGCTGGTGGATGAAATGCAGGCTCAGACGTCTCACTAATGAGCAAGAGCAAAATATTAAAGATTGTGCAAGATCAGCCTGGATCAATACTCAACCTAAATTTAGCACAAATTACTCAATAAAAGTTAAAGAAAGTTATTAAGACAGTTAAAGAAAGTTATTACTCAATAAAACTTTAAGAAAAAATGTACTTTCCATTTCCCCTCGCAGTTCTTACTGGATCATCATCTCTGTTTTGGTTTTGCTTAATTTGCTTAACAGCTGATCACATCCAAGTAAATGAAAGAAGGTTCATTAAAAATGTGTGTGGGGGGAGGGGGGGAATCCTCCTACTTTATTGGGTTAAAATTTAATTTGAAACTTAATTTTCATGGTGGTAGATCACCGGCACTTTTGGCCGGAAAAAGTAGACCACGACCTGTTCAAAGTTGGACATGCCTGCCCTAGACGGTTCGTAGTGTTCTGCCCCACTTTTAAAGCCTTGCCTTAGATGCCGGTACCTGGAAGGACTTGCTTCCCTGCCACTGTCTTGCTTCCACGTGGTGATTTTGTTTATTATTGAAGGGATGGTGTTGGGGTGATTATTATAATTGTTCTGTTTAATTATCCAATTTATGGTTGGGGGTAGAGGCCTGGGAGTTATTTTGATATGGCCACAAAGCTGAAAGTTCCCTAACACCCTGCCACTGGCACTACTTAAATGGTTAAAGCTAAACAAATTTGATTAGCTCTAACAATCTTGTGTACCCATATAAGGACAACAGATTGGCTTGTTTTAGCAAACTATTCTCACAATCAGCCCTGGGCAATGGTGTACAACTTTAGCAATCTTCCTTCTGATACAGAAGGATGCAGACAGAATTCTTTACATCCTTGGGGTGTTTCATTTGTCTGGGTTTCTGTGCCCCTCTCCTAATAGCTTGGGCCGTTCCAGAAGCTGCTTTTACAAGAGTAGAAAATTTGGTTTTGTTTGCTCCCAGGTATATGTGCAGTGGTACTTAAGAGTTGGAATGGACAACTGATGACTTGTTTAGAATTTTTTTTTAATATTGCTCTTGATAGCGAAGGTTCCATCTACATTTTGTCTCCTTTCTGTAAACTAAGGGAAAGGGAATCCATAATGCTGGGAATTCAAGTGCAATCAATTTATGTAAATAATGTTTATGTCTCTATAACTAACCAAATAGTAAAGTGGCCGTTGCATGAATATTGCATTGCATGAGTGTAGAATCAGGGAGACAAAATTCTACAGGCTAATAATAGTCAGACTCGGCATTCAGCATTTTTGTTTCTTAACTCCAGCCGCTGCAGCTGAATAACATCCAGATATTCAGCCCCGGTATCTGGATAGTGACCAGATCAGCGTTCACCAGCATCACGATCCAGACAGAGGCAACATTGAGCTCGTTATCTGGGTAGCTAGCCGGATAAAGGTAGGACAAACCTTTTCTCTCCCAAGTTATCTAGATAGTTATTCAGTTATCAGACTGGATATCACTGCTACCTGGATAACTAAGATCTCCGACCATACTCCGTACATGAGTTGCCCTGGCAATAGCCATAGAACGCTGAGGCGGCTAAAGGAAATACTCCGTAGCGCAGCTGAATGCCGTCACTTATCCAAGTGATTCAATAATATTTAGATTTTTTGACATAGTCACTTATCCAAGTAGCAGGTGCTTGAATATCAAGCCCTTAGAAAATGCTTTAAGTATTCATTTTACCCAGAATAGTAGTGTTCCAGAAAGCACAAAACAGCAAATTGGTAGAGAGAGTTAAACAGAGCTTATAATTTTGAAGTTTTGCTGGCTGGTTAAGAAGCTGTTTGTTCACAGTTCAGTTTTTGTGCCTGGTGCTGACCAGAAAATTAGTGTTTCATTTACATTCAAATATTTGTTCCAGTGATTTCACCAAGAATATTCCAAGTTCCTTTATTTTCAGCTTAGGTGCCAGAGGTTTACATTGCACCAGAACTCTTATTTCAGATGTGCATTTGATGGAAACTACCCACAGAACACTAGTTTAAAGCAGAATATGGAAAACCACTCAGTTCTTAAAATGTTTGGGGTTTGTGTGTGTGTATTCATGTACCAGCAGGGTTTGGAAGCAAGCACTAGTTGGATCTACAGTCCCGCTGTGGCTGGCCAGAATGAATGTGCAAAACAGGCTGAGAATACTCAATTTCCATTAGTATATGGACATGGTCAGCACACAAGAGCTTTTCAGATGAATTGCAGCCAATGCAATAATCAGCTGAAGGGGCTCCTCTAGGAACCTGGTGCCATTGACTTTTAACCAACAGTGATGTCACAATGGGACTTGATATTGTGGAAAGGCTCCTGTCTGGGCTGACTTTGAGTTTGCCATATGGAAGTTGCTGAACTATCTATGGGTCAGTGTCAGACTGTTGAGCAAATATGTAAAGTGGAGACTAATCAGGCAAATGAGACCGAGGTCTTAACGCAGACAATGTGGTTTGTGTTATATTGCCCGCTGCTGCCAATGAAGATCAATAGGCTGAATTACTACATCAGCGAGATTCTAAAATAGAAAATGTAGAGAAGCATTCATAGTAGGATATTTTCCTTGGAAAGTTACATAGTGTGAATAATGATGTGCTAGATAGATTATTCCATTCCATTGTGATGGTATTCATTAGGCAAATCATCACTTTGATGCTCACGATTTGGCTTGCATTCTAGGTTAAGACAAAGTTTCACAAAATCCAGAAGTTAACTTCTCGCAACCAGACAAACAGTGTGATAACATGAAGGTATGCTGTGTCATTAATTTAGGGTGTTGGCGTATCCTATATATCTGAAGCGATTGCTAAAAGGAGCTAGTCTGTGGGGGTAGTGCATATGAAACTTTGTGAATGACGGTGTGCAAGAGGAACTGCAAGCCCAATAAACTAGAGAAAAGCCAGACTCTGCCCAAAGCCAGTAGAGGGAGAGAAAGTATCCCTAGGGGATAAAAATAAGGATAAGCCGTTAGTATCCTCTCGTAGGGTCAGTGCTAGGACGAGGGCACTGCCTGCTCCTTTGTTTGGGGTTCCGCAAAAAAAGCAAGATAGGAAAACACCTCAGAAACAGGACACCGACAGTAAGCCAAAATTTATTCTAAAATTTTGTCGTACCACCCCAAATGCCAGGGTCCCAAAACGTGCTTCTGAACAAGCAGCAGGTTTTGATTTGCATAGCGCGGAGGATATTATCATTCCTCGACAAGGCAGAGCGTTGGTAGAGACAGGCATTCAACTAGAGATACCACCTGGCTGCTATGGCATATTGCTCCTCGCTCAGGCCTGGCGGTGAAGAACTCTATAGATGTGGGGGCGGGGGTAATTGACCCTGATTTCCGAGGGGCAGTCAAAGTCCTATTGCTTAACTTCGCGCGGACAGATTATAAGGTAAATACGGGAGATAGAATAGCACAGCTCATATGTGAACGGGTAGGCTTTCCACCCGTAGAGGAAGTAGTGGAATTGAGCACTACAGTAAGGGGGTCAGGAGGATTTGGGTCCACTGGTCGGGCTGAGATTAAAGGTCTATCAGCAACCTGGGAGGAGAAGGCAGATGTGGATCTGGGCCCACAACTAGCCGAGCATAAGACCAAGCCTGTCCCAAGAGTGAGGGGGGAATTTTCATGGCGCCTACGGCGTACATCCCAAGTGGCGGAGGGGAATATAACCACTAGCCAAGCCCGCCAGAAAAATTACTATGAGCGGCGCGCCAGACCTCGCCAGTTAGAGATAGGCGAGAAAGTTGTTGTAACAGTAGCCGGATCCAACCCAAGGTTTGAAGATAGATGGAAAGGGCCTTATAAGGTCATAAGACAGGTAAGCCCAGTCACATATTTGGTAAAGACTAGAAGAGGAAGACAGCATGTTTTCCATATTAATGTCTTGCGACCATGACACGAGCGGGTAGTGTTAGCTTGGTTGGCTGCAAGAGAAGGCGCCAGCCCGGAATATCTTAAGGGGGGGGGGATCATGTTAGTTCCAGAGGCCAGTTTCTGAAATTCCTATGTTTTCTCTTAATTGTTTTTCTAGTTTTCTTTCCATTTGCCATTTATTGGTCTCCTCCTGTCTTCTTCACTTCTTCTCTACATCCATCTCTGACAATGATCTTTACCTTTCAGCTTTCTTCCACTTATTTTTCTGCATCTCTGTCCACTCAGATTTCAATCTTTCTTACTATACAGTCTTTAATCTCCCTTTTTTCTACTGCATCTACCTACAGCTTTCCATCTTATTCCTTCACTCCAGCTCCCTCATTCCCTTTATTACCCAGTCTTTCACCAATGTTTCCCTTTTCTATCCCAAATCCAACATCTCCCTATCCTCCCTCCCACCCCTGTCCAGCATTTTGCCTCTCTCTCTTTCCCCTTACATCCATCATCTCGTCTCACTCTCTATATCCTGTATCACCCTTCTGTCTCCCTACTCTACTCCTGGGTGAAATATTTCCCTGCTGTCTTCCTATTCCACCAGTGTCCAATATCTCTCCTCCATCTTTCTACCCTCTCGTGTCCAGCATTTCCCTTGTCTCCCTACTATCCCCCACCCCTCCCATGCCCAGCATCTATCTTTTCTTTCTATTTCCCCTCTGTCAGGCATCTCATCAATCTATTCATCTACCATGTTCAGCATATTCCCTATCACCCTGTTCCCTCCTCCGGCCACAGAATCTCCCTTTGTGCCCCTAAGTCATCCTTCTCCATCTCTGAGCCAGTGTATCCAGCTACCCAACTTCCCCTCCTGTGCCCAGTCCATCAAACCTCATTTCCTCTTCCCCAGAATTTCCTGCTTCTTCCCTCCCCCGGTATCCTCCTTTGCTTCTCTGGTCTTCCTTTCCCCATCCTTGAGCCAGCATATTCCTTGTCACCAAACTTTCCCTGTGTTTAGTCCCCACCATCCATATCCCCTTTCTAGCCCCCCCCCCCCCCCAAGCATGCATCTCCTGCTTCTTCCCATTCCCACCCACCACTCGATCATGTATCTCCTGCTTCTTAACCTCCCTTGTTCAGCAGGAAAGGAGGGACCAACTGTGCAGCTTCCTCTGCTGGAATACTGCTCTCTGTGCCTATGGGTGAGTGAGCACTTGGAAATCTTTATGTGAGTGAACCCAAAGATCTTCCCACCTTGAGCACATTCAAGCACAGTGCAAAACTGAGCACCAGCAGATGTGAACAATATTCTATGTACTGTCATGGTCCAGGGCAGAATAGACCAGAGGAAATGCAGGAAAATGCTCGGAGGAGTTTTAAAAGGCACACTGAGAAGCACATGGCTAGGGGTTGCCATGAGCAACAAAGGAAAACACAAGCTCATGCTGCAGCAAAACACCTGGAGAGAGCATTACGTAAGGGCTCATTAGTAAGGCAGAAACAGCTGCAGGAAGTTAGCCCAATGGAAGTCTCAAGCTATGACGCAGTTAAAATAGGGCCAGCTTTGAGCACAGAGACAGAAGAAGAAGGGAGGAGGAAGGAGAGAACCAAAAGATACACGAGGAGCACAACAGGAAGCTCAGCTAAAGGCACGAGGAAAGAAGGAAGTTACTACACCAGCCCAGAAGCAGTTGACAGAACTGTAGGATACAGAAAGGCTGCAACTAGCAGAAAAGCCATTGCCAGAAACCAAGGCAGAGGAAGGGATAGAGAGAGATCCCAGGAGCCATACTGGAGTGTTTCTGAAGAAGAATCTATCTGCTCTGAAGGAGAGTTTGCCTCAGAAGAATTCTCTCAGGTCAGTGTTTTAAACCAGGGCTACAATAAGGAAAAGCCTGGCTGTGAGCTGACGAGAATTGCTTATAGCAAACCGAGGGAGAGAGAGATAGATAACAGGCTTAGCAGTCACACTTCTAAGCAAACAAACCGACGCTGGGCTGGGAAGCACCCTGGTGAATGGAATAGAGGGGCCCTGGAATTTCTGTCTAGAGATCTGAGAGGGAAAGATCCTGTGAGGGCAGAAGCCAGACTCTATGGTAACCAGCCTTTCCTCACTGATAGAAATGAGAGCAGCTTCAGCTATGAAAAAAGAGAGTTAAATGATTGCCAGAGAAGTTACAGCCCTGAGCAAGTTTGCACAGAAGAAAGTCCTGAAGACATGGATTATGAATGTTGTGCTGATACTGATAATTGCTCTAGAATGGACTGTACGCTAGTTCTTTCAGATGCTATAACCTCTTTTTGCTGAAGTGCCGTTCCCCTTGAAATCTGTGCAGGTGGCACTGATTTCAACAGCACAGTTCTTCTGAAAAGTAAGAAAACTGTTTTCCTGTTTTGTTTGTTTAAGCTGAAGAGAAGCATTTTTGTTATCCTTACTGATCCTTTTGTGTTACCAGAAAAATATGGTTTATTTCCTTTTTGTAACATTGATGCAAGAATTCTCCCGGGACGGGAAATAAAACCTCTTGAAAGCTTAGTCACTCGCGCACAACTACTTTCTTATTGACTGGCTATTGGGACACACAAACCCAGGGGACATTATAAAGTCCCTGCTTGAAATAAGAGGACCCCACTGCACATCTCCAGCCTTCCACCACAGGGGCCTGGGGAGTCGGTGACAGTACTGAGCTGCCAAGTTACCCAGTTCTAGGAGGGAGATTTTTTGTCCAGTCCTGGTTTGGAACTTATATCCCAAAGCAATGTGGTATTTGTAGTCCCTGATTCTACCTATTGAAATCAGGTCCATAATGCCATAGGATGAGATGATCGAAAATCCAGAACTGGCCCCAAATCCACCCCCCAGAACGGGGAAACTTGGCATCTCTGTAGGTATGAGTAAATAACCAGTGGAATAACTTGTCCTGCACTCAGCTCCACTATCACCTTTGTGGTAGATGGAGGAAGATTCTTCTGACCCTAGAATAGCACAAGCCACCTGAATCGGTCTTTCCTTGCCTTGCTCTTGAATTCAACATGATTTATTTAGTTTATGCAATGCAATGTGTGCCTTTGAGTCAATGCTGACTCCTGGCAACCCAGCAGCTCCTGGGTTTTCTTAGCAGTGTGACTGGAAGTAGATTGCCAGGCCTTGTGGCCAAGTAATGTCCAAGACCATAAGGCGTGCTAGTGGGAATTGAACCCTGCTCTTTTGGTTAACAAGCCAGTGCTCTAACCACTGGCCTACTCCTCTACTCATTTCCATATTCCACCTTTAACAAAATAAGTTACACTAAAGTGGCACTGGTTTACAGAAAAAAAGCAGCAGTCATAAAAATAACGATATCCCTTCCCATTGTAGATAGAAACATGCAAAAAGCTAAATGTTGTTCACATAAGATGATCTTCATACTCTCAATATACTGTATGGGGAGGAGGAGTGGTCTAGTGGTTAGGACAAGTTACCTCAGGCCGGAGGGCCAGGGGTTCAAGTCCCACCTGGGAACAGCAATCTCAGGCCGGAGGGACTGGGATTTCTAGTCCTATAGGCACTCCTTGTGGTCTTGGGCAAGCCACTTGACCCTCCATTGCCCATGTTCCCTGTAAGTATTAGCATATCTGTTTCATATCCCCTCGTGTTAAATGTATCCCCCAATTGACCACTTTGACAGGGTGAAAAGTGGGATATAAATACAGCTAAATAAATGAATAAAATAAGTATGGCTGGAGAATACTATTCAATGCATTAGAAAAACAGCATAACATTTACTGGGAAGCTGGATGGCTGGAAAAGAAGTGAAAGTAACCAAAACCACAATGGAATTCAGGCATTCTTGGAAGAGCTGATGCAGTGTGACTTTCTCTCCATGTGCATGCCGATAGCCCTGCCCATTCCATCTGTCTGACGTGCACTTCCTGTTTCAGAAGGGCAGAACCAGCAGAGCCATCAGCGGCATGCAGGGAGATGAGGTCTCCACACCTATTTAGGTAATTAGCTGTCACCGCTGCAGGTTGAAGGAAGCCGCAGTAGCAGCGGCAGCTAGGAAGACAGGAGGATGGAGACACGGCAGCAGCAGCAGCTGGGGGCCAGGAAAATAGTGATGGCGGTGGCAGCAGCTGAGCCGCAGTAGCAGCTGAGGAGATGGGAAGATAGTGATGGTGGCAGCGGCAGCAGCCTAGGAATAAGGAGGATAGTGATGGAGCATGTGGCAAGAGATGCAATTGCAGCTGGAGCCTGGAGGGAGGTTAAAGGGAAAGACTTGCAGGACTTATGGTGGAGTGGGGCCATGTGCAGGCAACATGCTCGAAAATGCCTAGGGATGGCCCTGAGTAAAGGTACAGCAGTGCTTCTCAAACTTTTATCCTGTATGACTCCATTTTAACAACTGAAAATCCACGTAACCCCAGATAATGATGAAATCAAAGTAGCAGGTCTCCAGGATCGTTTCCCTCCCTCCACTCATCTAAAGCAGGAAGTAAGCAGCAACAGTAGTGGCAACAACAGCAGCAGTCAGCACAGGGTCCCTTGTGTCAGTGTACAATGTCTACTTACAGACCCAGTGCTCACCATGAGTTTCCAGTCTAACAAAAGGGGACAAAAGTCTATGAATGTTCACAGATTCATGGGCCACATGCTGATCGGTGACTGTCACTACTTGGCATAGGACACAGTCAACGTCCAGAAACAATGGCCAAATTTCTCTGACCCCCATCCACTGATGATGAGACCCCATTTGGTGTCCCAACTCCAAGTTTGGGAATGAGTGAGGTAGAGGAGAGTGACCAAAATGGTAAAGGATATCCCTATGAGGAAAGGCTTAAAAAGATAGGGCTCTTCAACTTGGAGACGAGGTGGCTGAGGGGAGATATGATAAAGGTCTAAAAATGAGTGCAGCAGAATGGGTAAACATACATTAGTTGTTTACGCTTTCAAAATGTAGAAAGATTAGGGCACACACAATGAAGCTACAATGTAGCACATTTAAGACTATTTGGAGGAAATATTTTTTCACTCAACACATAATCAAACTCTGGAATTCGTTACCAGAGAATGTAGTAAAAGCTGTTAGTGGAGCTAGATTTAAAAGAGGTTTAGACAAGTTCCTGGCGATAAAGTCCATAAACCATTATCAAAGTGGACTGGAGAAATCCACTGCTTAACCCTGGAACAAGCAGCAGGAATCTGTATACCTTTTAGAAACCTAACAGGTCCTTGTGACCTCAATAGGCAGCTGTTGCAAACAGGTTACTGGGTTTAATGGACCCTTGACCTGACCCAGTATGGCATTTTTTAAATTCATATATTCATAGAAAAATGACGGCAAATAAAGATCCTACAGCCTATACAATCAATTACTAAGCTCTACAATCCCTTTTTTTCTTTTAGAGATCTTCTGTGTTTGTCCCATGCTTTCTTGGGAAACTTTTCCACTCATACTACTCTTTCCAGAAAGAAATAGTTCCACAAATTACTCCTGAGTCTATCCCCTTTCACCTTCATCCTATGCCCCCTCATTGCAGAGCTATTTGTCAATTGAAAGAGGCTCTCTTCCTGTGCATTTAGGCCATGGAGGTATTTAAATGTCTCTATCATATCTCCCCCCCCCCCCTCTTTCTGCCAAAGTATACATATTGAGTTCTTTAAGTCTGTCCCCATATGTCTTATGACGAAGTCCACTGACCGTTTTGGTAGCCACCCTCTGCACTGGCTCCATCCTGTTTATATCCTTTTGAAGGTGTGGTCTCCAGAATTGTACACAATACTCTAAATTAGGTCTGATCAAAGACTTATACAGAGGCACGATCTCCTCCTTCTTCCTGCTGGTTATTCGTCTCCCTATGGAACCAAGCAGCCTTCTGGCTTTTGCTGTTGCCTTTTATTTGTGATTCTTCATTCCAATTGTAACCCCCTGCCTATGTATAGTCCTTACACTGTCTGCACTTACTACTTGGCAGACAGTGTCACAACCATCCACGAACAAAGCTGTCTCTCAGGCTCTAATTCTGGGGATAATTTATTTGGTTTTGTGAATGGGACCAGTGTATACTGGGAGGCCTAGGGCATTCTCACTCCAACTCCCCTCTCACTAATAACTGAATAAAAACCAGAATTTGTATTCTGAACCAAAGGATTTACTCCAAAACTAGATAGGATTCACTGGCAATAATAGAAAAAATACAGATAATGGGAGATACAAAACTATAATACAAGCAGTTAGAAATAGTCTCTCCTTATCCCTTGTGCCCCCTTCCTTCCCCTCCCACTCTGGTGCCCATTGACACTGCTGCTGCTCCTTCTCAGGACATGTAGCAGCAGCAATGGGCACAAACAGCCCCATGGTGATTATCAGCCCACATGCTGATCGGTGACTGTCACTACTTGGCATAGGACACAGTCAACGTCCAGAAACAATGGCCAAATTTCTCTGACCCCCATCCACTGATGATGAGACCCCATTTGGTGTCCCAACTCCAAGTTTGGGAATGAGTGAGGTAGAGGAGAGTGACCAAAATGGTAAAGGATATCCCTATGAGGAAAGGCTTAAAAAGATAGGGCTCTTCAACTTGGAGACGAGGTGGCTGAGGGGAGATATGATAAAGGTCTAAAAATGAGTGCAGCAGAATGGGTAAACATACATTAGTTGTTTACGCTTTCAAAATGTAGAAAGATTAGGGCACACACAATGAAGCTACAATGTAGCACATTTAAGACTATTTGGAGGAAATATTTTTTCACTCAACGCATAATCAAACTCTGGAATTCGTTACCAGAGAATGTAGTAAAAGCTGTTAGTGGAGCTAGATTTAAAAGAGGTTTAGACAAGTTCCTGGCGATAAAGTCCATAAACCATTATCAAAGTGGACTGGAGAAATCCACTGCTTAACCCTGGAACAAGCAGCAGGAATCTGTATACCTTTTAGAAACCTAACAGGTCCTTGTGACCTCAATAGGCAGCTGTTGCAAACAGGTTACTGGGTTTAATGGACCCTTGACATCGGCAGCATGGGGCTGTTTGCTTCTGCCCATCTCTGATGCCCCATGTTGACTTCCTATTTGCTGCAGGAAGTCATCATGAGACATTAAAGGAGTGGAAGCAAACAGCCCCATGGTGCTGAAGTTTAAAGGCGAGCACTACAGGGCTGTTTGTGCCCTTGCTGCTTCTGCATGTCCTGGAGAAGGGCAACAGTGGCAGCAATTGATGCACCCGGAGGACCCGCACTTAATGGGACATCTGACTGCTGATGTAGCTGCGCATGAAATAAGAGTCAGAAGCTGTAATGATGTCTTATATGGAATGTACGAAGCATGAACCAAGGGAAGTTGGAGATGGTCAGAATGAAATGGAACGTGTACAACTCGATCTGTTGGGTGTCAGTGAACTGACATGGACTGGCATTGGGCACATTGCATCTGATGATCACAGGGAGCCCGATCCTAGAAGGGGCACGTCCAGACCATCTGGATGACCCCAATCAGAATGGGTGTGTTAGTATCTGATTCTGCACCGCAGGAACAAGACAGCCGCCCGGGTGCAGGATAGGGTCCTGGGAGATGGCCCAGCTTGCCCTTGCATACCACAGGGACATACTCCCCACTGCACAATTTGCCCCTTTTCCCTGCCGCCCAACCCCAACAGAGGCAACCAGGGCCCGGATCAGGCGGCGGGTACTCACCCTGCTCACCACCGATGCTGCTGGGAGGACTGGCTGGCCGATCTGGAGGAGCAACCAGTGCTTATTCCTCCTCCGAGGTGGAATAAGCTGGCCATCCCCCCGGCGATCCCTGGACGTACATGACAGTGACTGGAATCAGCCCATGAGGAATGCCCAACAACAGAACTATAATTCAGATATATGCCCTAATAACAGCTGCAGAAGAGGATGAAGGTGATGAATTCTATGAACAAGTATAAGCTGAAATTGACAGAACATGCAAACATGAAATCCTGATAGTCATGGGTAAATGGAATGCAAATGTTGGCAACAAAGAAGGCAAAGTGGTTGAAAAATATGGTCTTGGCAACAGAAATGAAGTTCGAGAAAGACTGATAGAATTCTGCAAGACTAACCATCTATTCATCTCAAACACCTTCCAGTAACACAAGCACCAACTGTGCACATGGATGTGACCCAATGGCTTGTACAAAAAATAAAATTGACAACATCTGTGGAAGTCAATGATAGAAAAACTCTATAACATCAACAAAGACAAAATCTACAGCTGACTGTGGTACAGATCACCAACTATTAGTATGCAAACTCAAGCTAAAGTTGAAAAAGAACAAGCCACTCATGAATGTAACAAAATAGGACCTTGAGAATATACCACCAGAATTTAAAGACTGCCTGCACAATTGATTTGCTGCTTTAGATACAAATGACAGAACTCCAGAAGAGTTATGGGATGACATCAAGAAGGTTGTATTGGAAAAAAGTGAGAAATCTCTACAAAAGGTGAAAAAGCAAAAATAGTCAAAATGGATGATTGAAGAAACTCTGAAAATTGCCCAGAGAAAATAAAGTGAGAGGAGAAAGAAGCACTCACAGAACTCAGAGATTTCCAACGTGCAGCAAAACAAAACAAAGAGAAGTACTACAAAGATGCATGCAAGGAAATAGAAGCAGAAACAATTGGAAGAAGAACAAGATTGACTTTCCTAAAGCTATGAGAGTTAAAGGAAAACTTCCAGCCTTGAATTGGAATGCTAAAAGATTCTCAAGTATCCATGTTCAATGATGCAGAGAAGATCAAGAAAGTGTATTGTTGTTGTTAAGTGCCGTCGAGTCGGAGTCGACTCATGGCGACCCTCTGGATAGCTATCCTAAATTGTGTTCGGTCTTCAGTCAGGCGGCTCATTGTTGACAGACTGGTACCCGTAGCTGCTGTTATTGTATCGATCCATCTCATTGCTGGCCTTCCTCTTTTGCGTTGACCTTCTATCTTGCCAAGCATGATGTCTTTCTCTAATGATCTCTCTCTTTGCATGATGTGTCCAAAGTATGAAAGTCGAAGTCTTGTCATCTGAGCTTCTAAAGAAAGCTTAGGTTTGATCTCCTCTAGTACCGACTGGTTTGTTCTTCGGGCAGTCCATGGTATACACAGTACTTGCCGCCAGCACCATAATTCAAAGGCATCAATTTTCTTCCTGTCTGTCTTTTTCACTGTCTAGCTTTCACATCCATATGATGTTATTGAAAATACCATGGCTTGAACAAGTTGAATCTTTGTATGGAGAGAGACATCTCTGCTCTTGAGAATCTTATCTAGGTCTTTCATAGCCATTCTGCCAAGAGCAATGCGTCGTTTGATTTCTTGACTGCTTGTTGCTTCTTTATTGATAGTTGATCCAAGTAGGTTAAAGTTGTTCACAATTTCAATTTCTTCTCCTTCAACGATGAACCTGTCGATTATGCCAGTTGTCATGATCTTTGTCTTCTTTACATTAAGGTGCAGGCCCATTTTGAGACTATGTTCTTTGATTGTGAGAAGCAAATGTTTCAGATCATCTTCACTTTCAGCCAGTAATGTAGTATCATCAGCATAGCGAAGGTTGTTGATGAGTCTTCCACCAATCTTCACACCTCTGTTGTCTTCATACAATCCTGCTTCTCTGATGATTTGTTCTGCATATAAATTAAACAGGTAGGGGGAAAGTATGCAGCCTTGTCTTACACCTTTGCTTATTTTAAACCATTCTGTTTCTCCTTGTTCGTTCGAACTGTTGCTTCTTGATCAATGTACAAATTGCGCAAGAGAACGATCAGGTGTTCTGGTATACCCATGCTTCTTAATGTGGCCCAGAGTTTCTCATGGTTTACACAGTCAAAAGCCTTGCTATAGTCGATAAAGCACAAATAGATATCCTTTTGGTATTCTTTAGTCTTTTCAAGGATCCATCTCACATCCGCAATGATGTCTCTCGTTCCTCGCCCTTTCCTGAACCCTGCTTGCACTTCAGGTAGTTCTTGTTCCAGGTATGGTTGTAGTCTCTTTTGAATAATCTTCAGTAGAATCTTGCTGGCATGTGGGATCAGAGCGATTGTTTGATAATTTCCACAGTCAGTTGGATCACCTTTCTTTAGTATTGGTATAAACACAGATCTTTTCCAGTCAGTTGGCCATGATGTTGTCTTCCATATTTCTTGGCAGAGCCTTGTAAGTATGGTAACAGCTGCATCAGATTGCTGCAATACTTCTATAGGAATTTATTTATTTGCATTCTCTTATATACCGCGCTATTCTGCATTAGCGCGGTTTACATTGAACAAACTGAATGCCATCAATGCTGAGGTGCCAGACCAAGACAAACCACCCATCTGGGCAGCAGCAGAATGGGATAGTGTTGACGGCGGAGGATCACATTTTTGTGACAACGGCAACAACACCAAACTTAAACTGCATGGAAGAAAGGCCCGACAATCTACTTCTGTATCTTGCCATGAAAACCCAATGGATAGTTACAACAAAACAAATTGTGCTATGGTGCTGGAAGATGAGACCCCCAGGTCGGAAAGCACTCAACTAGCTACTGGGGAAGAGCTGAAGACTTTTCAGAGTAAAGCCAGCATTTATGATATGGTTGGATCAAAGCCCTCGGGAAGTCTGACTGCTGATGTAGCTGCGCATGAAATGAGAGTCAGAAGCTGTAAAGATGTCTTACACATTGGAACATGGAACGTACGAAGCATGAACCAAGGGAAGTTGGAGGTGGTCAAGAATGAAATGGAACGTGTACAACTTGATCTGTTGGGTGTCAGCGAACTGAAATGGACTGGCATGGGGCACTTTGCATCAGATGATCACATGGTCTACTATGCTGGAAATGAAAGACAAAGAAGAAATGGTGTTGCATTTATAATAAAGAAGAAATTTGCAAGAACTGTAATGAAATACAATGCAGTCAGCGAACGCTTAATCTCTATTCGTCTACAAGGATTGCCTATCAACACAAGTATAATTCAAGTATATGCCCCAACAACAGCTGCAGAAGAGAATGAAATTGAAGAGTTCTATGAACAAGTACAAGCTGAAATTGACAGAACATGCAAACAGGATATCCTGATAGTCATGGGTGACTGGAATGCAAAAGTTGGCAACAAAGAAGAAGGCAAAGTAGTTGGAAAATATGGACTTGGCAACAGAAATGAAGCTGGAGAAAGACTGATAGAATTCTGCAAGACCAACGATCTATTCATCTCAAACACCTTCTTACAGCAACACAAGTGGCGACTGTACACATGGACTTCACCCAATGGATTGTATAAAAATCAAATTGACTATATCTGTGGAAGTCAACGATGGAAAATCTCTATAACATCAACCAAGACAAAACCTGGAGCTGACTGTGGTACAGATCATCAACTACTAGTATGCAAACTCAAGCTAAAGTTGAAAAAGAGCAAACCACTCATGAATGCAGCAAAATATGACCTTGAGAATATACCACTGGAATTTAAAGACTGCCTGCAAAATCGATTTGCTGCTTTAGATACAAATGACAGAGCTCCGGAAGAGTTATGGAATGACATCAAGAAGGCTGTGTTGGAAGAAAGCGAGAAGTCTCTACAAAAGGTGAAAAAGCAAAAACGGCCAAAATGGATGACGGAAGAAACTCTGAAAATTGCCCAGAAACGCAGAGAAGCTAAAGCCAGAGGAGAAAGAAAGACAATCACAGAACTCAACAGAGATTTCCAACGTGCAGCAAGACAGGACAAGGAAAAGTACTACAACGACGCATGCAAGGAAATAGAAGCAAAAACTATTAGAGGAAGAACAAGATCGGCTTTCCTAAAGCTACAAGAGTTAAAGAAAAAGTTCCAGCCTCGAATTGGAATGTTACAAGATGCTCAAGGTTCTAGGTTGAATGATGCTGAGAAGATCAAGAAAAGGTGGAAGGAATATACAGAGTTTTTATATGATAAAGATCAAGTGGACCAACAGCTATTTCAACCTGTACCTTATGATCGGGAACCATTGGTGATGAAAGAAGAAGTTGAAGCAGCATTGAAAGCCTTATCAAAGAACAAAGCACCAGGCATTGATGGCAAGAAAGTGTGTAAAGACTATAAAGTAATTATACCGAACACCGAACCTCAGTCCCACTTGAATAGCGAGAACTTCAGCAATAGTAGTAGTCAACCAGGCAAGCCCTCACAACATGTGTCCCCAACAATGTAAAACACCAAAAAGTATCCTTTTCTCGCTACACTTCTTATGTATATAGTTTACCCTGTTATCCAAGTTCCATATCCTGTTAATTGTAATGACCAGACATATGCAACTTGTCGGATGTTTCTGTTCCATGTAAACCGCGCTGATGTCGAATAGTGCAGTATATAAGAAATGTTAATAAATAAATAAATAAATACCATAAAAATCAAGTTGACCAACAGCCGTTTCAGTCTGCACCTTATGATCCAGAATCATTGCTGATGAAAAAAGAAGTTAAAGCAGCATTGAAATCCTTATCAAAGAACAAGCACCAAGATTTGATGGCATTCCTATTGAAGTATTACAGTAACTGGATGCAACCGTTATCATACTTATAAGGCTCTACCAGGAAATTTGGAAGACAACATCATGGCCAACTGATTGAAAAAGATATGTGTAATTTTATACCAATACTAAAGAAAAGTGATCCAACTGACTGTGGAAATTAACGCACAATAACGCTAATCCCACATGCCAGTAAGATTCTACTGAAGATTATTCAGCAGAGATTACAACTATACCTGGAACAAGAACTGCATGAAGTGCAAGCAGGGTTCAGGAAAGGTAGAGGAACAAGAGACATCATCGCAGATTTGAGCTGGATCCTTTGAAAGACAAAATACCAAAAAGATGTCTATATGTATTTCATTGATGATAGCAAGGTTTCTGACTATGTAGACCATGAGAAACTTTGGTCCACATTAAGAAGCATGGGTATACCAGAACACCTCATAGTTCTCTTGCACAACCTTTACATTGATTAAGAAGCCATAGTTTCAATGAAGGAAGGAAAAACAGAATGGCTTATAACCAGCAAAGGTGTACGACAAAGTTGCATATGTTCCCCTTACGTGTTTAATTTATATGCAGGACTGTATGAAGAGAACCAAGGTGTGAAGATTCATAGAAGACTCATCAATAACCTTTGCTATGCTGATGATACCACATTACTGGCTGAAAGTGAAGACAATCTGAAACATTTGCTTCTCAAGATCAAGGAACATAGTCTGAAAATAGGCCTGCATCTTAATGAAAAGAAGACAAAGATCCTGACAACTGGCAAAATCAATAAATTCATCATTGATGGAGAAGAAATTGAAATAGTGGACAAGTTTAACCTACTTGGATGAACTATCAATAAAGAAATGACAAGCAGTCAAGAAATCCGACAACACATTACTCTTGGCAGAATGGCTATAAAGGACCTAGACAGGATTCTCAAGAGCGGAGATATTTCTCTCTATATAAAGATTCAACTTGTTCAAGTCATGATATTTTCATTAACGTCATATGGATACAAAAGTTGGACAGTGATAAAAATAGACAGAAAGAAAATCGATGCCTTTGAATAATGGTGCTGTCGATGAATAGTGTGTATACAATGGACTGCCCAAAGAACAAACCAGTCAGTACTAGAGAAGTACAAACCTAAACTTTCCTTGGAAGCAGAGATGACAAGATTTCAACTTAGAAACATAGAAATATGATGACAGGAAAAGACCACATGGCCTATCTAGTCTGTCCTTCCATACCAACAACTACAACAGTCCCCTTTTTACATTTAGAGATCCTCTGTGTTTGTACCATGCTTTTTTGCATTCAGTTACTGTCCTCATTTCTACCACCTCCACTGGGAGACTTTTCCACGGATCCACTACTCTTTCCGTAAAGAAATATTTCTGCATATCAGTCCTGAATCTATCTCCCTTCACCCTCATCCCATGTCCCCTCGTAGCAGAACTTGTTTCAATTGAAAGAGGCTCTCTCCCTGAACATTTATGCCAAGGAGGTATTTAAACATCTCAATCATATCACCTCTATCCTGCCTTTCCTCTAAGGTGTACATATTAAAATCCTTAAGTCTGTCCTCATATGCTTTATAATGAAGTCCACTAATCATTTTAGTAGCCACCCTCTGCACTGACTCCATCCTGTTCACATCCTTTTGAAGGTGCGGTCTCCAGAATTCCACACTATACTCCAAATGAGGTTTCACCAAAGACTTATACAGAGGCATTATCACCTCCTTTTTTCTGCTAGCCATTCCTCTCTGTATGCACCCAAGCACCCTTCTAGCTTTTGCCGTCACCTTTTCTACCTGTTTAGCTACTTTAAGATCATCAGACACAACCACGCCTAGGTCCAACTCTTCTTTAGTGGACAAAAGTACTTCACCCCTTATACTATATTGCTCCCTTGGCTTGCTGCAGCCCAAATGCATGACCTTACATTTTTTAACATTGAATCCCAGCTGCCAAATTCTAGACCATTCTTCAAGCTTAGCTAGATCCCCCCTCATGTTATCTACACCTTTCTGGGTGTCTACTCTATTGCAGATTTTGGTATCATCCGCAAAGAGGCAAACCTTACCCGACAGCCCTTCCGCTATATCACTAACAAAGATATTAAAAATAACACAGGTACACTAAAAAAATTTTTTTTAAACTGACTCTAATGTTTCGATTGATTTTTACGTTTTTTGGTGCGCTGAATCCAAATCTGGTAACCAATTTGCTCCATCACGTACAGATTTTTTGCTACATTGGGTTAGCAGTTTGAGGTGAACGTTTCAGATTGAGTGCAATCGAGATAAAAGTTTCTTGGATGAATTCTTTATACTAATTGTTTAGTAGTTATTCAAATAAGAATAAAGAAAATTGTAACAAGGCAGCACATAAGAATAGAGTAATGTCAACAAAACACACTGTGATGGTAGCAAAATTGTCTACACTTAAAACAGCCACATACATGTGCACAAACATTGAGCATATAAGAGCGAGGTTAGACACAAAGCAAAGCAAAGAAATGTGCAAAAAATGTTGTACAGGTATGTATGTAAGAATAGAAAACGCAAACCGCACCATTGCAATACATGAAGACAAACACCCGATGGTGTGAAAATAAAATTCTAATAAATGAGATCCGACACTGTGGTAATAACTAGCAAATTTTTATTTCAAAGTTTAGTAAAAACACGATATTTGTCAACACAGTTTAGATTTTAAAGTCATTCTTGGGTCAATCAATCTCCTGGTGGGTCCGTTTCTTCTTCCCCCGAATGCTTCTCTTGGTGCGCTGCTTGGCGTATTTTTCATCTGGGGTTTCCCGCAGCAGCAACCAGCAGAAATCAGCCATCATAGTGGTGTTCCATCTTCCTTGGTACCTTCTCTCTGCGTCCTTGATGTCCTGGTGAAACCTTTCACCTTGTTCTTCACTGTACGCCCCCATGTTTTCGGGAAAGTAGTTCACATGGGAGTGCAAGAAATGGACTTTCAGGCTCATGTTACAGCCTTGTTCTTTGAAGGCATTGAGCATCCTGGCAACAATATCCTTATAGTTCTCATCCCGCCTGTTCCCCAAGAATTTGAGAACAACATCCTTGAAGGAATCCCAGGCTTCTTTTTCCTTCTCAGACATCGTTTCAGCGAATGCTCCATCTGAAATGAGTTTCCTTATATCAGGGCCTGTAGGATATAGTAGAAGTGAAGTGAAGAATCCATCTTGTCTGTGCAGTTTGGTTCAGGCCTGAGTTGCTGAGCAGGCCGGAGATTTGCATGTAGAATTGCAGGGGTACCAGCCCTACAGGCCAACAAACACTCCTTCCTTTAACTTTGCTTCAGAAAGTCGGGGGAACATTGAGCAAAGGTACCGAAAGCACTCACCATCTTTTGGAAGGGACTTGATGAATTGCTTAATGAGACCCAACTTAACGTGGAGAGGTGGTAATAGAATTTTATCACGAGGTACCAAGCTCTCATGAAGAACATTTTTCTCACCGGGTCTCAAATACTCCCGAATTGGCCAGTCTTTTTTCCCCCAGTGTAGGTCGCGGGCCCGGCTATCCCACAAGCAAAGGAAGCAGGGATATTTGGTGAAACCGGATTGCTGCCCTAATAGCATGGATAAAATTTTAAAGTCTCCACAAATCATCCACTTATGCTCATCATAACGAATCTTCTGAAGAATCAGGGCCAAATTCTCGTATTTTTCTTGGAGAATAACAGAGTGAGCAATAGGAACTGAAGCGAATGTGTTGCCATTATGAAGAAGAACACCTTTTATGCTGTCTTTTGACGAATCAATGAACAGCCGCCATTCAGCAGGATCATACTTGAGTTTAAACTTTTCCATCACTCCGTATATATCGTTGCAAAATACCAAATCTTCCTCTTTGCTGAAATACTTCAAAAATTGTGTCTCGCGGTTGCGGTACCAATAAAAAGTTGTTCCTGGTGACAATAGATTTTTCTGTTTAAGCCGAGAACCTAGCAGTTGGGCAGCATCTTTTGGGAGTCCTAAATCCCGGACTAAATCATTCTATTCAGCTTGAGAGAAAAGTTCAGGTTTCGGATCTGGTTCAGTTTCAAACTCGGAAGTACTGGACTCATCGGGAAAAGTCATCTGATGAGTCTCATCATGATCAGATCCGTCCACACAAATATGATCCAAAGATTTTGGTGGTTCAGGCACAGGTACTTCGTTGCTATGAGGCATAGGCCTAATTGCTGAGGGAAGGTTGGGGTAACTTATTACGTTCTTATTTTTTAAGTTGTATCCCTTCACAATGCAAGAGCAAAAATAGCAGTCACTGCTGTGGTCTCTTTGTTCACGCCACATCATAGGTATTCCGAAACGAAATGCTTGTTTTTTACCTTTCATCCATAAGCGTAGATCTTCCTCACATGTCTTGCACACTTTGTGAGGAGCCCACGGTTTGTCTTGATCGCCTAACTTCAAACCGAAATAGGCGAAATATACTTTTTTAATAAATGCAGAAATGTTCCTCTGCCGCTTTTTCACGGTATATTCCCCACAAATAAAACAAAAACTGTCCGGAGAGTTGACGCAACCTCTGGCTCTGTGAGCCATCACAAATACACAGCACTGCAAACTACAACTGTAGTGAACCACTTCGGAATAAAGCTGGACTACGACTGAGCAAACAAAAGGTAATAATGAACTTGCAAGAAACTGAAATTTGACAGGAACGTTCATGTCGCAACCACCGTGTTTGAGCGAGCGCGAACGAGGCGAGGCGAACAGGAAAGAACATGCGCCAGCGCGAGTACTGGATTTAGCCCCCCACCTCCCAATTGTCCTGTTAATGTATAAAATGAATACAAAACACTCTAAAATATCATGAGGGAGTGTTTCTAGTTAGTTAACCATTACAACCTCTATTTTGGGCCAAGAAAATAAACTGCAGTCGGCTAAAAAGAAATTATGTGAACATTCCTTATATGGGTAAGAAATCTAATTTTGCAAGAAAACGTGACGTGATGGAACATTTTGGCTATTTTTCCTGGATTCAGCACCCCAAAATCTATAGGAATCAGTTGCAAAACTGGAGGCAGTTTTTTGGTAGTGTACCTGTGTAATCGGACCAAGGACAGATCCCTGGGGCACACCACTGGTAACATCCTTCTCCTCAGAGTGAGCTCTATATACCTGTACCATTTGTCGCCTCCCATCCAACCAATTTCTAACCCAAGCAGTAACTTTAGGGTCCATCCCTAGGGTGCCCAGTATGTTTATAAGTCGCCTGTGAGGAACAGTGTCAAAGGCTTTACTGACATCTAAATACACCACATCTAGGGCTCTCCCTCAGTCCAACTCCCTGGTCACCCAGTCAAAGAAATCAATCAGATTTGTCTGACATGACCTACTTCTGGTAAATCCATGCTGCCTCGGATCCTGTAATCCGCTGGACTCCAGAAACCTCACTAATTTCTCTTTCAGCAGCGTTTCCAATAATTTACTCACCACCGAAGTTAAACTAACTGGCCTGTAGTTTTCAACCACATCCTTACTTCCACTTTTGTGTAAAGGCAACACATGAGCCTCTCTCCAGTTCTTTGGCACCACTCCCGACTCCAACGAGGCATTGAAAAGGTCAGTCAGTGGAGCTGCTAGAACGTCCCCAAGTTCCCTCAGTATTCTAGGGTGTATCCCATCCGGTCCCATCGCTTTGTCTACTTTAAGTTGAGCTAGTTTCTCACAAACATAGGGGCTTGTTTACAAAGCCGCGGTAGTGGTTCGCGATCGCAACCGCGGCCCCATTGAAATCAATGGGGCCGCGGCTCCGATTACGATCGCAAACCGCTACCGCGGCTTTGTAAACAAGCCCCATAGTCTTCTGAAAATTGTTCAAGATGTCCCTCGCTTCTGTTCCTGTTTATGGGTGTTTTCTGAGGTCCTGCTCCTGGTTCTTCATCTGTGAACACAGAACAGAAATATTTGATAAGCAATTCCGCTTTATCCTTATCAGCTTCTACATATTCCTCCCCTCCACCCTTGAGTCTGACAATACCACTTTTGCCCTTCCTCTTCTCACTAACATATATGAAAAATGTCTTATCCCCCCATTTTATTGCATTAGCTATTTCCTCCTCCTCTTGAATCTTTGCCTTCCTGACTACTTTGCTAACTTCTCTAAGTTTTTCCAAATATAGATGCCTGTCTTCCTCTCTCTATGATCTCTTGTATTTCATGAAGGCCTCCCTCTTTTTCTTCACTTTTTCAGCTACTTCTTTTGAAAGCCATAGCGGTCTCCTTTTCCTTTTACCTTTATTTACCATTTTAACAAAAAGGTTAGTTGCCCTTAAAATATCCCCTTTCAGTTTTCCGCACTGTTTTTCTACATCCCCAGCTGTTCCCATCCCACTAATGACTCCCTGAGGTATTGGCCCATTTTGGCAAAGTTAGTCTTCCTAAAGTCTAAGATCCTCACCTTTGAATGGATTCTAACAGCCCTAGTCCTAATACTGAACCACACCATCTGGTGATCACTGGATGCAAAATGATCTCCCACTACAACATCAGAAACACTTTCACCATTGGTAAGCACCAAGTCCAGTATGGCCCCTTCACGTGTGGGGTCTGTTACCAATTGACTGAATAGTTCTCCCTGTAGAGAATCCAGGATCTCCTTACTTCTAGATGATACTGCAGCAGGAATGTGCCAATCAACATCTAGCATATTGAAATCTCCTATCAGTAGCACTTCCCCTTTCCTAGCAATGCTGCGTATGTCTTCAATTAACTCTTGTGAGGGAGGTCTGTATATCACACCAATGCAAACAGATTTCTCTTTCCCTCTTTCTAGTTTAACCAACAATGCCTCCTCTCTCCCTTTTAAGCTCTGTAATTCCAAAGCTTTAATAGAAGTTTTTACATATAGTGCCACTCCTCTTCTCCTATTCCTACCCTGTACTTTCTGTATAAAATATAGCCAGGTATAGTTACATCCCAATCATAGTTTTCTGTGAACCATGTTTCTGTAACTGCCACTAAATCCAAGTCATCCACTCCTACCAAAGCTTCAACATCAGGGATCTTATTTCCCTTGCTACGGGCATTTATACACACTGCTTTCCATATGTTACCCCTGTTACCCATTTCCATAAAGGTATTTAATGTGTCACCTACCTGGGGGCTTTCACCTACCTGGGGACTTTCTTCACCCATCCCCAATGAATCTAGTTTAAAGCCCTCTTCAATAGATTAGCCAGTCTACTACCGAAGATGCGTTGACCTTTCTTGGACAGATGGATGCCATCTCTGCTCTGCAACCCTTGGAACAGCATCCCATGGTCTAGGAAACCAAAACGCTCTCGATGACACCATCCACGCAGCCATGCATTCATCTCCAGGATGCGAGCCTCTCTGCCTTGGCCTTTACCCTCAACAGGGAGGATTGAAGAGAATACAATCTGTGCACCTAACTGCTTCACCCTCTGTCCCAGAGCCATGAAGTCACTTTTGATACATTCCGAGGGATACCAAGCAGTATCATTTGTTCCAACATGGATTATCAACATTGGGTAATAGTCAGTGGGCTTGATGAGTCTCAGCAAACTCTCCGTAACATCTTGGATTTTGGCACCAGGCAGACAGCATACCTCTCTGGACATCAAGTCTGGTCAGCAGATGGATGCCTCAGTACCCCTCAGAAGAGAGTCTCCAACCACCACTACCCTTCGCTTCCTTGTGGACACTGATTCTGCAACTTTGGGGTACTTGAGCTCTGGTTCCTCCCTTTCCAGGGATGCTTTCACCTCCTCCACTTCCAGGGCTGCATAATGGTTCTTCAATTCAAGGGCTGGATAAGTTGGATTGGTGATTTTGCAGGCCTTGGTGACTTGTGTCCAACCATCGACGTTCTGTTGGCACCAATATTCTCCTCTGCTGGAGAGCATGGTTGCTGCAAGATGCATCTCATCAATGTACTTCTCACTGTCTTGAATGTTCCTCAGCCTCACCACCTCCTCTCTGAGTTCCTCCACTTGTTTCCTCAGAGCTTCAGCATGCAGGCACCCTGCACATGGAACCAGTCCTTCAACTGGCATTGGGACCTCTGTCTGGACAGAGGCAGAAGCTTTAACGGGGGCAACAGCTTTAGCGATATGATTTTTCCCAGCCATTGTTCTGTTCATGGAGCTTAGGTATCTGTTAAAGCAAAAGAGAGAGATCTACCAAGTACCAGCCAGTTTCCCAGCTATCCTTTCAGAGAAAAAGCAGTTAAACCTCTTTAATTATATTCAAAATGTGCTGGTCCAAGTCTCTGTGCTTTGTTAAATGGGGAGGTGCCCTATAAAGCAAGACTGCTCACTAGGGGTGGGTGGGAGTCGGGGTGGGTAGGGATGGAATTAACGCCTGATTAGGTGTCAACAGTTCCCAAAGCTGAGAAGGCTACTAGAGTTCAACAACCTACTCTGCTCAAGGAAATTTCTACTAAAGCACCAAAAAGAAAGTAACTTTGCTTTAAAAATATACAAAAACCCTTTTAAGAGCTCCCAGTCAGAGAGCTAGCAATTTGTACACATCATGCGAAGAGAGATATCATTAGAGAAAGACATCATACTTGCCAAGGTAGAAGGTCAACACAAGATAGGAAGGCCAGCAATGAGATGAATCGATTCAATAACAGCAGCTATGGATGCCACTTTATCAATACTGAGCCGCTTGACTGAAGACCGAACACAGTTTAGGACAACTATCCAGAAGGTTGCCATGAGTCAATACCAACTTGACAGCACTTAACAACAGGCTCAATTATTGATTTTACTGGATTAAGATGTTACTTGTGCTGAAATATAAAAAATGGACTGAAGAAATTTGCTAGCTGAACTGAAGACTGAGAATCAGATACTGGCTCCCTTCCTTCACTTAGAGGGAGATTTTATAAGGAAGCCCTGGAAAGGTCCATGACTCCTATGTGTTCAATTCTGCATTTTCCCAGACTTGCGCATGTGCATGGGCATGTATGTTATAGAATGCTGCCATGTATACACGTCCCTTTTCCAATTTAGGCACTGCAAGCTACACCTGCTCTAGGGTAGGCGTAATTGACATGCCTAGAGTAGGGTGCATCAGCATGAACGTATTTTATAAAGTGGGACACACATATGCCTCACATTGCAAAATAGGGTCGGGACTCGCATCAATGACCCTGGGTGACAGTCGAGTCTTCCACTGCAGGCTCTGTCTCTTGCTTTCAGGGTCATACTGGAAGACCCATCTCATCTCCTGTGATGACTCTGCCAACAACTCTGGATCTTCTCTGATCTTCTCTAGCAAATATCAACAAACATTGACCTGTTACTCCTTCTGGTCATCTGAAGCTTGGGCACCATCGTGGTGCACACCTTCCACATCCCCAGTTCCTGCCCCAAGATGGTCCGCACTGACTCCCTGTTCAGGCTGAGCTCCTCAGCTATCATCCACACCATCAATCTGTGATCATTCTCCACCAGCTAGTTCACTCTGTCAATGTTCTCAGCTGTCTTTGTTGTGGAAAGCTGTCCTGACTTGAGGTCATCCTCTACCTCCTCGCGGCCAGTCTTGAAGCATTTGTGCCACTTGAAGACTTGTGGCCTTGACATTGCATCTTCTCCATAAGCCTTTTGAAGAAGTTGGAGACACTCAGTTGGGCTCTTCTCCAACTTAACCAGAAATTTCAAGTTGATTCTTTGTTCCATATTTCTGCCACCTTTATTTGCGTGACAAAGCGATGGAGCAGTGTACTACAAAAAAAAATGAAAAAGAAAAACAGAGTGAGAGAGATGAAAAATATTATAGCAGAATAGTGGCGTGATGTTGCACAACACAGCGACATAAGCAGTTAGCCAATTGGCATTGAGTCATGGGCATGGCTGCCACAGTCTCGTTTCTTTTTTGTCACACCTCATATGTTGAACAGATCTGCAATGTGCTTTGGAGTGAAGCTGTACTTTTTTCAGACAGTCATTTAGACATATTTGATAAAAATAGCTGATATGGGCAAAATGGTTGACTAATTTAAGCAAACATTGAGAGAAATTACTGAGCCTGACAAAAAGTAGGACACACTGCACTGGAATACGATGAATAACCACTGGCATAAATTCCAGTTGCTGTTGATATTTCACCCCTCAATGACTGTCTTGCTCATATCGCTACCTGGCTTTCTTCCAACTATCTCCACCTTAACCCCTCCAAATCCACAGCCATGTGGGTTTCCTTAAGTACACCCTGTCCTAACATTGCCCCCCAGCTCACTTCTATCCAATCCCCCTGGTTTCCTCATTTTGCTACCTGGGTGTAACATTGGATTCCTCACTCTCTTTTCACGAACATGCGTCCATTCTCACTCGCCAATCCTTTTGTGCATTCTGGCAGATTAGAGCGGTCCATCCATTGCTGCCACCCTCTTCACTTATCACCCTGCTACTGGCACTGGTAATGAGTAGGTTAGATTACTGTAATGTGGCCCTTGTAAACGTGCCTCTCTATCAATTTCAGGGTTTGCAATTACTACAAAATACAGTAGCTCATCTCATTACTCATGCTAAGCGGTCTGATCAAATTACTCCCCTTCTAATTCGTCTCCATTGGTTACCCCTCCGCTACAGAATTCAGTATAAGTTTTTGATTTTGACTCACAAAGCTCTGTATACCCTGACTCCTCAGCACCGCGCTGATCTCATAGCACTGCACACACATTACCATCAACTCCAGTCACTTCATGCAAATCGGCTTTCCCTTCCATCCCCATCCCAGGCTCATTTAGAGCTAATTCGCCACACTGTGTTTTTCTTTCTCAGCCCCTCACTATGGAATGCCTTACCATCTTCACTCCGCCTCAAACTCTCTTACCAAAAATTTAAGACACTACTTAAAACTCACCTGTTTCAACAGGCATTTGAGCTCCCAATTGATAACCTTCCTTAGTAGCTTCCCTTCTGTGCCTTTTTGTCTCTGTTAGCCTATACTGTACCTCCTACTACTTTCCCATCATGTAAATGGCGTTCTTTTCCTCTTTCTTGCAGCATTGATGGTTTTATTGTAATGCCAAGGCCTTTATCTTTATCTTTATTTTACATTTGATATACCGCCTAAGGGTGGGCGGTATATCAAATGTAAAATAAAGATAAAGATGTTTATTTATTTATTTTATTTATTTGGCATAAATTTATACACCGCTCCTTCCAGCGATCAGAAGCGGTCCTTAGGTGGACAAGACAAGGGAAATATGTACAGCATAAAATTAGGAATACAGTCTGATTAAGGTAGGGGGGGCTAACAACCACTAGATCACAGTTATACATTTGATTAATAAATTACAGATTGAGCAACATTTGATTATTCAATAAATTACAGATTAAGCAACCAGTGAGGTTATAATTGTACATAGAGATCGCAAAAATACATGCAATTAGCAGAGCAATATATACATATAAACTTGTTTGGTTTTTTTTTGTTTTTTTTAATCAACAAAGATGTGATGCATCAATTGAGAAAAAGGTTCATATGAACCTTATGCTTAAGAGGTAGGAAGGCAGCATGGGGAGATATAGTTGGGATCAGCTAGGTGATGCCGTAATGTGATTGGAACAGGTGTGTTTTAAGATCTTTTCTGAAGGTGTGTAAGCCTTTGGTCTGGCGTAACTCGTGAGGCAGCCGGTTCCAGAGCATAGGTGCTGAGTACGTGAAAGCCCGGTTGCTCGTCCGTTCTTTGACTGATCTTATGCTGCTGGGAACGCAGAGTGTGTGCAGGTTTGCAGTCCGTCGGCATCTGTTGGAGGGCTGAGTAGTGATTAGGATATCGAGAAATGAGGGAGATATCTTATGGATAATTTTGAATGTCGTTATCAGCATTTTGTAGATTATTCTTGCGGGTATGGGGAGCCAGTGGAGCTCTATAAGAACTGGAGTGATGTGATCTGTCAGACTTTTATTCATAATGTTTCTCTGTTTGCGATCTTCTGAATTTTGTGAAAGCTGTGGGTTTTGCCTTTATTTATGCAGTCACTTCTTTGGAGAACCATATAGGTTTCCTTTTCCTCTGTTTTTATTCACTTTCCTTACATATAAATCCATTGTCCCTTTTATTGCCTCTTTCACTTTAGCCCACTGCAATTCCACTTACCTTATCTTCTTCCATCCTTCTAAATCTGCCAAGCTCACGTTCCCCATGGTGAATTTACAAGCACGGAGCAGTGCAACTGTTGTGGGGGGCCCCCTTTCTTCCCATGCCCCCCTCAATTGCAGGGGTTGCTTAGGTGGAATTTATGCCAGTGGTTATCCATCATATTCCAGTGCAGTGTGTCTTACTTTTTGCACAGTCAGGCATCAGTAATTTCTCTCAATGTTTGCTTAAATCAGTCAACCAATTTGCCCATTTCAGCTATTTTTATCAAATATGTCCAAATGACTGTCTGAAAAAAGTACAGCTTCACTCCAAACCACATTGCAGATCTATTCAAGCAGTCAACCCATTAGTAAATGGAATTAGACTGATTTATGACCATCTCCCATTCTGTGACTGTGGGGAAAACCTTTCATAAATCTATACCAGGTTTCAAGCATGAGATGGGAGTCATGCGTGAATAGTATTAACCCAGACCGATAAATTTCCTTTAAGAATCCTATGAGTAAAAAGAACAAAGACCAAAGCAAAGCAGGAGTCATTTAGAGGAAAGAAAATTTTAGGATTACCATAAAATGAGATACTATAGTTGCTGTGTTAACCAGTTAATGGCATAGAAATAAAGGTCAACTAACAAGTTTTAAGCTATATCTTTTTATTAATCTAACCTAATACACTTGTAAAAGAATTTTTTTGTTCGTCCTTTAATCGAGCTACACAAAATAAATCATTGATCATGATATAACCCAAAATTACTTATAAATTCTTAGAATACCTTACTATTGCCTTTTACTTATCTGATAATATTTGTCCTTTAATTCTGGGACTAATGAGTAAATGCTAATTTATTGGAGATGGTGTGCAGAGGAATGTTTCTCTTTCAGTTTTTATTGGCACTCATAATACCTCCAGGTTCACTTCACAATGAAAAATCCTTATTTGCAGACAACAACCATTGGCAAGATAAGCAACCTGTCATCATACTCCAAGAAGGAATAAGAAGAGACAAGAAAATGATTTGGTGAGGAAACCAAATTCTTTAGCACTGAGGAAAGTAGATGTGATTGACATCCTGCCATTTTAATTTTTGAGTGAAATAAGAGCTTTCAGGTTCTATAACAGACTAGGCTTTAATTTAAATATAAAATAAATATAATATAATATAATGGAAATCAGATATCTGATCTTTTCTGCAGCTGACTGAGTTCTGCAGTATCTTTCAAACTGTCGGTGGTCAACCAGCTGGTAGTAAATGTAACCCCCCTTTCTATGTGGTCCAGACAGACATTTCACCAACTGCTTGACAGACAAGGAATCATATCAAATCCTAGGAGCATTTTACCCAGTATTTCTCTGAGCTCCTGAGTCTAAAGCTTTCAGGATTCACTTGGTGGTGACGCAATAGCCAGGAGGTCCTTGGCACTTGACACTCACACACAGACACACTTCTCAAATAAAAGAGTTCAGGCCAGAAATTGTTCTAAACCAAAGGTTCACTTAAACATAAGGGTCACTGATAAATATAACAATAACATTGACAATAAAATACAACTATGTTACAAAACAGAATAATCTCCACTTGTGGTGATTAGGTTCTTATTGACCCTATTCCTTCCAGCTATTTGAACCTTAATTCTTAAGTTTCCTAAGCACCACTTATGCATTTGACCAGTACAATTACTTCTCAATTTGAATTTCCTTCCTCCTTAATCCACTCCTCTGAAAATACTTTGGTATCAGGGCTCTGCACCCACAGTTCCTCAATCCTGTGTAAAATCATACCCCTTTACTTGGATACCTCCTGAATATGACTTTGGTTGGTTTCTCCTTCTCTTGTATGGGTAACTGCTATGAATTTCAGTCTTCCCAGAATGCTTCACTTGTGCTCTGGCAGTTGAAATCTGGAGGGATTGGTGCAGGCACACTTCTAGAACCTTTCTTCAGGCTGAGCTCTTCCCACCCCCTTGGCATTGGCTCCAAGACTCTCTCTCTTTTTTTCTCTGGTCATGGTGGCTGGTGCAGATTCTGCCAAACAGCATGTTAAATGCTCTGGCTACTTGACAGAGGCACCTGCCCCTTAAGAGCAGACTACTGATAGGGAAAAAAATAAAGCTTAAAGTGTGAAGCAGGACTAAGAGGCCCGCAGGGAAAAATAGGAATCCTGTATATATTGTCGTGACCCCCCTGCCTGGGCCAAAGGCTTACAGGCAAAGGGCTGCCATATTCATCCTTAAATAAAGATTTGTAACTTTGTCTCCCGCAGGGAATCCTGGAAGTTGTAGTTCTTTATCAATTATTTAAAGACAAAGTAGTGTGTGACCACTGGGGTTTGTTAAGGCAAAACAAGAAATTTATTTTGGATTTCTTTCCACGCATTAAATTCAAACGCAGGCAAAAAGGATCATTCTCCAAATGAAAAGCTTACAGGAAACAAAAGTATAACTGGAGCTGCAGAACTGAAAACACCCTTAAACACAGCAGCTGTTTTCAGCAAACATTTCAGCACATGTATTAAAGCTTCTTCTCCATTCATTCATCACAGGTAAATTCTTGTCATTTATCCAAATGCTGCTTTACTTATCAAACGCTGTCTTTAGCAAAAGTTCTTTTACCTTAATGGAAGCTCCTAGCACTCTCCTGGCTAGGTGAAAGATTGCTCTTAAAAAAAACTTCTTTTCACAGTCCTTTTCTAGCAACTTTCAAGCTTCTCCCTTTCTCAAGGCATCATGCCTGATGCCCTAAAGCTCACAACACTCCGCCCAATAATAAAAAATAACAAACTTGACTCAAAAGACCCCAATTCATACAGACCGATAGCTAGCATTCCATTTATCGCTAAAATAATAGAAAAAACAATCCAATTACAATTACAAGAGCTTATCGATGAAAATAAACCCCTTGACTCACACCAGTTTGGTTTCCGCCCTTTCCACGGAGTGGAAACCCTCTTGATTACTCTGATGGACTACCTCATCAAAGGCACAGATGTCAACAATCAAGGTTTCCTACTACTCTTTATAGACATCTCGGCCGCCTTTGACAACATCAACCACCCTACCCTGATCCACAGACTAGAAAACTTAGGGATAGGTGGAACTGTCCTCAAATGGTTTAAGTCCTACATCACACATAGACTAATACGTGTCCAAATAGATCAAGAAGCATCAGAAACCTTCCCTTGTCCTTAAACACAGCAGATGTATCGCCCCATCACATCTATCAACACTACTACAGACCCCACCTGAATCAAGAGCTCGCAGACAAAATGCAGCCCACTCACTTGATATGCCAAAGTCATTCACGAAGACTAAAAAATCCTCAAGTGACAGAGCCTTCACGTTCACTGCCCCCATGCTCTGGAATCAACTCCCACTAGACCTCCGTACCATAAAAGACCTCACCCAATTTCGGAAAGAACTCAAAACCTACCTATTCTCTGAACATTTCCAAATCCCCTACCCTCCAAGCCCTGTCCCTCAACATCCACAGACATACCAACTCAGAAACCCCAAAAACCACAATTAGATAACCCCACACAGTCCCCCTACACACAAAACTTTGATAAAAAAAATGGAAATAAATTCCACCACCTACACATGGCACACGAGTATCCTGTAAAACATTATATAGAACCACCTGTAAATACCTTATGTAAATAGTTTAGACAGTCTTATATATCTGTCATTACTTGTAAAAAAATTAGAAAGTTTCCAACTCAATGTAATGTATTCAATGTTCCATGCAAAAAGTTAGAAAGTTTTCTCTGTTCAATGTGGAGGAGTGGCCTAGTGGTTGGGGCAAGGTACTTCAGGCCGGAAGGTCGGGGGTTCAAATCCCACTAGAGGACAGCAACCTTGGGCCGGAAGGACTGGGGTTTCTAGTCCCACAGGTGCTCCTTGTGGTCTTGGGCAAGCCACTTAACCCTCCATAGCCCATGTTCCCTGTAAAATAGTTATCTCCAAGTTATAATGTCCTGTTCAATGTAATTTCAATTTGTTCAATGTAAACCGCACTGATGCAGAATAGCGCGGTATATAAGAGAATGTAAATAAATAAATAAATGTAACGTATACAGAAGTATACACAATTTGTTAACTTGTTCCATGTAAACCGCCCTTGATCTCTGGAAGGGGCGGTATAGAAGAAATAAATAAATAAATAAAATAAATAAAATAAAGAACAATCCATTGGAGATTCATCACAAACAGAATCTGGTTCAATAGAATCAATTTGCATGCCCTCCTGCCTTGCAAATTGTTTGTCTCTTTCTGGGTTCTCAGTAATTCCTTCCAACTTACTACTTTGTAGAAACTTCAGGATTTCTTTCCAGGGCTGCTCTCCCTGGCAAGAAACGGTTGTATCTGGGGAGTGGGGCTTCTTTCCCTGGAATAATTGCTTTAATGCTTCACCTGTGTTCAGCCCTGCTTCTCTGCCGCTGGCTGGGTTCTGGTCACCTCTGTTTGTAACTACGTTCACCCACCTTCTGGCAGCTTGGGTTCTGTGAACTGGCTCTTGAACACTTTGCACTGCACTTAGTTCCACCTCGTCAGCAACCTTCCCAGCTACCCATCTGCTGGTCTCTGGTTCAAGCGTACCTCTCACACAAGGATTGCTTCCTCTCTGGCTGGAACTGTTCTCCCACATGGAGTTAAGCTTCCCAGGTCTCCCTTCTTCCGCTCTCCTCTCCTCCGCTCTTCCTTCTGCTCCTCCCTTTCTCTGCACTGAAGCAGGCTTAAAAAGCTGCTTCCTAGCTACCACACCCTTATCTCTGCACAGGTGGTTGTCATTAGAGTCTAAGCCTGCACCTACGTTAGGGCGTGGGTGTGTCTTAGCCTCAGCAAGTACGTGCTTCTTTTGCTTGGCTGTAGTTCTAGCCCTGTGGAAACTTTGCCTGTCTCTTGTCTTAAAGGCATATTTACTATTATCCTCTGTTTCCATCGGCTCAGCACAGCCCTCATTGTCACAATATAGAAACATAGAAACATAGAAACATAGAAATATGACGACAGAAAAAGACCACATGGCCTATCTAGTCTGTCCTTCCATAACAACTACAACAGTCCACTTTTTGCCTTTAGAGATCCTCTGTGTTGGTCCCATGCTTTCTTGAATTCAGTTACTGTCCTCATCTCTACCACCTCCACTGGGAGACTATTCCACGGATCCACTACTCTTTCCGTAAAGAAATATTTCCGCATATCACTCCTGAATCTATCTCCCTTCACCCTCATCCCATGTCCCCTCGTAGCAGAACTTGCTTTCAATTGAAAGAGGCTCTCTCCCTGAACATTTATGCCACGGAGGTATTTAAACATCTCAATCATATCACCTCTATCCCGCCTTTCCTCTAAGGTGTACATATTAAGATCCTTAAGTCTGTCCTCATATGCTTTATAATGAAGCCCATTAATCATTTTGGTAGCAACCCTCTGCACCGACTCCATCCTGTTCACATCCTTTTGAAGGTGCGGTCTCCAGAATTGCACACCATACTCCAAATGAGGTCGCACCAAAGACTTATACAGAGGCATTATCACCTCCTTTTTTCTGCTAGCCATTCCTCTCCGTATGCACCCAAGCATCCTTCTAGCTTTTGCTGTCGCTTTTTCCACCTGTTTAGCTACTTTAAGATCATCAGACACAGCCATGCCTAGGTCCCGCTCTTCTTTAGTGGACAAAAGTACTTCACCTCCTATACTGTATTGCTCCCTTGGATTGCTGCAGCCCAAATGCATGACCTTACATTTTTTAACATTAAATCCCAGCTGCCAAATTCTAGACCATTCTTCAAGCTTAGCTAGATCCCTCCTCATGTTATCTACCCCTTCCTGGGTGTCTACTCTATTGCAGATTTTGGTATCATCCGCAAAGAGGCAAACCTTACCCGACAGCCCTTCCGCTATATCACTAACAAAGATGTTAAAAAGAATCGGACCAAGGACAGATCCCTGGGGCACACCACTGGCAACATCCTTCTCCTCAGAGTGAGCTCCATTTACCTGTACTCTTTGTCGCCTCCCACCCAACCAACTTCTAACCCAAGCAGTAACTTTAGGGTCCATCCCTAGGGTGCTCAGTTTGTTTATAAGTCACCTGTGAGGAACAGTGTCAAAGGCTTTACGGAAATCTAAATACACCACATCTAGAGCTCTCCCTCGGTCCAACTCCCTGGTCACCCAGTCAAAAAAATCAATCAGATTTGTCTGACAAGACCTGCCTCTGGTGAATCCATGCTGCCTCGGATCCTGTAATCCGCTGGACTCCAGAAACCTCACTATTTTCTCTTTCAGCAGCGTTTCCAATAATTTACTCACCACCGAAGTTAAACTAACCGGCCTGTAGTTTTCAACCACATCCTTACTTCCGCTTTTGTGTAAAGGCACCACATGAGCCTCTCTCCAGTCCTTTGGCACCACTCCCGACTCCAACGAGGCATTGAAAAGGTCAGTCAGTGGAGCTGCTAGAACGTCCCCAAGTTCCCTCAGTATTCTAGGGTGTATCCCATCCGGTCCCATCGCTTTGTCTACTTTAAGTTGAGCTAGTTTCTCACGAACACAGTCTTCTGAAAATAGTTCAAGATGTCCCTCGCTTCTGTTCTTATTTGTGGGTGTTTTCTGAGGTCCTGCTCCTGGTTCTTCATCTGTGAACACAGAACAAAAATATTTGTTAAGCAATTCCGCTTTATCCTTATCAGCTTCTACATATTTCCCCCCTGCACCCTTGAGTCTGACAATACCACTTTTGCTCTTCCTCTTCTCACTAATATATCTGAAAAATGTCTTATCCCCCCATTTTATTGCATTGGCTATTTCCTCCTCCTTTTGAATCTTTGCCTTCTTGACTACTTTGCTAGCTTCTCTAAGTTTTTCCAAATACAGATGCCTGTCTTCTGCTCTCTGTGATCTCTTGTATTTCATGAAGGCCTCCCTCTTTTTCTTCACTTTTTCAGCTACTTCCTTCGAAAACCATAGCGGTCTCCTGTTCCTTTTGCCTTTATTTACCATTTTAACAAAAAGGTTGGTTGCCCTTAAAATACCCCCTTTCAGTTTTGCCCACTGTTTTTCTACATCCCCAGCTGTTCCCATCCCACTAACGACTCCCTGAGGTATTGGCCCATCTTCGCAAAGTTAGTCTTCCTAAAGTCTAAGATCCTCACCTTGGAATGGATTCTAACAGCCCTAGTCCTAATACTGAACCACACCATCTGGTGATCACTGGATGCAAAATGATCTCCCACTACAACATCAGAAACACTTTCACCATTGGTAAGCACCAAGTCCAGTATGGCCCCTTCACGTGTGGGGTCTGTTACCAATTGCCTGAATAGTTCTCCCTGTAGAGAATCCAGGATCTCCTTACTTCTAGATGATACTGCAGCAGGAATGTGCCAATCAACATCTGGCATATTGAAATCTCCTATCAGTAGCACTTCCCCTTATCTATATATGGAAAGGAATGTGCTGTGCTACGACAAATTGATTGTTCTACACGGAGACGACTAACATCTGTGAAGTTACTGATAAGCTGTGGTGGGCCTCAGGGGATGAGTTGATGACATATGTATATGTTTCTGTTAATGTATAAAAACAGACAGCCCCTCTAACCTGTGGAATAAACTAACATACTACTTATGTGCGAGTGTGTGTGTTTGTTCCCCTGGAATTCCAGACAGAGAAGGTAAGGTGATTCCTCGGCCTAGAGGATTAACGGACGTCCCGAGGGTAAGTGGTATATAGTGCTGGGAAAGGAATAACCCACACTAACAATTTGGTGTCAGAAGTGAGGATTTCCCCATTGCACTTGGATTTCCAGACTTTCTAAATTGACGTTGCTTTGGTAGCTCGTCTTGGGAATGCGCTTTGGTAGCGCTATGCATAACATGCCCTTTGGTAGTGCTATGCATAACAGGGACATCCTGCTGGGCCTGTGGTATTACCCTTTTCCTTCTCTGTGGCTTGTGTGATTGTGTGAGCTTGGCAAGACGCCCCTGCCTCAGCCTGACGCGATAGCGCTAGTGACGGTTGTTGGCAGAAAGCAAGTGGCCAAGCGTGCAATTGTTGGATATTAATTAGAGGATGGGGGGGTCCCAAGGTAAGGGGACCACTCCAGAATCTGCGGGAGTGCGTGCGCAGCCAAATGTTGTGATAAGGTTTAAAACTGCAGCTAGAAAGGCATCCTATTCTCGTCGTACCCCGGTCCCTCCCGGCGCACCCCTGGCACATGGGAAGATGCCGAAGGAATACGTAGACAGAGTGGCAGGGGGTTATTATACTGATCCCTGGGTGGATAATATGGCGGGGTGGACAGAAGGTTTACATAGCTCAAATCCTTTTCCCAGGGAGGATAGCTTCTCTGCCTGGCATTTAGATATGATTCGGGGATTGTGTCTGGGGGATAAGAAAGCTTTTCCCTTTTATTCCGGAGACCCGAAATGGCCAAAATCTTATATGAAGGAATGTGGTACTGTATGGATACAACTGGCTCCTTATTATAACGGTCAGCACCTACCGGTGCTTGACTCGCCCCAGGAACTGCCTCCGAAATCGCCCCAACCCAAGGTATCCTACTCCCGGGTGCCCACGGCCCCTCCGCCATATCAGTCCATTTACCACTCACTGGTTGGATCGGCCACCTTTGTAAAGTCAGCCAGAGATTCTGATTCATTAGAGGACATTGTTCTGGTGGCAGCTGCTTCTACCGCGCACCCCCCGGTAGTAATGGCGGGGCGTGCACCCACCCACCGGGAATTACCTATAGATAAAATGTTTTGGCAGATATGTACCACTTATGAGGCTGTGCATGGCAAGGTGGAGGAGCCTGCCAGTTCCCCTCCACTGCCGCCCGCTGCCTGGCTACCTTCTCCTGCCCTACCTTCTCACTCAAGCCCATGCTTGACCGAATCTGGGCCCGCCCCTGCTGGGCGGGACGCGCCCGGGGACAACATGTATCGCCAATTATGTAAGACATCTCCGGAGGTCTCTACCGGGAGTTTGGGGACGCAAGCGGGAGCCGGAGGGTCCACTGCCGCTTCCCCTTCCGTCCCTTTTGCCCCGCCAGAGTCCCTTATTACCCCCCCTAATTCCCCCCTTCTGATGCCTTCATCCGAAGATCGGGGGGGGGGAACAGGAACAGAGTAGGGCTAGGGCTCATAGCGATGGGCTTAGCCCTCATACCCCTTTCATAAGCTGGATTCAAATGACGTGAGAACTTCTAATAGTGATAGAGTGACAGGAGACCCTACCTTTAAGGGCCATATATACACCCAGTACCCTTTTCTAACTATTGGTAACCAGCTTGTTGTTAAGACCCTTGATCCTGCCATCCTTTCTTCTATCTTACAGCATGCCCCGAACCCCATGAAAACGCCAGCTGCCATTATGCACTACTTGAAACGTATGACTCGTGGTTTGCAGTGCACAGCGCAGGACTACCGCCTCATTATTGAGGGTGTCCTGGGGTATGATGAAGAAACCCCATTTGATTTTTCGAAAGTTAAGTCACTGGCGAATCCTTATGAGATGCCGGATGATTCTAATTACCCCCTGCAATATCCTGAGGTGATAAAAAAGATGTGGGATGAAGTGTTAGAAGAGTTTGAGCGTTTATTTGGGGCAAAACAGAATCTTGCTGCATCTATTGCATGCGTGCAGGAACCAGGGGAAGGAGTTTCACAGTTTGTGCGAAGGTTTCATAAGTGTTGGAAGGAAGAGGCAGGTTTATCACAGGAAGGCCTGATGGCTTCGATGCATATTCAGACACTGTTTGGGGCTATGCGCCCTGAAGTGACTGTAGCATGTAAGCGAATGATAGATGCTTGGTTTAGCATGACTCTGGCAGAATTAGAGAAGGTAATATTAACGAAGGAAGCGGCGGGATGCTTTGCAGATATGGATGTTAAGAAAGGTACAATTTCTCATGCTTGGCAGCAGGATATTGGTTGCCAGCAATCCTATCCTGGGGGATATCAACCCCCAGGGTCTCAGTGGTCGCAATCTCGAGGGTGGAGGGGACAGAGGGGCCGGTTTTGAGGCGGGCGGGGTGGTGGAAGAGGAGTAGGGCAGGGAATATCTAGGAATCAGATTTGTTTTCATTGTAAGCAACAAGGACATTGGAAAAATGAGTGCCCTTACATGGCAGATAGCGGCCCTGTGCCGACTCAGGGGGGGTGGGCCTTGCCCCCTCCCGCGATGCCATCAGCACCACTCCCTCCCCCATCTAGTAGCCCCACAACCCCTGTTATCCCTATTACATGGCAACAGCCCCCGTAACGCCCATAGGACTGCCCTGAGGCAACGGTTCCGATCTGTGTTCAGTT